>OX422211.1:180529362-181729362 GCA_949130495.1 Sambucus nigra | reverse complement strand
ATGCTTCCAGGGCCCGGTTGACCAAATTCAACTCCCCGAGACGGATCAAACTATTTGAAATGTCGAAGTGTATCCCCTAACCTATCCAATGGTCTGATCCAGGCGCGATTCACACTTACCATGCGGACGAACGATCCGTTTGCGTCCAATGATTTCCCATCCAATGGGCTGATGAATTACCTTTCCAATGGTCCACCCCGTATACGATTCTGATCAACGGTTTGCGTTCAGCGATCGATTTTCCGAAAAGGCCTAAAAGACACTGCCAAATGGTAGGTCCCAGACCCCGCCTATCGGCAGTGTGCCTAAACGCACCTGCCGATTGGCAGGAATAGGGCTATGCCGATCGGCAATGCCCTGGGCCTATAAAAAGGAGGCCTGACCTCACTTGCAAGGGGGGCCAGATCTGATAGAAATCACTCCCAGCAAATCAAGAAAAACTCTCTCGAAGGCGTGATTTCCATACCCATATCCCTTTCCAACCTTCACTTTTCATCATCCTTTTCATCAAACTTGGTGAATTCACTACCCTCCATCATCATCCAAGATTAAGGGTTGCCCTCCAACATTCAAGATCAAGCTGAAGATCAAGATCTTCAAGAAGGTCCAATTTTCTCAACTCTCTCCTTAAATCCTCATAAATTTGCAATAACTTGTTTTATTACTTAGCACTTTTATTATCTCATCTCACACGTCTTAATATACTTTTTATTTAGTATTATTGCACATCTCTTATTTTCATATAAATAAAAAGCCAAAAAACAAGAAAGAGAGGGTTTACTCATAAATTCCAAACGGGAATTCTCATACACTTTTCTCACAACTAAAACACTTTTTCCACACACACACACAAGTAAGAGAATCCCCCGATTGGATTAATGGTATAAACCCCACCCCTCATTTTGCATGCGAACTACGTGGACTTTGATGCCTCTATAGGCTACGTAGGCGTCTTGGGGTAAAACCCGATACTCGAATCCTATTTTTACTTTTTCTCTCATTTTCTATTTTTTCTCTAAACTCTAATCTCTTATATATATATATACATACATATATTTGTTCTTAGTGGCGTATTATTCCACATGCGTTATCGTTCCATCATAACAATCAACGTAAGGATAATCGCGTAAATACTATTTTCTAATATTATTTTTATATCTTCGTACGGATGAATCGCTTTACCTCTTCCATGGTACAAGCCGAGGATTCCTATCTCCACTATATATACACATGCACACATATCACTGGGAAAATAAAGGAAAATAACAAAATTCCATGAGAGACACAAAGGGCAGAATGGGTGCCTAACACCTTCCCATTTCGTAACTTAGCCTCCGGACCCTTCTCGAATCATTTTGGTTTCGTATGCACCAGTATGTCTTTGGATGCTGTCCTTCGGGATGGCTTCCCCTTTTCTTTTGTCTGTTTTGAGTAAAATAGACTGGCGACTCTAATATCTCTACATTTACCACCTCACCCAAATGACGCCGGCCGAAGTGCTCCCAAGAGGGACGCGCGGGACCCGAGATCCTCCCTCAAGCTCATTAGCCCCGTGGCGAGGATCGAGGATGGCCACAGTGCCGACTCCGCTGGGGATTTATTTTTTTAGGGCTAGACTCTATTTACATGGATGTTAAGTTTGTTTATATTTTCCTCTAATTTTTCCATGTTACCCTTTTTCATGTATATCCCATGCTTATGCTTCTATTCAAACACTTGTTGAAAATTCTCCATGTACACTTCACACCACGTGCACCTAGGGTCACATATATCCACATGTTGCACGCATCACCCATCCATACTTGGTATACCATTGGTACTCATACTTTGCTCCCCGTTGGGCATGATCAAGAAAGATACTCTCATCATTAGATACTAATAAGAGAATCATGCATGATTCACACGACATCACCAAAGAGCATTGCTATTGACCAAATTTTTACCCAGTAACTGGAGGGTCACTTCGTGATGGGCGCTGATTCGGGAGGGCGCAGTTAGCCTAAGCGATATGACTCTCACCTTCCATTGGCTAAGTACCTTCGATGTATATCGAGCGGTTCCCCTGCATCGTACCGCTTGATCGAAGTCATGACGGGAGGTATATCATAGGGAACTCGTTCACGTACGCCGAGTATATCGAATTCACTCTCACACGTACCGTTCCCATGAGGTATATGGTGAGCAATTCACGTACACTCAGGTATATCAAATGGCTTGTCCACACGTACCGATTGCCCGCAAGAGAAAGACATATATCGTGGAAGTCACGCCAAAGGGGGGGGGGACCCTTTCCGATTCACCCAACTAACTGCATACCCGTATATAGGTGTCGAGCCTAGGACACACATGTTAGATTGTCGGTTTCAACCCGAAACTCTGCCAAAATTCTGGGTCGGCCTGCCGCCCGAATTTTTGCTCATTTTTAAAATGGGACCCTGTTCGTGAGCCTGGTCACAAGTCCAGCCATAACTTTGCATATATTACAAACCCAATTTTTCCAGGCTCGGGTCCCGTCCGACATTTTATTTTGCATTTAGGAGAATTTTATACAAGTGAGAACATAATAATTATAGTAATCATGCTGAGACCGTCTCCCAAAAACATTTCCCTTTTCTTTATCACAAATCCAAAAACATTTCTCCTTTATTTATCAAAAATCCAAAAACATTTCTCCCTTCTTTATCAAAAATCCAAAAACATTTTGTCTTTCGATCTCAAAGAAAAAAATGTCAAAAATATTTTCATCCCTTTTTCTCAAAAATAAATCCCATTTTTACACCTTCTCAGGTCGTTCGCAAACCCTTGGCCTGGCTCCTTATTGTCTTCAGTCTTCAGTCAAGTCACCTCGGAGTTCCGTCCATTCCCCTATTACTCCTTTTGAGTCAGGAATCCATCCGCTTTCCATGGAGAACACAGATCAAGTACCCGTTAAGCATCCAAATCTGACGGTAGTCCTAGCTCAGCTTATGTCCAAGATTGATAACCTCCAAACTGAGGTCTGAGAGATGCAACGAAACCAGGTTCCCGTTCCTCAAGAGCCCGAGGCCCTATTTCCTCACACTACGGATCCACCCGAGCCCATCTGGGTTCACGGAGAATATCCGCATGCTCCACATGCCCCTCCTGTTAATGGGTTGCTGCCTGCCCAGCTTCCTATGCCAAACCTTGCCCAGCCTGGGGCTAACTTGGCTATAATCATTGATCCAAAGGAAGAAGAGCTGAACAAAGTCAAAGAGGACCTCAAGATGCTCACCAAGAAGTTTGGCCAAGTCAAAATCTAAGGAAATTACATGGACTACACCCACATGTCTCCTTATCCTAAAGCGAGGTTCCCAAGAAGTTCAAGATTCCGAATATCAAGAAATTTCAGAGGAAGTGGACCCTCGATTGTTCATCTCCGAAGTTATCACCGTTCCATGACTCTACTAGGGGCTTACGAAGAGGTGATGGCCCAATTGTTTTAGCATTTAATGTTTATGACGTAAAGACAACTAGTGCATCAGGTATTTAATGCTGGTGACATAAGGTATGAGGGAGGTCTTTTCACGGGCATTAATGACTTAGCTGCCTCGGGGGTGGTGTGGGGGCTATTTAAGGCCCCAACCACCTCCAAGGAAGGGCATCGATCAAAAAGTTCTGAAAAGAGTTCTTTTGGAGATATTCTTCTAAGATTTTGAGAAATTATTGCTAGAGAAAGAGTTATTGAAAAACCAGAGAGTTCTTTCACCCACCATTTGTCATTTATTAGGGAGCTTTAATAACTTGACAGAAATCCTGGAAGAAGACCTTTTCTGTGTGTGTGTTCCTTTACCTGCCTACTAAGGTGTATCTAGGATGCTTACTTCTCTCTCCCTCTAACTAAGTTATTTCTGAGTTCTTTATTATATTGTGAGTTATACACGAGAGATTTGTTGGTTTAAGCTGGGTTTCATGCGTTCCAAACTGTTCTTTGTGTTTTGTGGCTAAATCACTAGTGTTTACTGATTAACCTTGTCATCACCATACTCAAAAGGGGTTACGCCTCCATCTTATCTAAACTACCTTCTTACATTTGGCGACTCTGCTGGGGAGGCATTCTTCTAAGGAAGGAGTATGGCGCAAGATAACATTAATCGAAGGCTCAACTTTGATGATATCCAACATAGTGAAGAGCAAGCAGCGGTAGAATTGGAGGCTTTAAGGAGCGGAGCTCCTCGAATAGAAGTGCCTCCAGTTCAGACAATAACAGGCGCTCAAGGAGTGACGCAGGCTTCCACGAGCGTTGGGCTGGGACATGCCCAGATGACCCTCCTCATGAGCAAGTTCTATGAGTTTTTGCAAACTCCTGCAGCTTCAACGGTGCTGGGAGGACTCGAAGCCAATTCCTTCGTAACACCAGGGGCAGCTCCAACGGTTCCACCAGGCGCAGGTACAACGGGAGATGCCCCGTCAAGCATACCCTCCGTCGTGAATCCGGCGGTGGGAATCTCCGGAGTATCAATGGCGCCAGTTGCAACGATGGCTCTAACTGTAACGGTCATTCAGCCAACACCCCCATTGGTCGCTGCCCCATCGCCCATGGAGGAAATGAGGAGAGAAATGCAAAAGGAGATGTTGAAGTTCATGCAGGCTTCCTCATAGTCTATAGGTGAGGTAGCTTTAGTTTATGACGACTTTAGGACACCTTATCCTCAGGAATACAACGATGAGCCTTACCCGAGGGATTATATTCCCCCCATCTTTGAAAAATACACAGGGAAGGGTGGGAATCCGAAAGAACACATTAAATGTTTTATTGAGCACTTGGGGGCGCATTGCAACAACAAGAAGCTCGGGTTGAGAGAGTTTTCCAAATCCCTAACCGATAAAGCATACACGTGGTATTCTCATTTGGCCCCTAAGAGTGTTTCCACGTGGGAAGAGATGCATGTGCTGTTTGTCCAAAATTTCTTTCTAGCAGAGGATGAATTCACACTGACCCAACTAGGGAGAGAGAAGCAATGACCAGGAGAAGACGTGGTGGCATACGTTCGGAGGTTCAGGGAAAGGTCTCTGGATGTGAGAGAGGAGGCCAAGGAGTCTAAACTATTACAAATCTGTGCCGAAGGACTACTCCCGGAGTACATTTGCCATTTTATCAATGAGACGCACGAGGGAACTTTTTCGGCGTTCGTAAAATCTGCAAGGAACATCTCATTGGTCATACGACCAAACCCGGTGGCGGTGCTTATGATATTCAGGCAGCCGATACAACCTGAGGGAGGAAGGCCTCAACCCCCACGAGTGGGATACACCGAAGGAACAGATGGGGGTAAGGCGGCGAAGAAGGATAACAAAAGGAAGTTCGGAAGGGATAGAGAAGACCCACCACCGTTACCGTGCACGATAGAAGAGGCGGTGAGCTGTTATAACACCATGGTCCAAGGTGGAACGGTCTACCTACCAAAAGGTGTTCCGGCGGAAGAACCCGATGACGCAACGAAGGCGGATCCTAGGTATTGTCAGGTTCATCGAAAGATCCAGCACCCGACAGAGAGCTGCTTCACACTGAGAAGAATCATTGACAAGTACATGAAGGTAGGGACGCTGCAGATCCCCCCACAGAACGTTAACAACAACCCACTTCCAGCGCATGGGGCCAACTTGGTGATGGCCTATGATGATGAGGCGGAAAGAGAAGGAGGAAGGTCAACAATGAAGCAAAGGGAATTCGAAGAAACTCTGGAATATTGCACCACAAGAATGGCTAACGTAGTTTTAGCCTACGATGAAGCAAGCGCTAAAGACGTGGAAGACGTATACAGCGTTGAGGGCGAGGAAAGGGAGGCAGTCGTGGAATACAGTGCAGTTTCAAAATCCCCAAAGTTCGCTTGGTTCTTCGATCAAGTGGGGATACCAAAGCAGAGCAGACTGGAAATAACTCGAGCGATCCTAGACATCGCGATGAAGGACGCGGTTCCCTCGTTGAAATGGAGGGGACCCATGGCGTGGCTGGTGAAAAAGTTCTTATCAGAGGTGACCTTCAGCGATGCAGATAGAGCTGTAAGGTTCCCTCATAACATGCCCTTGTATGTGACGGCCAATATCAACGGGGTTAGTTTTGCAAGAATGCTTATGGATGGGGGTGCTTCCATCAACATTATGCCGATCAACTCCTTCCACGCAGCTAATATCCCAGAAGAAAGGTTGGTCCCCATGCCTCTGGTAATCTCAGGGTATGACAACCAATCCTCCAAATCCATTGGGTATGTGAATGTGGGAATTGTAATGGGAAATCTGAGTTCCCACATCAAGTTCCATGTAATAGAAAGCGAAACTTTCTATCATTTACTAATAGGAAGAGTGTGGATGAACAATCAAGGTTTAGTTCCTTCAACATATCATCAATGCACCAAGGCGAATGTTAAAGGAACAGAAGTGACCATTAGGGCTACAAAAAGGCCTTTTGCTATCGAGGAAGCTCACTTTGTAGATGCGGCCTTTTATACGGAGTTGGAGGAGGATGCTCGAGTCCTAACGAGAAGAATGGAGGGGGCATGGGTTCCCTCGATCAGAGATAGAATGGGGCCTCTGAACGAGCAAAGTAAAAAAGCCGCGAGTAACGAAGGGATGAGGGCCGAAGAAACCCATCAGGTGATCCCTCGACCCCAAAGTACCACGAAGCAGCTCAAAAGCAAAGTAAGGCTTAGAATGGATCCTGTGGAGCATGAGGTCCAACGGCAAAGCGTGCTGAGTCGCTTTTCAGGGGGAAGAATCACTGAGGCTTTGAGAGAGAGGAAGAGGAAGGCCGTGGCAACAGCTACCAACATGCAATGCAAGAAGGTGGTCACCGGAGAGGGGAAGGTGGTATACCGTTTATAACGATGTGAGCAGGCGACCGAAGAGACCGAGGATGGGGCTGACCCGTTATATGAGTGTTTCTTGGTGGATCAACAGGGACAGTGTATGGTGATAGATAACTCCAACATACAGCAGTTCGTGGAGGAGGTCGCCGAAGAACCAGACTACATGGCAAATCAACCAAAGCCCCAGGCACAAGAGTTGGAGCAGTTGAACTTGGCAAGATAAGGGGAAGACCCAAGGCCCATCTTCATCGCGAAGGATCTCGGTAAGGAGAAACGAGAAGCCTTGGTTGGGCTAATCCGGGAGTTCATAGATGTATTTGCATGGAAGTATACCGAAATGGAAGGGCTAGATGAGGAAGTGAGCTGCCACAAGCTAAACGTGATGCCTTCAGCCATCCCGGTGAAGCCGGCAACAAGGACTTACAAACCTGAGTTAGACTTAAAGATTAAGGAAGAGGTTCAGCGTTTGTTGGCAGCATGATTCATCAAACCAATACAACATCCCCTTTGGCTATCTAGCATTGTGCCAGTAGGGAAGAAGGACAAGAGTCAAATAAGGATCTGTGTGGATTTTAGAGATTTGAACAAGGCTTGCCCTAAAGATGAGTTCCCTCTACCCTCCATTGATAGCTTGATAGATGCCACGGCTGGGCATGAGATGTATAGCTTCATGGATGGGTACGTAGGGTACAACCAGATCAAGATGGACCCTGCGGACGCAGAGAAAACGGCATTCAGAACCCCGTTGGGCAATTTCATGTACAAAGTAATGCCGTTTGGACTTAAGAACGCGGGATCTACTTATCAAAGAACGATGATGGCCATTTTTCATGATTTCTTCCACAAATTTGTAGAATTCTATGTGGACGATTTGGTCATCAAATCGAAGAAGGAGGAGTCTCACCTAAACGACTTAAAGACGGTGTTTACTCGATGTAGGAAGTATAAATTAAGGATGAACCCATTGAAGTGCGTCTTTGGAGTAACAAGCGGGAAGTTTCTAGGCTTTGTGGTTGA
This sequence comes from Sambucus nigra, assembly GCA_949130495.1. NCBI lineage: Eukaryota > Viridiplantae > Streptophyta > Magnoliopsida > Dipsacales > Adoxaceae > Sambucus > Sambucus nigra. The sequence goes on along the minus strand of OX422211.1, from coordinate 181,721,521 downwards.
TCGACAAGGGGTGCAGATGGACCAGGATAAACAACGCGCGATCTTAGAGATGTCGTGCCCAAGAACGACGAAGGAGCTAAAAAGTTTCCTCGGCAAGGTCTCCTACCTCAGAAGATTTGTACCGGGATTGGCCGAGGTAACACACCCGTTGATGCAGCTGCTGCGAAAGAACATAAAGTTCAGGTGGGAAAAGGATCACCAGGAGTCTCTTGATGAGTTAAAGAAGCTGCTCGTTTCACCACAAATCATGGTTCCTCCACAGGCAGGAGTATCGTTGCAGCTTTACCTCACCTCCACTACAAGGTCCGTTGGAGCTTTGCTGGCGCAAGAGATTGACGGGCAAGAACGGCCAGTGTATTACCTCAGCAGGATCATACAGGGGCCAAAGATTAGATATAGCAGCCTAGAAAGGCGTTGTTTGGCCTTAGTCTTTGTAGCACAAAAACTTAGACATTATATGCTGTCTTTTATAATTCATATTATAACTAGATGTGATCCTATTAAGTATTTGTTGGATAGAACTATCTTGATTGGCAGGGCAGGTAGGTGGTTCCTTATTCTCTCCGAATATGATTTAAAGTGTGTGGTTCCTCGTGCTATCAAGAGCCAGGCGTATGCTGATCTGTTGGCAATCTTTCCATCAGGAACGTTTGAACCACCTAAAGAAGACATTCCGGGAGACGACTTACAAGCCAACTATCTGGATGCAACCGATGAGGAATGGACGATGCAGTTTGATAGGTCTTCGACGGAGAAAAAGGGAGGGGCAGGGGTCATCCTTTCAAAAGGAACGGAGGAGATTTGGCTTTCCTACAAACTAGATTTCCCTTGCTCCAATAACGAAGCAGAATACGAAGCATTGGTACTAGGGTTGCTGGAGGCTCTTCGAAGGGGAATTCGTTCACTCTGCATCAAGGGTGACTCGAACTTAGTAATTCAGCAAGTTAACGGAGAATATGCGTTGAAGCACATGAGTTCGGCACCGTACAGAACGATCATTCAAAGGCTCCTCAGCCAGTTCCATCAGACCAAAATCAGAAGACATCCCAGAACGATGAACCGTCATCCAGACGCTTATGCCACTATTGCTCAAAAGATGGTCATGAGGAGCGATACGACTACCGTTACGATCCAACGAAGAACAGCTCCTTCGGTGGTGCAATCAATACTACCGATGGAGGGAGACGCGGATTGGAGAGGAGAGATCAGGAAGCAACTGGAGTCTGGCAAAGGAGCTATGGGACTAAGAGAGTTAGCCCAATACTTTACAAACCAGGGAAATCTTTACTTCAGAAATGCAGGGGGATGGTTATCGAGATGCATTGGGCCAGAGAAAGCAGAGCGGAGGTTGAAGAAAACACATGAGGAGCACTGCGAAACAACTGAGATACCTCTTTATAGGAGAATTCAAAGAGGGGGATATTTTTGGCCTAGAATGAAACAGGATGCGACAGAACTACAACGGAATTGTGATAAGTGTCAGCTATTTTTCGAAGCAGCTGAGTGCCATTTCATCAAAGCCCAAATGGACTGGAGGCAGCCCTATATCGACTTTATTCAAGATGGAATTGTCCCAACAGAGAAAATGGATGCGATGGGACTGAAGCGAAGGGCCCCGAGGTTCTATATCCAGGAGGGGCAGCTTTATCGAAGGGGGTACTTCAACAGGCCATTGCGTTGCATCACAAAGGAAGAAGCAACTGAGGTCCTCAAACAAGCCCATGACCCAGCTCACATAGGAGGGGCCAAGTTATATGATCAGCTGATGACGTTGGGGTATTATTGGCCAACGATGAAGAAAGACTCTGCCGAATTTGTTCAAAAATGCAAAGCTTGCCAACTTCATAGAAATATGATCCATGCCCCATCGGTGGACTTACACTCTCTGGCAACGCCTTATCCGTTCCACACTTGGGCGTTCGACCTCGTGGGGGCGATACATCCTTCGTCGAGGGGCAAGATATGGATACTGGTAGCAACGGAGTGCTTTACAAAATGGGCTGAAGCAATACCACTCAGAAGGGCAACAGCTGGGGTAGTGAGTAACTTCATCAGAGAGTATATCATTTGCCGTTTGGGATCCCAAAAGTTATTCTCTCAGATAATGGGACTCCCTTTGTCAACTTAGAAGTAACGATTCTCACAGACAAATACTCCATTGTTCATCACACTTCAACGGTGGCATACCCGAAGGGGAACGGTCAGGCCGAAGCAACTAACAAAACCCTGGTTAATATCTTCGCTAAAACGATGGAGGACTTTCCAGGATCGTGGGATGATAAGATACCAGCAGTATTGTGGGCCTATCGAACGACGAAGAGGAAGCCCACAGGGTACACTCCGTTCTCCCTTGTCTACGGGGCTAAGGCAATCCTTCCAGTGGAGTTGGAAGTTCCCTCTGCTCGATACTCCTTGTGAAGTAGCATGCTTCCTCAGAACATGCATGAGCAGTTGGAGGCATTGGATGAACACAGAGACAACGCGATGCAACATTTTCAAATGTATACAAAGCAGCTCTCTAGGGCATATGACAACCTGGTAAGACCAAGGAGGTTCGTGGAGGGAGATCTCGTTTTAAAAGCAGCGGTGAAACACATTAGGGGACTTCCTCTGCCAAAGTTCGCAGCCAATTGGGAGGGACCTTTCGTCGTGAAGGAAGCTCATGATTCAGGTTATTGCTTAATCTTTAAGTTGGAGGAAGATAAGCCATTCAAAATTAACAATAAATGGCTGAAAGTCTATCATGTGTAAACAATTAAGTTTGTACCATCGATGTATCTAGTCTTTGATTATGAATATACAAGTTTTATTGATGACGTGAAGTATAGACATTGATATGAAAGCAGTCATAACTCAGAGATAAACTGGAAAATATACATTCTTTCATTCATTAAACAAGAGAGCATTACAAAAAATTGGGAACTATTGCCCAAGAATTACATGAATGGATGAAGAAAGAAAATATATACGGAAGTTTACTACCCTAAGAGGAACCATAGGTCCGGGGAAGAGAAAAAATCCCCAGGAAGGCCCGAAGAAGTTGACGCAAAGGAGCGTTGACTGCAACCTCTAGCCTGGTTTGCACCTGTGCGCGTTCAATAAGAAGTCTCTCCCGTTTTATCTTGGCCAAACGCAGAGCCTCTTCGGCATTCTTTACTTCTTCATCCACCGATTCCAAAAGAGGTGCCAGCTCAGCTAACTTAACCTCCTCAGCCCGTTGGTCCTCCTGGTGCTTTCTCAGTAATTCCCTCTGGCCGATCAGCTGCTGACTCTTCAAAGTTTTCAAATACGTTATAAGCCAGTCGAAACGGAAACCGTCACGACCCAATTCCTTCAGAAAACCCAGAAACTGATTAATGAGGGTTCGGGTGACACTGGAAGTGGGAGTACTGGCAATCTCGGCAACAACGATCGCCATGCCTTGCAGTCGATGACTCATCATGGGAATGTTGGATAGTAGGCAGTCCACGGTGAAGGTCTCGGGGTGATGGTTCACTAACTGCTCAATCACCAAGCGATGGCTCACAGGCATTTGGGGAGAATTGTGAAGCACCATTAGGCAAAAGGCAGGAGGAGTTAAGTCAGGAAGAGGCAATTCGCACCCAGATTCACTTTCTGCCTCGGCACCAGTCGTGGAACCTTGGTCAGCATGATTAGGTTCTTCCGACACAGCAGGTTCCTGACGAGGTGTGCCCATAAGTGAAAGAGCTGGTGAGGAATCCTTCCGAGCAACCTGAGAAGAGATATAAAAAACAGTGAGATTATATAAAAATCTTAACAAGCTTTTTCGTTGTTAAGTCACCGTTATAAGGTGGAGATTATATAAAAATCTTAACAAGCGTTTTCGTTATTAAGTCACCGTTATAAGGTGGAGATTATATAAAAATCTTTACAAGCGTTTTCGTTGTTAAGTTACCATTATAAGGTGGAGATTATATATAAAAATCTTAACAAGCGTTTTCTTTGTTAAGTCACCGTTATAAGGTGGAGATTATATAAAATTCTTAACAAGCGTTTTCGTTGTTAAGTCACCGTTATAAGGTGGAGATTATATAAAAATCTTAACAAGAGTTTTCGTTGTTAAGTCACCGTTATAATGTGGATATTATATATAAAAATCTTAACAAGCGTTTTCGTTGTTAAGTCACCGTTATAAGGTGGAGATTATATAAAAATCTTAACAAACGTTTTCGTTGTTAAGTCACCGTTATAAGGGGGAGATTATATAAAAATCTTAACAAGCGTTTTCGTTGTTAAGTCACCGTTATAAGGTGGAGACTATATATAAAAATCTTAACAAGCGTTTTCGTTGTTAAGTCACCATTATAAGATGGAGTTATGAAAAAAAAAAAAAACCTAACATACGGTGGAGTTTATGCAGAAAATTAAGAAAGTACCTGAGTCACAACAGGGGCAAGAATGGGAGTCACCACGGAGGTTAAAGGGGTAGGAACCGTTGGGAGGGGACTTGTTACCTCATCAGCCTCAACGGGTTCTCTGGCCGCAGAAACCTCAACTATCGACAAAGTTCCCTCGCCCACATAAGGTACCAAAGCAAGAGTAGGGGGTTCATTGGGAATAGATGATGGACTCCCGAAAGAGGCCCCAGCACGAAGGGGCGCAGAAAAACCACCAGGATGCGAAGAAGCCCCAACCTTAGCCCTGTGTGCGTAAAGACTACCCAAAGAAGAGGGTGGTGAAAGATCAGGGGAAAGCTGCAATATAAAAGCCAATGTTAATAAAGAGGAACAAGTACAGAAAAAGGGCGAAATATATCCAATTGTTACTTACCTCAGTCAGGACATTGAAAAGGGGTACTGTGGTCAAAGGTCTCGCCAGCACCATTGGGCGAACAATGTTTGCTAGCCGCAAGGACACTTCGACCTAGGTCAACCAACATCCAAAATTCAGCACACATAATGGGGTGAAAGAGAAGGAATGCCAGATCAGACAAATTAAGTATGAAATCATTACCTCAGGGTCACTTGCAGCAGCCAGAACAATGGGCAGAGCAACCTCACGGGAAGCCAGTGAGCCAGAGGGGACTGAGGTAGTTGTCTCGGATTGCGTTGTCTCTGGTGGCGAAGAGACATCCATGGGCTCTATAACCTCACCCTCCACAGCTGCCTCCCTCGCCCGTCGTAAGATTGAACGACGGGAGTAAGTAAGCCCGATCATTGGCGAACGGGGTGGGGTAGTATCGGATGAGAGGGCACCACAACGACCACCCACGAAACGGCTTATGGGGGGACTTGGGGGACTAGGAGGACGAGGCCTAGTTTCTTTAAACCCCTGCACCAAAGTAATTAAGAACAATATATATAAGCAAATGCAGCTTTCTCCAACTAAAGAGGAAAAGAGAACAAGATAAGTGTACATACCTCAGATCGGGAAAAAGAATGAGAAGCTTGCACCGTGTAGTGCATTGCACTAATACTCCGAATTTTTTTGGGGGAAATCACATTCTCATTAATATTGAAATGAACTGAGTACAACATGATTACATCACTGATAATATTTCCTCAGGTGTTCTGCATTCCAGGGGTTTTTTAATTCTTCACCCTCTAAAGTCTCATTTCGATATGTGTCTTGTCGAATAAATGTTATAATGCGATAAGGCCCATGCCAATTGGCTTCAAGTTTGTTATTCTTCTAAATCACCTTTTTAAAACATAATAACCTTCTTTTAAGTTGCTTAACTTCACCATTTTGTTGTAGAAACATGCAGTCCGTTGTTGATAGGTTGCATTCTTTAAAGATGCATCTTCATGTACCTCTTCCAGCATATTTAAGTCCAGCCTTCTCATCAAATTACTCACTGGGGTATTTAAATTAAGAACTCTGTTAGTAGGTAACCCTATCTCAGCGGGAATTACCGCTTCAGTACAAAATGCTAACAATAGGGAGTTTCTCCAGTAACTATTTTAAGGATTGTTCGGTAGGCCGACAAGACAAAATGCAATTCATTGATCCAATTCCCTTTAGAATTTTCCAGCCTTTTCTTCAACCCATTTAACAAAGTTCTATTCGTTTCCTCTATTTGGCCATTGCTTTGAGGATGGCCAGGAGTATGGTGGATTTTGTAGACATTTTGAATTGTCAAATTGTGTGCCATGATTAGTGACAATGACGTAGGGTAAGCCATACCTGCATATGATATTCTTATAAATAAACTGATGAACTTTTTCATAAGATATGTCCATCAAGGGTTCATCTTCCACCCATTTATTGAAGTAATCAACAGCTACAATAAAATACTTGAATCTTCCTCGGGAGGTCGGCAAAAGCCCGACCAAGTCAATTCCCCACATAACAAAGGGTCAAGGTGAAGTAATTGGTGTTAGGAGGGATTGTGGAGTCTTGCATATGCTGGAAAACCTTTGGCACTTGTCATTTTTCTCTGCAAAAGTAGTACAATCTGCTCGTATGGTTGGCCAGTAGTATCCCTATGTGTTGATTCTTTACAACAAAGTTCTCTCTGCTATATGGGCTCCACATGACCCATCACGGACTTCCTCAATCAAATATTTTACTTCATATGGATGCACACAACGTTGGAGACCAATAGTCAGTCCTCTGTTGTACAACACGCCATTGTCTAGCACATATCTAGAATCATTGCACTTCAACTTCTTAGCTGCGATTAGGTCAGCTAGTAGAATTCCATCTTCAATATAAGATCTTATGGGTTCCATCCAAGATGTCCCCATGTCAACCACAATAAAATCAATCATCAGACCTTTAATGGTCCTATTAGCAAGTAGCTCAATGAGAATAGTTCTTCGCAACTTGGTTCTGGTTGTTGAAGTTAGCCGGGCAAGTGCGCATCTGCTGAGGCATTTTCCATTCTTGGAATTCTGATCATCCGAATAGTAAAGTGGCCATTACTTTCAAATATTTTACTAAGTATCTGGACATCAATTCTCCTGTAGCAGCATATAAGTTCAACACCTGATTTACCACCAACTATGAATCATTGTATACCACCACTTTCTCGTCATTCAGTGATTTGGCTAGATTCAAACAAATAATCACATCTTCATACTCTGCCTCATTAATGGAGGCTTGAATTTAGAATCATAGAGGGTACTCTATATCTACTTCATCTGTAGTATTGAGGATGTGTGATACCCCACCAAATAAAATATCGGGTGATCACTCCTATATCAAATTAAAACAGGAGTCTCATATGGTTCTATCTTAGCATCACTGTCGAAAACCAATTTAATTACTAATATCCTATTACGCCGGCGTCAAAATTTTAATTAACTAATCTTTTTAACCAAACAATTAAAATGAAACAATTACAACAGTTTACATGCAACAACTGAAATGAAATAAAATAAAATAACCGAACACTCAGTACAATAATACAACCAAATCGAATGCCGCACTAAAAGGCGATAAAAAATAAATGAGTACAGTTGGGCCATAAACCTGAATGTTTCTACAATACCTCCTATCTAGATCTCATTGATAGAAGAGTCTAATATAAACCTTCTTGCATCCAGAGCTGTTGTAGCAAACGTATGACTCGAAAGAATTATCATCCAGGCGTCCCTGTGTCTGGACACCTATATATAGAGAGATATAGCAAGAGAGGGGAAAATAGAGAAACGGGTCAAAGCCTGAGTTTTGAAAAAATTTTAGCAAGTGCTTAAAATCTATATTTTAAAATATGTTATTTCTCATATTTAAACTGGTATCGCTCTCACATGAGATACACCTCACCCCTCTTCTAAAAGTGCACAACTATCGTATACCTTTTTAAACAGCTGAGTTAAGCTACCCTGCCTAACTAACGTAATTACCTACCTTCTAATAATCCGCATCAATTCGAGTACTAAGGACTAAACTTCTCCCCATTCCTAACATTACGTTACGTTCGTGCGTGGGGTGTCTCGCGAAGCGAAATCCAAATAAAGAACCCCCCAGATACACTATTACGTGATGATGTTGATCATCGGGATCCATTAGGCCTTCAGTACATACCATATTTATACCATCCCGTATTTATTAATAGTTCTCATTAGAACCTAAGATTCATATTCATATAAATCTGGATATTCATTTACCGAAAATAATATCACCATTTATTCATTATTTTCACTTTATACAAGGTTAGGTTATATGATATCTCATCTCATATATATAAACAATATACTATATGCAACAAGTATATTAATCATTCACCGAACTATAATATAAGTGGCTTAGTCATTCTCATTTACAAAGCATCCATGGATTATATCAAGTACACATATATGTTAATCACAATACATATATACATATATGGAACCCCTAGACTCAGTTGCGGTGCACTCATACTCTGCTATCAAATCCTTGTACATCACGCACATATAGATCACGCGTTCTGCATCACTCAGGAACCGTATCAATACAAATCACACATATTGGAGGCAAACATAGTTCACATACCCATGGGTCACACACATAACTACGCTCCCATAGTCAGCAGACTTATCGACTCACAAATAAGCCCTTCACAGTCCTATGTTCTTGAGGTACCAAATCTAAAATCCCCCCGAAGGCAACACAGGATAAGATTGTCCTTACACGAACGCCAACCTCCCATGATAGCAAGTATGGTAGGTATGTCATACACATAATAAACAATCATATAGGTACACATTCCACCTATATAAATATATCATCAATTTGGTATTCACACAACCATATTTTAATTATAGGAATTTCTCTCACCTATACATAATTCCCCATAGGTAATTATTTAACCCACGTATATAATAACATTCGGGCATATGCACAATCCGTATAATAAATTTTCTACGTAGTATATTTATCTCTCGAATATCATACGCATTTATAAATTTTGACTAATCCTCAATATATTATTTTCAAGCTTTTCTCACCGCACGATGACAATACCAACAACACCGATATATTTACTCATTCCATAAATAACGACAGGCATTCCTCTCACCTATAATAATTGTCATAAATAGACGTATTGGATGACTGCTCAATTCTCTTTAGCCCGTATCCTAAATTTCATCCTAGTCACCTCATAGGATTTTACTCAACCAAAATTGGCATATAAGTGTGTTTTCTACGCGCACAATTACTTATATAAAATTTTGCTCACCGAAACATCTCCTCGAGTGTTACTCCTCCCAAACACCCCTATTTGGGTAAATCTTGGAGTTCACTTTCATCTAACCCAAGATACGTACCTTACTAAAACAAAATATTTAGAAGTCCCCACACTATTTTAAGGAACCCCAAATATTTATCTCCAAAGAATTCTAGCTTTTATTTTTCCAAAATCCGAGTGCATTTCCGAGTTAGTGATTTCATCCCGGAACAACCATCTTATAAAAATCATAACAATTCTAATAAAAATCATAAAAATACGCGGTCAGTGCCCACGTAACCGTATCTAAAGGATCTACAACTTTTGTGTTTTGACTGAGAGCTGAATCGTCTGTCTTCCTGTCCAAAACAGTCCGTAAGTGATGCTGGTCACTATTCACCTTTTTCTCCTAAAATCCAAACCTCCATTAAAACACCTCCAAGCTTTTTATCTCCTCTCTCATCATCAACCAACCTCAAACAAACATAAATACACATATAGAAAGGGTTCTAATCATCCTAGAACCCATATTCAACAATTAATTTCAATAAATTTCAAGTTTCTCAAATTGGGTATTAATCGAGTTATATCCGTTTTAATCTTCCGAAAACCTATTTGATCCACGAAATTTCAACCCAAAAATCTTTAGTTTTATACCAACTACAATATGAGAAATTAAACACACTAAATCATAAAGCAAGTAAAACACTTGCCTCGTGGATTAAATTCGACGACCACGAGTCGAATCCCGCGAATTTTGGCCGAAAATCTCTTCTTTTATTCTATTTTCTTTCTTATTATTTCTTCTCTTCTTTCTCTCCTCTCTCTTTCTTAGGGCTGAGATTTGGGGAAAATGAGGGCTTCCACCTCTTGAAATCCGAAATTGGGTATATACCCAATCATTAAATGACTCGTGTACTCATTTACGAGTCCCTACTAGTCCAAAAATATCCGGAACCCAAATACTACCCCCGGGTACTCTATTTTGACTATCTCGGCCATTCCGAACCCAATGGAGCAGTCAAAATCTCCATCCGAGTCACTTAACTAAAATTCACTATTTTGACCTAACACGTTCAATACGCGTATTTTTCAATTTAAAACATTTCCTTTGTCGCTTTACCCAACTTGCGACATGTAATTAAAAATAATCCACTCATATACTTAGCCTCGTAAGAAAATATAATCCATGTAAATATTAATCTGACACTCGAAAACTAATATTTACTATTCACTTTATAACATTAAAATTATTTAATTTCACTCATTAATCCCAAAATTACTATTCACAAAAATTCCTCAAATTTCCAAATTACATCCACCGTGCAATTTAAATACCTTTAAAAGTATGGGGTATTACATACTTCCCCCCTACAACAGAATTTCGTCCTCGAAATTCAGATATAGCCTGTACCACTACTTTAGGATCGGTATATACGTTACATCCTAGCTTAACCAAATTTAGATAAAGCCTAACATAATGGTCTCCCACTATATTCCACCCATCTCAAGGCGTATGCTCATATATATATAGTCTCATCATCCCTATATATTTACACTAATCTTGCACCCTTTTGTTAAGACCACTTAGCGCAAAGTATTTATTATTATTACCATATCTACTAGTCTCACATAGTAGAAATATTCACAAATCCATATATATACATATAGTCATATCATCCCTATACATATATATACTAATCATACACCCCCGGGTTAACACCCATTAGTGCAGTTAATCAATTCTTGTACCCCCGGATTATCACCCATTAGTGCTCTTAATAAAATATAAAATAATAGGCATACACACATTCTATTAAGATTCATAGGCATATTCTCAACCTAATCATACACTTCTCATACGTATTTTATTCTCATCGCTATGTATTGCATAAATATTCAAATTACAATCTCTCCCGTAATCTCCAAGGTACATTCCCTATACCGAATAATTAAAGTATTAACTCTCATATACTCTTCTGGAATTTAGTACTACATACACTCCTTCTTTCCTTGGAGTATGATAACAATACAATCATGTGCAAGCCACTCTTCAACACTCGTTCGAGTAAGATTTCGCTCTACTTTCTCATAATAATTTGGTATCTTTTTCATTAATAGGTACCTTTTAAATGATTTTCCTCAACCTTTCAACCCATCTCGGGTGTGCTAGTTCTCGTTGCACATAAATGCTTGAATTATCGTCATTCTCACACGACATTCAATACGTCATACCATTTAACCTTGTTTGTAGTTATCCCTCAGGCATTTATTTATTTATTTTTTTACGTCCTTCTATCTCAAACATTTTTGGAATTAACTAACCAGGGTACCCATACCCCCTATCATTCATGCATATATGCACCACCATTGTAAACGTTTTGATACATTACACTTAATCTAAATAATGGGCATCATTTCATCGGCCTGGTACTAACACCTGGGTATCCCTTAACCTGAATAATTCAAAATTTAATTCTCCCGATGCCTGGAAATTCAATCCTTCCCAAGATTATCTCATCTATCTTCTTGTGGTTAACTCACAATAGCCTTCATATATCAGTGTCGATAGTCTTATTTCCTTTACTTCGTGGTAGACCTAAGATTAAGGTGTTTCTAACACACGTAATATGAGTACTATTCTAACTATATCCCTAGTGCCCAAGACCTCTCTCGACTTTCGACATTTTCTTGGTTTCTAGCGTGGGACGTCTCGCAAAGAGAAATCCAAATAAGGAACCTTCCTGATACACTACTCCCTCGCTTCGTCCATCATTGAGACATAGCGATCTAAGGGACACCAACGGGACGTTCTAAATCCTACCTCGTTAACCTACTAATGTACTTCTACCACTATATCCTTCCATCTTGTCCAAATGGAAAGTCCAACTACTTAGGGCACCTACTCTCTTCAAAAGCATTATGAACATCACACCCAAAATGTATTTCCTCTCAATTTCCCTTATATTCAAAGTCTGGCTATAAGTCTCAGATTAATTTCCTTTATCATACCTCACCCTCATACTTGCGGTAAGAGGAAAATTTCAGTGCTTCTTCATAGCACTTATATCTCTATATAATTATACAATAATCAAATGGTTCTCACTCAATAGTGTTTCCTTTACACTAGGTGACTTATCGTCAAAACCAACATCCTTGCATTTTATAACATTTGTCCACTCCCGACGTTGTTAAGGTTCGTACGGGGAGTGTATTGTTAGCTTCAAATATGCAACCAGGATAACCCCATTCCATCTATCAATAAAATATGGTCAGAAATCTCACTTCTGTCAAGGATCCATACCACAAGCGCTTGCACTAACAGTAAGTACTTCGCACGAACAACAACACGCTTAAACTCCCAACTTAACTATAATTCATGTATACCTTAAATTATATATATAAGGTCCACATGCACTCAAATCATGAAAGTTAAACATCTCCTCATCGAAGTTCCATCTAAACAAATAATCAAGGCGACCTCATCCAGAATTTATCTCGCATTCCATTCTTTAATACGTCCGTATATATATGTTTCATATCTCATATATATATATATATATACTATACACATCAAGTATATCCATACTTATATATCATACACTATATAAGTATAATAACCATCCCTCAGAGCTATAACTCAATGGATGTAGTCTCTCAATGCTATCATCTTCCAGGGAATTAATTACACATCATCCTGGGTACCAGTGGTCGGACTATCACACCGACTTGGTAAAAACCAAATCACAACGAATGGGAAGCGATCATAGTTCCTTCCCAAAAATGAGAACGAAACATACCCACCACGTCTCATTCCTGATAAAAATCACACAATATAAAATGGACACTATGACCTGGGGACTATATGCTCCCTGCTCCTCAAGCCAGGGGCCTCACCCAAAATGCATAACTTCCCATGATAGCACTCGAGTGGTATGTTTCATACAAATGTACCAATCACATACAGATATATTTAAACATATCATATATATATATTCTCAATATGATCATATATATATATATAGTATAATCCGGCTAATCGTGCATATCTCTCGTAATATAACTATGTCATCGCTTTTAAATTCAGAATATTAAGCTTATCACAACTAGCTCGTATCCCAATTACATATGAAATTCCAATTCGAATCCCAAGAGTCTTTATCCCATTAGACTCTTAAAAATCACAAAGTCTCACAACTTTAATTTTTCATTGCAGATTTCACACCTTGCACTAAAACAACTATAACTCACTCTACGTAAATCCAACTTACTAGTGAGTTTATTATTCCACTGGAGAAGCCTCTTTATCCATTGTAACTACCTTACTCCGGTACTAAGTTCACTTAACCATGTCACTCTTTATTCACCGTCGGTCTCTGACCGATTCTTATGTGAATAACCTAGAAACTGCATTCACTTTATTCTAAATCAAGGGAATTTACAGTTTAAAACCATCTGTAAGATTAATTTATGAGCAAAATATTATGCTACTCTAAATATGGTGACCATAGTTCCCACCATTTCACATTGCTCCAACGAGTGAAAAATATTTCCTCAAATTTTCACATATGGGTAATTCCATACCCAATTGTAAGCAAGAGCTTTTGAGCCTTGTACTTGTTAATTCAAGTTTAGCACCATTCTCAAGTACAACGATTCTTGACAATTTTAACTACTATATTTTAGTAGTTGTTGAAGAAACCCATGATAATGCCATAAGGAAAATGACCTTTACCGCGGTCCTCATTTCTAACATCAACTTATAGCTCTAACTAAATGTCGCCTCCTGCTACCCTCACCACGGTCTTCCATAGTCTCCCTTTGTCGATCAACACACGAATCCTGAATGAGCGCGGAAAAGATTTACTATAATCTTACATAATGGCAGGAGAACGAAATCTCACAAGAGGATGTCAACAATCCTAATCATAAGGCTCTATATCAAATCAAAAGCAACGCTGAAAGCGTAGTACGTCCGCACAGATTCTTAAGGACACTAAAACCGATGCTCTGATACCACCTGTGACACCCCGCCTAATAAAATACCGGGTGATCACTCCTATATCAAATTAAAACAGGGGTCTCATATGGTTCATTCTTAGCATCATTGTCGAAAACCAATTTAATTACTAATATCCTATTAGGTCGACGTCAAAATTTTAATTAACTAATCTTTTTAACCAAACCATTCAAATAAAACAATTACAACAGTTTACATGCAGCAACTGAAATAAAATAACCGAACACTCGGTACAATAATACAACCAAATCGAATGCGACACTAAAAGGCGATAAAAGAGTAAATGAGTACAGTTGGGCCATAAGCCTGAATATTTCTACAATACCTCCTATCTAGATCTCAATGATAGAAGCGTCTAATATAAACCTGCTTTCATCCAGAGCTGCTGTAGCAAACGTCTGACTCGAAAGAATTATCATCCAGGCGTCGCTGTGTCTGGACACCTATATATATATAGATATAACAAGAGAGGGGAAAATAGAGAAACAGGTCAGAGCCTGAGTTTGGAAAACATTTTAGCAAGTGCTTAAATCTATATTTTAAAATATGTTATTTCTCATATTTAAACTGGTATCGCTCTCACATGAGATACACCTCACCCCTCTTCTAACAGTGCACAACTATCGCATACCTTTTTAAACAACTGAGTTAAGATACCCTGCCTAACTAATGTAATTACCCACCTTCTAGCAATCCTCATCAATTCGAGTACTAAGAACTAAATTTCTTCCCATTCCAAACATTACGTTACGTTTGTGCGTGGGGTGTCTCGCGAAGCGAAATCCAAACAAGGAACCCCCCCTCCCCCCCCCCCCCCCCCCCGATACACTACTACGTGACAATGTTGATCATCGAGATCCATTAGGCTTTCAGTACATACCATATTTATACCATCCCGTATTTATTAATAGTTCTCATTAGAACCTAAGATTCGTTTCATATAAATCCAGATATTCATTTACTGGTAGTAATATCACCCTTTATTCATTCTTTTCACTTTATACAAGGTTAGGTTATATGATATCACATCTCATATATATAAACAATATACTATACACAACAAGAATATTAATCATCCACCGAACTATAATATAAGTGGCTTAGTCATTCTCATTTACAAAGCATCCGTGGATTATCTCAAGTACACATATATGTTAATCACAATACATATATACATATATGGCACTCCTAGGCTCAGCTGCGGTGTACTCATACTCTGCTATCAAATCCTTGTACATCACGCACATAAGGATCACGCGTTCTGCATCACTCAGGAACCGTATTAATACAAATCACACATATTGGAGGCGAACATAGTTCACATACCCATGGATCACGCACATACCTACGCTCCTATAGTCAGCAAACTTATCGACTCACAAATAATCCCTTCAGAGTCCTATGTTCTTGAGGTACCAAATCTAAAATCCCCTCGAAGGCAACACGGGATAAGATTGTCCTTACACGAACGCCAACCTCCCGTGATAGCAAGTATGGTAGGTATGTCATACACATAATAAACAATCATATAGGTACACATTCCACCTATATAAATATATCATCAATTTGGTATTCACACAACCATATTATAATTATAGGTATTTCTCTCACCTATACATAATTCCCCATAGGTAGTTATTTAACCCATGTATATAATAACATTCGGGCATACGCACAATCCGTATAATAAATTTTCTACGTAGTATATTTATCTCTTGAATATCCTACGCAATTATCAATTTTGACTAATCCTCAATATATTATTTCCGAGCTTTTCTCACCGCACGATGACAATACCAACAACAATGATATATTTACTCGTCCCATAAATAATGATAGGCATTCCTCTCACCTATAATAATTGTCATAAATAGACGTATTGGATGACTGCTCAATTCTCTTTAGCCCGTATCCTAAATTTCATCCTAGTCACCTCATAGGATTTTACTCAACCAAAATTGGCATATAAGTGTGTTTTCTACGCGCACAATTACTTATATAAAATTTTGCTCACCGAAACATCACCTCGAGTGTTACTCCTCCCAAACACTCCTATTTGGGTAAATCTTGGAATTTACTTTCATCTAACCCAAGATACGTACCTTACTAAAAAAATATTTAGAAGTCCCCACACTATTTTTAGGAACCCCAAATATTTATCTCCGAAGAATTCTAGCTTTTATTTTTCCAAAATCCGAGTGCATTTCCGAGTTGGTGATTTGACCCCGAAACTGCCATCTTATAAAAATGATAACAATTAAAAAAAAATCAGAAAAATACGCGGTCAGCGCCCACGTGACCGTATCAAAAATATCTACAACTTTTTTATTTTGACCGAGAGCTAAATCGTTTGTTTTCCTATCCAAAACAGTCCGAAAGTGACGCTAGTCACTATTCACCTTCTTCTCCAAAAATCCAAACCTCCATTAAAACACCTCCAAGTTTTTTATCTCCTCTCTCATCATCAACCAATCTCAAAAAAACATAAATACACATATAGAAAGGGTTCTAATCATCCTAGAACCCATATTCAACAATTAATTTGAATAAATTTCAAGTTTCTCAAATTGGGTATTAATTGAGTTATATCCGTTTTAATCTTCCGAAAACCCGTTTGATCCACGAAATTTCAACCCAGAAATATTTAGTTTTATACCAACTACAATATGAGAAATTAAACACACTAAATCATAAATTAAGTTAAACACTTGCCTCGTGGATTAAATCCGATGACCACGAGTCGACTCCCGCGAATTTTGGCCGAAAATCTCTTCTTTTCTTCTCTTTTCTTTCTTCTTCTTTGTTCTCTTCTTTTTCTCTTCTCTCTATCTCTCTCTCTCTCTCTCTTAGGGCTGATATTTGGGGTAAATGAGGGCTGCCACCTCTTGAAATCATAAATTGAGTATATACCCAATTATTAAATGACTCGTGTACTCATTTACGAGTCACTACTAGTCCAAAAATGTCCGAACCCCAAATACTACCCCCGGGTACTCTATTTTGACTATCTCGGTCATTCCGAACCCAATGGCACAGTCAAAATCTCCATCCGAGTCACTTAACTAAAATTCACAATTTGACCCAACACGTTCAATACGCGTATTTTTCAATTTAAAATATTTCCTTTGTCGCTTTACCTAACTTGCGACATGTAATTAAAAAGAATCAACTCATATACTTAGTCTCGTAAGAAAATATAATCCATGTAAATATTAGTCTGACACTCGAAAACTAATATTTACTATTCACTTTATAACATTAAAATTATTTAATTTCACTTATTAATCTCAAAACTACTATTCACAAAAATTCCTCAAATTTCCAAATTACATCCACCGTGCAATTTAAATACCTTTAAAAGTACGGGGTATTATAGGATGATTCTTGCTACACATCCTGTTGTACAAGATGATCCATCAACATAAAGACTCCATATGGGAATATCGATGTCAAACGCTTGGTTTGTCAGAATATTTTGATGGAAAATTTTATCTTTTACCTCCTCGTATTTCTTTTTCATCACTTGTAATCCGTTGGGAGGATTTGGCTAATCGGTGGTAACTTCTTCTATAGTTTCCTTTACTTGGAGTTGGTCGGGGGTTTCTCCAGTAGGTCTGCTGACTCCTGAGTAATGCTCGATAGGAGTCCCTTGATGCCCGGGAACCTCTGGGTAAGTAAATTCAGCAATAAAATCATCCACTACTTGGCCTTTCAAAGAAGTCCTTAGTTCATATACAAGATCATAATACCCCAACTCCACACCCGAATACATCAATCTTTCGAATTTCTCTGGCTTATGTAAATATTGCCTCAGTGGCATGTCAGTGTATACCACTATGGTATGAGCTTGAAAATACGACTTCATCTGTCTACTAGCCTCAATTAAGGCCAATGCTAACTTTTACAGCCTAGGATATCTGACTTTTGCTCCTCGAAAAGATTTTCTAGTATAATAAACCGGATTTTGAACTCCATTTTCCTCCCTGATCAAGGCAAAGCTCACGACTGATTCAGAAATTGCCAAATACAAATATAGCCTTTCTCCCAACACTGTTCGGGAGAGTAGTAGAGGTGCTCCTAGGTACTTTTTCAATTCTATAAAGGCCTTTTCACATTCATCGTTCCATTTAAAGGTTTTTCTAACCACCTTAAAGAATGTTAAACATCTATATATTGCTCGGGACACAATCTGTTGAGTGTTGTTTGATGCACTGTTAGTCTTTGAACATCATTTTTACTGGTCGGGGATTGCATTTCTATCAAGGCCTTGATCTTATCTAGATTAACTTCAATTCCCCTTTGGTTTACTATATACTCGAGCTTCGAAAATGCATTTGGTCGAGTTTAACTTCATCTAGTGCATTTTCAGTTGATCAAACATCTGGATGATGTCGGAAATATGATCATTAGAGGTTTTTCTCTTTGTTAGCATATCGTCAATATACATCTCCATTTTCTTACCTATCTTCTCCTCAAATACTTTGTTCACCAATCTTTGATAAATGGCACCTGCATTTTTTAGACCAAACGACATAACATTATAACAATAAGTTCCTCGGGGAGTAATAAAGGAAGTACTTTCTCTATCTTCTGGTTTCATTTTAATCTGGTTATAACCATAATATGCATCCATAAAACTTAATAGATCATGCCTCGAAGTAACATCTACTAGTTTATCAATTCGTGGCAAAGGAAAATGATCCTTTGGACACGCTTTGTTCAAGTCAGTAAAATGTACACACATCCTCCACTTGTTATTTTTCTTCTTAACCATGACTACATTGGCCAACCAATCCGGGTACTTCACATGTTCAATAAAGGAAGATTTTTGAAGCTTTTCCACTTCTTTCTGTATAGCCTGGTTCTTCTACGGGTTAAAAACTCTTCTTCGCTGCTTTACATGTTTAACCTCTTCACTAACATTGATCTCATGGCATAGGAAGTTTGGGTCTATACCAAGCATATCTTCGTGGATCCAGGAGAACACCTGCTTTCTTTGTCTTAAGAAGGCCATCAACTATAGTTTAAAAACAAAGTCCAATGGCACTCTTATTTGAGTTGTTCGTTCTAGTTTATCATCGTCCAGAATAATGCTTTTTGTTGCCTCCATCACCTGCCCTTTTATAAGTTCTGATTAATCTCTTGGATCTAAGGATTCAACCTCAGTTCACTATTCGGTTCAGATATATCCAATTAATGAGTGGTTGTTTTTCGTTTTACTACTAGCATATCGTCCTCCTTGGCAGATGAATAGTAGAATTTTTTATCTACTTTTTAATCTCCTTTTCTATTCTAACTCCATAGTTGGTCAGGAACTTCAGGCATTGATGAACAGACGAAGGTACATCTTCAAACTTCTTCAGACCTACTCTTCCCATGATCATGTTCTAGGCGGAATGAACATTTTAGTCCATGACAAATAATCTCACTTTCTTTGTCCTGCTCACCGGCCATGTCCCGATCAACACATCTAGCTTGATTGTTCCCAATGGAAACACTTTCTCACCAGAGAATTGAATGAGGGGCCTGTGGTAAGGCTCGAGTTGGCTAAGCTTTAAATCCAAACTATTAAAATAGGGATAGAACATGATGTCCTCCAAGATGTCGTTATCCACCATTGTCCTTGCTACCAATACTTTTTCCATCCTAAATCTGATCACTAAAGGATCATCATGAGGATACAATACTCCAGATAAATCATTCTTGGAAAATACAATTACGAGCTTATCCTTGTTGACTTTCCTTGGTCAGTCTTCCTTTACAAGGTTAATTCGTTGGAAATAGGAACAATCTTGAGCTTCATTGAGGTAAGCCTTCCTTTCAGTTGTATGATCTCCTCCTCTTACATCCCCACCTGTAATCATATGGCAATTAAAAGATCCCAAACTGATTATGAATACCTCACGTTCAGGTTGTCTAGGATTATTGGGGAGATTAGGATCATCTTATGGATCATCGCCATGGCTCCTCTTCTTATCTTCTCTAAGCTTAACAGGTGATTTAGATCTCTATCGACCTTTGTCGCTAGCTCTCCCACCAACCTTTTGATCTACAAATCTGTCCAATTTTCCTCTTCGGATGAGTGCCTCTATCTCTTCTAGAGAGCTATACACCGGTTGGTCTTTATGAAATTCGTAATACTTGGACTTATCCCTCTTATCAGCAGGTGACCTTAACTTCTTAGGCCAAGTTAAATCATTGTTGTGCAGAATTTCTTCCAAAACATAATGTATATCCACGATTAAAGGAGTATAATAGGTAAATTTTCTTCGTCTATCTAGGCTTTCTTTTACTTTCGAATTCTTACGCTTATTATGATTCTTGTGCTCCTTCTTATCCAACCTCCCTTCAGACTTTGCTTCTGTCTTTGCATCCGAATTATTTTTAGCAGCCATAGCTTCCTCGGCACTTATAATCATTGCTTCTTTGGCCATCAATTATGTCATCGTCTTTGGGGGATCTTTTTCCAAAGTATAATATAGTTTTTCGGGGAGCAAACCACTCATGAGGGCACTGATTACAGTCTTCTCCTCGTAATAAATAAATTCTAATTTCTCGTTATTGAAACGAGTGATATAATCCCTGGTACTTGCTCCTACCTTCTATCTCACACTAAGGAAATGAGCTACTCGCTTTACTGGTTTGGCTCCAAAGCCTAAATTACCCATGAATAACTTGGCGAGTTGTTGGAAGCTAGAAATTTGCCCTCGAGGAAGACTATTATACCATATTTGAGCATATCCGAATATTATTCCTAATAATGCCCTGCACCTGATATCATCAGGAACAACATAGATATCACTTGCTGCTTGGTATTTCTCTATATGAAGAACTGGACCAGTCTTCCCATCATACTTGGGAGTGAGTAATGGAACTTTAAACTTGGTCGGTGTAGGGAAATCTACAATAGTTTGCACAAAGGGAGATCCCTTAACAAAACTTATGTGGAGAGAACTTTTGACCTTATCCATTTCTCCTAATATTTCTTCCAAACACTGAATGGATCCCTTCCAAGCATCATTTCCAGCACTAGATCTGTTGGTGGTAACTCTAATATGTTGACTAACTGAATGTGTTGAGCTTTCCTCTTGTGATCCTTCTCTTTGACTGGATCGAGCCGTTCTTCGGGCGTTCGATCTGGATTGGGCTAAGCCCTCCTTCAAGTTTCTTAGTCGTTGAGTATTTCCTGATACAACTCAAAGGAAATTTCCCCTGGGTCCCAAAAAATCGAAGGGAGAGGCCCTACTTAGCCTTTCTAAGTCATTAAATCTTTATGGAATGAGGGACTATCCAGAAGAGGAATTAATAATCCTGATAAAAGAAGTTGCTCCAGGATGGTACAGAGGATCCCTTGAAGTTTTGGAATGGCTATGACCAACACTCCTTATTGGCGTTGGTGGCATACTCCTTTGATTGGACTGCATTGGAGCTCCAGCTTGAAGAGTTTGGGCCATTTGTCTTATCGTATCCTGCATAGACTCTTGACCTTTATCCAGGCTAGACAAAATTCTAATGAAATCGTTGTTATTTAGAGGGGCAGAGGGATTACGCGGAAGTCCGTCATTACTGGTACTTATTTCAGTGATATCATCCATGTATGATGAATTATTGAAAACATTCAGCAATACGTTCCCACAGACGATGCCAATCTGTTGATGCAATAAACTAGACTAGCCTAATTGATTGATCACAAATAAATAAGTAGAAATAAATAAGACAAAGAGATTTTTAAAGTGGTTTGGCTCAATGGAATAGCATATGTCCACTGCTATGTATTATCTGACTGCCTTGATTTTTTTTTGGTCCCTTGCTATGAAGGTGTTATAATGTATTTATATCCCAAAAGGGGTATTGAGGGTTGTCATGTGAAAAGATGGAATGCCTTAATTGGTTAGGCATATACATCAATACATAATGAGAATTAAATATAAGACTATAGTTGATTTATTGGCCGCACTGATTGGATTTTCAGCCATTAGTCGGTCTTACCAGTTGGTTGGTATCCCACATTGGTTGGACTGCCTTGTTGGTCTATCTTCTTTATTGGTCGGGCTTCCCTGTTGGTCGGGCTACCTTATTGATCATGGATTTATAGCATGCTGACTTGGATTTATGTCACATTGGATGACACGTGTTGGCTTGTAATTGGTTTACATAAGTTGGTGAATTTTGGTATCAACAATGGGATACCAACCAACTGGCAAGATAGACCAACGATCGAAAATCCAACCAGTACAGCCAATGAAGCGACAAAAACCTTATACTTAATTCTTATTATTTATTGATGTAAATGCCTAATAAATGAAGGCATTTTATCCTTTCACGAGATAACTCTCGACACCGCTCTTTGACTATAAATACATTATATCACCCTCATTGCAAGGGACTGGAAAAACAAATCAAGTAAGTCAAGCAATACATAACAGTGGACGTAGGCTTTTTCCTTTTAGACGAACCAATTTAAAAATCCCCTTGTCTTATTTGTTTTTAATTATTTATCTGTGATCAATTAATTAGGCCTAGTCTAGTTTTTTACAATAACATATTAGCGCCATCTGTGGGAACGTATTGCTAAACGTTTTCACTAACTCATCATATAGGGATGATATAACTGAAACAAGCACTAGAAATGAGGGAATTACACCTAATCCCTCCGCCCCTTTAAATAACAACGAGTTAACTGGAATTTTGGATAGCCTGGCCAAAGGTCAAGAAGCTATGTAGGATATAATAAGATAGTTGGCCCAAACTCTTCAAGTTGGAGTTCCTGCACAGTCTAATCAAAGGAGTATGACACCGTGGCTAATAAAGAATGTTGGGCATAGCCATTCCATAGCTTCAAAGGATACTTCATATCGTCCTGGAGCAACTTCCTCTATCAGGACTCTTAATTCCTCTGATGGACAATCCCTCATTCCAGAAAGATTGAGTGCCTTAGAAAGGCTAAGTAGGGCCTCTCCTTTCGATCGTTTGGGACCCAAGGTAAATGCCCTTCAGGTTGCGTTGGGAAATACTTGATGACCAAGTGACTTAAGGGAAGGTCCAGCATAATCCAGATCGAACGTTTGAAGAATAACTCGATCTAGTCAAAGGGAAGGATCAAAAGAGGAAAGCTCAGCATAATCAATTGGTTGGAATAAAAGAGCTATCACCAATAGATCTGGTGTTGGCAACGATGCTTGGAAGGGGTTCATTCAGCATTTGGAAGATAGATTGGGAGAAATGGCCAAGGCCAAGAACCTTATCCAGAGAAGTTTTATTAAAGGACCTCCTTTTGTGAAAACCATTGTAGATTTCCCTACACCGACCAAGTTTAAATCTATAGTGGCCATTCCCAAGTATAATGGGAAGACTGATCCAGTTCTTCATATAGAGTAATACCAAGTAGCGACTCATATCTATGATGTTCCTGATGAGATGAGGTGTAGGTCATTTTCAAGAATAATCACTGGATCTGTTCAAATCTGGTATACTAGTCTTCTTCGATGGAAGATTTCTAGCTTCCAACAACGTGCTGAACTATTCATTGGTAACTTCTACTTTGGAACCAAATGAGTGAAGCGAGTAGCTCATTTTCTTAGTGTGAGACAGAAGGTGGGAGAAAGTACCAGGGATTACATCACTCATTTTAATAACGAGAAATTAGAAGTTATCGATTATGAGCAAAAGACTGCAATCACTGCCCTCATGAGTGGTTTTCTCCCCGTCAAACTATATTATACTTTGGCAAAATATCCCCCAAAGACGATGACATAATTGATGCATAAACAAACAAAGATTATGAATGCCAAGGAAGCCATGGATGTTAAAAAGAACTCAGATGCAAAAGCGGAAGCAAAGTTTGAAGGGAGGTTGGATAAGAACGAGCACAAGAATCATAATAAGCGCAAGAGTTCGAAAGTAAAAGAAAGCCTAGATCGAATTATAAAATTTACCAATTATACTCCCTTAATGGAGGATATACATCATGTTTTGGAAGAAATTAAGCACAACTATGATTTGAGTTGGCTTGAGATGTTAAGGTCACCTGCTAATAAGAGGGATAAGTCTAAGTATTGTAAATTTCGCTAAGACCGTGGTCATACGACCAACCGGTGTATTGCTCTCCAGAATGAGATAGAGGCACTCATCCGAAGAGGAAAATTGGACAGATTTATATATCGACAAGCTAGTGGGAGAACTAGAGGTAGAGGTTGACAGAGATCTAAATTACCTGTTAAGCATAGAGAAGATGAGAAGAGGAACCATGACAATGACCCAGAGGACGCTCTTTATCTCCCCAGGAGGCCTAGATAGCCTGAACACGAGGTATTCACACTCATCTTTGAATCTTTTAATTGCCATATGATTATATGTGGGGATGTAGGAGGAGGATATCATGCACTCGAAAGGAAGGCTTACCTCAATGAGGTTCAAGCTTGTTCCTATATCCAGAGAATCAACCTTGTCCAGGAAGACTGACCAAGGAAAATCAACAAGGATAAGCTCATAATTGGATTTTCTAATAACGATCTATCTGGAGTGTTGCATCCTCATGATGATCCTTTAGTGATCAAATTTGGGATGAAAGACGTATTGGTAGCAAGGACATTAGTGGATAACTGCAGTTCGGCGGACATTATGTTCTATCCTTGTTTCAATAGTTTGGATTTTAAACTTATCCAACTAGAGCCTTACCACAGGTCCCTCATTGGATTCTCTGGTGAGAAGGTGTTTCCATTGGGAACAATTAAGCTAGATGTGTTGATCGAGACATGGCCGACGAGTAGGACAAAAAAAATGAGATTCTTTGTAATGGACAAAAATGTTCATACTGTCTACAACATGATCATGGGAAGAGTAGGTGTGAAAAAATTTGAAGTTGTACCTTCCACTATTCATCAATGCCTAAAGTTCCCGACCAACTTTAGAGTTGGAATAGTAAAAGGAGATCATAAAGTAGCTCATGAATGCTACTATTCAACCGCTGAGGAGGAAGATATGGTAGAACTAAAGAGGAAAATAACCACTTATCAAGTGGATATGTCTGAGTCAAACAACAAATCTGAGGTTGAAACCTTAGATCCAAGAGATGAATCACAACTTGTAAAAATCCAGGTGATAGAGGCAACATAAAGCATTTTTTGGACGACGATAAACTAGAGGGAACAACTCAAATAGGAGCGTTATTGGATTCGGTTCTTAAACACGAGTTGATGACTTTCTTGAGAAAAAGAAAGGAGTTGTTCGCATGGACCACAAAGATCTGCCTGGCATAGACCTAAACTTCTTATGCCTTGAGCTTAATGTTAATAAATGGTTAAACCTGTAAAGCAACGAAGAAGATTTTTTAACCCAAAGAAGAACCAGGATATACAGGAAAAAGTGAAAAAGCTTTAAAAAGCATCCTTTATTGAAGATGTGAATTACCCGCACTGGTTGTCCAATATAGTTATGGTCAAGAAGAAAAAAAATAAGTGGAGGATGTGTGTAGATTTTACTGATTTGAACAAGGCATGCCCAAAGGATCATTTTCCTTTGCCACGAATTAATCAACTGGTGGATGCTACTTCAGGGCATGAGATGATGAGTTTTATAGATTCATATTCTGGTTATAACCAGATCAAAATGAAGATAGAAGATAGAGAAAGTACTTCTTTTATTACTCCCAAAGGAACTTATTGCTATAATGTTATGCCTTTTGGTCTAAAAAATGCAGGTGCCACTTATCAAATACTAGTGAACAGAGTATTTCAGGAGCAGATAGGAAAGAACATGGAGGTGTATGTTGATGATATGCTGACAAAGAGACAAAAAGTTGCTGATAATATTGCCGACCTCAACCAGACATTTAATCAATTAGAAAAGAACCAAATGAAGTTAAACTCGACCAAATGCGTCTTCGGAGTTTAGGAGGGAATGTTCCTCGAGTATATAGTAAACCAAAGGGTCCTTGAACCTCATACATATAAGATCAAGGCCTTGATAGAATAAGGAATTCTCGACCAGTAAAAATGATGTTCAAATGCTAACAGGGTGTGTAGCTGCACTCAGCAGATTTGTGTACTAAGCAACAGACAGATAATTACCATTCTTTAAGGTGCTCAGAAAAACCTTTGAATGGAACGATGAATGTGAAAAGTCCTTCCTGGAATTGAAAAAGTACATAGGAGCACCCCCACTACTCTCTCGACCAGTGTTGGTAGAAAAGCTATATTTATATTTGGCAGTTTCTGAATTAGCTGTTAGCTTTGCCTTGATCAGGGAGGAAAATGGAGTTCAAAAATCGGTTTATTACACTAGCAAAGTCTTTCGAGGTGGAAAAGCCAGATATCCCAAGCTGGAAAAGTTATCACTGGCCTTAATTGAGGCTAGTAGACGGATGAAGGCATATTTTCAAGCTCATACCATAGTGGTATACACTGATATGCCACTGAGGCAAGCTTTGCATAAGCCAGAGAAATCGAAAAGATTGATGTATTGGGTTGTGGAGTTAGGAGAATATGATCTTGTATATGAACCAAGGGATTACTTAAAAGGACAAGCTATGGAAAATTTTATTACACAATTCACTTACCCAGAGGATCTCGAGCAACAAGGGACTCCGACCGAGAAATACTCAAGACTCGACAGACCTAGTGGAGAAAACCCCGACCAACACCAAGCAAAGGAAACTGCTGAAGAAGTTACATCCGATCAACCAAATCCTTATAGAAGAGTACAAGAGATGAAAAATAAGTATGAGGAGGTAAAAGATAAAATCTTCCATCAAAGGATTATGACAAACCAAGGGTTTGACAACAATATTCCCATATAGATTTTGTATGTTGATGGATCATCCTGTGCAACTGGATGTGAAGAAGGAATCATCCTCAGAACTCTATATGAAATAAATATAGAGTACGCCTTACTATTATAATTCCAAGCCTCTAATAATGAAGCGAAGTATGAGGCTGTGATTGTTGATTTAAATCTAGCCAAATCACTAAATGCCGAGCAAGTTGTGGTATACAGTGATTCATAGTTGGTGGTAAATTAGGTGTTGAACTTATATGCCATTAAAGGAGAGCTGATGTCTATATACTTAGCTACAGCTTTGAAGGTAATCATCATTTGTTAGCTATTCAGATGATTAAAATTCCAAGACTGAAAAATACCTGAGTAGATGCAGTTACCCGGCTAGCTTCAGTAACTATAACTGAGCTGTGAAGAACTATTCCTATTGAGTTACTTGCTAATAGGAGTATTGATGAATATCTGATGGTTAATTTTATTGTGGTTTACATGGGGCCATCTTTGATAGATCCTATAAGAGCTTATATTGAAGATGGAATTCTACCAGCCGACCTACTTGCAACTAAGAAATTGAAATGCAAAGCTACTGAATATGTGCTAAACCATGGTGTGTTGCATAAAAGAGGACTGATTGTTGGTCTCCAACATTGTGTGCATCTAGCTAAAGTAAAAGATTTGATTGATGCAGCCCATAAAGGGTCCTGTGGAGCCTATGTAACTGGGAGAAATTTGTTACAAAGAATCAACACACAGGGGTACTGCTGGCTAACTATGCGAGCAGATTGCGCAGCTTTTGTCAAGAAGTGTGATAAGTTCCAGAGATTTTCCAGCATACGCAAGACTCCACAAGCTCTCCTAACACCAATCACTTCATCTTCCCTTTGTTATGTGGGGAATTAACTTGGTCGGGCCTTTGTC
The DNA here is from genome assembly GCA_949130495.1 of Sambucus nigra. Taxonomy (NCBI): domain Eukaryota; kingdom Viridiplantae; phylum Streptophyta; class Magnoliopsida; order Dipsacales; family Adoxaceae; genus Sambucus; species Sambucus nigra. Next base: position 181,693,694 of record OX422211.1, on the reverse strand, counting down.
GACCACCCGATGAAGGTTCAAGTATCTGGTTACAGTTGTTGACTACTTCACTAAATGCATGGAAGTTGAACTCTTGATCGATATGTCTTATTGTTAATGTAAAAAACTAGATCGCTCTAATTATTCAATCACAGATAAATAAAATGAGACCAAGATTTTTAAAGTGGTTCAGCCTTATAAGAATGGCCTACGTCCACTGTTATGTTATTGCTGAGTGTTTGGGAATTCTCGATTACAAGTTCTATCAAGAAATTCCGGTCCCCTCTGAATGAGGATGATACAAGGTATTTATAGCCTTTAAGCTGTATATGAAAGGGCTGATACATTAAATGATATACATATGAAAGGGTAATACATTTAATGTAGCGTGTGCGTCAAGGTGATAATCATTCAATGAATGGTTGAACTGTTGATTATCTGGAAATTAATGATACGACCGAGATGCAGTTCGGACCGCCTTAGTTGCTCGTTGCTCTGGAGTTCCTCGGAGCGCCAGAATACCTCGGAGTGCTAAAGTTCCTCGGTGTATCCTCGTTGCTCGGAGAGAACATGAGTTGATCGGGGAAATGAACTTCCTCGTTGCTATTGTGCCACGTAGATTGACACGTGTCTTCGTATTATTTGTCCATATCAACATATTAATTTTGGTATCAACAGAAGCCCCCGATGTTTCATATTTCGAACTTTGAGGAGTATGGAACATTCTTTCTCGGTATATGGCAATATTAAATGACTTTCCTGGATTTTAGGAGCATTTTCTTTGTATTTGAATTTCCTTCAATATTCGCAGAATTCGCCTTTTTGAATTTTCATAAGCGCTTCGATCTTCGTGCAGTTTTTGTCCTTTTAGCCGCCGGTAATACAATAGTTTCTTTTTCGTAATCATTTCTTTCGCCACTTCCCAAGGTAAAGTATTTAAACTTCTTAGGTAACCATACCGTCTTCTACCTTTTTCAATTTTCTGCATTCAAGCTTTTTATTCTCTCTTTCTCTTTTGTGCGTTCATCCTTGTTTTCGTTCGTTGTTGATAGCTCTCCTTTCTTCCTGTAAGCTTTTCTTCCTTCTTCTTTTATTCACCATGGTTTATATTATTGAATCTATTGAAAAATTCCGTTCTGATTTTTCCATCCCTTCTTGGGTGATTTTAGAGGAGTTGTCTGAACCTCAAAATTACTTTCGTTTGGCTGAGGGACATTGGTTTCCCAGTCTTTTTATTGCTGAATGTGGGTTTTCCTTTCCACCAAATCCATTATGTTTAGAATTTTGTCAGTACTTCGATGTTGTCCCTGCAAAAATAGCCCCCAATACATGGAGAATAGTTAATGGGGTGCATAAGTTAAATCAAACTCATGGAACTCGTTTAGGAATGCCTAAGATTATGTTTTGCTATAGATGGGCTATTCTAGACGACGTTTATTATTTAAAAACTAGATTTTCGAATAGGGCTCTGGTAGTCAACCTCCCTGATGCCAACAGGGATTATTTTGAAAATGGGGTCATTATAAAAAATTATCAACATGCCCCTTTGCCCGGAGATGAAGTATATGATGGTCCCAAATGCCCCCCCTATGGCAATGGGATAGGTTGTTTCTGTTTTATTGACTTTCTGAAATTTTGATTTCATCTTGTTTGTGTAAATGCGTGATTGACATTTCAACTTATTTTTGTTTGTAGTTAACAGCAAGAGAAAACCCCCCAAGGAATCAGAGGTAAATATAAGGCAATTGAAACATATCTGGAGTTTGCATCAGAAGGTCGCGGACGAGCATATCAGGTCTGCCTCATATTTGTTGCAGTATAGGAGCTATACGTCATCCTTTACTGCTCGCCCTGTGGTCAGCAACAGTGATCCAGTGCAGATTCCTGAAGACTCTGATCCAGAATCTCATATCCCTTTGAGCTAAAAAAAGGGCAAGAGAAGAGTACCCACTCTCTTTGAGGAGAGTTCCTCTGCTGGCGATGGGAAGAAAACCAAGGTTAATGTCCCAAAGGGGACAAATAAAATTGATGATGCTCCTTCTGTTGCTGTTCAGAAGGTTACCGAGAAGACCCCAGTGGCTCCTGTGCAGAAAGATGCACCTGTTAAGGTAATTACTATCTCACCAACCAAAAGTTCCTCGTTGGTTGAAGTTGCTGAGAAGGCACCAAGGAGATTGAGGAAATCCTCCTCGGTCAGCATTTCTGGAACCAATCCCCAGCTCCTAGCTAGTGGAGATGGTGTTCCGATTATTGTTCCTTCAAGCTCTACGACGATTTTGGCAAAATTTTCACCTATCCCCGAGGTGCAAGGTACTGAAGAAGACCTTACTCGAGATGTGGTTACCTCTCTGGCTGCTCGTCATTTGGCTTCAGTAAGTATCTATACTCTGAGCTTTTTATACTTTCCTTTGTTGTTTCCCAATATTATTTCTGATTTCATTTTCCTCTTTTGATTGCAGTTAACGAGTTGTTTCAATTTAATCCTTAAAAAGGATGAAGCGATCAAGGCTTCTTGCTCCTCGTCCACTGTAGAAGGAGCACTGGAGAAAGCTATTAAATCTGTGAGTGAGTCTCGTCAGAAGTATGACGAGGATAAAACTAAATGGGAAAAGAAATTGGCTGCGTCTGATGCAGAGAAGGTACAACTGGGTAATAAGGTGAAGGATTTGGAGAGAGAGAATAAAGACTATGCCGAGAAACTCTCAGGCTTTGGGGAGCTTAAAAATAAAATGAAATTAGCTGAAGAAGAGCTGACCCTTCTACGAGAGGTAAATCGTCAGAAAGAGGTGGTGGAAAACAAATTGAAGGCCGCTGAGAATCTTATGTCCGAGAAACTATCCTCGGAGAAGATGAAGAGAAAAACAGCTGCGAAGAAGTCCTTTAAAACTGGTTAGGACAAAGGATGGGACAGGGGGGTGGCAGCCATGACGACCTAGGTGAAATATGGAAGTATAAAATATTTTCATGATGGTTGGGTTGCAGCACTGCAGGAGTTGAAGGTGAACGAGGACTCCGATCTATTTCAACAACATCTCCCTGGTCCTCCTCGAGTTATTGAGGATGAGTCTTCAGACGAAGCTGCATCTGAAGAATATTCAATGACAGTGGGTGATCAAGCCCTTATTCCACCACCCAACCAGTTAGCCACCGAGGAGATTTCGTCGTTGCCTGCTCCTCCAGAACAAGTCCCAGCCTCTAACAATCAGACCATTATTCCTACCGAGCAACCAAGCTCCTCGTCCCAGCCTCCCGAGAAAGTCTTGGGAGATAAGGAAAAGGTGTGAAGTTGTTCGGTACTCTTTTTATGTTCCTCTTTGACTTATCCTCTGTACTCAAAACGATGTAATCTTGTTTGATGATGTAATAAAATCACATCTTTCTGCATTTTGTCTTCTTTTTTATGATTGCTTTTTCTTTCTTTGTTAGTTTGTGGCTAGAATGGAATTGATATCTACTCATGATACAAAGCTTATGCGGCAATGCCGTGAATATTATAAAGCTGGTCATACAAATTTGAGTATATCAGAAATTGCTGACATCCTTGGCTATGATGCTTCAGAACAAGCAATTGAGGCTTATCAATACCTGACGAATTTACTTGACAGAGTTATGGCCAACAACGTGGCCTACTATGACTTGATTGAAGAGCTTCATTATTCTTTAGAAGATCTACAACATCAACATAATGAATCAACTGCTTTGCTGCACAAGGAGTATGAAAATAGATATCGACAGCTTTCTTCTGAAACAGGCCATAAAAAGATCCTTGATGGATACGATGTTAGGGAGAGAACTTTAAAAGGTGAAGTTGAGGCCTGCAGGCAGATTGCTGAGTTGCTGGAACAAGAGAACAATAATATGCAGAAAAAGCTGGCACAGTATGAATCTGCAGCGTCATCTTCCACTGCTTTAGTACAAGTTACCGATGAAGGTTTCTCGTTCTTAGAAGTTGAGAATGCTAAATTAAGGCAAAATTTGGATGCTCTGAGAAGATCTAGTATTTCCACTACTTCTCGGGGACGAGGAAGAGGGTCTCGTGGGCGAGGAAGAGCTGTTCAAAATGTTGTTGAGGAGCAAAATTCTCCACCTGCTCGGAGTCGATCAAGAGTTCTCAGCCGTAATATTGAAGAATCTCGTACTCTGTCAACATTGGAAACTCAAGCATACCAATTGAACGCCAAAGATCGGGCTTTATCTGAAATGTCCAAGAAAAATCTATCTTTGGAAGATCAACTTACTGCAACGAAGTCTGCTTTGAATGATAAAGATGTTTTTGCCAGGAACCTTCACGAACAATTGGATAGATTAACCTTCCAATTCCATAAACAGCCCAGGGAGTTTTGGATGGCAGGATACAATGAAGCCCTTGTTCATTTAGATGCTCGTATTGAACATGCCAATAATGAAGGTTATAAGCAGGGGTGGTTGAACGCCCTGGGTGTACTAAAATTGGAGCAAGGGCATTTTTTATGGGATTATCATGCTCCAGGGTTACTAGACTTGCCTGTGCCACCTTTCAAATTGGACATGGAATGGATCCTAGCTCGTTCCATTCCTCGGAGTTTAATTTCAAAATACCTTGGCGACTATAGTCTTCATTCTCAGACTGAATTATCTCGTCCCGAGCATCTCTTGGATACACCTTCTGTGATGAACGTCAGAATGCTCAGAGATATTAATTTCATCAATTCTCCTCTTTGCCTGGAGGACCCTCCTGCCAGCGAGGAACCTGTTTCAAAAGCTAAAGGAAAGAAACCAATAGAATAGATTTTTCAATGTAATAATTAACACATATATGTAGCTTGTAATATATTTTGACCTTAATGAAAGAATTTCATTTTCTATTTGCAAATCTGTATTGCTATTGTCTTGTGTTTATCAAACATTTTTACATGTATCTGTTAAAAAGATAACAATATGGTGATGTTCATCAACCAACTTAGTAATCAAAATTACAAGTATCAATGTTGCTCAATTACTTAATAATAAAGTAATGAGTATAAAATGTTTAAAATGTTTCCAACCAACCAAGGTTGTTAAATTGTGTTTGTCGACCAACTACAGTTGATGGGTTTTTATCCCCGACCAACCATACTTGGTAAACTTTTTCATAAAATGTGTTCGACCAACCATGGTCGATAATTTATCCTCGTCGACCAAGTATAGTTGATCACCGACCAACTATACTTGGTTCAGTTTGGAATTCTTTGTATTTTCTGGATGGATTTTACCTTCCTACCAACTTGTTGGCATATTTTGTTTTCAAACCAACCGAGATTGGATTTTTTAAGAATGTTGTTCTTGCCCTTTTACCAACCAGAGTTGGTCATGGGTTCGAACTATCAGGTTCTTTCGAACTATCTGGTTCTTTCGAACTATCTGTCCACTAGTTATCTTACCAACCTTAGTTGGTCACGCTAGTGTACGCCTCCTAACCAAAGGAGTATATTTTTTGGTTCTTTCGAACTATCTGTCCACTAGTTATCTTACCAATCGTAGTTGGTCACGCTAGTGTACGCCTCCTAACCAAAGGAGTATATTTTTTTGTTCTTTCGAACTATCTATCCACTAGTTATCTTACCAACCTTAGTTGGTCACGCTAGTGTACGCCTCCTAACCAAAGGAGTATATTTTTTGGTTCTTTCGAACTATTGTCTTCTTTTTGCTGTCGAGCAGCGTAGTGTACAACACTAGTATTCCCCAAAAAACTTTCAAACAAAGGATAGGAAAATGGTGAAAACATCATCGTTTTATTCATATTGATGGAACCGTTGTACATTTTACATCATTGATAATACTTGCGAAGGTGTTCAGCATTCCAAGCATTCTTGAATTCTTCTCCTTCTAGAGTTGCTATTCGGTAAGTTCCTGGTCGAACAACTTCTGTAACTCGGTAAGGCCCATGCCAGTTTGCCTCCAATTTATTGTGTTTCTGAATTACCTTCTTTAGCACATAATCTCCTTCTTTTAAATCGCATTTCCTCACCCTTTTATTGTAGAAAAGAGTTGTTCGTTGTTGATAAGCAGCATTCCTAATGGTTGCCTCTTCTCTGACCTCCTCGAGCATATCCAAATCCAGTCTCCTCATTAAGTCACTGATAGGAGAATTGAAATTTAGTACTCTATGCATTGGAAGACCCAACTCGGCAGGTATTACAGCCTCACTTCCAAATGCCAACATATATGGTGATTCTCCAGTCGCTGCTCGGAGAGTTGTTCGGTAAGCCCACAATACTGATTGTAGCTCGTTAATCCAGTTAGCTTTAGATTCACTTAGCCTTTTCTTCAAACCATTTAACAGTGTTCTATTCGTCACTTCAGTCTATCCATTGCTTTGAGGATGGCCTGGTGCTGAATGAACCTTCAAAATGTTCGACTGATGACAATAGGCAGCAAATTCCTCGTTATCAAATTGGGTTCCATGGTCTGTGATGAAGGCATGAGGGAGACCATATCGACAGATGATATTCTTCCAAACGAACTGGTATACCTTCTCGTATGTCATATCAATAAGCGGTTCAGCTTCTACCCACTTAGTAAAATAATCCACTGCAACGACGAGGTACTTGAATCTTCCTCGGGTGATCGGCAGTGGTCCAACCAAATCAATTCCACACATGGCAAATGGCCAAGGGGAAGTTATTGGTGTCAACAATGCTTGTGGAGTTCGTCGGATAGAGGAAAAACGTTGGCACTTGTCACATTTCTTAGCATAGGCTATACAATCATCCCTCATCGTCGGCCAATAGTATCCTTGAGTCATTACCCTTTGTAAAAGTGTTCGACCTGCTACATGAGCTCCACAAGACCCTTCATGAATTTCTTCAATCAATTATTTCACCTCGGAGGGATGTACACATCTCTGCAAACCTATCATAATTCCTCGTCCGTATAAAATACCATTAGTTAATACATACCGAGCAGCTTTATACTTCAATTTTTTGGCAGCGAGCTTGTCCTCTGGCAATTCTCCCTCTTCAATATATACCCTGATGGAATCCATCCAAGATGGTCCTAAATCAAAGGTAATAACATTCATCGTCGGGTTTGCATCTACGCTCCGACTTTCCAGTACTTCAATTGGTATCGTTCTTCGCAGCTCGGTACGAGTAGCTGATGCTAGTCGGGCCAGTGCGTCTGCTTGTACATTCTCCATCCTCGGTATTCTCACCAATTGAATGGCATCAAATTCTGTCAGTAACTCCATCACCTTTGCATGATACTTCGCCATTAAATCTCCTTTAACTGCATATGTTCCTATCATCTGATTTACAATTAATTGAGAATCACTGAATAAAATTACTTGCCGTGCTTCCATAACTTTTGCTAAGTTTAAACCTGCTATCATGGCCTCATACTCAGCCTCATTATTGGAGGCTTTGAATTGGAATCGTAAAGCATATTCCATGTCAATCTCGTCTGGGGTGTTCAAAACAATTCCTGCCCCGCAACCTGCTGTGCAAGATGAGCCATCTACATATAATCTCCATATGGGCAATCCGTCTTCAAATTCCTTATCTGACAGGGTTCCTCGGTGAAATATTTGTTGCTTCTTTTCATCCTCCCCTGACACTTTTCGCTCCTCGTCGACCATCTCTTCTCGCTCTTTTACCAACTGGAGCTGGTCTGAGCTCGAAGTTGATGATCTTTCTTCATCCATAATTCCTTTTACCAACCGGAGTTGGTCTGGATTTATGTCTTTTGATCCTGTAACATCCACAGGTTGGTCAGCGAGCACCTTTTGCTCCTCGGGCGTATCAGGGTATGTAAACTCTGCTATAAAATCTGCTACAGCTTGCCCTTTTAATGATGATCTAGGTTCATACACAATATCATATTCATCGAGTTCTATTGCCCAGTACATCAGTCTTCCTGATTTTTCTGGCTTGTGAAGGGCTTGTCTCAATGGCATGTCGGTATATACGACGATTGTATGGGCCTGGAAATATGGCCTCATTCTTCTACTTGCTTCAATTAATGCCAATGCCAATTTTTCTAGCTTTGGATATCTGATTTCTGCACCTCGAAAAGCCTTACTTGTGTAATATATGGGTTTCTGAACTCCATTCTCCAATCTAATCAATGCTGAGCTAACTGCATTCTCTGATACCGCCAGATACGAGTACAACTTCTCTCCTGTTATTGGCCTGGACAACAATGGAGGTGCTCCCAAATATTTCTTCAAGTCTTGAAAGGCCTTTTCACATTCATCAGTCCATTCAAAAGTTTTTCGAAGTGTTTTGAAGAATGGGAGGCATTTATCAGTTGCTCGGGACACAAATCTATTGAGCGCCGTAACTCGTCCTGTAAGACTCTGTACTTCTTTCTTCGTCGTTGGGGATCGCAGCCCTAAAAGAGCTTTGATCTTTTCTGGATTTGCCTCAATACCTCGTTGGTTGACGATGTATCCGAGGAACATTCCTTTTCGTACTCCAAAGGTGCACTTCGTCGGGTTGAGCTTCATTTGGTATTTATCTAGTTGATCAAAGGTCTGACCTAAGTCAACTAGATGATCAGCAGCTTTCTTGCTCTTTATTAGCATATCGTCGACGTAGACTTCCATGTTGCAACTGATTTGTTCGGAAAAAAACCTTGTTCATCAGCCGCTGATATGTTGCACCTGCATTTTTCAAACCAAAAGGCATGACATTATAACAATAAGTTCCCCTTGGGGTAATAAAAGAAGTACTTTCCCTGTCTTCAGGTTTCATTTTGATCTAGTTGTAGCCAGAATATGCATCCATGAAGCTGAGCAGCTCATGTCCCGAAGTAGCATCCACTAGCTGGTCTATTCTGGGTAATGGAAAATGATCTTTCGGGCATGCTTTGTTGAGATTAGTGAAATCAACACACATTCTCCATTTATTATTCTTCTTCTTTACCATCACCACATTTGCTAACCAGTTTGGATATTTCACATCTTCAATGAATTGGGCTTTCTGGAGCTTCTCGACCTCCTCTTGTATAGCCTGATTCTTCTCGGGACTAAACACTCTTCTTCTCTGCTTCACAGGCTTGATCTCCTTATTCACATTGAGTTCATGTCATAAGAAGTTTGGATCTATTCCTGTCATGTCTTCGTGATTCCATGCAAAAGTATTCTTCCTATTTCTTAAGAAAGTTATCAACTCTTATTTTATTGAAGCATCCAACGACGAACCTATCTGGGTTACTCGTTCAGGGTGCTCCTCGTCCAGAATAACATTTTCTGTAGATTCTACCACCTGTCCTTTTACAAGTTGGAATTCATCCCTGGGATCAAGAGTTTCAATTTCTGTACTTTCCTCCACCTGGTAGGTAGTAGTCTTTTTCCTTGATTCCTCAAGCTCCTCTTGCTCGACAGATGAATAATAGCATTCCCGAGCTATTTTTTGATCACCTTTCACAACTCCTACTCCGAAGTTTGTTGGGAATTTTAAGCATTGATGCACTGTAGATGGAACTGCTTCGAACTTCTTCAAACCCACTCTTCCCATTATGATGTTGTAGGCTGACTGCACATTCTTGTCCATCACAAAGAAGCGTATTCTTTCTGTTCGACAAGAAGGCCAAGTTCCAATGAATATGTCCAACTTGATCGTCCCAAGTGGAAAAACTTTCTCGCCAGCAAAACCCAGAAGGGGTCTGTGATAAGGTTCAAATTGAGATAATTTCAAATTCAAGCTATCAAAGCATGAATAGTACATGATGTCTGCCGAACTACCATTGTCCACCAACACTCTTGAAATCACCACATCTTTCATCCTCATTTTGATCACCAAAGGATCGTCGTGAGGGTAAAGAACACCTGCCAAATCGTTTTTTGAAAAACCAATAACTAGCTTCTCTTTATTTACCTTCCTCGGACGATCATCCTCGGCAAGATTTATTCGTTGAATATATGAGCAGGCTTGAGCCTCTCCGAGATAGGCCTTTCTTTCTGCAGTAAGGTCTCCCCCTCCAGCATCTCCTCCTGTAATAACATTACAATCAAATGACCCAAAACGTATGGAAAATACCTCTCGTTCAGGCTGCCTTGGCTTTTTTGGAAGATCGGGGTCTTCATCTGGATCATCTTCATGATCTCTTTTCTTTTTCTCCTCCGTCCTACGAGGAGATCTAGAACGATCTCTAGTTTTATCATCATTCTTCCTTTCACCTCTGCGATCTACATACTTTGAAAACTTTCCTCTTCGGATGAGCGTTTCAATCTCGTTCTGAAGGGCTATGCAATTTTTGGTCGTATGGCCATGATCTTTATGGAATTCGCAATATTTGGCCCCATTCCTCAGGTCAGGATTGGTCCTCAGTTTATCTGGCCACTTGATTTCTTCGTTGTTCTTGATTTCTTCCAAAACATGATTAATACCCATTTTCAATGGAGTATAATTATCGTATTTCTTCAGGACTTCCCATGACGTCCTATTATTCTTGGAGTGCTTGTCACCACTATTACCTTTTTGCTCTTTCTTCTTAGATTTGTCAACCTCCTCCTTGGTTTCTTTATCCATATTCTTCTTCGTAGCCATAGCCTCCTCGGCATTCGTGATTTTGGCCGCTTTTTCCATCAACTCCGGCATAGTTTTAGGTGGATCTTTGGCCAAAGTGTAGTATAACTTGTTAGGCAACAATCCACTCATCAAAGCAGTGATCGCTGTCTTTTCTTCGTAATCTATGACTTCCAACTTCTCGTTATTGAAACGAGTTATGTAATCTCTAGTACTCTCACCTGATTTTTGTCTAACACTTAACAAGTGCGCTACTCGCTTTACCAGCTTTGCTCCAAAATAGAAATTGCCAATGAACAACTCGGCTAACTGAATAAAAGTCGAAATCTTACCCCGAGGAAGATTGTTGTACCATATCTGTGCAGATCCGGTAAGAGTTCCCGAAAATGCTCTACACCTCATCTCGTCGGGGACGGCATATATGTCGGCAGCAGCTTGGTATTGTTCAATATGAAGAACAGGATTTGTCTTTCCATTATACTTAGGGGTCACTACAGGTGCTTTGAACTTCGATGGTGTAGGAAAATTCATAATGTCCTGCACAAAAGGTGTCCCTTGAACAAAAGTTCTCTGTAAGGGATTCTTTTCTTTAGCCATTTCTCCAAGTCTATCCTCCAATCACTGAATGGAACCTTTCCATGCTTCATTTCCTTCCTCGGGCCGCTTAGTCCGAGCAATTGATTGTTCTGACGTAGCTTCCTGAGATCTATCTCGACGAGTAGCTGGTCGTGATTGTGTTGATCCTTCTCTCAAACCTGATGGTGGTCGAAAGCTTCTCGATGGGGCTCTAGGTGGACTCATATTTCTCCTTGGTCCTAACCGACTGAAAGGAGACACCCTACTTAATCTTTCCAGGGCGCTGGTTCTCTCCGGAGAGAGAGTGATATGTTGATCTGTATCCGTAGCCCGTATCGATGAAGTTCGCCCAGGTTGATAAGAAAAATCATTAGATTCTTCATTACGATATGACCCAGTATGCCTGGATCGCGATTGCCCACGATCACTCCTTCGCCTTGAATGGGTAGGTGCACCACCGTGAAGAGTTTGAATGAGTTGCCTCATTGTTTCTTGCATGGCGGTTTGTCCTTCAGCCAGATTCGTCATAATTCCAGCCAGATCTGGAGGTGCAGATGGATTTGGAGGATTTCCAGCATTTCCAGCATTTCGATTACTGGGTTCTGGATTATCTGCCATTGATGATAAATGATTTTTGGTGAAAAACGATAGCAACAGTCGCTTCCCACAGACGACGCCAATCTGTTGATGTAAAAAACTAGATCGCTCTAATTATTCAATCACAGATAAATAAAATGAGACCAAGATTTTTAAAGTGGTTCAGCCTTATAAGAATGGCCTACGTCCACTGTTATGTTATTGCTGAGTGTTTGGGAATTCTCGATTACAAGTTCTATCAAGAAATTCCGGTCCCCTCTGAATGAGGATGATACAAGGTATTTATAGCCTTTAAGATGTATATGAAAGGGCTGATACATTAAATGATATACATATGAAAGGGTAATACATTTAATGTAGCTTGTGCGTCAAGGTGATAATCATTCAATGAATGGTTGAACTGTTGATTATCTGGAAATTAATGATACGACCGAGATGCAGTTCGGACCGCCTTAGTTGCTCGTTGCTCTGGAGTTCCTCGGAGCGCCGGAATACCTCGGAGTGCTAAAGTTCCTCGGTGTATCCTCGTTGCTCAAAGAGAACATGAGTTGGTCGGGGAAATGAACTTCCTCGTTGCTATTGTGCCACGTAGATTGACACGTGTCTTCGTATTATTTGTCCATATCAGCATATTAATTTTGGTATCAACAATGAAAAGGTTTATTAATTTATTTGGAAGAATTTCATATGCAGGTATGGCTTTCCCTACGACTTTATCACTGATTATGGCACAAAATTTGACAACGACGAATTTGTTGCTTATTGTGCCCAATACAATGTCCAAAAAATCTACTCTGCTCCTAGACGTCCTCAAAGCAATGGCCAAACAGAGGTAACGAATAGAACTTTATTGAGTGGGTTAAAGAAAGGCTGTAAAATGCTAAAGGGAATTAGATCAACGAACTGCATTCTGTCTTGTGGTCCTACCGAACAACCCCTAGAACAACTACTGGAGAAACTCCCTATATGTTAGCATTTGGTATTGAAGTTGTAATTCCTATCAATCTAGGCTTACCTACTCACGGAGATCTTAGTTTCAATACCCCAGTCAGAGATTTGATAAGAAGGCCGGACTTAGACATGCTAGAAGAGGTACGAAAAGATGCAACTTTAAGGAATGCAACCTATCAACAATGGACTGCACGTTTCTACAACAAAGGGGTGAAGACGAGCAACTTAAAAGAAGGCGATTGTATTTTGAAGAAGGTGATTCAGAAGAACAACAAACTTGAAGCCAATTGGCATGGGCCTTATCGCATTACAGCAATTATCCGACCACGCACATATTGAATTGAGACTTTGGAGGGTGAATAATTCAAGAACCCCCGGAACGCAGAACACGTGAGTAAATATTATCAGTGATGTAATCATGCAGTACCTAGTTCATTTCAATATTAATAAGAATGTGATTTCCCCAAAATTGTTATTTTTTTGGAGTACTAGTGTAATGCGCTACACTGCAAATGCGTCAACAAAGGCACCAAAAATGTTGTTTATCAATACAAACCACCAACGAAATGTTGGTCGGTAGCAACAAAACAAATAATGTTCGTTGGCGTCAACAAAGGCACCAACAATTTTGGTTGTCAAAACAAACAACTAATGAAATGTTAGTCGGTATCAATAAAGGCACCAATAATGTTGGTTGTCAATAAAAGCCATGCAATGTAAATTTGTAAGTCCAAAATTCTTGGTTAATAAAGACTCGGATGAATAATTTTTATCTAAATTGGGCTAAAAGATGGACAAATGTTCCACTCACACCTGGGAACCAGGGTAACTAGTGCAAATTACCTAAACTTTAGGTATATTAGTATAACCATGGTGATGAATTGGTAATTGGTACGATACTTAGGGTAATCCTAAGGGTATGAATAGAACCAGTGAAAAACTACAGATTGACAAATTGTCGATCCAAAAACAGAGATTGACTAAAAGTTGATCCATTCACAGTCAAAGACTAAGAAGACATTCATATACAGAGATTGACTAAAAGTTAATCCATTTACAATAAAAGATTAATAAAATAAAGCTTTTCATTAATTGAATTAAATGATTCCATATTGTTGCTTAACATGCAGAAACAAAATAGAAAGCCTTATTCTATAGGGCATTTTCCTTCAGCCTTAGAAATAGGATCCATGCCAGCTGGAGGATCATCCAAAGTATAAGAAGAGTTGATGAAGTTAAAATTCTGAAGCATCCTGGTATTGCTACTACTAGGATGATTAAGCAGATGAGGAGGTCGGGCGATCTCTAGTTCATCATGTAGCTCGTAATCTCCTATGTACTTTGATATCAAGAATTGAAGAATATGATGAACAGGAATCCAGTTAACATCTAACTTGTAAGCAGGATTGCCAAGCTTAAGGAAAATTGGGTCATACCAATCCCATAATGAACTGTTCTGGTCTACCACCATCATTATTAAAGCATTTCTCCAACTGCACTTATAAGCTTCATTATAAGCTTACTGAAGCCTATCATCTAGATGCCCTAGAGCTTCATTATACCCATCCATCCAAACTTCCCTGGGTTGCTTATGGAATTGAAAGGTTAATTTATCAACCTGAGAATGCATATTCTTTAGCACTTCATCCTTAGCTTGTAATTTGGATGATTGGGTTGATAATTGTTCAGATAAATTCTGTAGCTTCTGGGACATTTCAGCAATAGCTCGATCTTTAGCTTTTAACTGCGCAGCTTGATTGGCAAGGTCCCATTGGGTCATAATTTTCTCTATGGTTCTTCGTCTAGGCTTATTTCTTGCTCGAGAAGAGGATGGCAGTCTTAATCTTTTTTTGGGGTTCCAACCCATCCCTTAATATTCCATTTTTAGGTTTTAAAAAGGAGTACCCCTAATTAGTAGTAGCAACAATAGCTACAGAGGCAGACTTCAAAAGATTGACTTCATCCCCCAAATTATTATTCTCCCCTTCCATAAGTTTGGTAACAGTTCTAGTTTCTTCAACTTCAAGATTAAGTAAATCATCCTTTTTTATTATAAACATAAACAAAGTTATCAAAACCCTACCTACATTTAAGCTTCGATATTTTTTCTCATAGCTTTGGTGCAACAGCGCAGTGGATTATTTATATTGTTCTTGAAGTTCTTCTATCATCTCATAGTAAGCAACATTGTTTTCTACTGCCCTATCAAGTAAGTACTTCAAATATTTGTAGGCTTCTTTAGCCTGCTCTGATGCATTATCACTAAGCAACTTAATAGTTTCTTCCTCATATAAGTCTGTATGACCTGCTTTCAAAAAAGCATTGCACTTCCTCAGTATATCGATATCATTGGAATATAGTTGCTCCATCTTCACTATAAACTAGAAAGTTGAAATGACCACCAATTAACAACAAGAATGAAGAATAGGCATAATCAACAAGAGACAAAAAGGAACAAAAGGTTTCTTCTATTGATAATGAAGAAGTTCGAATACAATAAAAAGAAAGAAAAAGAAACAAAAAAGAAAAAGGGAAAATACCGAAAAACTTTACACTTTGTTCTTATCATTATCAACCTTCTTATCCTACTCAGAAAAATGGCCTACTGACTGGAGTTGATCGATTTTCTCGGTTGGAGCAAGAGAAGACTCAGTGATTTTAGGGTTGTCGACAGGAGATTCAACCACTAGAGAAGACTCTCCAGAACCTACTTCATCTTTAATCTCATCCTCAGTGACAGGAGGACGACCATGAGTATATCTCTAAAAAAGTTTAGAGCCTTCAACAGTGTTTTAACTCCTGAAGAGCAGCAACCCAACCATCTCTGAAACATTTTTGTTTTGCATATTTAATCTGAGCGGAGGTAGCATAAATGGCTTTGTTCCATCCCTTGTCCCACCCAGCACTGAAGGATGCCTTTACGACAGACTTTCTCTTAGATCTTTCATAGGTGACAAGCTCCTCAGTAGTCTTAGCCTTGTGTTGAGCTTCCTCTATCCTATGCTCAGCTTCCTTTCCCCTTTGCTCAACTTCAAGGGAATTTTCCTCAGACGTCTTTCAAGAAGTTTCAGATGCCTTAAGTTTATCCACCCAATTACTCTTCTCATCCTCCAAGGCTTGCTGAGAATCGAGTAAAGACTTTTTCAAGCCAGCCAAATCTTACTTTATATCATTTGAAGAAGAAGCCCGAATTGCATCATCCTTCTCCAACGTACTATTAAAATTCACCAATAACTACAAGAGAAGAAGATCAAGTTAGTATATGAGAAAGATAAAATATAACAGAACCAAGAAGATGGAAATTACTTACTAATGGAAGTCTCTGAGAAGACAATTTTGAAACCTTTACTCGGGGCAGCATGGAATCTACTCCCTTGTGGTCTGGAAGAGTACCAAACTTGATCAACTTCCTGGTCAAACTAGGAGAAATAACTCTTGGAGGACTAGCATAAAAAAATTAATTCGACCAAGGTCTGTTGTTCGATCACCTGGTCGACCTTCTTCTCTGTAAGCGCTCTCCTAAGTCTTCTCAAAGGAAGTTCAACATCTTTGGGAACTGGGTCTTTGGGGGCTGGGTCTTTGGGGGGCTGTGGGCTCTTTCATAACATCCCATATTTTCTTCTTGGCCCCTTCAGCATGTTCTTGGGAGCCAGAAGTGCTACCACTAAGAAGATCAAGAAACTTTCTATTCTTCATGATATCAGAAAGAGGAGTATTTGAATCAGTGGTAACTTCCTGATCAAGATCAATCACCAAAGCAGGAGAAGCTGTAGGTCTGGAAATAAAGGAATAAACGATATTTTCATATTAAAGAAAATAAGAAGCAGAACTAATGTGCTCCTCAACCACCATTTTGTGAAGTCCCCAGATAAATTTCAATTCTTTCAAGTTTACTTCTCTCTCTTTGGGGGATTTTCTCTTCTGGTAAACTACAATCAAATTTACAAAGCAACAGTGAGTACGACATTTTATCAAATATAAATAGGGGAAAATTACTAAAACACTAAATAACCTATCCCGTTGCAAAATAGAGGACATCTAGGTCCTTGATATTTAGCACCTCCAGCTAAGGGGGAATGTTGCCAATTTTTTATAACTACCCCGTGATCAAAATAGTCCCAATTATAATCAAGGAGGTTAACTACTAAAGCTGTACTGACTACCCTAGTTTTCAAAAAATCCCAATTAGAATCAAGGAGAAAAGTTCTTACAAGGGTTTAAGGATTCATCAAGATTTGAAGAAAGAAAAGAAAATGATCACATGAAAGTTTAAAAAACACAGCAGAACAATCAGAAATGAAAGATAGAAGATGATCGAAGTTTTACCTCTCTTTTTATAAGTCACCTCAAAAATTGGGAAAGTTATGATTAAAGAGAACGAAGATTGAGTTTGCAGCGGCTAATAAGAGAAATGATGAAGATACCTCAGAAACGCTCGCTAAAATTTGAAATATTTACATAACTACCATTCACGCTCAAAATTATCAAATAACTAGATAAAAAATCACAAGTCTTGAAGGTCTGCAGCTGACCAAGTAGCCCAAACTACTGTTAAAGCATAATATTCAACATTTTTGCATCAACTCCAAGTATGAAACATTTTGGGCTTCTATTGACACCAAAATTCACCACCTTTTGTGGACCAATTACAAGCCTACACGTGTCATCCAATGTGGCATAAATTTAAGTCAGCATGATACAAATCGCCGATCAATAAGGGAGCCCGACCAATAGGGAAACACAACCAATAAAGAAGACAGACCAACAAGGTAGCCCAACCAACATGGGATACCAACCAACTGGGAAGACTGACTAATGACCGAAATTACAACCAGTACAGTCAATGAAGCGACAACAGTCTTATTTTTAATTCTCAATATGTATTGATGTAAATGCCTAATAAATGAAGGCATTCCATCCTTTCACATGACAACTCTCAACACCCCTGTTGGGCTATAAATACATTGTAACACCCTCATTGTAAGGTACTAAAAAAACAAATCAAGGCAGTTAAGGAATACATAACAGTGGACGTAATCTTTTTCCTTTGAGACAAACCACTTTAAAAATCCACTTGTCCTATTTATTTTTACTTATTTATATGTTATCAATTAATTAGGCCTGGTCTAGTTTTTTGCATCAATACCTTATTTGTTCAAGTGTTCAACTTTCTATCGATTAGCCACACTAAGGCCAGGGTCCAATTTCACCCACATTAGGGGGGGGGGGTGGCCCAGTTTCATGGGGCCCTCAGCTCATCTTAAGAAGGGTCAGCATCAGACAAAAATTCCCAAGCCCCATAAATGAAAAAGTACCTAGTCTTCTAGAAATGGTTTGAGGTTTGGGTAACTTGGATTATTTTCTTATCAGGCGTCCTGGCCCCTAAGTGATAGTAGCCTGATTGGTTTTTGGAAGATGACATGTTGTAACAATCCTTGAAAACCTCAACTTAAGGGTCATTCATATATTTATTCATCCATAGCGTGATATAAACGAGGATGATTTGCCAAGAGTTTGGCGCTAGCTGGGTCGAAGCAAGCTCTAGGATGAATAAAACGGCTCGAACAGATGGATGAAATGGCAATATAAAGTCGAGTTTAAACATTTGCTCGTAAATGTAATTTCACCCTCTCGGCCACTATATTCTCTATCATTATCGTCCAAGGTACGTATAACGATATCAGACGGCACACCGTAAAGGTGTCTCCAGAGGAGGAGATCATATTCTTTCATAGAAGATGAGAATTTCCCAGCAAAGGAACTATCAACTAGAACCTTGACTTCTGAGTTATTGTCACCATCGTCTTCGGCCTCAATATCCTCCTCCTCCTCGACCTCATTCTCATCAGTGGGAAATCCCTCTAGAAATTTCTCATGAAATTCATTATAGGACATTTCACTAAGAGGGATGGCGGTCGGAGGAATAAAAATGTTTACTGTCGGCTCGACAGACTCAGAGATGACTTGGGATAAAGAGTCACTGGAAGTCTCCTCGTCAAAAATTTGAAGAGAAGAGTCATTTAGGCCTGAAGGCTCGGCATGTCTGGATGATGAGAGTAGGAACCTTTTCTTCTATCCTACGAACATCTTTAAAACACCTCTCCTTGAGAGTAGGAAATTCCTTTACTAATGCATACAGTTTCCTCAATATCAAAGAAGCCAAGGCTACACTTGCGCAGTGGGAGAACTGACATTCACAAACAATTTGAAAGTTAAGTAGGTTTAACTAAAAGATTAAAAAAAAGATCTTAATAGTTCCAATTAAGAACCGTCAAGAACACTGGATGTGTTCCAATGGAAAAGACAATCGAAGGTTCACTAGAATTGACTGAAAAAACTAAAGAAAATAAAAGAAACGGGATGGCAAGGAAACAAGTGGCCAACAACCCTAATCGGCTACTAAATGTAACACCCCTCCTAATTAAATACCGGGTGATCTGTCTTTTATTAAATTAAAAATTAAGGTGAACGGTGTGGTTCATTCTTAGCATCACTGTCGAAAACAATTTCCATTTTAATAACCCTAAATAATTAAGCTAAGTGTGAAAACAATTTTCAACCTTACTTTATCTATTAAATGGCATTGTAAAAATATTTTTAAATATAAATCAGTTTATGAATAACACAAATGATAAAGATACCAGACGTCCAGTGAAACATGCCAACTAGATTATTCAAATCCAAATAAATAACCACAACTACCGACAATGTGGTAGATAAAATAATCCCAAATAAAACAGAATACTAAATTAATAGAACTGTATGAAAACCCTATCAAGTCTAAACAAGAGTCTGGAAATGGGCGAAACATTCCCTAACTAAAGAAACTAAATGGAAATCAGGAGCTAAAAGAGGAAGCGTCGACTGCAAAGACCTGTAACTCCCACATAAACTGCAGCACGTCCACTCCAATGATTCTATGCCTGACGCCCCTATGGTCGGGCACCTATAATATATATATATATATATATATATATATATATATATATATATATATATATATATATATATATATATATATATATATATATATACAAGAGGGAGAAAAATGACAAGAAACGGGTTAGAGCCCGAGTGCAAAATAGTCTTAAAACTGGTTTAGCAAGTATTTTAAATGCTTACTAGTTGATACGACAAACATGTTAGTATGCAACACTCTATTGAGAATTCTCACATCTCATCTAGTGTGCATGTCTATCGCACTACTGAAATGACTCATAAGTCTAACTCTATACTTTCCCCCATAAGCTCTGATTCGCAAGATAATAAATCTATGATTAAATTAAGATAACATCTTCTTAAGGGTTATTTAAGTCAGGTATGTATTTCTTAATATTACTGTGAAGTTTCAAACACTTACTATGATTAGGAACATTTATTCAATTACTTATCTACTTATTAGTACAGTAGAAGAATCTCAGGTATAGGTATATATATTAATCACTTGTATAATATATATATTAATCGGCACCCCACATAAAATCTATGGTTCTGTCATACTCTGCTATCAAGTCCCCGTATACCTCATACAAGGGAAATACTAGTTTGGAATCACTCTCGACTTGTATTAACACAATACACACAAAATGGAGGAGAAGCATAATTCCAAGTCACTAAGAGGTCTGCACATACCCTCACATCTCTTAGGATCGTCTGACTATCATTATCAGATAACCTGTACCAAAGAATCCTATGTCCTAGGGTAAAAGTCAATATCCCCCCATAATGGTCCCATCGAGATAAGACTAACCCGACGCGGCAACCTCCGTGATAGAAAATAGCGCGGGTATGATTATACACAGATACAACACTATATATACACATGCACTCAGTTATATAAAGTTACATATTTCAATTAGGTTCGCTTGCAACC
Source organism: Sambucus nigra (assembly GCA_949130495.1). Lineage (NCBI taxonomy): Eukaryota > Viridiplantae > Streptophyta > Magnoliopsida > Dipsacales > Adoxaceae > Sambucus > Sambucus nigra. The sequence continues at coordinate 181,673,231 of OX422211.1, read as the reverse complement.
TATAACAATATTTTAACTCTACATGATACAAATTACTTAATTCTTACGCATAATGAACTCATATATTTTTATTCTCAATTATAACCATTTCATAATTACTTCTCATCCCTAGAAGTGTTTTCTCTTACTAAAGGTAAATTCAGTAGGTATACCCTCACTCCCACACTGGTCTAAGTCTTTCTTGAATCTCTCAATAACTTACTTAACGTACACACGATTTCTAATAAAGGTCATACCCCTGTTATCCCATGATTAGATCTCGTATAAAATTATATTCACCGGAACCTACTTAGACCCTACTGGTCCTCTTCATAACCTATTATGATCTGTAAATGATATCCAAGGGCTCCTACGTATTTTAACCGAATTATTTAAAAAGGGGGAAAATATTCAGTTTTCAGGAGGGGTCGATTGATCGATGAAAAGGAGTCGATCGATCGACATTCTTGAGTCGATCGATCAATTAAGCAGTTCTTGCCCAGATTCTGCAATTCTAACGTAAGGGTTTCATCCATAAAACTTCTCCAAAACACCAATAACGAATCCGAATCTCTCAACCAATGATAAGGAATGTTGTATCAACATAAATGGACAATTCTTAATGTAAATTTCTTCTAAATTCATCAACAATTATTCTCAACTGAATCAAAACTCAAAATATGCTTCATAACCCTAGTTTCTTTAATTTCTTCAAGAATTCCATTTAATAACAGATGCTTGTTTCTGCTGGGTAAAATTTTGTTTTCAACAGAGAATCATTCTAACATATCACATGTTCTACCATTTTCAATAATTTAACCCAAATATCAACTTCTTGCATAAAAACTTAAATATTATTATCCTACACTATCATGGATGTGATATAAACCAAATTTGTAGCAAGAAATATACTTGCCTCAGATATGAAGGTCTGATTCTTAGGTGTTGATGGGTATGGTTGCATCCCTCGTTCCCCGATCTACGCGATGGTGGTGAAATCCGGCAAAAGTGGTGTGAGTTGGTGGTTCTCCTCCTTGGAAAGTGTCTCTCTTCTCTCTAACTTAGCCTCTCTGCAACTCTGTAACTTTTAACCCTCGAGAACTCTAATTCCCATCAAATTTAACCTTACAATTTTCGTCCATAATTAAGCCTAAAAATGGCTAATTACTAAAATGCCCTCTCGGGTTGTCGGTTATGCCTAAAAACGTCCCAAGACCCAAACTAAACCCCCGTGTATACTTTTCTAACTATCTCGACCCTTCTGGACACGTTAATTCACTCGAAATGACTATAGAGACGACTTATGAATTATTACCTTTTTTATAATAATTTAGTCCCTACACGACACATGCGCGTCCCGACTTAATTTCCATAATTGTCATATTATTCACTCGTGACAATTTTTAATAAATTCAATTCTATATATTACTTTACTCATTAAGTAATATTGAACCAATTTCCAATAATTACTAACTCTTGTCACGCTAGTAAATATTTAAAATAAATTCTGGATTAATATTAAATTAATGTATCTCAATTAAATTTAATAAATCCCCAATTTTAAAAGCCATAAAAATACAGGGTATTACACTAAACCCACAAAAATCCCAAAATCATCCCTCAAATGACCTTGGTCCTACCCAAAATAATCGTCGAAAAATCCAAAACAGTCGCTAGAAAATTCAATAGCTACCAATGGCAAAAAGTCAATGGAAAAGCTAGGAAAAATGGGAAGGTGGAGTACCTGGATGAATTTGATGGGCTGGTAACCTCAAGAAACTTGATTACACACTGAAAATTGCTGGAACCGGAAAAAACACTCTGGTTCTAGAGAGAGAAATGAAAATACGAGAAGAAAGAGAAATGGGGAGTATAAAAACTTTTCAAATGCATTTTAATACTGATAATCATTGGGTGCGAATTCCTAAGGAGTCATAATTAGGGTTTAAAACCCTAAGCATCACTTAAATTCATCATTCTTGGGATACACACAACTCCACTTAATAACGGCCAAGTGCCAACCCAGTCTTCATCAAACTCTGTAGATTTGACCCCCGAATGAGCACTCATCCAACTCGTACTCAGAGGATAGTTTGCCTCTCAGTCTTTCCTACTCAGGGAAAACTATGGGCTATGGGGTGCTTGATAGGTCAAGTATAGCCTCGTTCAATATCACACCACCTCGGCTGAGGTCGACCCTCACCAGTCTTTCCAGAATGAGGAAATTACGACTCGACCAATGGGGAAACATAGGGGAGCTTTGGCCTCGACCGTAAAGACTAGATAAGATGACTTATAGTAGCGATTCAACGAATTATAACCCCTCATCCTCGGACTCCCCTCAAGACGACGAAGGCAGGCCGAGATTACTCAGTCTGACAAATGAAGATTCCATGGTGGTTCATGTCAACAATATGACATCGACCATGATGCTCGGCTGCGGTCTGACAGTTAGAAGGGCACATGCATTGGGAGACGCGTGAGAGTGCATGTGTGGGTTACAAATTCCACGTGTGACAAAATCATTATAAAAGCATCTCCATCACACATGAGGGGATATTTGATCATCATAAAATACATGTTCCAGAGACAGTTGGCCCCTCCTCACACATGCTTATTACATGCTTAGGGGGTACAATACACCCACTAAGCCTTATAAATACCTATCTTCAACCTCATTATGGAGGATCTCTTGTTGAAAACCCTAGTTGAAACTCTATAAGAATACCCAGAAGAAAGAGAAAAATCTTTATTGTTGTATTTACAGGCCATTAGTGCCCTTATTATAGTGAAAACCAACATTCACACAATACAGTGGACGTAGGCTCCAGCTGAACCACTTAAATCTGGTGTTATCTTCTTCTTTGCCTCATTTCTTTCTATACTTTTATACATATTTTAACTCCATTGATGTGCTGGTTTGAGCTAACTTATCATACTGACTTGGTGGTACCAATTCTGGTATCATAGTTAAATTTAAAAAATTACTAGTAATGGGACCACCTAAAATATTGCGCCTTAGGCCTTAATTTTTTTAGGTCCGATCCTGTTTGAGGTATACCCACATGCCTTCTTGATGTTGAGAAATGACATGGCTAATTCCTAATCTTTTGAGCTCCAATGAAGTGATAATGCATGACCGTATTAGATCTTTTAAGAATTTGATTATTCTTTCATCATGCTTGGAAAACTAATTTCTAGTTGATGCCCTTATAGTGACTCGTAAAGACATCCATAAAACCTCGTATACGGTGTTCTGACACAACATGAGGGAAGGATTTTTTATGTCTCTAAGGAACCAAAACTTTGATGTCTAAAATTTACAATTGATTAGTGCTGCTGGGGTTGACCCATATCATTTAATGAATGTTAGTCCGCACTAATGAACTAACCAGTTTTGTTTTTAAGACATAAAAGTTTTAATATTTTAGAGACATAAAAAAATTTCCCACTTGGGAGTAGAGTGAAGTGTTGCACCTAATTCGAGTATGGGGACAACATCTTTTAAAATCCCTGATCGATGTACCTCGGTGTTTATGTATTGTATTTATTTAAGTTGCCTAAATAATCATAAATCTTGATTTTGTCATCCCATCGTTTGAGATCATGGGACCCTCCAAAAGAGTGTTTTTCAGGATGTTGAACTTATCTTTTGAAGGAATTCGCACCTAATAATTCTATGGACTAGGATGGACTTCCTAGAAGACTTCATGTTTATCGTTTTCATTATTTTCCTTTGATTACTCCCTACATCTCTCATTATGTTTATATTCATCATTTTTTGTGAAGAGATTGATTGTCTCCTTCAGCATAAATAAATAAATAAATAAGTCTAGAGAGAATGATAGTTAACTTCTCTTAGAACTGTAAGAACAGTTTATTTACAAGAATCCTAATATCATTAACATCATGATAATCACCTAATAGGTATGTGAAAAGAAAGATAATGTAATACCCCCTTTCATTGCCATGGATATGATGTCGTTGTTTATTGCCTCTGCATTCCGCCGACCGACCACCTTAGTAGTCTTTCAACGGAGAATTTTGTCTTCTCTCTCCTTGCCTATAAACCTTATATGTGTATTTCATGGATACCTTTTAGATAGAAGAAAGGCATCTATTTATAAGTGGGGAGGGGTCCTAAATTCCAATGGTCAATTAATCTCAATCGTCCATCAAGGTAGAGATTGAATTGGAAATTTTAAATCCTTTTAATATCCATTTCGTTTTTGGAACATGAACCATTTTATTAGGAAATAACATATTCTAATTAAAATTGGAATGCCAATGACCATATTTCAGGGAAGGAAATAAAACTATTAAGGAACCCAAAAATTAATTAATAATTTCCTTACAATCACACTCTTAGTCGTTAGGAGAATCCATTAATGATTTTAGATAAGAATCATAAGACGCGCACTATATGCTAGATCCTTCAACAATTGATTTTCATAAGTGTCTTGGCTAGTTTAGTAGTCAATGGGAGTCATGGCGGTCACATATCATTATGTAACATGATTCGTTCCATGTACTATGTCATCGAGGACCTTCTTAACTAGGCCATAATCAGAAGTTTACATAATGGTCCCATGATATCTTGAAAAAGATAATTTTCTGTTATAATTCATCCAATAATAATATGTTTACACAATGAAAAAAAGAATAGAGTAGATATTGAAGTTTTATTAAGAGCTCAACAAATGTCAAATATAGGCATAATAAATTGCAGAAAAAAAATAACTAGGAACTATCTTGAAGACTCATGCTTTCAGTATGTCTCTGAAATTTCTTTAGAGGTAGTCCTTTTGTAAAAATATCTGCAACCATGAGATTTGTGCTTGTGTGTTTAATGATAACTTTTCCTCTTCTAATATCTTTCTTCAGTGAGAGATATTTAAGATTCATGTGTTTGGATCCCTTAGATATCCTATCACGCTTGGAGAAAAAGATTGCGGCCTACTGTATATAGCGAAGGGCTTAAAAATGAAAATCAAAGCTCCAAACTCAGAGAAAAAATTCTACAATCATGCTCCTTGATTTTCATCCTCATAACATTCCACAAATTCAGCCTCCGTAGTAGATGTGTAGATAAATTCATACTTCTGGATTTTCCATGATATTGTACCTCTAGCTAGGAGATACACATAGCAAAAAGTACAATGTCTAGTGTTAGGACGTCCACCAAAATCTGAATCTGAAAACCGAACCATCTGTAGATGAACTAATTTCATATATATGAGCATGTAATTCCTCGTTCCCCTTAAGTATCTTAGTACTTTCTTTACAGCTTTCCAATGAGCGATTCTTGGGTTACTCTGAAATCTACCCAGCATGCCAATAACATGGATAATGTAAGATCTAGTGTTAACCTGTGCATACATTAAACTTCCCACAAGAGAAGCATAGGGATAAGTTTCCATTTCTTTACGTTCCAAGTTATTCTACGGATATTGCCTAAGATCAAGCTTATCCCCTTTCTATAGTGGAACGACACTAGAAAATGATTTCATTATGCCAAATCTCTCTAGAACTTTGTCAATATATGCTTTTTGAGACATTCCCAAAATTCCAAGTGACCTATCGTTGAATATTTTGATTTCTATCACATAGGAAGCCTCACCCATATTTTTCATTTCAAATTCTTAGAGAGATGATTCTTAGTCTCACGTAATAGACCAAGATCATTGTTGGCTAGTAATATGTCATCAATATAAAGTACCAAAGATATGAACTTACTGCTAGTGATCTTGAGGTATATACATGGATTCACTAAGTTTTCTTTAGTTTTATTTAAAACCAAAGTTTGTAATGATTTCATTAAACTTTAGACACCATTACCTCGAAGCTTGTTTCAGTTCATATATTGATTTCTTAGATTTGTAGACCATGTCTCCCTAACCTTTGATTATGAATCCTTCAGGTTGACGCATATACACTTCTTCTTGTAAGTTTCTATTAAGAAAGGCTATTTTTATATCCATTTATGTAACTCGAGGTCATAGGGGAAAAAGTCTCAGTATAGTCAATACCTTCTTTTTTATTAAAACCTTTGGCTACAAGTCGAGCTTTATGTCATTCAATATTACGATTGCAGTCGCGCTTAGTTTTAAACACCCACTTACACCCGATCGGTTTGTGTCCTGTTGGTAATTGAATATCATCCTAAACTTAATTTTCAGCCATAGATTTTTTCTCATCCTTCATGGCATCAATCCATTTTCTACAATTAACATCTTTAATGGATTGGGAATATGAAGTCGGATCTTTAGTTATCCAAATGTCAGATTCTAGTTGGTAAAACACGTAATCATTGGAAATAACATATCTTCTCTAACGATGACACCTCCTTAATGCTGGTTCTTCAGGTGCTTCATTCATAGGTTCATTGAAAACAATCTCATCATGGAGTTGTTGATCATTTATTGGGCGTTCATCATTGACTAATGGTTCAACAATGGGGGGATTCCAAACAACTTGCAAAATTAAGGGTAAAGGGATATTTACCCTAATTTCCTGAATGATCACATCATTAATTTTAGTACTCCCACTGATTGCGACATTCTAATAGAAACTGGCATTATCCATTTCAACAATTCTCGTACTATGGTTAGGATAGTAAAACCTATATCCACTGTACTTCTAGGGGTAACCTATAAAGTAACCACTGATAGTTTTGAAGTCTAATTTCTTTTCATATGGGTGGTAAATTCTAGCCTCAGCTGGGCATCCCCAAATTTGGATATGTTTTAAACTTGGTTTCCAACCTTTCCACAGTTCAAAGGCTGCCTTTGAATCTTCCTTTCTAGGAACCCGATTTAATATATAAACAACTGTGCATAAAGCATGCATCCACAAGGATGTAGGTAAATTAGCATGACTCATCATAGACCTAACTATTTCCATATATGTACGATTTTGCCTTTCAGTTACACTATTCTTCCATGGAGAACCAAGCGTTGTGTATAGAGTGACAATTCCAAGGTATAGGAAAAGTTTTGCAAAAGGTCCAGCATGTTGTCCTGCTTCGTTATACCTTCCCTAAAACTCACCACCTCTATCTGACCTTATGATTTTCATTTTTCACTCTTGTTGCCTTTCTACTTCAGTGATTAACACTTTTACAGCGTCCACAAACTGATATTTGTCATGCAACAAGTATATATAATAATATCTTGAATAATCATCGATAAATGTAATGAAATACTTCTCCCCTCCAAAGGTGGGAACGTTGAAAGGTCCACAAAATATCTATATGTATGATTTCAAGAAGTTTTTTACTTCTTGCAGTTCCTTTCTTTGTGTATTTTTTTGTTTCTCCTTTAATTAATCCTCACACACATGATTGGTAATCAAGACATAGAAAACTCCATCTTTTCCAATCGCTTGATTCTATCACTGGATATATGCCTAAACCTTTTATTCCACAAGAAATAAGAGTCGTTTTTAGACGACGTACGTTTTGTTTCAATATTAGAATGCAGTGTGAGATGAGTTTCAGCAAATTGACAATCAAGATGAAATTTATAAAGACCATCGATTAAAATTCCAAAACCAATATGAATTGAGTTCAAAAACAAATTAAAACAACCAACTCCATGATGAATCGAATAACCAGCTTAATCAAGTTTACTAACTGAAACTAAATTTTGGAAATAGAAGGAACATAAAGAGTTTGAAACAAATATAAATGATATTCATTCTTCAAAATGAGACAATAAGTGCCAATGGATTGAACTTGGACTTTTTCTCGATTTTCCATGAATAGAAAGTTTTCACTTGGGCTTATGGTTTGGGTCGTAAGGAAACCCTTCATTAAATTAGAAACATGAATGTTAGCACCAGAATCAAGCCACCAAGTGTTAGAAGAAACATAAGTAAGATTTGATTCAAAAAAAACTTAGGCAACCCATAGGGTTACCTTTCTTTTTTAACCATTCTTTATGTTTAAGAAAGTCTTTCTGAAAGTGTCCGGGTTTCTTGCAGAATTTGCACATGTTGTCATCTTTTTTGCCTTTTTCACATTGGATTGATTAGCATAATTATTTTTTAGTGGTGCTATTTTATGGCTTGAATTCTACATTTTCCCAGCTTTAGAAGATCCATCTCCTTGGAGAAAGTGTGCAGCCTTAATACCTTATTGGTTCACCCTAGACTCTTCTTAAACTAGTTTGTTAGCCAACTCATTCACTGCCCACTTATCGTTAATGGCGTTGTAATTGAGATGGAAAGGTCCATACTGAGTAGGTAAATAGTTCAAGATAAATTAGACGATAAATGAATCATCCATTGTCATTCCCAAATTCTTTAGCTTGGCAGCAAGGTTGGTTATCTCAATGACATGATCACGCATTGAGCGTCTGCCATAAAACTTCATGGTTGTAAGATGTTCCATTAGTTTCCTAGCAATGGATTTATCTGTAGTCTTAAACTTTTCTTTTATTGCTTTCATGTAATCCTTAGCATTGTCAGGTTTAAGAAGTGATGTTTTGATATTACTTGCAATTTCCATTCATAGAAACATAATGCTCAATTTGTTAAACTTTTCCCAAGCTTTATGGAGAGTCTTTTCCTCATCAATACTTGTTTCTGTAAATGAAACTATTTTTTCAATTTGACAAGCCAAATCCAAGTCATGTACCCCAAGGTGAACTCAACTTGCTCTTTCCATTATGAGAAGTTGGTTCCCATAAGAATAAGGACGGGTGATGCATATAAAGTCATTTGATAAGGAAAAAGGGCTGGAATTTAGAGATGCAATAATTTTTAATAAGTCTTTAAAACTTTAATTAACACATAGTAAGATTTGAATATTTTATGACACGAAATTAAGATGCTCTTATAGGTAGTCACCACAAATTTAACTTAATACCATTAATGGTCGTAATATTCAACATGCATAATTGGGTGATGTATCCATTTAATTTTAATATTGTATTTGTGGATATCCTTGGTTTACACAAGTACAAACACTCCTTAATTGTTGGTTCAACACATGATTATAGTATACCTATGGGCAACTAATTGACATGTGTTAAATAAACAAATTTAAACATTATAATGGTACTGAAGGGCTAATTTGGAATGGGTAATAATAAGGACCACTGTGGGGATACCTAACCGTACTAATACAATTGCATTTATCGAGCAACTTAATATGAATATTGATGTACATGTTATCATATAATTCCAAAGCCCATAAAATTACATAATTGTAAATTTCTTGAATAACAAAATGTGTACAATCTAGAATTTCATAAACCAAGAATTCCCAAACTTAGAAATGTAAAAGTCATAACTTTCAGGAATTTGAAGAGACATAATTTTAAGAATCATAAAATTTTGAAAATTGTAGAAAATGCATATTTTAAAGAATATTAAAAGACATAGTAGCATGAATTCGAATAGACATAATTCTAAAAGACATAATTTCAATGCATAATTTATTAAGGATACTGCCTTAATAATTATGAAAAATAGAAAACACAAACTATTTTAATACTCATGACAAACAAAAGATAAATCAATATTGTTTTAATGAATTATGAAGAAACAGAAAACATAAACTATTTTAATAGTCGTGAAAAATAGATAATTTACAACAAGTATTCACAGTTATAGGATGATTCATATATAACCTATTTTGTGGACAATCATATGTTCCTAAACATCAGCTTTAATACCATATGTAAGAACAGTTTATTGACATGAATCCTAAAATCATAAACATCATGATAATCACCTAATAGGTATGTGAAAAGAGAGATAATGTAATACCTCCGTTCATCACCATGGATATGATGTCGTTGTTTGTCGTCGCTGCGTGTTGCTGACCGACCACCTTAGTAGTCTTTCAACGGAGAATTTTGTCCTCTCTCTCCTTTCTTATAAACCTTATATGTGTATTTTTTGGATACCTTTTAGATGGAAAAAAGACATATATTTATAGGTTGAGAGAGGGCTTAAATTCCTAAGGTCAACTAATCTAAACCGTCCATCAAGGTAGAGATTTAATTGAAATTTTAACTCCTTTTAATATCCATTTCATTTTTGGTATATGAACCATTTGTTAGGAAATACCATACTCTAATTAAAAATCAGAATACCAATGACCATATTCCGGGGAAGGAAATAATTAAGGAACCCAAAGGTTTATTAGTAATTTCCTTACAAGAACTCCTTTCGTCAAACCGTCATTTGTTTCATATTGTGGTCCAACTAGGTAGTGGTCATCATTTAGCAGGGAGCAAAGTAAAAAATATTTAATAAGAGAAATTTTGGATGACAATCATTTTGACAGACAATCCAAAACTAAAGGTGTTATGAGTAGCTATAAACCTTAAGCTGACTAGATAATCCCTTAATGGGTTGGGGAAGGGGTATATCGAATATAAAGTGGTTCATTACTTTTGTTGATGGGCTTATGTGTACTATGAACGTTATATGTGTATAAATCCTCTCGTAATGAAGATTATAAGGATGACAATCTTTAAGTAAAGGCTAAGGTTGTTTGAGATCATTTGAGGCATTTGTAATGGTTAGAACTTCATATAATGAAACTAAATGACACCTTCAAGTATGCTGAATATACTTAGGACTCAAAGAGACTAGAAATACTACACCCACTAAATATATGATATCAGATAACAAGAGTATTAGAAATGAATAATTTTAATCCCTTTAAGTTCTGGTAGAGCTCTCAATGCTTGAATGTTTATACTCTATGGGTTCGTTTGGTTCGGGATGAAATAATATTAATCACGGTGAAAGTAAAATGGTGAAATATTTTTTCACATATTTAAAATTAAATTTTTATTGGGTTGACATTGTGAATAAGTGCACACCCTATAATTATGAAACGTTAAACAAGAATAGATAAGAAAATTTAACTCTAAATAGGTCAGAACGTATTTAACCATATTACTTTTCACTGCATTGAAACATATATTACCCTGATCCAAACGGACCCTAAGTATTTTCAAAACTCTAATTATAGTATATAACTAAAATTGATAGTGGAACCTAGTGACGACATTTGTCGGATCTCAAAGCGCTACATGGACAATTTTTATTAATTTTGCACTCGATCTTTCACAAACCAAAATTCACTTATTTATATCATTCCAAGAGAAAATTCTTCACCTGAAAAATGTCATGTGCTATATGATCTTTCATTTTCATTCCCTCCCCCACCCCTACCCCCACCCTAAAAAAGATAATAAATAAAAATCAGATAATCAAGCTCAAGCTACAGTTAAACGGAATACTATAGTTAATTTTTTACATTTCTAAGACATCCATGTGGAAATCTTCTCTAATATTTACACCATGTACATCTCCCTCTTCACCCCTTTACTTTCTTCAACCCGTCATTTCATCACCTCCTTCTAGATTGTTTTCTCTACTCTCTCTCTGTCCTCATCTTTTAAGGACCGTCCATTCCACTCTCTCTCTCACTCTATTTATCTCCCCATCCATATATATTTCTTAGCTGTAGGAAAGCTACATGCATAGACATATATATATATATATATATATATATATATATACAGAAATGATCTCATGCATACCCAGTTTGCATACCATCCGTGCGGACCATTTTTTAAAATAGTAAAAGAAATAATTTTGGGCTAATTTTTTTTTATGATTTTTAAACATTTCACTAGGACCATGAAACAAAATCAACTCAAAATGAATTGATTTGTTGTTTTAAAAAAATCGGTCAAACTTTGTAAGTTTTTAAGTTGTTAAAAAGTGGCAAAGTTTGACCGATTTTTTTAAAATAGCAAAAAAATTCATTTTGAGTTGAATTTTTTTTATGGTCCTACTTAAATGTTTAAAACCCATAAAAAAATTAGCTCAAAAATATTTTTTTTACTATTTTATAAAAAATGGTTCGCGCTGGCGGTATGCAAACTGGGGTATGCATGAGAACCGTTCTCTCTCTATGTATATATACACACATACTGGATGAATAAATTCCAAATTTAAGAGAAAGTAGGATTGATATCATGAAGAGATGCTTGGATAATGTCTTCATATTGAGCCCCTGTTGGAAGCAATTGATGAGGTTCAATACATGTAGGCTATTCAAAATGGTATATGAGTTCTTATAATTATTTTCTTCTATTTTGGGTGCTTGATTAAGAGCCTGGGGAGCTTACTAAGAATGATAACTATGTTGCCAGAGTAAAGATCAAACATGGAGGAGTTTGTATATAATAATATGAAACGTAATTTTTACAGACTTTAACGTATTTCTTCAGTTCTAAATGGTTTTATTTTATAAGCTTTTATCCCGAAAACTTTTGTATATAATATGAAAAGTGATGTTTTATGTATGTTAAAAGCCTTTTAGTTTGTGTTGGCGGCAAAACTAACATGTTAAAGTTGGTTTAAGTCACGTGAATGTTTGGCATCGATCTATTTTTAGTTCAGTTCCCTATTTTTATATAAGTAATGGTGTTTAGTTGGTATTTGACTTGATACCAAAATCAATTTTTTCATGTATTTTTATTTTTTGGGTTTTTAGAAACATGAAAAAATACAAAAGTGATGGGTTTGTTTCCTCTAATTTATACTTTTAGGTATTAGTGGTTATTTTCAGTATTTTAATATTTTTTTACGTGTTAGAGTGTTTTGGTATTATTTTTTTTTCAGTCAAAATATGTGAGAGTGAATTGTAAAATCTCTTCAACACGGTCTAAATAAACACATTGAATTTAGAAACATGTGATGAGTATTTTTTATTAATTTTAGAAATTTAGCAGTTTCATTATATGCATAATCTATTTTCAAAACATATGCCCCATTTATTTGAGAGTAAAGACTTTTCTTTGTATATCACTCTTTCTTACCTTTTTCTTTCTCATTCGCAATCCTACGGAGTCTATTAAATTTTCTACACCCATTAGTCACTCCATACCCCTTTCTCTCCCTCTCTATATTCTACCCTTTCATTTACCTCCCACTCTAATATCAGGAAGGCTTACAATTATGTTTAAAACCCATCGAGCAATCTAGGTACTCTTGATATTCTATTCCCAATTTACATTCATCATCTCATCAATACATTTAGTGTATTACATTTTTACACCCATCCAACCTGCCCCCTATTTCACTCTCGACTGTCCGTCCCTGTACCATATCAATTCTCTTTATTGATCTAGTCATGATGTTTATTGTTCTCTCTACGGGAATCTATCTATCTCTCCCTCCATGTGTGTAAATTTTTGTTTACATGATGTTTGGAAAAATATCCTAAGTGGTTGGGATGATATGTTTTATACTTTTGACATTTTAAATAATTCAATGTAAAGATAATATAATCTCCGCCATATGATTTACATAATATTTTACAGTTGAAGTGGGTGGTGGGTCTGTATACAAAAAATATAAAGAATGATGGATTTACCTTCTCTTTCTGGTATTTTTAAGATTGCGCAAGGACTGTATGTGTAGGTTATATGCAAGAATTTTATCTGTGAATTTTTTTCGTTTATAATTTTGTGTTCTTTAATTTCTTTTTCTCCATGTAGGTAACTGCAATAGTATGTACTATGTAACTTGGATAGACTAATTGACCTTGTTGAAGTATATGAGTTTCTCTCTCTTTAGATGTAAGATAGAGTTATGTTATAAAGTGGGGCAATTGATCGTTGAAAAAAATAAGTGACATTTTTCTATGTATTTTCCCGCTTAAAACATTATGTATGACTTATATTGGATAGATACATACCAGTTTTTTCAATGTGTTATAATACTAATAGGGCTATGTTTTATGGTCAATAAATTTATAAATTCAAATTTTAAAATTCAAAATTATAATGTATTCACTCACACGTGATGTATGACGTTCATAGAAAATGGTGTGCACTTGCATGAAGATTGTGAAAAGTACCTAAATGCGATAATCATGACATCATCAGTGTGGATGAGGATTCTCCGAGGTTTGTTTATCATAATAAATAAGGTGAAGTGTTGGAGAAAGCTTTCAAAGTCACGAGTGGTAAACGGACATAGCATTAAATGCGATTCAATGTTTAAGAACGATGTTGCACAGTTAGTGGTGGTAATAGCAAGCTGATTATACTTTCAACTAACCATTTATATTAATGAAGAGTGGTATGTCTTGCTTTACCAGTCGGACCTTCATTTTCTATGATTGCATGAAGTTATTGAAGGTAGAAGAATTAGAGTTATACCAGCATGTTGATACTTTTCAAGCTTTGTTGAGGTCAAATACTACGTCTTGGGCCTTTGTTGAACGAACACATCAGAGGCGTGATTTATAAAGGCTCCGGTGAGCCAAATTAATGGGAGACCATATGACTCTCTGTGAGGGATCCCAAGTTTTTGCCAGGCCATTGATATTAGAGCGAAGATCAAATGTGCTAGATTAAGACCTATCTAGGACCTTTGGTCTTACTTATGAAGTGGATGTTAAGGAAATAGGCGATGCAGTTGAGGGATTCATGTTGGCTGGGAGGCCTTAGCCTTGATACCTTGGGTCTTTATTATGAGTTTAAAGTATAGGTTTTACGGTCTAGTTCTTGAATAAATATTTTGGACAAAAAAATCGGTGAAACAAATTTTAAACGATTAGATTCAACATATAAATACAGTCAATCTAAAAAAATCATAAATCTAATCGACTATTGGAGGTTTCTTTGTAACTAACTACTATTCTCTGAAATAAAAAATAACATCAATCTTGATGCTTTTTTCGTTTCTCCAATAATCGATTACAGTGTTCTTAATCGATTCTACATGTATCACTTAGCTTTATCATTTGTAAGTTTGTCTTTATCAGCAGTTGTTTTTTCTATTTTCGGTCGATTACAATAGGTCAATGTACTTTTTTTCGATTCAAGAGACTCATTGTAATTTCGTAATTCATGTGATTGAATAGCTTTTTATATGTTTTATATGTATATGTTTTGATTTTGTGTTTTTTATGCATTTATGTTTGGATTCTTCATATATAAGTTATATTTATCAATATTTGTAATTGTTAGTTGAATGTGATGAATGAATATTATTGATGTTTCATTCTAATTTTAAGAGTACTTGATTTTGAGTTGGTATTGAATCACTTATTGATATAGGTCCGCGTCAGCGGAACTAACCAGTTCGACATCAGTTTTCAAAGTACACGCAGTGTTTATAAAGTAGATGTGATTGTTTTTTTGAAAATATGCGTCTAATTTATTTCTTCATGTATATGTTTTTAAATTGTGCCTCTAATTTTATATTAATTATTTATAAACATTTTGATATTTCATGCATTAAATTATTGCACATATTTTTAGAATTGTTGACCTTGAAGTAAATATTTTTCGTCTCTCTTTTACTGGAGGACATTATAGTAAGTAGTATAATAACAAGGTGTCGTTATTTGGATAATATGACTTGTATTGAAATATTTAAAGATAGCTAATTAGATTTCATATGAGATGAGTTGTGTATTAGGTTTACTAATTTGAGAAGTGGGAGTTTTTCATTGAGGTATTCATTTGGTGATGAATGTCGGTTCATGTTGGTTTGTGACAACGATGTTTGTTGTATGTTGCGGTCCCAATTGATCGTGAAAGATAATTTCATTTGGATATATGTCATTGATTCATTTGTATTGCCAAGTAATATATGTCGTGAACGGATTGAATGCTCTAATCGAATTTTTGAAGGGGTTGACTGCAGTAATACAAGTTCTGAGAGGGTTGATAGTGGTGATACAAATACACAGAGGTTAGAGTCTTTATCATCAGGAACTGCAAATGATTTTAATAGTTGCATTGAAAATGACTTTTATCTTGGAGGTGTGGAGCCAAGTAAGTCTAAAGTCTATCTTTCGAATGATTGGAAGACATATAAGTCATGAGCAGCAGTATTTTGAAGGAGGTGTAGTGGAATTTTGAAATAAATTACGAAAGTATACCGTTGAGGCTGGGTTCAAGTATGTGTATTTGAAGAATGATAAAACTCGAGTGATGGTTGAAAGCTCTAAAAAGACTACTGAGAATTGCATGTCGAGAATTCATGCTTCATTATCTATAATAAATGGATACTTTTACATACGTGCAATGAATAATTAGCATACATGTAGAGGTGTCTTTCGTAGTTCGTCAGCCAAAATGATAGCCTCCTAGTTGGTTTAAACATTGGTAGCTGATGATCTTAGAGATAACTCGCTATTGAGACCAATTGATGTAGTTAGAGATATGAAGAAGAATTATGGTCTTGATATAGTTTATCAACATGCATGGCGTGCGAAAGAGATGGTTGTTATTGATATACATGGTGATGAAAAGGTTTCTTATGCATTAATGAATAATTATCGTGACCTTCTATTGCAGTATAATCCTGGGTCGCATTGCATCCTTAACGTGGAACATGACAGTAAAAAATTCAAGAGAATATTTGTAATGTTTAGAGGATGTATTTATAGATTTCAATACTGCATACCTGTTTTATTTCTTGATGGTGCCTTTTTGAAGAGATGTTATCGTGGAACAATATTGTCAGCAACTGCAAGGAATGGGAACAATGGTAAGTTGATTCTAAATATTTTATTTTGTGTATTGCATTGACATTTTGTTTGTTCCATTCCAGATCATCAAAATACAAGCATAAAAATATAAAGTACCCGTGTACTTTTAATTTTTTTGCATGTATTTTAATGATATGTCTTATTATGTGTAATACTAACTGAAGTACACGCATAGTACATGTCAAATACACGTGAATATTTTTATTAATTTCACGTGTACTTTTCATTTTTATGTGTGTACTTTGATGATGATGTCGTTATGTTGAATACAAACTAAAGTACACGCATAGTACATGTCAAGTACACGTGAATGTTTTTATTAATTTCACTTGTACTTTTCATTTTTATGCTTGTAGTTTGATGATGATGTTATTATGTTGAATGCAAACTAAAGTACATGCATAGTACATGTCAAGTACACGTGAATGTTTCTGTTAATTTTATGTGAACTTTTCATTTTTATGCGTGTACTTTGTTGAAATGTGTTGTTATTTAGAAATAATAAAGCCAAGTACACGTTCAAAATGTAAATTACCTTTGAATGTCTTTGTTTAGTTCACGTGTACTTTACATTTTTATGCGTGTACATTGATGTTAGTGTTGTTATTTGAAACTAATTCAAAGTACAAACAAAAGATTAGAAAGTAAACGTGCATGTCTTTCTATCCTTATCACGTGTACTGTACATTTTTATGTTTTGTCTTGTTATTTACAAACAATTTAAATTAAACACATAATATATTTCCCATGTGTTTTGAGGTCTGTGCCAGCAGCATCAATTACGATGTATTCTACATGGATATGTTATTTATTTTAATCTTGATATATTTTTATATTTCAGGCCTTTTTCCTGTTGAATATGCTGTTGTTGATTCTGAAACCGAAGATAATTGGATGTGGTTTCTTGTCAATTTGCATAGTGCAGTAGTTGAGCAATATCGATACATAACATTTATATCACATCGAAATAATGGATTACTTGAAACTGTTTCGAGGGTCTTCCCGTTGTCTGCACATTCCTACTGTATATATCATTTACAAGGGAATATAAAAAAGAAAATTCGGGGGAATTGTGTTGGATTTCGAAAGAAAATTGTTAATGATTTTTTGTCTTATGCATATGCTGCCTCACTAGATGTATTTCACAAGAATATTGAAGCATTGAAGAAGGAAGGAGGAGCTGCTATTGCTGATTTCATTGATAGTTTGCCTCCCAAGAATTGGTCTTGTGCATATTTCCCTAGTAAACGGTATAGTGACATGGCATCTAGTGTTGCGGAGTGTTTCAATTCATGGATATTGGAGGAAAGACATTTACCAGTAACGAATATGCTTGATAAATTGAGAGTGAAGATTATGAATTTCAATGCAAACAAACTTATTGAGTCTGACACTTGAAAAAATGAGCTATGTCCTTTTTTTCAAAAGTTACTGAATGAAAATTGGAATAAAAGCCAACATTGGACTATTAGTCTCTCAAGTCAAAATGTATTTGAAGTTCATTTAGAAGTGCGAGCAACAGTTGACTTAGGAGAAAGGACTTGTTCGTGTAAGAGTTGGCATATTAGATGTTTTTCATTTTCTCATGTTGTTTGTGTTGTATGGAGGAAAGGGACCAGTATTTATGATTATATTGAGGAGTACTATAAGGTATCTTTCTACATAAAATCATACTCGATACCTATAGTTCCTCTACCTGATTTGATTTCCTTAAATATTCTTATACCTGAAAATCCATTTGTCCTTCAACCAATGACTAAGAGACCAACAGGAAGGCCAAGAAATAAGAGAATAAAGTCTTTTGGTGAGATCACATTAAGGAAAGTTACTTGCTCGAGGTGTAGTAAAACGGGTCATTATAGGTCTACTTGTAAGGAACTCATTTGAGTACGTTTAAAATTGTTGAATTCATTCATTTTAACCATTTGATTGAATAAATTAATTAATTAACCATTTGTTCACATAAATGAATGTAATTTTAGTTTTTAGTCTCATTTTTTTAGTTTGTTTTTTGTGTAGCAATACACGTATTTTTCATAAAATACACTTGATCATTTTTCCTGATGTTCACGTGCACTTTACATTTGTATACGCATGTTATGTAGAGTACACGCGCATTTTGATGACCAAAGCCATTTTATCAATGCGTGTACTTGATGAAATATGTTTGTACTTTATGAAGTACACGCAGAATATATAAAGTACACGCATTTAAAAATATATTTGGTTAGTTCAATCTGCGTGTACTATATAAAAGCATGCATGCACTTTATTAATTTAATTTAGATTTAATTGATGAAATATGCGTGTACTTTATGTTGAAAAAGGCATGAAGCGCATGCATGATATAAATATAATATGCATGTACTTGATGAAATATGCATGTACTTTATGAAGTACACGCATAATATATAAAGTACACTCATTTAAATATACGTGTACACGCATATTTTTATAAAGTACATGCATATTGATATGACCAAAATCTAGTTCAATATACGTGTACATTATGTATTCTACGTGTAATTTTATCAAGTATATGTATATAAATTCATGTACTATTTGGAAAATGGTTTTGGACTTTATAATGTGCTTGTACTTTATAAAAGACACTTAGGTCACTCATATTCTTAAATTCCTATGTGTATTATGGTCCGCGCCAGAGGCATTATTATACAAGTATTTCAATAAGCATTTACTTTATAGACTTTGCGTGTACTTTATAAAGTACACGTGTAATATATAAATTACACGCATTTATATAATGGTTTGGGACTATACCTTGTGCGTGTGCTTTATAAAAACTTACATGTATTATAATTTATAATAGATAGACTCATATTTTGACATACCAATTTTTTTTACAATAAATGATATTAATGTTTATATTTTTTACAATACATGTGATCATTTTTATAAAGGTTCGCGTGTACTTTACTATATTTGGTGTATAATATAAGTGAGAATACATGCATGAAAGAAATAAAAAATTTATAAAAATAGAAAAATAAAGTACAATTTTTTCACATAACAAAAGCTGAAAAAACTAAATAAGGCTTCTATTAGGGAAATTTATTAAAGTCATTTATGGTGTCAGGAAGAGAGTCAATTAAATTCAACCATACTCGAATTTCTTCTTCTATGACAGCTACAAGGCCTTCATGGTGCGCCTTCTTCTCGTTTAGCTTGGCGATTTTCAAGGGAACATCTTGTCTATAGAAAGACATGAGGTCTTTATGTATTTGTGGAGGGTCCTTATCCACATCAAATAAATCTATGAGATTGGGTGGAAGTCCAGAGTAGTCTTTCCTCACATATGCTTGAAACCGCTCAAAGGCAGTTTCATATAAGGAAAGATTTTCCTGGATTTGCCTTATTGTTTTTTATTTCTTTCATCTCTCTCAAGAGTATCTCATAACTTTTCTATTGGAATAGTCATTATTTAATCTTTACCCTAGATGTAATGGTTAAGAAAGGAACAAATATTACTCTTTTATAGGAAAAGTTAACCAGAAGTAGTTGGGAAGTGAGTAGTTGAGCTTAATAAATTGATTTTGGTTATTGTGTCCTTCTGAATAAATATATAAAGTAGTTTTCAATTAAAAATAAAAAATTATTGCATTAACCAGTGCGTGTACATTGTTTATATTGCGTGTACTTTGAAGAATTCATGTGTGTACTTAGTAATTATCACTTGTAGTTTTAGTTAATACGCGTGTACATTGTTTCATAACACTCAGTTGCATTGTTTGTCTATACCTTACGTGGATTGTGGTCCGAGCCAGCGAAAATAAACCATTTTGGTGTAATAAATATTGTAAACAATAACCAATATAACACAAAACAAATTACAAATATGGTTTGTATTTGAATCAATTTATAGAAGTTTTTTCTCCTTTCGGGGGAAGAAATATTTTGATAGAAGAATTTTCCTTAGTGCATATGCTCTGTGTTTTAGCATGTCAAGGTCTTGAAACAATTTTTTCATTTCCTTGTTTCTGCTAATTTGTTCAATATAGTACATGCAGAATACCCCACAGTCAACCCTGAAATTAAAATAAAACAAATATACAAATTAGTATGATGTGAATGAAATTTTTTGAAAATATATAAATTAGTAATTTTTAGAAATGAAGTTTTTACTTACCCATTATATTGCTTAGCGCATTCATGATCTCTTATTAGGTCAAGTTTGAGATCACTTTCTAGTAAGATATCTACTGTCCTTTTTTCTTGCTCTGTCAATAGATCATTATCCAATGTAAACTCATTTGATGTACCTTCATCAAACTTTCTCTGAGTTTTGAAACCATTATTTTTAATTGTTTCTGCTTTAGTCTTCAATAGGTACAGCGTTTTTTGGAAGACAAAAAACTGTTAAGAAGATAAATATTTAGTGTATACAAATAAAAGAGTATATGAAGATTAAAGAGTGAAAATTACACACATAATATTAAAGTACACGTTTATTTTATTTGTCCATTTCACGTGTATTTTAAAATGTGATGCGTGTGCTTTGCCTAAAGAGTTAAAAGTATACGCACAATATTAAAGTACACGTAATTTGTATTGGTTCAGTTCACGTGTATTTTAAAATATGATGCATGTACTTTGATAATCTAGGTGATTATATGCAACTAATACAAAGTACACGCATTATATGATAAAGTACACGTGTTTAATATAAGTACAGGTAACATTACTAATTACGTTTAGGTACTAACCATTTTTTTCGCATCAACGAAGTATATTGTGTTTGTTTCCTTGTCGTCCAGGCGAAGGGAATCCATGTGGACGAGTTTATTTTCTTTTTTGTATATCGCAAGTAATGTGAAATGTTCTATGTTGTATCTTAGTACATAAACAAATTATTACAAGTGCCTAAGTATTCATATAAATCTATGTATAACTCCCCCTTCTTATTGACTTCATTTTTGTTAGAAGCTTCTATCGGAATAAAAATTATAGACATTGGGTTAATAAAAAAACTGAAATTTTATTTCACAAACCTTTTGGTTTAATTTTACTTACCCAACAATAATCAGAAAAAGTGTGTGAGTGGTAGATCCCTTCCTCTGACAATTTTAACATAAATACTTCACTAAAGGAAAGTATTATCTGTTTCACACAATATAAAATGGTGAGAAAATAATAATGTTAAAATTTTATGAATATCTAATATTTGGACTACATACTTGGCTTGAAATTTCTTGATTCTTGAGGACTTCAATAAAATTTCCCCATGGGACATACGAAACCAGCCATTTGAAAATAAATTTCTTGCATTTTATATAAGAAAATAGTAATTGTATAATAATAATAATAATCTTATTCTTTTTCACCAAAAAAATATAAATTAGCGAAATGATAAATCATAAAACAATACACTTTACCCTGGCTCAGCCTTTTGAATAAACTCTTCAATTTTTTTTCTTCGCATCTTCATCGAGATATTTGTATGCTTTGATTGCTTCAAGCTTGAAGTGAGTTTCTTTCATTAGTTGAGCTATTGCTATAGGGCCTTTTCTCAGCTTTGTCTCTTTTTAATTTTTAATTTGTTCAAGCTTTTCGATTTCGCTATCATATTTTCTTTTCTTTTGTCCTCTAGTAATAGGCCCTTTTATTTTGGGTATTTTGGAGGTGCCCTGAACTATCTTTGAGGCTAGTTCAATCTTCAAACTCGAA
Source organism: Sambucus nigra (assembly GCA_949130495.1). Classification (NCBI taxonomy): domain Eukaryota; kingdom Viridiplantae; phylum Streptophyta; class Magnoliopsida; order Dipsacales; family Adoxaceae; genus Sambucus; species Sambucus nigra. The sequence continues at coordinate 181,651,021 of OX422211.1, read as the reverse complement.
ATTTCGTCTATGAGTTGTTTATTAGTGTTTGCCTAATATATTTAAACAAGGAATGTTGGATTGTAAGCGTTTTTTGAAACAATTATTCATTTTCTCTTGCGTGTATTTTGATAAAAGTTGTATTTTTCATCCAAATTCGTGTGTATATTATAAACTACACGCGTGTATTTTTATAAAGTACATGTGTGTATTTTATAAATACATGCATGCACTTTATAAAATACTTGTACTTTATAAAATTTATAAAATACAAGTGTACTTTCATCATAATTTCCGTTTACTTTAGAAAGTAAACGCGTGTACTTTATATCTATTGTACTTTATAGATACCTGATCAGTTTTTTCAATGCTGATTCATCAAGCATTTTCTTCAACTCCGAAATTTCGTCATTAAGGATTTTATTATTGTTTTCCTGTTATACAAAAAGAATGTTAGATTATAAGTAATACTTGAATAAAACTGCATTATTTCTAATCAAATAATGTGTGCACTCTGTATTATTTCTAATATCAAATAAAACTGCATTAAAAATACTATGAAATAAAACTGCGTGTACTTTCGGAAAACTGCGTGTACTTTAGAAAAACTGCGTCTACTTTAGAAAAACTGCATGTACATTAGGAAAAATGCGTGTACTTTAGGAAAACTGCGTGTACTCTGCATTATTTATAATCAAAAGTACCTGTTGAGTTCTTTTCAATTCTGACTCCTCAAGTTTCCGCCTCAATGTCATCTTTTCTATGTCAGCATCTCTCCATTTTTGCAATGTATCATCATACTTTTTTTTTATATCTTCATTACTCAGAGACAGATATCCATTTTTTTGTTCCAAAATTCGTGATGATTCTGCCTGTTTTTTCAATGATTCATCCAATTCTTTAATTATATCTAAGTCACTCATTGTGACTTGATCTTTTAAAGAATTGTTTAACTCAACTAGTTGGAAATTTTCCACCTCCAACTTATTTAGTAAATCTTTTTCCTTCAAAAGGTTGGAATTCTCCACCTTTAACTTCTTCATTTCCTCCTGGGCTTACAAAAGTGAATCACAATCTACCTGCAATTGTACATTCAAAATGGCACTCTCCACCTCCAAAGAGGTCACCTTCTCTAGTGTACCATTAAAGTCTTCAGTTGTTTTAGATAGTTGGTTATTTTTTTCCAACAATTCCATTTTTAAAACAGCAACTTGTTCCTCCAAATTAAGCTTTGGTTGATATTTTCCCTTCTTTTTCTTTGGAGTCACAATGTTTTTAAGGGGAATATTCCAACCATGTGAAAACTCATTGTCATTAATATCTTTAGCAATTTTTTCTGATGGTGAATCAACATGTATAGGACTTTCTGTAGAAATGTTCAAAGAGTAACTTGGCCCTTCAAACTGAGATTCCATTTGTACAGAACTGTCCTTACAAGCTGATTTATTTGTAGCCTGCTTCAAAGTTACTGTTGCCATGTCATTCTTCACAAACCATTGTCTCAAAGAAGACAATTTCCACCTCAGGAATTTTGGCGTCTTATCGTTAAATTCTTCAACAGGAGAAATAATTTCAAATTTCTCACATGCCCAATACTGTGATCACACAAAAAACAAAATGATATTAATAATTTTATTACCTAGGTATTCATAATGAAAAGTAAAAGCGCTTTGTTCAAAATACACGCAAAATTAAACGTGTACTTTGTAAATTTTACAAGTGTATTTTGAAAGTACACGTGATTTTGACAAAGTTCACGTGTACTTTGTCCATGTAAGTTCACGTGTACTTTCTAAAGTACACTTATAATATTAACAAAAAATATAACAAGTGTATTTTTAAAGTACACTGGTTATATTTACAAAACATAGTACACGTGTACTTTGTAAAATACAAGTGTACTTTATAAAGTATTGGTTATATTTACAAAACATAGTACACGTGTACTTTGTAAAATACAAGTGTACTTTATAAAGTATAAGTGTACTTTCAAAATACACGTGATATAAGACGTGTATTTTCAAAATACACATTAAATTATCACGTGTATTTTGAAAATACACGTCTTATATCACGTGTGTTTTCAAAATACATGTGCTATTTTCAGGTGTATTTTCAAAATACACGTGATAATTTAATGTGTATTTTGAAAATACACGTCTTATATCATGTGTATTTACAAAATACACGTGAAAATATCACGTGTATTTTCTAAATACACGTGATTTTTATTTAGTACACGTGAGTATTGGTATGTAAATTTTGAAATATCAGGATATTTTTTTGCTCACCAGTAGGGAAATGACACATTCAGTAACTGTGCTTGGTTTTGAACTTACTGATTTGTCAAGTGAATGTATGAGAAACTCATGCACAAAAGATGTCCAATCATACTTATTCATTTCCTCAATATTGTCGATGTATTTCAACCAAAATTCTGCAAAGGTGAAGTTTGAGTTGAAGAAAAATAACGTGTTCAAGAAGTGGAGACACACAATTTTGACAAAATTAGTAATGCCTTCATCTGTCTCCAATTCGATTGATTTCTTCAAACCATTCAATATTTTTGACTTTCCTATTCTTTTTGCGAAGTATCGTTCATGTAATTCAGGTTTTTGAGAAGTATTTTGCCCCTTTTCAGTTCTATTGATTTTAAACCCTCAACCAGTGGTATGCCAAAAATTTCACTTACATCTATTGGCATTATTGTAATCCTACTCTTCATACGGAAACTTTTGGTTTTCGCATTGTATAGCTGGATAATTGATAAAATATTTTTATCCGTCTTCTCGTGGTCCACTTCTACTACTTTCTCACTGTAGTAAGCATTGAAAAGCTCCCAAAATGGAGTCTTCTTAAGAAGTTCAATATGCCTATTATTTATTTTCTCTTTAATCTGACGAAAATCATGAAGAAAGCTAACAATATTTTATCGATATTTGTCATTCTTCTTTACAGGACGTTTAGATTTCAATGCCACACTAAAACTAGAACTAGAACTAGAACTAGAACTAGAACTGGAACTGGAACTGGAACTGGATGAAGAACTATCATCATAATTGCTCTTTTTTTGTTTCTTTCCTCTTCTTGCCTTCATCTTCATCCCCATTCTATTGATCTATAAACAAAATTTAAATTACTAACCTATAATGATATGTACAAAAAATAAAATACATGCGAATTAGAATAAAACATAGACAAAAATAATAAAATAGAAGCATATTTAACAAAAGTACATGCAATATTCTCACAAATAATTCATACAATTCTCGACAAAATACATGCCAAAGGGGGTAATATATATCGTCCATTTCATGGTAAAACCTAACAGAGGTTGTTCGACAACTAAAAAACCATGATTTTCTATTCCTAACATATTTAATAAAGAAGTGATACAATAGTTGCGTGCTAAAAGCTCCAACATTATCAAAACCCCTTAAGCAATACTACTCAATTTGTTTAGCTAAATCCTTCTCTTTCGATTCAGTTACTTGAAGCTGTTGCACATCAAAAGTATAGTAAATGTATTCATAGTAGTAGTAGAAACCACGTAACATTTTATCTCTATCATTGAAGCGAAGGAGAAAATGAATTTCGTCATCATTAGTACTATTGACTGTCAATGTGAAAGGTTTTGTATTGTTAAGGTCATCGAACGTGCAAGCAGCAGTTTTGTAGTTGAACATGCTTGATCATATGATTCCTAACAATAACACAATAATACCAAATATTACACTCATAATACACATTAGTACACGCATATTGGATTGAACAAATTGAATTTCAATGTGCGTGTACTTTATAAATTTTTTGCGTGTACTTTCAACAAAGTACGCGCAAAAATGAAAAAGTACACGCAATAATACTGATTACAAACTAATAAAATATCATTCAAATGTCGTTGGCGCGGACCAAAATAACTCCTAAATATTAACACACTAATAATACTTCTTACAAACTCATGGAATATCATTTAAATGCCGCTGGCGCGGACCAAAATTACATATGATAGATCAAATATGGATTTTAAACATATATTTTATAGAGTATACGTATAAAACATAAAAGTACACGCATATTGGATTGAGAAATTCAATTTCAATGTGCGTGTACTCTGTGTATTTTGCATGTACTTCTTGAAAGTACCCGTAAAATACACAGAGTACACGCAATAAAATAGGGCTTGTACATGTACATATTCCAATCATGTATATATTCCTAGTGCTCGATAAATCCTCGATAAATGATGTATACATGAGGAAAAGTAAAATGATGAAATACATATATCTAACATGCAAAAAGTGTGTTTTTCAATTAAAATGAGGGAAACAAATATATTTTTTTATATCATGAAGAAGAAGAATGTGATTTCATCAGTCCATGCGTCTACAAATTTATACATATGAGAACACAAAATACACAAGGACAAACGGGTGATAAGAGAATGTATACATACTTGTTAGTGGTGTTTGGAAGAATTTGATTTAGAATGTAAAATGCTTGGTAGAACTTCAATGATTAGGGTTTTGATCGAAGAGAGTTAGATTTTTGATCGAAGAGAGTTTTTGGCGATTCGATCAGGAGTATTTATTTATTGTTGTTGACCAAAATTTGATTGAGAAATAGATTCGTTTTGGGGTTTTGATTGAAGAGATGGTACGATTAAGGTTTTGATTCAAGAGAGAATACAGTGTTTTTGGCGCTTCGATTTCTGAATAGTGCGTGTTTGTTTTAATTTCGAGGTATTTATATGCTGGACCTAATCATTTAAAATTTGTTGGGCCTGGTTTTTTTGTCCAAAATTGTTAGTCCAAGTACTAGACCGTAAAACCCCCTTTAAAGAATGACTAAGCGTTCCACGCACTTTGAATCTCTTATGTATCATCAATTAATATTTTTGAGACTTGAAGAAATCTATTAATTAAGATTCATTACCATAGGAAAATTATTTAAACATTATGAATACTCTAAATATTTAGTGCCTTCATAATATTACTCTTATATTAAAAACTAGTTTGATAGTAAGTATCAACTCTACTAAGAGAGCATAAATAAAATATTTACTATTTAAATCATTTACCCTTGTAAATATTTACTTCAAGAATAAATATATGCAATTTACTTTGTGAAATGAAAAAGAGTAGACAACCAACCATTCAATAGTAGAAATAAACACATAAAACTACGGAAATCATAAAAAAAATCATATTTACATATTAGGAAGAAAAACAATGCATACTAATTTTCTCAAACTAGTGGAGAGAAAAAACAAAGCCACCTTACCAAATCATGAAAATTGTAGAGAAAAAGAGACTTCAATCACTGTCCATTAATAACGTCACACTGGGATTGCCTGAAACGTACATCTAGAAGACGCGACATTTCGTGCACTTTCATGAGTTTAAAGCTCATCCTCTGGGCTGCTTCTAACTCATGTTGATTAACACTCCAACATCTTGAGTTTGAGGGGGGATGTTAGTGTATTTACATCTTGCATATATCTAAGTTGTATATTACATATTGGCCCTCTCCCATTTCATGTTTCCCTCTCCTTGTTTACCTCCTTACGTCTCCTCAACTCTCGTATAATTTGGCATCTCTTGTAACATATAACACACATCAATACAATACATCATTTATCTCAATCTCTTTCTATATTTATCCATCTCAAAGTTCACATGGTATCAGAGCCTATAAATTTCCATTGAAATCCTACGTGTAAATCCCAATGCCGAAAATATCAAGCCAAATCTCACTTTGTTTAACTCCTCTCTTAAGCCAAAAATATCAAAACCAAAATCTTAGTCTGCTAAAAAATATCAAGATGGAAATCTTCAAAATCTGATTTTGCGTCGAAATTTTTTTGAAAAAAAAAAGCTTCATATTTTTTGTCTGTATCCCTTATATTCACTTACTATGGAACGATAAAAAATCTCTCACCCAATTAGCACCCTACTCGATGACCATAATTACATACATTATGCTCAAGCAAGGACTAGCTTCCTAAAAGGTCACAAAGCTTGGCGTCTTATAACCAGCAATGTCACGTCACCAACAAACGGGTCCACGGAAGCTGATGATAAATTCCTAGAACGTGGAGAAGATTAGGATAGCAAAAATGGTCAGATGATCACTTGATTCTGCAACACTTTGGTTTCTTACCTAAATCAACAATTTGGTATATTTGAAACTGCTAAAGAAGTTTGGAATTTTCTCAAAACTCATTACACAACCATGGGCCTTAACCACCAGTATCAACTGTTGACAAATCTTGAACACAAAAGTTAACAGACGGATCATCATAAAAACAAAGGCCTTGTCACAAGCAAAGGCCTAGTTACTAAAATAATGATTGTCCCAGTAACCCATAAAAATAAACTCACACCAATTCAAGTCGAGGACCACAATGTACACATCCTCAGTCCTATGGGTCCATAACTGCTACCCTTGTTGAGTTGACTAGTTATTCAGAGGTTCCTGATCTACCTATTTCTACTAATGAACTTATTGCTCTCCTTAAACAGGTTTTATCCACTTCTGGTACTGCTATGTCAGTTAGCCCAGGAAATTCTTGGTTCTTTGACTATACCTATTGTAATCACATGAGTACTGATTCTATAATCTTTTCTTCCAAATATCGTGCTCCACACAGAGCTGATATACACATTATTTATGGATCTTTGTTATTTGTTAGTCACATTGGTCAAGTATCCACTTCTAATATTTCTCTCTCGTCCACATTTCACATTCCAAAACTTATTATTAATCTTATGTCAACTAATCAACTATTTCATCTTGGACTAAATGTTATTTTCTCCTCTTCTGGTTGTCATGTTCAGGATCCACAGATAGGGAAGATTATTGGGATAGGCTGTAAGGTTGGTCGTATCTTTGAGCTCATCCACCTTCGCGCTCCTCTCCGCAACTTTTGGGTTTCAACTGTTGCTTCTACCTCTTCCACTATGAGTCTCACCTTATGGCATTCCCATTTACGTTATATGTCTATTGAATGTCTCTGCTCCTTAGTCTCAACAACTCAATTCGGTACAATCAAATATGAAAACACTTCTACCATTTAATATAACTAATTCCCTTTTTCCTGCTGAATTTGATCTTATACACTGTGATGTTTTGGGGCCTTCTACCATACCACAATGTGAGGATCCAAATATGTTGTTCTCTTTATTGATGATTGTACACGTTTCACTTAGATATATCTCATGAAAAATTGCTCATAATTACGAAAATTTTCCTACGATTTTGCATATATGGTTCACACTCAATTCTCTTTTCACATCAAAGTTTTTCGCGAAGATAATTCCATGGAATACAAAGAAATATTTTTTTTCCAATTTCTTCATCAACAGGGCACTATGTCTCAGTATTCTTGCTCCGGTACATCCCAACAGAATGGTCATGCCGAACACAAACACCGATATGTATTAAACATTATTCACACTCTTATTATCTCGATTTCATATCCTGAATGGTTTGGGGGTAAAGCAACCCTCACGGTTGTTTACACCATTAATCGTATTCCCATGTAAATCATTGATAATCAATATCCCCATGATTGTTTGTATGGTATTTCCAATGCCTACAGTTTTCTCAAAGTCTTTGGTTGTGCATGTTTTGTTTTACTTTAACCTCATGAACAGTCCAAATTGGAACCATGGTCCTGTCTTTATTATTTCTTAGGGTATGGGATTCAACACAATGGGTATAAAGGTTAGGATCCTATTTCAAAATGCCTATACATTTATCTTCATGTAATCTTTCGGGAACACAAAACTTTCTCTTCTATCTCCAAGTTTCACATCTCACCTTCATCTCCCTTTTTCATTGATTTGGCTATTGATCTTTTTCCATTTGAACTAGATATTGAACCTGATTTAACTCATGAGTTAGAGACAAACACTACTAAACCAAATTCCACCTCACCTCATCTACATGTTACCATCTTTAATGAACCCTCAATCATGGCTACTCCTATTGATTCTATCTCCTCTGGTGATCCAGTCACTAAAATTTCCCCATCCCAGCTTGCTCACCATCTTGCTCATCAGCGTACTCGGGTAAGGAACATGCCTCATCATCTTCATGATTACCAATGTTTTTCCATGATATTATCTCTTCATAAACCACTATCTCATAAAAAGGAAAGTTTCGACCCCTATTGAAAACAAATAGTGAATGAGGAATTACAGGGACCACACTAAGCACATACATGGGACCTTGTTTCTCTTCCTTCTAACAAGAGTGATATTAGTTGAAAATGGGTTTACAAAATATAAACACATTCAGATGCTTCTATTGAACTTTACAAAGCTCATCTTGTTGAAAAACGCTTCACTCAAGAATATGGCATTGATTATAAAGAAATTTTTGCTCCAGTTGCTCAGTTCAAACTCTTTTTTCTATTGTCTCTACTTGAAAATGACCATTTTTTCAAATGGATATCAAAAAATTCATATATCAATAAAGATATTAATGAGTAAATATATATGAAGCGTCCCCTTGGTTGTGATCATTCTCCATATCAAGTGTGCAAACTTCGTAACACCTTATATAGTCTCAAGTAAGCTCCTCGAGCCTCGTTTTCCAAATTCAACTCCTTTATTGCCATCTTTAAGTTTTTTTTTATCCCATATGACTCTGGTCTCTTTAGTCAAAAGAATTATTGTATTACTACTCTTATTATATTTTATGTGGATCATATAGTCATCATCGGTAATGACATTGCAGGAATCTCTACGCTTAAGCTTTCACTCGGTTCTCACTTTGATATAAAATATCTTGGTCCTATTAGTTATTTATTAGGCCTTGATATATTATCATCCTTCATTGGTTATTATCTCTCAAACTATGTATTCATCTGATATTGTTGCTTGAATTAGTCTTACTAATTGCAAGACAACCACCTCTCCTCTGGACACCAATACTCACCTTAATTTTCTCGATGGCACTCCTCCCGATAATGCAATGTTGAACTGATAATTAATTTCTATTCTTGTATACCTCACAGTCACTCGCCTTGCTTGCTTATGAAGTTTATATTGTTAGTCAGTTATTATCTTCTCCATTGACACCTCATTACATTTTTGTTTTGCGCATCATTGGCTATATAAAGGGTACTGCATTCCATGGTCTTTATTTTCTTTTCACTACTCCTTGGTTTTACGAGGATATTTAAATTCTTATTGGGCTGGAGATCCAAACTGATCATTGCTCCACTACTTGTTATTGCTTCTTTTCAAGTGACTCTCTTATAGCTTGGCAAAGAAAAAAATAGTCAGTCACTTCTCTATCAAGGACAAAAGTCAAATATCATGCTCTTGTTGATACTACACATGAACTCCTTTGGATCTAGTGGATACTTAAATATAGAGGGGTCTGTCTTCTAATATCGCCATCATTTGTTATGATAATTAAAGTGCTATACATATTGCTTACAATGACACCTTTTATGAAAGAACCAACAAAATTGAGATTGATTGCCATTTTATACGTCAACATATTATTGATGGAACTATCCATCTTATCTCTATCACTTATGCTGATCAAACTGTCAATATTTTCACCAAAGCACATCCTTTGGGCTGCTTCTAACTCAAGTTGATCAACACTCCACAATCTTGAGTTTTAGGGGGGATATTAGTGTATTTACATCTGGCATATATATTAGTTGTACATTGTACATTGGACTTATACCTTTTTTCATGTTTCCCTCTCCATTTTTCATATTTTCCTCTCCTTATGTCCTTCATTATTTCCCTTCATGTTTCTCTCCTTGTTTATCTCCTTATGTCTCATCAACTCTCCTATAAATAGGCCTTTGTTGTAATATATAATACACATAAATACAATACATTATTTATCTTAATCTCTCCCTATATTTATCCCTCTTAAAGTTCATAGAACCATTATCCTCATGTACACATCATAGTTTACTGTGTTAATTTGGAGTATTTTACCAAACTTTTTTAGGCTTTTGGATTGGTAGTGATAGCATTTGCAGAACCTCAATTTTTTTCTCTTCTTATACATAGAGTAAAACCACTAGAGGAAAGGTATTTAAATTTTAGTAGAGTAAGTGCTTACAACTACTAGAGTAAATATTTACTATCAAAATAATTATGGACTATCATGCAACTTGTGCAATCTGCAGGCTCTAAACAATTACCAATGCAACCTCAAAACGCTAATTTAGACTCCAAAATAAGAAGGCTCTACAAAAAACCATGAGAATAATATAACAAATTATTTCAAGATGGTGTAAGGTGAATTAAATTAATTAAAAGGAAGAACCTACTTTAGTCATACTTTATTAGGGTGCTTGAGAGAGTAGTAGATTGCACAAAGAATTGTTTTCAAATCCTAAAACTCATAAAATAAGGTTAAATTAATTTTCCTTTTTATTGGATATTTATAATGTTATGGATCATTTTTTATCAAGTCAAACATCAATTATATATTTAATTTTTTTATAAATTGGGATGAATATAAATGGGATATATGCAAAGTATACTTCTATACACAATATATAAAATACCATTGTAAAAAAAATACCACCGCATTAATCTCTAACTATGATAATAGTCTCATATACTTTCCATTCAAAATCATTTAATTTTATTATGTTCGTATAATAAAGTATTTAGAATAGATAAGTAATTTACTATGGGCATAACACAATTACTTATTCACACAATTGTATCATTTAATAGTGGTTTTTAAAACTAAATTTAGAATGAGGATACAATACTAATATAACTTAGTGGACATCCATATACACTAATCCCTACCCCAAAATCGTTATAATATGTTCCTGCAAGTCCCAACTTTCATTTTCCCAATAAAAACTCTACATACATTCTATATTGTCAATTTCTCTGCTCATCACCTCCATGTACTATATTCTACCAATGGGAGAACTTCCCCATATTAGACAATAGAACATAACTCTCTTTAATCCTCATTCATATATGCCTACAACACCCATGTAATCATATCTCAAAATCTTTTTCTAACTATGTCCCTATCATCCTCATGTTCATGTCTTACACACCTCAAGATAAAAAAAATATACTCATTGAACAACCGTAATATCCCCAAAATCCGTCCGATGATTCAAAGTAAATATTCTTAAACGTATCCCTTAAATGGGAAAAATCAAACATGAAAGGAAAAGAAGATAGATAAACAAAGAGGGGAGAGTCGTTAGTTCTCACTGACATGAGTTTGGTTGTCTAATGGAATACATTAGACATTCTCGGGGAAACAAAAAATAATTATAATGTCATAAAGAGAATCTAAAAGATATCTGATATAAATTATGGATGGAATATGTAAGTTTGAATGATTTCCTAGAAGATTTAGCATGAACTCTTAGAGATTAAAAGGTGGGTGAGTGGAAGGGATAAAACATAAGGTCAAGAAGAGTTTGGTAGAAATCAATAAAGACTTCGATGGAGTACACATGGACAGGGAAAAAGGACTTCAATATTGATTACAGTGTTCCATTTTAAAATATTAAAATAGATATGGTGATTGTATTTATATTATACTTCTTCTGAATTTATAGTGGTCATGGATTAATGTTTCAAATATATCATTTTTTCGAAAAATACAATTCTAAATCAATAGTTATAACATATTGATGTTTTAAAAGCCGAAAAAATAATTTATCCATTTAAAATTTTTTCAACCAATAATTACGAATGAGCGAGTTTTAAATGGGTAAATTAGGTAGAGGAGTTATTTACAGATTTAATAGTCAAGGGGACTTATATAAGGAAACTTTTGTTCAAAAATGCGTAGTAAACCCAAAATACAATCTACAACTTTTTTTTCTATATCCAATACATATAATTATCTTTTCCCTTAACTTCTCGTCTTACTCCAATATTTCTTATTAAAATTCTTTAATTAAAATCCAAATGGTAAGTATTTTTAATAATTATATAATATAATACTCATTTTTTGCCAAAATTACCTTCGACAACTTGCGATCCTCCATCACCAACAATCTCCCTTTGAAACATAATCTCCTGCCTCATTCAAAGTAAGAGATGGAACTCCTCCCCACGACAATTCACATACCTTCACCTAATAAAAGCCCATGCTCGGGCATGTACCACCCGTAACAAAAATCGAATGTAACATCAACTATTATCTTGGTTACTTCTACTTCAGCAATACTTAATTTCTAAACACATTAACGAACATGCCCACGTCTGGTCAAAATTCACTACACTTCATTTCATGGACATGACTGGAGCGTTGGTCAACCGAATTAGCATGACTTAGACGCGCACACTCTATTTTGTGTCAAAAACTGCCTTCATAATATTCTCCTCTCTGTTCAATAATTGGTTATAAATTGATCACAAATCAATACCTAAACAAAATGCTCCCTTCAACTGATCAAACAAATCTTCAATATGCAGCAATGGACACTCGTTATGTCTCATGACTTTTCCCAACTCCCAGATGTCCATATAAAAACTTAGTTAATCGTTCATACTTTAACAAATAGGACAGTAACTTCGCTACAGTGACGTACTCATCCCAACCAAATATTAGATTAAAAATCATTGTGTTTACTTGCACAACTCTCCTTTATCTCCAACGAGCCAATCAAAAGGTTCCCCCGCAACTGTAGCAACCCACATAATTAAATATCGGTTGGCCAATCCTTTATTCAATTAACTCGAATTATTCAGTTGACTCATTCTTACCATCACTGTCAAAAAATAATTTTCTTTCTTTATTAACCACCTAGTAATCAATTAAGCTAGTGTTAAAATTTGCAATTTTAATTTTAATAAAATTCATTTTTAACAATACCAATGATTTATAACATAAACCATTCTACAACAATGAATAATGAATAAGTATCATCACAAATTAATTAATGTAAATCGAATAAACGTTCCATTTTCAAATATTTCAACACAATAAACTAAATAAAACAAAATGTATCCAAAACCGACATAATTAAAACCACTGACTGAGATAGAATGGAAATGACAAGAATCCTCTGGCAACATGCTATAAAAGAAATGACTACAGATTACATGAATCAATAAAATGATACATCTAATGAAAAATCCACAACTCCAAAGTATCCATAGTACTTTAATTTCCGATCCTCTATGTTGGGCATCCCTGTGGCTGGACACCTGATATAGTATATACAAGAGGGAAGAGAATAGGCAAGAGAAAACGAGTCAGAGCCCGATTGTAAGGACTTTTCAAAATAACAAGTGAATAAATGTTACAATTAGCAATTAGTATATATATGTTAAGTTCTCGGTCTCTCTTTTGATATTCTCACGTCATCTAGTGTGTACACCTAATGTATCTCCAAATTATTCTAGTTACTATTCCCACTGTCACTAGATTGTATCACTATGTCAACTAACCATAGCCCTTATCTTTCCCACATATTTCTTTCCCAATACATGTAATAAATATTTATTAATTCATTTCCTAATATAATTAAGTGTTCTCATACTTAATTAATCTCAGATTGCACTATCTTTCATGTCTACTTAGATCACACAGTAGATAATATCACAAGTATATATATAAATTCTCTCTCTCTCTCTCTTTCTCTCTCTCTCTCTCTCTATATATATATATATATATATATACACACACACACACTGCACCCCGAGACACAGCTGCGGTGCATGCATACTCTACTATCTAGTCCCATCTCTGTATAAACGACTGTTGGTTCGATATATCCCTCGAACCACAAATATCAAAACACAAGTATCGGAGGCGAACATAGTCCTAAGCCTTTGGGATAGGCATATACCTACACACCCAAATAACCGTTCAATACCATTATTTTCACTAATGGCAATGCAACCTAAGTCCGTAACGAGTAAAAAATCTCCAATAAGGCTCATCAGGATATGACTGCCCTCAATGTGCAAACCTCTCATTGATAGCAAGTAGGCTAGGTATGTCATCCACATAAATAAATATATCGGTATTCATTTCACCTATTCACATTTTATTAGGGAAATGCACAACCCATATAATAAATCACATACGTCGTATATTTTATCTCTCAAATATCCTACGTATTTAAATTATAACTTTGCTCCTTAAAGTATCTTTTCGAGATTTTCTCACTACTCTAAGTATATTGTTTTATTCCTCAAATAAATTCATAAGGTAAACATCTACCCCCTATTGGTCCTTGTCCGTATCATCCCCGAATTTTCATGAATTTATTAATTCACCAAATTAGGTTTATTCACCGATTATCCCTAATTTAATTTTACCCCAGAATTAACTTCTTAGGGTCAAGTCCACAAATATACTATGGCCTAATATTATCCCATATATTACCCTTTTCATTAAAATTAAGTCCCATAATTAAATTAAGAATGATCCCAGCGAAATAATTCCAAAGGGAAAAAATTATAAAATTCTGAGTAGTCGAATCGATTCGGCGTGGTCCGAATCGATTCGCCCTGTCTCCGAATCGATTCGGCGAGGTCCGAATCAATTCTCCCCTACAGGTCTGCAAAAATATTCTTGTTCATGGCTACGGATTCTCAACATTTTAAACACCCAAATCACTACCAAATGATCCTAAACTCCCAAGAATCAGTCCTAATTGATATACCCAAGTATGTACATACGAATCTTATTTTAAATTTAGAAAAAATGCATTATATAATTCTTTCTCGGGAACACATATAAATCCCAAATTTCGTCAAAAATTAAAACCAAACTTTCGTAGTGTTAATTCTAATTTCATCAAAGGAATAATTCTAAATGATTTCCATTTCAAGAATTACATAAAAATCATCAAATTTTCATCTTTGATTCATATTTTTCATGGATGTTTATCTCCTTTAATTTAACATGGATATTATACTCACTAATTGGAACAAGAATTGAACTTGCCTTAATGCGTAGGTATGATCCTTTGGAGAAGATATGTGTAGGATGTCCCCTCCTCTTTTTCGGTCACCTTTTCGATGGTGGTGCAAGGTGGTTATCCCTTGGTTTGCTCTCAAAACCTCTTCCTCTCCTTGGAAAAACCTCCCACACTCCTTAAAAACCTTTCCTTTATTTTTTGGTGAATGAACCTAAGTTCTATAATCTCTTCACTTATATAATAAAACCCAATTTTCGTAGTTACTATTGGCATCCCTAATAAAATGACCAAAATACCCCTCTGAGGTGTCCTTTTGGTTCCTAATTGACACTAGACCTAAATTAAACCCTTGGGTAGACTTTTCTGCCTATTTGGGTCCTTCTGGACTCAACGGTGCACTAGAAATGACCATTTGGATGACATGGAAATAATTTAATTTTCATTCATTAATATTAGTCCCGATACGACTCATGCGCGTGTCTAGGCTTAATTGCCATAATTCGCGTATTATTCACTTGCGACCATATAATCATATATTACTTTATTCTCTAGTAATATTCAATCCGAATTAATTATAATTAATTTCCATTTTACTTTTAATAAAAATTATGGGGTATAACATACTGCCCCCCTTATAACGGAATTTTGTCCTGCAATTGGGGAAAAAAAGCATACCTGGTATAAACAACTCTTGGTATTTGCTACGCATCTCATCCTCATGCTCCCAAGTAGACTCCTCAATATTATGGTACGCCCACTGGACACTCACAAGCAAAACTACTTTCGATCTCAATCGTCTCTCGCTATTGTCCAAGATCACCACCGGTCTCTCCTCGTAAGAACTATCGGTGTGAAAGTCAATATCCTCTAATACAACATGAGTGTGAGCCAACTCATCACTAACATATCGCCTCAGCGAAGAAATATAGAACACGTGATAAATATGATGCAAGTGCTCCGGCAACCCCAACATGTAAGCTACCGGTCCAACTCTCTCGATAATATGAAATGGTCCTACGTATCTAGATTCCAATTTTCCTTTCTTTCCAAATTTCAATATCCCTTTCGTAGGAGATACCGGCAAAAAGAACCTGGTTCCCTACACTAAACTCCCTGAAGAACCGCTTTGCATCAGCGTAGCTTTTCTATCAATCCTGAGATATCTAAATGCGACTACGAATCATCTCAATCCTGGCAGATGTATCCTGGATCACCTCTGGACCAAGTATCTTTTTGTCCACCACCTCTAATCAACACACATGAGAACGACAAGGTCTATTGTATAAAGCCTCAAATGGATCCATATCGATGGTGAACTGGTAGGAGTTATTATATGCAAACTCCACGAGTGGAAGGTACTGCTCCCAACCTTCCCCAAAATTAAGGATATACATACATAACATATCCTCTAGCATTTGGTTAGTATGCTCAGTCTACCTATCGGTCTGCGGGTGATAAGACGTAATTAATTTCACCGCGATGCCCATAGCCTCGTGAAAACACTCCTAAAATTGGGACACAAAATTTTTGTCCCAGTCCAACATAATATCGAGCGGTACCCCATGTAATATCACTATCTCGACTATAAAAATCTAGGCATACTATCCCGTAGAGTAATCAGTCCGAACTGGAAAAAAGTGATCTACCTTAGTTAATCGATCAACAATCACCTATATGGAACCGTGACCTCGTTGAGTAGTAGGTAACCTTATGATGAAGTCCATGGAAATTCCCTCCCATTTTTACATCGGGATCTCTAATGGTTGAAGAAACCCAGCTGGTTTTTGATGATCCACCTTCACTAACTGACAAGTGGCACACTTAGAGACGAATTCAATAATGTATCTCTTCATTCCAAACCATCAATATTGTCATCGCATATCCTGGTACATCTTATCCCCACCGGGATGTACCATAAAATGTGACCCATTCGACTCTGTCATCACCACATGTCGCAACTCCACTCCATTGTGAACAATTAGTCTATCGTTGAAGTGTAAGCCTCCCTCGAAACTCACTGTGTAGGACTCTGCTCCCTCGGCCAAAAGCTGCTGAATTTTCTCCTGAAAAAACGAATCTGTTGCCTGAGCCTACACCACCCTCGTTACAATATGAGGAGTAGCAGTCATAACTAACATAAATGATCTGGAAATTGTATCCCGCTGTCCCAGTTCCTTCCACATTCCCTTCCATACCGCGGTCGAATCCTCTACTGGCATTCGGCTCAATGCGTCTGCTTCCACGTTATCCTTCCCCGGGTGATAATGTATATCAAAATGATAATCCTTCACGAATTCAAACCAGCTATACTGTCACTTATTCAACTCCAGATGAGTGAACAAATACTGTAGTGACTTATGATCCGTGAATAGGCAAAATTTCTCTCCCAATAAATAGTCTCCAAATTCAAAGAGCAAACATGATTGTTGCTAGCTCCAAGTCATTGGTTGGGTAATTATTCTCATGAGGCTTAAGATTCCTAGAGGCATAAACTATATCCTTCTCTTCATGCTGCAATACTCCACCAAGACCCTGTAATTATGCATCAGTGTAAAGTAAGTACTCAACTCCTGGCCTTGGCAGTGCTAGTACAGGTGATGAAGTTAATTTATCTTTCACCTCTTCAAATGCCAACTGACACGCATCATCCCAAATAAATGGTATGCCCTTATAGGTTATATTAGTCATCGGATCTGTAATCTTTGATAAACCTCGGATGAACCATCTATAATAACCGACCAAACCCAAGAAAATGCACACCTCTATCGGTGTTGTGGGTTGTCCCCACTCCCGCACCGCTGATACTTTGTTAGGATTAACTGATATCCCTAACTTAGACATAATATGCAGCACAAAATGCACCTCTCAGAGACAAAATCCACACTTCTCATTTTAGCATACAATTGATGTTCACGTAGTGTCTACAGGACCCGTCGCAAATGCTCAGCATGATCCTCCTCTATCAGGGAATAAATCAGAATGTCATCAATAAAGATAATATCAAAATTATCTAGGAACTCTCTAAACATCGTGTTCATTAAGTCCATGAATACTACCGGAGCATTGGTAAACCCAAATTGCATATCCCGAAACTCATACGATCCATATCTGGTCAGGATCGCAGTCTTAGAAACATCATGCTCCCTGATATGCAGCCGATGATAAGCATATCTTAAGTTTATCTTAGAGAAGTAGGTTTCTCCTCTCGGCTGATCAAATAAGTCAACAATTCGAGGTAACGGATATTTGTTCCATATTATGACTTTGTTTAATTCTCAATAATCCACGCACAGTCGTAAAGAACACAAGGGCACCCCAAGGCGAGGTACTCCTATCCCCTATCCTAAAAACTGCTCTATCGAATCCCTTAACTCCCTCATCTCTACAGGAGCCATACGATAAGGTGTACGAGGTATCGGTCGAGTAATCGATGCTAAATCAATTACAAACTCTATCTCCCCATTGGGAGGTAACCCCGGTATCCCCTAGAATACATCAGCGAACTCACAAACTTTCGGTATCAAATAAAGGGAAATCATCACTCCCATAGAGGTCTCCTCCTCTATATAATAAAAATGAGTGGATGATCCTCCCTCAGGACGAGGCATCTCCACAAGGAACGTCTTCTGTCCCGAAATAGAAAAAATAATGCTTCGACTATAGAAATCAATTATAGCTCTGTATGCGACTAACCAATCCATGCCGATAATAGCATCATACTCGGAAGTGTCTAATATAATCATATCATCTGGTAATACTAGACTCCCTACCTCTATACTCACATTCTTACACATAAAGAAAATAAGCGTCACATTACCCATTGGTGAGTCTACAAAAGTAACAATACTGTCGGTCGTGTCGAATAACCCTACGGCTCATGAAAATCTAGTGGCTATAAGTGAATGTGAGGTTCCAGTGTCAAATAAAATATGCCCCATAGTCCCATAGATAGAAAACATACCCTCAACTGTGGGCAGTGGCTGCTGAACTGCTGCCTGATGAACGTTATAGACACGCCCATACTATAACTGTACCTACGGTGGTGGAGAAGGTAGTACTGGAACCTCAGCTGGTGGTGGGAGGGAGGTTGGAGGGGAAATGGGTCTCTATGGCTCCTGGTGAGGGCCCTACTGCTGACGAAACTTTCCCTTATCGAGGCAATCGTATCGTTTATGGCCAAGCTTGCCACACATGAATAATCTACTAGTAAACTTTCTCTCATTCTTTCCCTGTTGACCCTAACCCTGCTGGTCGTTTGCACCCCTCCCTTGGCCCAGCAGGCCCTACTGAACATGTTGTTGCCCCTATTGGACTTACTGGCATGCCTATTACCTCCCTGCCCAAAGCGAAATCCTCTAGAACGTAGATGCTTAGAATAGTCCCCCTGTTAGCAACCCTGCTCACCCTGACACTGCTGACTCTAGCCTGACTAGGCCCCACTGGCACTACCTGCCCCATTCTTGCCCTGCTAGCTGGACTCAATCCCCCACTTGCTTCCCTTAGCATGGAAGTGATGGTCTTGGAAGTGAAGCATCGCAGCATTAAGCCAATCTGCATAAGTATGTAGTGAAATATTGCCTAATAAGTGCTGGCGAATCTTCCAGTTCAGGCCATGCATGAACATCTAAATTATCTTTTCTTTAGTAGGTACCTCTTCTGGCACCAAATTTGTCAACCTTATGAATTCTTCTTCACATTTTTCCACTATCCTCCCCTCCTGGGTTAGGTCGAGTAATTTTCACCTTATCTCAGTCTGAACGAAAGAAGAAAAATATTTTCTATCAAATCACACCCAAAAATCCTGGATAGTCAAAGTATCTCTCTCCTCAACTATGGTAATGGTCTCCCACCACTGTAAAGATATCCCAACTAGATTAAAAGTAGCTAGTATCTGATGATGTACCTCTGTGCATTCATACATTCTCAAGTGCCTATTGATGTCTTTCTTCCATTAGCTAGCAGTAACGACATCAGAACCCCCTAAAGCTCTGGTGGGTTTTCCTTCTGAAACGAGTCTCTAACGTGCTCCCAAGCAGTGGGAAATGCCTGAGAGGGTGTTGGTGGCACTACCGGTGCCTACGCTGGTGCCTGCTGAACAACCACTAAAGCTGCGTTGACTGCCTGCGTAATAATGGTAGCAACCATTGCGGGCTGAGGTGCACGTCTTGGAGGCATCTGAAATGAGAGAGATTATCTCCATCAATATTCAATTTAATTATCACTGAATAGCTGAAGTACGTATTTACGCAATAAGGATGACATAGTTCTAATGATAGGGGTCTATATCAAAGGACGCTAAGATGAAAACATATCCTAAAGACTCTAGAGCCTGATTCAGTGATACCACCTGTAACAACCAGCATAATGAAATACCGGGTGGCTAGTTCTTTACCCAATTAACTCGAATTATTCAGTTTGCTTATTCTCAGCATCACTATCGAAAAACAATTTTATTTCTTTATTAACCACCTAGTAATCAATTAAGCTAGTGTTAAAATTTCCAATTTTAATTTTAATAAAATTCCTTTTTAAAAATACCTATGATTTATAATATAAACCATTCCAAAACAATGATTAATGAATAAGTATCATCACAACTTAATTAAAGTAATTGAAATAAACTTCCCATTTTCAAACATCTCAATACGATAAGCCAAATAAAATCAAATGTATCTAAAACCGACATAATTAAAACCACTGACTGAGATAGAATGGAAATGACAAGAATCCTCTAGCAACATACCATAAGAGAAATGACTACAGAGTACATGAATCAATAAAATGACGCGTCTAATGCAAAATCTACAACTTCAAAGTATCCATAGTACTTAATTTTTTTATCCTTTATGCTGGGCATCCCTATGGCTGGACACTTGATATAGTATATACAAGAGGAAAGAGAATATGCAAGAGAAAACGGGTTAGAGCCCAATTGTAAAATATTTTTAAAACAGCAAGTGAATAAATGCTACAATTAGTAATTATTATATACATGTTAAATTCTCTGTCTCTCTCTTGAGATTCTCACCTCTCATCTAGTGTGCACGCCTAACGTATCTCTAAATTATTCTAGTTACTATTCCCACTTTCACTATATTGTATCACTATGTTAACTAACCATAGCCCTCATCTTTTCCACGTATTTCTTTCACAATAAATGTAATAAATATGTATTAATTCATTTCTTAATATAATTAAGTGTTCTCATACCTAATTAATCTATGATTTCACTATCTTTCATGTCTACTTAGATCACACAGTAGCTAATATCGTAAGTATATATATACAGTCACTCTATTATATATTGTAACACCCCGACCACCCGGGGAGAGCGAACGGAGCGCTACTATCGATAAAACTAAACTAATTCACAATATAACAAGGTATAGAGCATCTAAAACCCACAATAAAAATAAGAGAATCTGCTAATCTGAAATATCTTCAAATTACATACAACAAAAAAATCTCTCGAAATAAAACATCTAACTATCCCGAAAGAAAATAAATCGCCAATGCTCAAATAACCAAAATAAATACAATTCTTCTCATGTACTCTTGAATATTCTTCCCAAAATAATCCAAGCTAAAATCCATCTCCGATAAATCCCAAGCGCCCAAAATCCGCGCTAACCTACCACTAAAAGAAAATATGGGGAAGTACACAATACGACAGGAAAGATGCTCAACAAATATGTTAGCATTGAATAAAAAGTCACAATAGGAATACGAAT
Organism: Sambucus nigra; assembly: GCA_949130495.1. Taxonomy (NCBI): domain Eukaryota; kingdom Viridiplantae; phylum Streptophyta; class Magnoliopsida; order Dipsacales; family Adoxaceae; genus Sambucus; species Sambucus nigra. The sequence goes on along the minus strand of OX422211.1, from coordinate 181,629,403 downwards.
ATTCAAATCAAACGCGAATCTCATAAGCAATTATATCACTATAATTTGTCAACAACACATTAAGCGGGTCACCAAGCCTCACCACCGTACCGCGCCTATGCATTTTTTTTGCATATCCGAAAAAAGGAATATTGGCGGGTGCCCAACTTCCGTGCCATATTAAAATCTTCATGACAGCATGCTCAACACAAAAAATAACACCACATTAATCAAAATTAGATTCCAACAAATATTTCCAGATTTCCAAAAGAATTTAACAATTCAAATATGAGTCAATAATCACATGAAATCAAAGGGATTAACACTCGCGAGATTAAGGAGAATATTGTGTAAAACCCCATACCTCAAAATCATCACATAATTCAGCCTCAAAATCTAATCACACCATCACGCTCCTCTCGCGAAAATAATCAAATCTCGTTCTAACCCAAACTCGAGAAAACACCAAATATGCCTTCTAATCTAAGGTTGAAATCTTGAATAAGTTTGGGGCTATGGTTTGTATAGAAAAGGGAGTAATGTTGGAGAGGTATTCTGATTGAAAAGTTTGAGAAAAAGTGATTTGAAAAGTCCATCCACGAATTTGTTGATATATAAAGGATTAAGAGTTTGATTAAGAAAAGAGTTCTAAAGAGATACAAACACTAAAAATTTTATTTCAGATGATCGGACCGTTGTAATTGGATGAAATTTTACAAAGAATTAGCTGAAGACGAGACGAAGCTACACAAAAAAATTCAGCTCGATCGGACCGTTCAATATTTTTAAATATTATTTTTTGCTAGAGAGCTTTATGTTTTGAGGACTCTTCAATATAATAAAAATTCAATTAAAACTCCATTTTAATTCCGATTTCGAAACCGTTTGAAATTCTCGCCTTTAAAAACAATAACCAACATATTTGAGAAATAAAAATAATTTTATCTCAAAATTTATTTTTCCTCTTAATTTCGAAAATACCTCAAAAATTACGCGGGTTGTTACACTTCCCCACTAACAATGGAATTTCGCTCTCGAAATTAGCCGAATGCCTAACTCTAAAAAATCAGGCCAATAATCTCCAAAAATAATCTCGTCACCAAAAATAAATTCCTCACATCTAATCTACATGTCTAATACGAAACGATCATCTAAAGATCCTATCTCCAAAAATACGCAACAGACCCAAAACCCAAGACCCGAGGGTTGTTATATACCTAAGCTTTGATACCATTTCTGTAACACCCCGGCCGCACGGGGAGAGCGAACGGAGCGCTACTATCGATAAAACTAAACTAATCCACAATATAACAAGGTATAGAGCATCTAAAACCCAAAATAAAAATAAGAGAATCTGCTAATCTGAAATATCTTCAAATTACATACAACCAAAAATCTCTCGAAATAAAACATCTAACTATCTCGAAAGAAAATAAATCGCCAATGCTCTATACAACCAAAATAAATACAATTCTTCTCATGTACTCTCGAATATTCTTTCCAAAATAATCCAAGATAAAATCCATCTCCGATAAATCCCAAGCACCCAAATTCCGCGCTAACCTGCCACTAAAAGAAAATATGGGGAAGTACACAATACGACAGGAAAGATTCTCAACAAATATGTTAGCATTGAATAAAACGTCACAATACGAATATTCAAATCAAACACAAATCTCATAAGCAATTATATCACTATAATTTCTCAACAACACATTAACCGGGTCACCAAGTCTCACCACCGTACCGCGCCTATGCATTTTTTTTGCATATCCGAAAAAAGGAATATTGGTGGGTGCCCAACTTTCGTGCCATATTAAAATCTTCATAACAACATGCTCAACACAAAAAATAACACCACATGAATCAAAATTATATTCCAACAAATATTTCCAGATTTCCAAAAGAATTTAACAATTCAAATATAAGTCAATAATCACATGAAATCAAAGGGAGTAACACTCGCGAGATTAAGGAGCATATTGTGTAAAACCCCATACCTCAAAATCATCACATAATTCAGCCTCAAAATCTAATCACACCATCACGTTCCTCTCGCGAAAATAATCAAATCTCGTTCTAACCCAAACTCGAGAAAACACCAAATAAGCCTTCTAATCTAAGGTTGAAATCTTGAATAAGTTTGGGGCTATGGTTTGTATATGAAGTGAGTAATTTTGGAGAGATCTTCTGATTGAAAAGTTTGAGAAAAAGTGATTTGAAAAGTCCATCCACGAATTTGTTGATTTATAAAGGATTAAGAGTTTTATTAAGAAAAGAGTTCTAAAGAGATACAAACACTAAAAAATTTATTTCGGACGATCAGACCGTTGGAATTGGATGAAATTTTACAAAGAATTAGATGAAGACGAGATGAAGCTACAAAAATAAATTCAGCTCGATCGGACCTTTCCATATTTTTAAATATTTTTTTTTTGCTAGAGAGTTTTATGTTTTGAGGACTCTTCTATATAATAAAAATTTAATTAAAACTCCATTTTAATTCCGATTTTGAAACCATTTGAAATTCTCGCCTTTAAAAACAATAACCAACATATTTGAGCAATACAAATGATTTTATCTCAAAATTTATTTTTCCTCTTAATTTCGAAAATACCTCAAAAATTACGCGGGTTGTTACATATATATACAATACTACACCCCGAGACGCAGCTGCGGTGCATGCATACTGTGAAATATGGGATGACAGTGTGTGATACAAATTTTAATTAATTCGCAAGTTTCCAATTTGAGTCTATTTTTAAACTAAAATAATCCATCCCCTAAACATGCAACTACGTGTGTGCGTGTGTCAAACCATAAATAAATAAAGCATGCGACACAAATTTCAGGACAAATCCCCGCAGGGCAAAACCTTTGATTTCTGCAACTTTGACAAGTTTACAAGACCATTGACTTACCTACCATCTTGCTTTCGCCCACAAGAGTAACGCATGGTGTCTTCATCATACCTCAAAAGTAACGACTAGAAATCAACAGTGGTTCACATGCAGCTATACCACAAGGACCCGCAGTCTAGACACGCAGTCTAAAATCTTCACAAGGACTCCCTCCATAATAGCATGTAACTCTTCGGTTGTAGAGTTCTCCCCATAAAGAATGAACAAAACCAAAGTGTGTCCTTGAACACCAAAATAATTCACCAAAGCATATGGGATTTTTGTGAATTGAAAACAAAAAGGGATAAAAACCCTAAAAGAAGAAGTCAAAAAGAATTCTGCAGATTCACAATTTTCTATCTTTCAAAATGTTGGGACTTCTTAATGAAAACGAAACCATTTAATGAGTATTTATAGAAAATCGCGTTGTCTCGATCGTTTGAACAAAAATTAGATCTCACTCAAACTAAGGACACGTGTCATTTGAATGACATCGCGCGACATCTACATGCCGCTCGTACGAGATGATATCTCGCTTGAACGACCTGGGCATCAAAATCGAGGAATGCTAGAGGACTTAGAAAAATTACTCATTCTCAAATTTTGACGAAAAAATTCCTCTCCAACACTTAGAAAATATTTTGAAAAAATATCCTAAAGCTCTAGCTGCAAAGTTAAGGTATTTAAAACATAACCTTACCAAAGTAAACTTCGCGGAGGCTTTTTGATGAAGAACCTTGATATATTCGGATCCGTCTTGTTGTAGATTGCTCTTGAACTTTTTCAACAGTTGTAACAGTATACAACATAATTAATTATGACGGACATTTATAAAAATATGCCCTTATAAATCTCCGCTTATGTCTATACCGGAACATACATAAAAACATCTGAATTATCAAATACCAAAATGCCTATACAAATCTATCCTCCCATAAATCTCAAAGATGAAAAGGTATAAATTTTCAAGATCTCAAACTGTTCTTCAAAAATCTTCATCAAATCTCAAAGCTTTTCTCATCAGGGTGTGCAACATAATGATCTTCAATCTTTGCACCTACACACATGAGATAAAGCAAAAATATTCGTGACGTATCGAGTTTGAAATGATATAAGAATAAATCATTAATAAATCAAATCTCCCACATAATGAAACAACTCATAACATGCTAATTCTTTCTCCCCCTTTTTATGATGTCCCTAAATAGACAGATAAGAAGAAACAATCAAAACAAGGAGTGTCATGACAAAATGCATAGCAAACATAAATCAAACTATTCGCATGCAAAGGAGTAACTCAAAAACTTCCACAAACTATTTTTGATTTTTCAAATTTTTCATACAAAAAAAATAATGATACAAAAATCACACCGTGGGTTTAAACTCAAATAACCAAGTCATGGAAAGGAAATGAATGGGTGTGAACACATTCGATAGGTAAATTAACTCAATCAATCATATGTGCACAATGGATACGTGTACTCCTAACGAATGAACATCAAAAGTATCCTTAGGTGTAAAAATTATTGAATTTAGATGACATCGTCTTATACAAATCAACAAATCAAAGTCAAAGTGATTTTCAAACCAATAACATCCAAAACTATTTAACGCTTTTTCAAGACTTTCAAGGATGTGCAAACCCAGTTTAGATTCCATCCAAACTCCCTGATGCATATTTTCTTTTAGAGGTAATCTAAATTCTCAAACATTGGAGCATTGGTGCAAAAATCTAATGGCCCCTTTTTGGCATGAATTTCTTTTTATTTCCTTTAAAAAATTTCGGGCTCTTTTAAACCTCTTTGGACCCCGGATAATAAAATTCCTCAATTTTTTTAGGTCCGATATAACGGTGGCTTGGTATTTGCAAAAGTCAAATGAACCTTTCGCAGCCCTTCCCCGTTTTCAAATAAAGCACCCAACCTCACAAACGGCTCTTACATGCACAACTTTTTATCAAGTTTTATCGCGCTTGGGTCGTTTTATGGACAGTATTGAAGTGAAAACACCCAACCAACATGTGATAAGATAAGCACAATAATCAAACAAAATCACATGTGCGATAAAGAAAATCACGAGTCAAACATGTAGGAAGTAACACTTAATTACATCTTAATGACTCCACACATTATAAAGCACAAAGATGACATGATATATTGTCTCAAAACACTATCAAATAGTCACATGAATAAATGGAATGAAATTGTGACTCGGTCATTCAAAGTGTCCATCCAAACACGGTGTAGACAAAAAACAAAACTCTTTTTGGATTTTTCAAAAATTTTATCAAAATAAAATCTTTTTGTATTTTTCAATTTTTTTTAATGGAAATCATACAAAAATGATACGTACTAGCAATAGGCAAATAATGTCATCATGGAAAATAACCTATGCTAGTAAACAAGTCAAACCTCAATCGTTAGGTGCAAAGGGGCTTTCCAAAGGTGGTGCCAACTTATGAAAAACCTCCATCAAATTTTGTGAAGTTTTGACCAAAAATTGAACGTCCTCACCTAGATGTGCAAACTCTCTCATGTAGTCTCCAGGAGCATGTAAAGTATCATGTGTGGGTTCATGTGTGGAAGAAACACGGGTAGAAGCAAAATGTGACACATAACCCAACTTGAAACAAAATTACCTAAGGTGTCCTCTCCTCTTGCAATGGTAACAAACATAAATAGGCCTAGGATAACCTCTCTCAAAGACTCTAGGACGTGCTCTCCTAACGGGAAATGAACGCCTAGGTGGGTTAATTTTTGGGCCATGAGAATCTGTCACTAAAGTGGGAATCGGTTCGAGTGCAACAAAAGTAGTGGAAGCACCGTCATGACCTTTTCCTAGACCGTCAACTCTACCCTTATCGAGATTAAGGACCATCTTTTCAACCTTCTTAAGTGCGTTACCAAAATTGACTTTGACCTCCCTGGCACGTTCGAGATCAGTCTCGAATTGGGATACACGTGTCGTCAGACTAGACGTCGTGTCGATCAAATCATATTAGTCTTTTCTTAAAACCTCCTTCTCTCTCTCCAAATCTAACACTCGACGACCTAAATCCCTATTATACTTCTTTATTTTTAAGGTTGCAGTGTACAAATCTCAAAATGATTTTTGGAGCTTACTTTCATCTCCACTTTCACTCTCGCTTTCTTCCTCATTTGAAGCGCTCAAATCATCACTATCGCATTCGTGTGCACTATTGTGGGACAAAGTGGGTGTGCTAACACGACTTACTAAAAACTCGACACACATATCGAGCCCGAATCAAAAACCTCTATGTCTCCATCACTAAGTGTGGTAGGCATAGTCACTTTCTTTCCCTCTCTCCTAAGTCTAGTGGCACACTCATACGCCTTATGCCCTTTACCCCCATACTCAAAACATGTCAAACTTTCTAAATTTTCCTCACTCTCCTTTTCTTTTTCTCTCTCCTTCTCTTTCTCACCGCTTTCTTTGGCCACTTTATTTTTCTCAAAAAATTTCTTATTGGAAGAATTATTTTTGTTCAAGTTGAGAAATTTTTTAAAATTTTTCGCAAACAATGCCATATTTTTAAAATCAAAATCTTCCTCAGAATCGGACTCACAAACTTTTTGTTGCTTTTTTCTGAAAATGAGTCTTTAAAGCAACGCCTTTATCCTTATCCTTAATGGTTTGGGGAAACATGTCAATCTCATAGGTTTGAAGATCCCCTACAAGTTCTTTCAACTTAAGTGATTTCAAATTTCTCAAAGAGTTCAAAATAGTGACTTTTCGAATAAAGAATTTTGGGGGAGAACTCAAAATCTTTTTAATGACACGCATGTTATCAATCACCTCACCCAAATTAAAGTTTGTGTTTACAATGTACGACAAATGTGCATAAAAATCATCAAAGCATTCAAACTCATACATGGTGATAGTCTCAAATTGGGTGGCTAAATTTTGTAATTTTGATTCTTTAATCGCATTTGTACCCTCATGTGTCAATTTCAAAACATCCCATGCCTCTTTAGATGTGGTGCACGTCATAATTCGAGGGAACTCTTCGAGAGTGACGGCTCCAGAAATAGCACTCAAACCACAAGAATTAAAATTAGACATTTTAAAATCATCTTCAGTCTAGGTCGACACAGGTTTTAAAGAGGTGATATTTTCAACGGTGACAGTGGGAGGAGTCCATCCATTTTTGCAAAGAAACCAAACACGCTCATCAATGGCTTTTAAACTAGATTTCATGCGAGCTTTCTAATAGGCATAATTTTTACTGTAAAAAATAGGCACCTTATTAAATGAATGTTCCATTGGAAAAATTACGATTTTTCACAAAACTGATTTTTCAAAAAAATCAATATAACACGATTTTGCGGAAAATAGGAATACGCGATAAATTAGCGCAACCTGCTCTGATACAAATTTGTGAAATACAAGACGACGGTGTGTGATACCGTTTTAAATTAATTCGGATGTTTCCAATTAAACCTTACTTAATTAGAGTATATTTTTGAACTAAATTAATCCAGCCCCTAAACATGCAACAACGTGTGTGCGTGTGTCAAACCATAAATAAATAAAGCATGCGACACAAATTTCAGGAAAAACCCCCGTATGGTAAAACCTTTTATTTCTAGAACTTTGACAAGTTTACAAGACCATTAACTTACATACCATCTTGCTTCCGCCCACAAGAGTAACGCACGGTGCCTTCGTCAAACCTCCAAATTAACGGCTAGAAATCAGCAGTGGTTCACACGCATGTATACCACAAGGACGCGCAGCCCAGACACGTAGTCTAAAATCTTCACAAGAACTCCCTCCACAATAGCACGCAACTCTTCGGTTGTAGAGTTATCCTCATAAAGAATGAACAAAAGTAAAGTGTATTCTTGAACACCAAAACAATTCACCAAAGCATATGGGATTTTTGTGAATTGAAAACAAAAAGGGATAAAAACCCTAAAAGAAGAAGTCAAAAAGAATTCTACAGATTCGCAGTTTTTTATTTTTCAAAACGCTGGGACTTCTTAATAAAAACGAAGCCATTTAATGAGTATTTTGCGTTGCCTCGGTCGTTTGAACAAAAATTGGATCTCGCTCGAACGAAGGACACATGTCATTTGAACGACATCGCGTGACATCTCCATGTCGCTCTAACGAGATGATATCTCGCTTGAACGACATGGGCTTCAAAATCGAGGAACGCTACAGGACTTAGAAAAATTACTCATTCTCAAATTTTGACGAAAAAAGTCCTCTCCAACACTTAGAAAATATTTTGAAAAAATATCCCAAAGCTCTAAGTGCAAAGTTAAGGTATTTAAAACATAACCTTACCAAAGTAAACTTTACGGAGGCTTTTTGATGAAGAACCTTGATATATTCTTATCCGTGTTGATGTAGATTTCTCTTGAACTTCTTCGACGGTTGTAACGGTATATGACATAATTAATTGTGATGGACATTTATAAAAATATGTCCTTACGCATACTATGCTATCTATTCCCAGTACATCTCGTCACTGTATAAAGGACTATTAGTTCGGTATATCCCTCGAACCACAAATATCAAAACACAAGTATCGTAGGCAAACATAGTCCTAAGTCTTTGGGCTATACACATACCTACGCACCCAAATAACCATTTAATAACATTGTTTTCACTAATGGCAATCCAACCTAAGTCCTATGTTCTGAGGTAATAAGTAAAAAAATCCCCCACAAGGCTCATCACGATATGACTTCCCTCAGCACACAAACCTCCCATCGATAGCAAGTATGCTAGGTTTGTCATCCACATAAATCCTTATATAGGTATTCATTTCACTTATTTATATATTATTAGGGCAACGCAAAACCCATCTAATAAATCACATACGTCGTATATTTTATCTCTCAAATATCTTAAGAATTTAAATTATGACTATACTCCTTAAAGTATCTTCCTGAGCTTTTCTTACCACTCGAAGTATATCGTCATATTCCTCAAATAAATTCAGTTGGTAAACATCTACCCCCTACTGGTCCATGCCCGTATCAACCTCAAATTTTCACGAATTTAATAATTCTCCAAATTAGGTTTATTGACCGATTATCCCTAATTTAATTTAACCCCAGAATTAACTTCTTAGGGTCATGTCCACAAATATAATATGGCCTACTAGTGTCCCATATTCCCCTTCTCTTTAAAATTAAGTCCCATAATTAAATCAAGAATAATCCCATCGAAATAATTACAAAAGGGAAAAATTATCAAATTCTCGGCAGCCGAATGGATTCGTCCTGGCCCAAATCGATTCGACCTGCCTCCGAATCGATTCGATGGGGTTTGACTCGATTCGCACCTACAGGTCTACAAAAATCTGCTTGTTCATGGCTGCGAGTTCTCAACATTTCAAACACCCAAATCACTACCAAATGATCATATACTCCCAAGAATCAGTCCCAATTGATATACCCAAGCATGTTCATGATTTATAACATCAAAACATATCAAAATCATCACGGATTTTCAATTAATCATGTTAATCTTATTTTAAATTCAGAAAATCTGCATTATATAATTCTTTCTCAAGAGCACATATAAACCCCAAATTTCTTCATCAATTAAACCCAAAACTTCGTGATGTTAATTCTAGTTTCATCAAAGGAATAATTCTAAATGATTTTCATTTCAAGAATTACATCAAAATCATCAAATTTTCATCTTTGATCCATATATTTCATGAATGTTTATCTCTTCTAATTTAACACGGAGATTATTCTCACTAATTGGAACAGGAATTGCACCTGCCCTAATGTGTAGGTCTGATCCTTTAGAGAATATATGTGTAGGATGTTCCCTCCTCTTTTGCTGTCACTTTTTCGATGGTGGTGCAAGGTGGTTATCCCTTGGTTTACTCTCAAAACATCTTCCTCTCTTTGGAAAAACCTCTCACTCTCCTCAAACACCTTTCTTTTGTTTTTAAGTGAATGAACCTAAGTTCTCTAATCTCTTCACTTATATAATAAAACCTAATTTTTGCGGTTACATTCACCTACCAAAAAAAATGATCAAAATACCCCTCTGGGGTGTCCTTTTGGTTCCTAATTGAACCGAGACCTAAATCAAACCCCCGAGTAGACTTTTCTGTCTTTTTCGACCCTTCCAAACTCAACAGTGCACTTGAAATGACCATTTTGATGACATGGAAATAATTTACTTTTCCTTCATTAAAATTAGACCCGACACGACTTATACATGCGTCCTGACTTAATTTCCATAATTCGCGTATTATTTACTCGCGACCATATAATCATATATTACTTTATTCTCTAATAATATTCATTCTGCATTAATTCCAATTATTATTCATAAGTAATTACAATTCATCCCCATTTTACTTTTAATTAAAATTACGGGGTATTACAACAACGTGACTAAAGTATGTTCCCCAAATAAGGAAAACTTAAATATCTTAAAAATTGGTAATTCGGTGCATTTTCTAATACAACCGAAAAGTTTCAAACTATCGATCATATCTTTAACGTCCCATAACCCACCTTGTATGTTCTCCCATTTATAAATAAACATGTGCTAGACCATCCCCATAGTTTAACCATAATGATAATAACATTCCAATCCCAAATATGGCAAACATAACAACATACACGTTGTAGTCACCCTACACATAATGCGTAACTAACTAATCAATGCTCAATAACAAAATGAAAACCTCATGTGTAAAATCAACAAAATGACTAAAAAGTAGGTAGAATACAACTTCCATGTCTCCACAATCACGATGTATGGTAGCACCCCTACCCATTGGGGTATCCGCGAATAAATAAATTCAGTGCTAAAATACATACACTCGAATATAATAGAAAAAATACCACTAGCAAAAGAATGAGTACCCTTTGATCCAAAGATAAGACTCATGTTTATTATCCATAAACATAAATGTAAATATAATGTCTCGGTGTTATCTTTATCGATATGAGTTTTTCCTAAGGCATCCATGACAAAGTGGTATCCCTCACCACAAGTGTAAAATTTCCTATAAAGGAACCATCCAAACATCGCCCATGCTAACCTTATCTTTATGGTTGGCCTTGGTAAATCTAGACTCGTCGAACTTGTTCTCATTGGTCGTTCCCTTACTATTTATAATGCCCTTGGACCTAACAACCCTAGTAACTCCAATTTTTTGTTCCTCGAAACCTCTTGGGTTTTCTATCCCTGTGCACTCCCCTTTACTGGTGAGGACTTCCCCATTCTTAGGGTGACTCTCTATTATCTCTAATTCATTGGTCCTTTCCCCACCTAAATATTTTGAATCTTAGGAACTATGTCCTTTACATTGTTATAATGATCCTGGTGATGTACGAAGGAAACTTCCACCATTCGTCCTCAAGTGTTGAAGGACGTGTTACCCAATAACACCCATCAAATACCTCACGTAATGTTTATCCTAACACCATAAGTACTCTTCGCTTCTTTATCCATCTCTTATGGTATACAAAAAGAAACTTAGTTGAACTCCCCCTCATATTGTTTATCACGTGATCGCTCTAACGAGGTCTCGATAACTTCCTATAAATAGCAAGTGTAAGGCACTTCCCATCAAACCATTCTCTAACACATACTAAATGTCTCATGCCCAATAGACCCCAACTCCTAACTGCAATCGACCTCATGCATGGGACATCTCGCAAATGAAATCTAATCAAGGAACCCCTTCTTGATACACTTTAGTCTATTTAAGTCGTTCATTATAAACAATGGGACAAAAATCCTTAAATTGTTTTCATTATATTGAGTACAAACCCTTAATAGTATATCTCTAAAGTATCAAAGAATGCAACATGGAAAAGCAGCAGACACACTCAAGACCCCAGGACACTAGAACTTGCAATGTTCTTATACCAACTATAACACCCCCTAAAATCCATAAATAGATTGATCAGATCTAATAAACATCACGTGAATTAAAAACATTTGGTAACATTCCCAACATAATGAAATAAATAAAACAATATAAGTAAATGCAACAAAATCTTTGACATCATCCCACTAAAAATACAAGTAAACTCTAACTCTGGAATATACACTCTCAATAATCGCACAACAATTCCTGAATAAGTATACATCTCAAACAATCTATGAGTCGGATATATATAAAATATATAAAATAGGTTGAACTCATATAAGATGAATATAAAAATATAAAGAAGTTACACTACTCGACTCTTACAGCCTGGGAATGATGAATAGAATGTCACTGGAGATATTTCTCTTATGAATAATCGAAGTCTTCTACAGCGACAGTAGCCCAAGATCTATAGAAAATAGTTCAATAATGAGTATTAAACCTAGTAAGTCTATAGTTAGTAATAATATAAGTACATTTGGGCACCAATAATAACATATATTCATCCCTTACTAAATTTATTTTAAGTTATTTAAATTACCCAACCCAAATAACCTAAAATAAGCATATGGTTCTACTCCCAAATCCATATGAGTCCCATGTGATATATGTTCATCTCTTAATTCAATATTCTTTACTTTATCATTATTTAGTTTCATTTATTGTATTAATAATCTTTTATGCTATGGTAATCTTTTACATTAACTCTAACTCGACCACTACCCTATTAAATTGGTTAAAAATACCATCTCGCCATTTATAATCTCAATTTTAACTCTTAACATTACATGGTGCTTGAATCCTCCATTCGAACTTCCATTATTTGAAACTAGGTTTCCAACTTCAAACCTATTGACTTGAAATCTAACTATCATGGTCTAAAGTCCCAACTGGAACTAATCAAAATTCAAATCAAATTAGGTGTTAACCCAAAGTCATTCCAATGAGACTATTAAGTTGTTCAAACGAAAGCCCTATTTCATTTGAACCAAAAAAAATGTTGTTCGAATGATATTTCCTTTATTCCTCGAACAAAAACCCATATTTGTTAGAAAAAATACCCATTTTTGTTCGAACGAGACCCAAATCTCGCTGAAATGAGATTGTCGTAGAAGAAATTCTTTTTTTTCCTTAAACCAAAATGACCGTCACTACACCAAAACAGGCGATTTATTGCTACTGTTAGCAATGAAAAATGACCTTTGTCCCTACTATATATCATCACAATTTAGGGGTTGACAAAAACTAATTGTCACTACTAACAATAGTAAAAAAACTGATGTCTGTCACCGCTACTAATGGTGAAAAATTCAATATTTGTCACGGCTGATAGTAGTGATGAAAAAAAAATTAATTTGTCACCGCTAATAATGAAGAGATGTCACGGTTGTCAGTAGTGACAAAATAGGCTAGAATGATAAATTTTTCCCTACTTGTCACAGTGGCAAATGAAAATTTTGCTAAGTGTGTCATTTCTAGAACCGGTAACAAATATCTGTACAAAGGACCTTTATCACTGCATTTAGCAGTGACAAGTTATCTATCAATTTTTTAAAGATTTGGTAGAAATTTCTTTATATTTCGGACATTATCGATATCGTGTAAACATAAATTATGTTTAAAGTTAAATTTAATATCAAGAATAGTATCACATAATCCCATTTCGGACATCATACAAGTTAAAAAATATTTAACAAAATTCCCTTTATGTTTCAAACATTGCAAAGATCCTGTAGACATAAACTCGTTTAAACTCAAATTTAACATCAAGAATAATATCACATAAATCCATTATATAAAAAAAATCAAATAAACCCGTTCGGGTGAAAGATATAAAATGAACATCGAAACAAAAATATACTAATATAAATAATGGTAGAACACTTCCATGACATGAAATGTCATGAACGTGTAACAAATCATCCTGAACCTAGATCGAGGGTCACCACTAGGTGGGTATCCTTCATGAAGACGAGGTATATGAACCTTGGGGTGTATTCATGTGATAACAACCTCCCTTGTATACTCAAAGTATGCTTGCTGAGTCAAATCCTTTATATCGGGTATGCCATGTGTATAACTATAAACATTCAAATGTAATTATTATCATTTGAAGATAAAGTTAAAGTTAAAACTATATGTTTCTATTTATTTTTTTCAAATATAATCATCTAATACCCAATTAGCCCCGAAAATGAGATATATGAACGACTCAAACAAAGCTTGCTTAAAAGGGTAAAAGCTCTAAGTAGTTAAATAAAAGCTTATGCAATTGTAGTATTCCAAGTTATATGACATTAGGCCTTTGTTATGATATTTAAATGATATTTTATATTCCTAAGACTTTGTTGAATTTAATAAGATGAGGGGAAAATGCACCTCAATTTTGAACGAAATCGAATAGTGTTGATCACTCGCCTGAAAAGGTTTTAAACACTAGCTGAATCAGATGAACACCAGCTGAACGAATGAACACTAGCCGAACCGAGTGAACACTAGCCAAACAGATGAACACCTGAGTTTAATGGATGAACACTCGACCGATCGGGGCCGATAAGTTGAACACCCCGATCGATCACATCAAAGACGAGGGCCCCCCGAAGGTCGAAAACCATGGCATATTATTTTATTCACATGTTAAATATGTGTGTAGACTCAATGAGATAATAGAAGAACATGTTCTATTTCAGTGTAAATCTAAAACTATATTGGCCTATAGAGAGGCACTCCATTATTATAAAAGGGGTAACCAAGATCTCCTTTCACAAGAGATCCTTTGTGAACACTCCAAGAGATTGTAGTGAAGAGTGGGATAACCCCCATCGTGGATGTAATCCATTCAGGACGAACCATGTTCTTGTGTGTTATTAATTAATTTCTTACTTCCTTATTGTGTTGTGTGTGAGAACTAATTTTTTTCCTCAACATAATTGGCATCGTCTGTGGGAATGCCATAGCCATGTTCACATTCATAGATGTTTTCGATATACCATTTTTTATATATATAATTTATTCCTCATTGAAGAAGGATGGATTAGGATGGATTTATTTGAATTCTTGACATTTGGTAGGATGGACAAAGTCAAATTTATGGGAATTGATTATAAAGATAAGTTTTTATTCATTTTGCTATGATTATATGATCTTTATTCTTACAACATATTTGTTGTTGATCACCTTTAAGGGAATAGTAAATCATTCGAATTCATTCATTTTTCAAAACAAATAGAAATGCAATATCAAGACAGTATGTATTTTACATAAAATTTATTCTTGAGAAGACAATAATATCAGTTTACATTTAATGAAATTTAAATTACGACTTCATAAAAACTTTTTTCCTCAATCTCAAAAGGAAAAGGAAGAGGGTTATGTTCACTTTTCCTTTCTCGATAGTTAAATTAGATCGAATGATCACCCCATTCATGTACAATCGTACAGGTTACGACGAAGGCACTAAGAATGTAGAACTTTGAGTAAAAGTCCAAACAATGGTCTGTCCAAGCTCTCTACACTCGTGGCCCCACTGATGGGGAAATTCAAAATCCAACTAGGAAGATTTTTGTTGAGAAACTCACTCTGATTTTAAATAAAAATGATCAGTGGTCAATTTAGCATAGGCAATTTGTTCACCAACGTTCGAATCATGTGAGTTTTAAACATTATGAAACACCTGGACAAAGTCTAAATCATAGGGAACGACTATGGATCCTAATATAAATTTCGAATTCAAGTATATTCACATGTCATTCCCATATTCATTTCACCAACCATGGTTTTGATAAGGACTTCCTGGATTCGATTGGACTAAACGCATCATCCACCATTCAACTTCACAAGAACTGGGCAAAAGTCAGGTGTCCATAAAAAACATGGGTGCATCTAAAAACATCCACACAGATACCATGCTACCCAAGTTGGTTCTGTAATAAAAACAAACCTAGTGTAATAACTAAAATCTTAATGTTGACTCCACAGATTCAGCCTGACCCGAGAGGTCCAAGTTTCCAATCTTTATTTCAAATAATTTTATCTCTTCTAATAAATCATAAGTTCGATTGTATTTAAACTCTTGGGAGATCACGAATCAATACCTTCAAGGAGATTAAATGATGATCGAATGCAAGTCGGTATTAACTCGAGCTCCATATTATGATCTGACAAATTCAACTCCGATTGGACAATATACCCTATGGCAGATCAGAACGTCTTAATCACCATGTGTCATCACCTGACAGACATGGCTTTCAACATAGACTCATTTTGTTAAGGCTCAAGTATTCAGTCCAGTCATAATGTTTGTGATGTGAAAATGCGGTATAGAAATGGTTCGACAGATGGGTATATGTTTGGGGTATCCAAGAATGAGCTCAGGGTCAATCTACCAACTCCGAACAAAGCTGAACAATAATTACACTTAGAACTGAGAATCAATATCACATGCAACGCGTCTAATGATTCGGCATCGATATTACAACAACGGTCTGCCCTTTTGCATTGGAGCCTTTCAAATCATGAACAAAGCTAACTTACTCTCATATAATTCACTCCCAGTATACTTATATTCATTTACATACCTTTTTATGTGTAACATTATACACTATAAATATTTGCACAATTAGTAACAATATTTAGCAACACAAGTTATTTTTGTTGTCAAAGATACCCTTTTGACAATAACATCTTAATTATGTTGCGAAAAGACCATTTTACATTGTATTTTTGGCAACATAAAATAAAACTTGATGCCAAAGGTTAAAATTTCAAGCAGGAAGCTAGCAAAATAAAAAAAGGGGGGGAAATTCTAGCTTTTAGCATCATATTTGTTTGTTGCCACACATGACTTAATTTTTGGCAACATAGGAGTCTGTTAAGAAAAATATCATGCTTTTGGCAACAAAGAAAATTGTGATGCCAAAAGTATTTTATTTCACTTATTACTTAATTTTATTGTGTGTTAACTAAAAATATAAAAAAAATAACCCTTTCTCTCCCTATCCTCTACTCAGTGAAAACACGAACCCTAACCTCTCTCCCTCTCTCCATGCGGCCACCCGCGTCTTCTCTCCTGTGACAACCCGCACTCCGAAATAAGGGGTGGCCAGCCCGATACTCAGACATATACGGTAATCATGGACGGAAATCATTCTCAGCACTACAAATATAGTAAGAGTAACCGAGAAAACCACCCAATAGTTCAGAGAACGGGTTGCCAAAACAATTCATGCAGATTAAAAGATAATAAAAACAATTTAAACAACCCATTTTAGAACAATAGTGGAATTCCAAGCAACATACTTAATATACGACTAAAACCACTATACACGAAAAGGAGAACCGAATATGCTGTCGGTTCACAGCTACACAAGAGTAATCACAACAGTTAAATATTAGGCTTTACAATCATTATACAGTTACAGGTTTGGGCCACTCGCTCGAGTAATAGACCCGATCATAACTAGATGTCAAAAGAAGGACGGCGTCTAACAAAACATCCTGTAATATCCACAATTTCATACAGCTCCTTAAAAGCCAAAAGAGTAGGAATGTTAACACGGGCGTCCTTGCGGAGGAGCACCTGAGCGGATACAATAACAAGCACAGCATAGAAGAAAATGAACGGGTCAGGACTCGGTTTATATATAGTTCCCAGATGAACAAAAAGCATGCTAGATATGAATAGATAAATCAAGGAAATGAAAAGAAGAAGAATCTAACAACCTAGCAGGAAAGATACAATTACAAGTGAAAAGACATGACTAAGTAAGCTATGCAAGAGAATGAAATGATACTAAATTAAATTAAATTAAATGCTTCCACTCTCTAATTTCCACTTTATACCAGATAAATTTCCTTAACAGGATTTCAGTATTATTTTCTTTTCATTTCATTTCAAATTCCCATTCCTTAGCAGGAATGTAATTAACATAATACTATTAACGGAAATTATACATCCCTCAAGTCCCACTTGAGTTTAGGAAAGTTACATTCTTATGCATATAACGATTCTAAGACCGCCCCTCCGAGTTTCCCCACTGGGCGCGCCCCTAAATGACTATCATCTTCCAGGGGCCCATCAAACAAGGCAGCCTGGGTACCTATCGCACGTCGGGAAGTGGCCATATGCCTGCGAGTGAGTCATAACCACACCCGGAATTACTTCACTAGCGCAGAAAAATATACATATAATAAACCCGCATATGGCCGAGGACTATAGTCTCCCTGCATTCACTAGTCAAGGAACATCACCTCATGCGCGAGCTTCCCTTATGATAGCATTTAGAGAGGTGTGTTTAAGTAAATTAGCATTTACTATAAAAACCATTTTTTTCCTTTTCATTACATTAATATGTTCCATTTGTTTGAAACTACAATTAGGATATACCATTCTTCATCCTAGGTTATGCCTCGAATAAAACTCCAAGGGATCATATTACGCTCCCGAGCTTAAGGTCTCATATACCTCATTTCAAGCCCCTAAAGTCTCCAAGTATGGGTCTTCAATTCCCATCCAATTTATTTGGATGCACCTAGAGAAGTGATGCCTTAACATCACTTAGGACAACCCCTCCCCCGGACTTAACCCCAAGTGAAACCCATTCAACACTAGGGTGACAACCAACTCAACTAGGACTCTAAAAGCCAAGGTTTACTTCATTCAAGAAGAGTCCTAACTTCCTGGGGAAAGAAAAGGATTGAAAACAAAAGTGGGAAATTTTGGGAAAGAAAACAGGGGACCGGTCGACCGGTCCCAAGACCGCGGTCGACCGCATCTCAAAATTTAGCTTTTGAAAGAAAACAGAAAGTTCATTTCGGAGGGACCAGTCGACCGGTAGAAAACCGCGGTCGACCGCTCCCTTAATTTCAAGCCTGGAAAGAAAGCAGTGAGCCCTCTTCCGAAGGCCCGGTCGACCGGTCTGAGAGGCGCGGTCGACTGGCCGTAGCAGACCTAGACCTTTCTCTCCTATTTTCCTTCTAAACCCATAATCAACAACCAACACAAAATCCATGACTACCCCAAAATCTTCCAACTACATTTAATGATACAAAAAGATCATAAATGTTCCCAACAACATTTTCTACTTTAATCAACCAACCAATTCTTTCAAAGATGTGGATAACCAACAAATCCAACCAAAACCACAATTATAATACCACAAAACTATACATAATTACCCATACTAATTATTCATCTTAAACTATACATTAGCAAGTAGAAAACTTGCCTTGGGGCTTCAAATTCAGTCTTGATTGAAGAAGGAAGCAAGATCAAACCACCAATCTTCAAGATTTCTCTCTATCTCTCCAATCTTCCACTCTCTCTCTCACTCTAGGGCTAAAACACTTAGGGCAAATAAGAGGAAATGAAAGAATTGGGGGAAGACTAAACGAGGCTTAGGTTAAAAGGTCTCTCACCTTAAGTGTTAATACCACAATAGTTAATTTCTAATACGCAATATGCCAAAACCAGTCAAAAGTGCCCAAAATCTCAAAATACAATATGGCACACATTTTGACTGTCTCACACCTCCCGGAACTAACTACACCCTCCAGTTTATCATATGGAGATTTTATAAGCCATTTTAAGTTCCGGTTCCATTTTAATTCAAATTGCCATTTTAATTAACATGATAAAATAGAACACCACATGTTAAATAATTACTTACCCACTTCCAGCATTATATATGCAACTGCTCAACATAGCAAATAAATATAAGATGGGCTCCCATGGGCGAGGGTTGTTACATCTCCCTCTGGCTATAAACCTATTAAGACCTCGGCTACCTCAGTTCACTCCGCCTCTGCTCTTCCTCCGACCATAGTAAGTTTCTTTTCACTTACTTCTTTCCGTTAATTTGCAGATTGAGAATACTTTAAACAATATTCTTTATTCATTTGGTGTGTTTGAATCTCTAGTTTTATTCATTTGATGATTGATAATATTTAAAACAATGTTCTTTAATTCATTTTATGTGTTGTTTCTTAAATTTGTTTGATTTGGTTTGTTTTAATTATTTGAAAACAAAATTGCGGTTAATTAAGCTTTGATTCTGGTGGATTTTTTACTAAAGCTAATTAATTGATTGGATATGGGAAATATAGTTCTTAATTTTGCAGATTGATTATACATAAAACAATGTTCTTTATTCACAATTGAGAAAAAATATGTCAGTAATTTAGTATGAATTACCTTTTTTCTTAATAAAAAAAAATTATTTTTCCTTGAAATTAGGACCTTGTGTTTTTAATTAGGGTTTGTCTCCCAATTTAGAAAAAAGGTTCATTTGGGTTGTTCATATATTGTAAATACAATAATTCTAAAAATAGCTATTCATGATTGGTACAGAGAGAAAAAATGAGATAATGGAGGTTTACACAATTTATTTAAGATAATTAGGTTTCTTATTATTATTATTATTATTACTATTATTATTATTATTATTATTATTATTATTATTATTATTATTATTATTATGTTTATTGATATATTTTTTTTAGATTGGGGTTTGAATATGTATTTCCATTCATTGATGATTGAGATTATTTATTATGGTGTTCTCTACTTCATTATATGTGTAGTTGCTTAAATTTATTTGATTTTGTTGTTTTTAGTATTTGAAAATAGATTGCAGTTCATTAAGCTTTGATTTTGGTGGGTTTCTTTCTAGAGCTAATTTATGGATTGGATATCGGATATATAGGTCTTAGTTTGCGGATTGAGTATACTTTAAACAATGTTATTTATTCGTTTTATGTGTAATAAAATCTATTATTATTTATTTTTTCAATTTATATATATAATACACACACATAGTCGATCAGGTGTAGACCCAAATAACGGGTTTACTAATGGAGCACCTCAAAACGACTTAGTTTTGGTGTGAAAATGAGGGTGAGATTACAAGAAAACCCCTCACTTCACCTCAAAACACCCCAAAACTATGTCGTTTGAGGTAGTGCGTTAGTATCCATTATAATATTCAGGTATATATTTGTAATGAGTCATTTTTTTTGTTAACAGTTATAAGTTAAAAGCGTCCAAGCTTTAGACCTGATTCTGGTTGACCTCTCCGGCTCCATCTCCATTTTTCCTCTCTCCGGCTCTAACTTGTTGGTAACTTTTTAACTCATCCATCATTTTTTTAATTTGACATAATTTGTTTGAAATTTGAATGATGTTTTGGTTTATGTTTCCATTCAAGAATTTTTAAACTTATAATTTATGTTGTTTCCCCTTTTTCAGTTTATAATATTCAAATTAATGTTTATAAGATATGTACATTTCTTTTTAATTATAGATTTAAAAGTATTTTTACAAGGGGTTAGTTGTGGTCTAAGAATTCAAACATAAAGTATAAATACTACTATCTGATTGGTTGTTTTGATGTGGTGAGGAATATAACTTTAAAAACATCAATTAAAAGTAGGCTAAATTATACATAGTAATAAACCTCTTAAGTTACACATAGTGCGCATAGATACTAGCCTTCTAGTTCTTATGCGTACTGTAAGGACATATTTTTATAGGTCCGTTATCAATTTTGTATGTCATATACCGCTACACCGTCAAAGAGCATTCAAGAGTAATCTAGATCAAAGACGGATCCGAATTATTCAAGTTCTTCATCATTCAAGACTCCGCGAAGTTTACTTTGGTAAGGTTATGTTTTAAATACCTGAACTTTTCACTTAGAGCTTTTGGGATATTTTACAAAATATTTTCTAAGTGTTGGAGTGGAATTTTTCGACAAAAATTGAGGATGAGTATTTTTTCTAAGTTTTGAAGTGGACCTCGATTTTAACGCCCATGTCGTTCGCGTGAGATCAGCATATCGTTCGAACGAGATTGGAAGTCGCGCGATGTCGTTTGAACGACATGCGTACTTCGTTCGAGCGATATATGCTTCTCGTTCGAACGAGCTCGAATTTCGAGGCAGCGCGTTTTCCTATAAATACTCATTAAATGGTAACGTTTTCATTAAGAAGTCTATACGTTTTCCAGAACAGAAACACTGCCAAAGCAGTAATCTTTAGGCTTCTTCTTTTAGGGGTTTAATCCCATTTTGATTTACAATTCACAAAACTCCCATCTTGCTTTAGTGAATTGTTTTGTTGTTCAAGAACACATCTTTGCCTTTGTTCATCTTTTGTGGAGTGCGTCTCTACACCGTATGGCTGTGTGTCATTAAGGATCTTGCTGCGTGAAGATTTTTTGCTGAAGATAGGACTGTGAGTCCTTGGAGGGTGCTGCGGGTATTCTCTTGCTGAGTTCAAGACTGCGAGTCTTTGGGGGTTGGCTGCGCGTTGATCCATTGCAGATTTCTCTATGTAATTGTAAGTTGCGATTTATAGATTCATAGTGAAATAAAGGTTTTACCCGAAAGGTTTTTTTTCCTGAAATCTGTGTCTCAGCATATTTGTTGTGTCGCATGCGTTATTTGTTTATGGGTTGTCACATGCACCATAGATGCATGTTTAGGGGCTGAATTAATAGACTCTAATTAAATAAGTGAGCCAAATTACATATTTGCAAATTTAATCAATTATCACACAGTCGCACGCTTTTCACGTACGCATTCAATAGACCTTAGACCCGTTCGAGAGTCATTACCCCTATAACGAGATCTCTCGAATTGTCTCGTTTGGACAGTTTGGGACTGCATAGTTTCTATATAATAATGTACTTAGTGGCGTACACTTGTTACTTTGGGGGGAACTTCTGCTGTCATTTCTTAATGTTCTCTGGGTACACACTAGATTGATGCGGTGTTGAGTGTTATTACAATTGAAAAATTGACATCAATTGAAATAACACGAACATTTACGAATCTATGTCGTGTACTTGGAGAACTATGGGGATATGATGCCGAAATTTCCTCAGATTGAAACAATGTGGATGAGTTTCTAAGTGTGTTACAGAAATATGTGGTCTTGAATGGGATAGGACCACTCACCTTTTAGAGATGGAGGAGATACGATTATATTGCTTGATACGAGATACACAAGGAAATAAATTATAACTTCTAAGTAAAAGTTAATTCATCATTTGTTGTTTATGTACTCTCTCAATTAGCGAATATTTAGGGGTCAATAAGAGTTTAATTATATTGCTTTGTATGAAATATACAAGGAAAAAATGTAACTTTTAAGTAAAATTTAATCCATCTATTGTTGTTTATGTAATCTCTCAATAAACAGATATGGAAGAAGTGGAAAAGAGTTGGATGACACTTAAGCATAGAGTAGGTGAGCAGTATTGTGAGGGGGATAAGTCTTTTGTTGATAGAGCAATGGCAAAAGTGAGCGAAAATGGTACAATTCAATGCCCATGTGTAATAATTGTTGTAATCGTTATTGGCACATTGACCATGTTGTGATGTATCATTTAGTACGACATGCCATAATGGAAAGTTACAAGATTCGGGTGCATCATGGGGAATCTATTTCGCAACACCAAATCGATGAATCCGAAGATGACAAGGATACTGAATTGGTGATAATAAAGGCGAGGATGACGATTTTCCTAAATTAGTAGAAGACTATTGTAGGGGGACTTAAACGGGGTGTGATTCAGGGGATTTTGGGATAGGCGAAATGTATGATAACACCAAAATGAAAGATGTGCAAAATATCGAAAAACTACTAAAGGCTGCCCAATGTGAGGTGTACCCGGGATGCAAAAAAATATACGCTATTGAAATTTATGATTATAATGTTTCATTTTAAGGTTGTGGGTAAATGGAGTAATAATTAATTTGACATGTTGATGGAGGTATTAGTGGATCTTCTACCTGCAGGGAATTTGGTTCCGAAGTCGATTTATGAAGCCAAAAAGCTACTACGTGAATTGGGCTTGGGATAAGAGACAATCCATGCATGCCAACATTATTACGCTCTCTTTTGGAAGGAGAATGCTTCTCTTGATAATTATTCGATATGTGGGGAGTTTAGATACAAGCCCAATTTTGGCAATGGTAAGAAGATCCCTCAAAAGGTACGAAGTTACTTTCCATTGACACCTAGGTTGAAAAGATTGTTTATGTCAAGGAAGATGGCTACATGCATGAGATTGCATAGTGATAAGCACGTGGATGATGGGATATTGAGGCATCCGGCTGATAGTGAGGAATGCAGAACTTTGATCGGTGTTATCCTGATTTTGTTAAGGATCCTCGTAATGTGAGTCTAGGCCTCGCCACCGATGGGTTTAACCCTTTTGGGAACATGAGAACCACTTATAGCATGTGGACTATGGTAATGATGCCATACAACATGGAACCCTGGAACTGCATGAAGGATCCATTTTTCATGATGAATTTACTTATTCCTGGGCCTAATGCCCCAGGTAAAGAAATTGATGTTTGCATGTGACCATTGATCGATGAGTTGAACGAGTTATGGGAAAATGGTGTACTCACTTATGATGCGTCTACTCAACAAACATTTCAGAAGCATGTAGCTGTAATGTGGATGATAAACGACTTTCCTGCCTATGGTAACTTATCCGGGTTGAGTATGAAAGGTTATCTTGCTTGTCCCCCATGTAATGAGGATACACTATATCAATGCCTACGAAGTAAAATTGGCTACTTGGGCAATCGATGTTACCTTCTCGGGGACCATACTTGGCGAAGGAGTACGACATTTAACGGTATGTCTGAGAATCAAAATCGATCCTTGGAGCTACCAGTGGAAAAAGTACTAAATCAATTGAATTACTTGTCAAATGTCAAGTTTGGAAAGCATCTGAGCAACCAGAAAAGGCCTCGTGACCCAACAGAATTGCACTGGACAAAGAAAAGCATTTTATACGAGCTCCCGTATTGGAAAACACTAAAGCTTTGTCACAACCTTGATGTGATGCACATTGAGAAAATTATATGTGATAATTTACTTGGAATAATATTAAACAAGGATAGGAAGAACAAGGACACAGAAAAAGCACGCCTTGATCTAGAAGATATGGGCATAAGGGCGGAATTGCACTTACAAAAGCATCCTGATGGGTCTTATGTTATGCCTCTCGCAATATATACATTAACCCCAAAGGAGAAGGATTGTTTTAATGATTTTTGAAATCAATTAAGTATCTAGATGGCTATGCTGCAAACATCTCAAGATGTGTGACTACAAAGGTTGGAAAATTATTAGGCCTTAAAAGCCATGATTGCCATGTCTTGTTACAACGAATTCTTGCCATTGGGATGCGTGGATACCTTCCTAAAGATATTTGTACTACACTAGCTGAGTTGGGTGAATGGTTTCAGGATTTGTGCTCCAAAACATTAGTGCGGATGGATTTGGAGAAATTAGAGTAATGCATAATTCTGATACTTTGCAAAATGGAGAAGATTCCCCCCCCCCCCCCCCCCGTTATTCTTTGATGTAACGGTTCATTTGGCACGTGAGGCTAAACTTGCTGGACCAGTACAATATCGATGGATGTTTCCAATTGAAAGGTAAATGCAACTATTATAACGTTAATTTAGTTTAATATCTTGAAAGATGTGTAAAATGTGTAATATTCATCTAGCTATTATTAGTTTCAAGGTTTCTTCAAATCATCTCATTGGAGTGAGAAAAAGAATGACTGGGTGAATCCAAAATGCAAGGAAAAATATGTATATACATCTTTTATTAATTAATTATATTGCGAGAGATCCTTTATTGCTGACTTGTTTATATTGTTATTATAAAATTCGTTAACTAATTATGTTGTGAGCTTATACTATTTTAAATATGGCAGGAGAAGTTTGCGGAGCTAAAAGAGATATCCTCACAACCAAATGCACCATTTATGTCACAAGAGGAGATGCCAATTGAAGTGTTTGGAAAAAGATCAGGTCATATTATTGGATTAGGGGTAGTCCCGCAGCCCTCTAAAGCTTCAAGTACAATAAGACAGTTGAGGTCTCGTGATGACGAGGTGAGACAACTAAGAGAGCAATTCGCTTCAGTCGAGGAGAGAAATGTTATCCAACAAGAGAAGATAGATGCTCAACAACAGATGATGGATGCTCAAGATAAAAAATTCGAGGATTTTCAGGAATACACTAGGCAAATGTTTGCACAAATACGCAAGGATCAAGAATGAGGGAGCTTATCTTGAGGATCTCAAACTGCATCAATTTGGTAAGTATTTTATATTGACGATAGAAGATTTTCTATATATTGCACCTTTACCAAAGTAAAATCTTCATTTAGTTGCGTGTGTGTTTTGTGTAAAATTTTCATTTATTTGTGTGTTGTGTGTATATATATAACTGTTATAACTATATATATATATATATATATATATATATAATATCTGTATACAACTATTATGTATAGTTATACAACTATTATGTATAGTTGTTATATATATAGTTGTAACAGTTATATAACTGTTATATATATATAGTTGTTAGGGATATATATAATAGTATATAGCTATATATAATAGTATATAACTATTTCACCTTAGGCAATTAAATATGTAATTAAACTGACTAATGTGTAAATAAATCTTTAATTAAACTAATCTTTAAAAATATTAGAGTAGATCCGTAAAGAGATAGTTAAAACAATAACAAATACATTCCAAACTAACTCAATGCACATTTCTTCCAAAATAGTCGTAGATCCATAAAAAATAAATGACCTTCATAAAAAATGACCTCGCTTGAAAGAAAGTTCAAACTAATCAGCATGATGAAACTGGGATCTGGACCGACACTGACGTGAGATGGAACGTTTTTGATAGCTGACGTGATTAAACTGGCATGATTCGTAATTAAGTTATGTTTTGCTCAGAGGGAACAAAATAACGTGTTAGTTACAACAGACCTACCTATTCAGTAGAAGATTTCAAAAAATCCCCAAGATTTCATTCTTAAATTCAATCTAAAAAATATGAGTTAAATTCAATATCAAACATATGATTTGGATAAAATCCCATAAGATGCGATTGGTTATTTTCTAGCAAAAGATGCCGACTTTAGTGCAACAGAAGTAGTTATGGAAATTCCCACAAGTCAGGAACAAACCCCAACAGGTCAGTCTCCCATGATTTCAGAAAAAAACAAACCTCCAAGTAGATTAGATCCTCAGTGTGGCTAACAATTATGATAACAATATCAAGAATACAACTGCCACATTCAGTGGTGTAGAACTGGCTCAAATAGGTATTCAAAATTAGGGACTTTAGAATCCTATGTGGTGCTTATATGTGATGATAAAAATTCTTTGGTTAGGCAAGGAAGTGCCATAATAAGTGGAGGAAAAGTTGCTCAGTTTAATATAAAAAAAAAAGGAAATTCAAAAGCTCCCATTATTATGGAACAAAAGGATGGATTGATCGACATTGTGTTAGCAAAACCTTGTTGTCGAATATTATAACCACTTTCAACGAATGTTTTTGGAGTGCTCTATCTCTATATGTATACATATACATGTATGCATTCTCAATACCATATATCTTTCTCTTTGTGTGTATCTCGCTAGTTATATTAGGTCTCTGATGCCTAACTAGATATTAAACTGATATCATGATAAAGTATTATTTAAGTAAATGGGGTGGAAAAGCAATGAATTTGGTTGGTTAGGTTAGGATACATGATCTTTGAGTTCTAGCTTAGGCAGCCCCATAGTTGTTATTATCTAGTGCTAGCTGACCCAATCCCAGCCCAATAGAAACCTTAATTGGTGGTGATATTACTCATAAAATTAAGTGAATTGGGCTAAGTGGAGTGCTACTTCGTACATTATATGATGGACGTGTATTTGTAAAGTTGACTGAGATGTTTTATGACTCGCCTTCCAGACACGTCATAGTTTATGTATGTGTTCAGCATATAAGAGCAATATATAAATGATTGTGGTGAAAATGTGGATGCTATAACATAGATGGGTGATACAGCGCGACTAAATTTTATAGGAGATAAATGGAGAAAAGCCTAAGGTGAAATAATTAGTTGAGTGACTCCCGGTTTGATTATACGACGTAAATTTTCCAAAAGTAAGACTTAGGCATAAAAACACATCGCTAAAGGGTGAAAACGTAAAACAACCATAATATGGTCCCATAAGAGATACGAACAACTAGCACGGGACTAATGTAACTCGTATGAATCGACCATGTAGTCACGGGACTTTCGGTTTGTGTATACAACGTAAATTTACAAAAAATTAAACTTAGGCATAAAAACATGCCGTCAATGAGTGAAAACATAAAACAAGCATAAAATTGACTTGTAAGATGCACGAAAACCTTGAACGGGACCAATGTAACTCGTAGAAACCGATCACATAGTCACGGGAATTTCGATTTGAATATACAATGTAAATTTGTAAAAAGTTAGACTTAGGCATAAAAAACATGCCGTCAATCGGTGAAAACGTAAAACAGCCATAACACGGTCCCGTAAGAGGCACAAACACCTTATACGGGACCAATGTAACTCGTAGGAATGAACCACGTAGTCACGGAGCTCCCGATTTGATTATACGACTTAAATTTTCCAAAAGTTAGACTTAAGCATAAAAATATGCCATCAAAGGATGAAAATATAAAACGATCACAAAAAAGTCCCATAAGAGGCATGAAAACCTTGCACGAGACCAATGTAACTCGTAGGAAATGGTCGTATGGCCACGGGACTCCCGGTTTGACTATATGATGTAAATTTGCCAAAAGTAAGACTTGTGCATAAAAACACGCCACTAAAGGGTGAAAATGTAAAAATACCATAATATGGTCTTGTAAGAGATACTAACAACTAGTACGGGACCAATATAACTCGTAGGAATCGATTGTGTAGTCACGGGACTTCTAGTTTGAGTATACAACATAAATTTGCAAAAGTTAAAGTTAGGCATAAAAACATGCCATCAATGAGTGAAAACGTAAAACAAGCATAAAATTGTCCCGTAAGAGGCACGAAAACCTTGAACGGAATCGACTGATACATTGGATACTAGGTATCTTTTTAGCCGTGTATCGAACCGAATCGACTGATACGTATTGCGAATCGGGCGATACTGACAATAGAGGTTATGTATACATATATATAGCAACAACACTATATATATTATATATTTATAGCAGTTTATATAAACAACATATATATTGTATATATAAACTGCCATTTATATATATATAAATTGTTTATATATATAACAATTATATACATAAACTGTTATATATATAAATGTTTATATATATATATATATATATATATATATATATATAATAGCTACAAATTGTTATTATATTTTGAAGTTGGATAGATAATAAATTTATTTTCTATTTTTTGTAGAAGAATGAAAATAAATTTGCAACACATGGAAAAGTCCATGGATACGGAGGATCGAGGTGCGTAGCTGCTCGGACACTTATTAAAGTTTATGTATATACTCGGTTACTATTTTTAGATCTTAAATCGACGGAAGGGATTTATTGGTGGTTAAGCTATGTTTTTCTTATTGTTGGATTTATTTTAAGTTAAAACAGGTTGGATTTCATGAATAAACAAAGGAAACTCGTCAAAATTTTTGGAAATTAAATAGTATTTTAAATTAATTAAGTCAAACATACATTCATTTGAATTTATACAAACCCATGTTGTTTTTGTATCCTATGCAGGTTGATGATGGATTTTTCTTGGAGTTATTACGTCCGTGGTGGCTTCACTACTAGAAATAGACATTTTTATGATGGAGAAAAAGGGTCATAAAAGGTTATTTATGACAGTTCCCAAAGCTTTAAAAACCGTCGTAATGTTGTGTGTCATAATAAAATTGGTGTTGACAAAACCGTCATAACAACCATCCTATTAATCCAGTTTTTCGTACCAACCGTCATTAACAATAATGTTGTGTGTCATAATAAAATTGGTGTTGACAATACCGTCATAACAAACCGTCCTATGACGACTGTTTTTCGTACAAACTGTTATTAAAGGTACCTATTACGACGGTTACTTTGTTAATTATAATGACAGCATACATAAAACAGTCATAAAACATACCTGTTTTTACATGTGAACTGTAAACCGTCATAAAGTTTTTTTCCTTTCTTTTTTTACATTGAATTCTATTATACTATTCAAATATCCCAAGCATGTAATGCATAAAACTACAATTTGTCAATTCAAAGCACAAATTTTCATACTCAAAGTAGCAAATTCCAAGTACCAATATAACTTGAACAATAAGTATAACAAAATGCCATTAATATTTGAAATAAAAAAATAAATATATACTAACAGTTTCCCAATTGAGTTCTGGAAATCTCACAAACAAAAAGATATCTAAAACGACCTATACTATAGACATAAAAACTAGCAAATTAAACTGCAACATTAGCTCCATTCGTGTAGCATGAAAATCCAATTTAGCAACAGCTACATCGGATACGCAATAGGCAACCACGGGATCGATATCTGAACAAAAGAAGGAAACAAATAGCAGTTAACAACTAAAACAAATTAACCATATAAAGAATATAGCTCAAACAATAATAATGTTCTAATATAATATCGAGCATAAAAAAATAAACATTTGCATAATTTTAAAGTTAATTTTTACTTCATTCTTTATTAAGGCATGTGAGAGATAAATGGGGAATGCATCTAAAATAAAATGACATTTTTAACCAACAACCATATAAAGCCCGATAAGGGCATTCACCATCAATAATAATATAAAGCCCAATAAGGGCATTCACCATCATCAACAATAACAACAACAATATAAATCCCACCCTGGGCATCATTCATTATCAATAATAATAAAATAAATACAACCCTCGACATTCACAATCATAAACAATATAAAGGTCCAAACGGACATCACAATTAAACATTTGCATAATCTCAAAGTTAATTTTTACTTTATTATTTATTAATGCATGGAAGAGATAAATGGGGAAGGTTTTATGAAAATTTCGACAGTTCCTCTGGTTTTTAATAATACAAAATTAAACATGACATGTTTAACCAACCACAACAATATAAAGCCCACCTCAGGCACTCATCATCATCAACAACAACAGTATAAATTCCACCACGGGCATGCACTTTCAACAATAACAATACAAATACCACCATGGATATTCACTATCAAGAATAATAATATAAAGACCACCTTGGGGATTCACAATCAGCAACAATATAAAGGCCACCATGGGCATCACAAAACATTTGCATAATCTCAAAGTTAATTTTTACTTAATTCTTTTTTAACGCAGGGACGAGATAAATGGGGAAGGTTTAGTGACAATTTCAGCAAAGTTTCCTTTATTTTTTTTAATAATCCAAAATTAAACATGCCATGTTTAACCAACAACAACAATATAAAGCCAACCTCGGGAATTCACCTTCAACAAAATAAACCCCCCCTCCCCCCCCGGAGCATTCACCATCAATAATATAAAGTCCACCCCTGAGCATTAAGCATCATAATCAACAACAACGATAATACAAATCTCACTCCGTCCATTCACTAACAACAACATTATTCTTGACATCATATTTTTATAGATATGGCATAAACGTAAGGCGCATATAATGAGACCAAAGAGATTTTTTCAAAATATGCACCTGACTGTCTAGTTTTGTGTCAAAGTCTATAATTGTGGGCGCATTTGGACAACCACTACCTTTGAAATACACCAGCCATCACATCCTACTTGAGGAGACAAACTGTGAAAAAACAAAACCAAAATATAACCATCACTAAAATTGAGAGACACAGAGAGATAATTTAAGGTGAAAAAAATACAACTCAAGTCAAAAGATGCAAAATCGATACCCTTAATATAAACCCTATTGGTTGAACAGTGAAGATGGTTCAGATCTACAAAAGTCCAACCCAACATATCATATTTCTTGTAATATGTAAATCAATACCTTTAATTTGTAATTTCTTTCAGTATGGATGAAGCGGTTGTTATCTATTGTAATGCTTATTAAGTTGGTTGTAGACTTCGTTGTAATTTTGATATTTTTAGCCTGTTTATGAATGAGAATATATTCGAGGTAATAAATAATATGTTGAATTCTATCTCAGGTCTTATAGTAAGCCGAGATCTTGGTTTAGACATGCCCTTGATTTCTCTAAGCATGTGAGCAGAGGCATTGCATCACGCAGTAACTTAATGAAGGCAGAGCTGGGGCAGGACACTTGTCTACCGAAGACAACACTACAAACTCAGATTTTTGGCTCATTTAAAATACTTTTGAAGGCAAATACCAAAGATTAACTCCATCTTTATCAACGGAAGCATGCTAGTCGACATACACATTACAAATAAACTACTCACCTCACCATGTTGCAACTAGAACTGGACTGCAGAGGAGTAAGACAATACAGATTGTTAAAAACAATGGCTGGATCTGATCCCTCTTCAGCTGGAAAATGGAAAAAGAAATCTAAACTAAGTAATCATTGAAATGCCGAAAAACTTTGCATTCCCATTACTGTATCAAATAAAGTGATAATCGCAATTGTCTCAAATAAACAGTATAATAATGCAAAAGCCCAGATCATATTTATACCTCAATGACTGCGCGCATTCCAGTTCGATCCCTCTCATCACGAATGTCGCTTATGCCTTTGAAATTCTATAAAGAATGACTCAGATTTACACAGCTCGGTAGCATATCAAAAGACACATTAATCATCACTAATAAGAATAAAACTTACATAAGAACATAATTTTATTTTATAAGAGTGGCAGCTTCCAAAGCCAGTGAAATTTAGACAAATTTTGAGCAAATAAACTTACAAAAATAATATTACATTAATCAACTTTAATAACACATCAGAAACTCGATTTTTCATCACCTAAATTGTATTGAAAAACTGGCATTGAGAATACATAGCAGGAATCAAGGAGTTTGTCTTGACTGACATATCTTTTGATTCAATTGCACCAATGCAATACACATCACATAAAGGAAATGTCTATTCTGGCATTTGTTCAAATTATTCTTGCTTTAATAGTTATTAAAACTAAAAAAAAATTGAATTGACTTACGGATTAAGAGATTGAATTGACTTGCGAATTAAGAGATTGGACCAATTCTTGACTTTCGAATTATAATTATATATGGCTGTGATGTGACCACTAAATATATACCAAGCATGCATTAATATTAAATGGATATCCAAGGACCTTAATTATAATGAAAGTAATTTGAACCACCACCACATCAGAAGCAAAGTAACTTAAAACGCATAATACATGAGATATTTGGCAGAGATGTATAATCATGCATATTTTGTTAGAAATTTGAATATTCACAAATTTAAAATTATGTTAACTCACCTCAGTCAAAAAGTTGTACTCCATCAATAATTATGTTTTATGTATGAGAATAAAGGCACTTCAATTAAAATGATCCATTTGAATATACACGTAACCATAGAAGCAGAAACTTCCACTCAATTACCAAAGGCTTTTTGAGGTGAATATTCAAAGCCAAGGAGAAAGAAATTAAAAACCACATCTTGAGAAGATACAAAATGAGTGTTACCCATGGTATTGTGCCATTTATTGTTCTACTCATTGTAAATCCATAAATACATTAAGAGGTGAGTTAGAAAGACACCCAAAAAAATATTCTCATTCATAGGGAGGGAAGGATTCATAAGTAGGTTATTAAATGAATGTTACATGTCAACATGATACTATAAACTAATCTTCTTTTCCAAAGGTGACATATCAATTCTTTATATTAGCGTACTGTAGAAATTAATTCAAAACAACAGTCAATAAAAATATGCAGAGGTAAACTGATAATACAAGTGTACATGAGGAAATACTCAACTTGTCTTGACCAGAAATAATTCAACATTTAGGTTATTTTGAGGCAATGGTTGGTAATCCAACTTTATGTGAAATGGAGAATAATGAGGGTGAAGATTTTGATTTTCAAAATATGGTGATGAATGTTAACATGACAGTTTCTAATTATTTAATCAATATATCAAGCATTATGGGCATCTTCCTCTATAAAAATGCGTGTGAAGATGAAGAATGTACATCGTTAGAAGCCCTTATGATACCACTAGGTGGTTTCTCTAGGAGGAGTATCAAGGATATAGAAATATGGGAGTGGGTTAGTACTAGGGTTTCCATTGAGGTTTAAAGGAGAGTAGGACATATTCATGAAAGAGGGGTGACTTTTTATTTTGATATTTTATATTGGAAATCATAGTCCACCTCAAAAATTGAACGAATCACACTCGCACCTTCCATAAAATTTACATTATATTTTCTTGCATGCCAAAAGTCCTCTCAATCTTTTGTAATTTTTATTATGTCATTATGATTATTTATATTTCTCTCCCAAATG
Organism: Sambucus nigra; assembly: GCA_949130495.1. Classification (NCBI taxonomy): domain Eukaryota; kingdom Viridiplantae; phylum Streptophyta; class Magnoliopsida; order Dipsacales; family Adoxaceae; genus Sambucus; species Sambucus nigra. Next base: position 181,595,297 of record OX422211.1, on the reverse strand, counting down.
TTCTGTATAAATGAACCCATCTGACTATTTCCCTTGATTCCATTGAGTAACATACGATTGTCTAGGACGTTCCTATTCATGATAGGGGAAGTATCGGAACTTCCATGGAAATCCAAAAGTCAGAGAAGATTTTTGAGAGTTGTATCAATAGGATGGCATGGGCATCATTTTGGAGTGTAGGCAATAAAGTTGGGAAACAGAGTAGGGTGGCGAATTTCATCCAGAAAAATTGAAATTAGAAAGAGTGGCCCCAATTTAAGAGTGTTAAACTTTTTCGGTAGGTAAATAGATGACTCGTATAATTAACTCTCAACTAACTGTTGTCCTCAAATTAAGTGGTGGGGCCTTTTATTTGTGTTTGTAAAGCATGTTTTGTGTGTTTTTTAGTCATTTTTGTTTTCAAAACGCTGTTAGTTTTTCATGGATCGTTATATCTGCTCTTCATGGAGTAAACATTAGTTAAAAAATTTCTATCATAGTGTCCAACACTATTTTTCTTAAATTCATGTATATTATGGTAGGTCACCATACAAATTAGTGTCATGAGGTTTGTCCCTCAAGTGCACAATCATTAGATGGAAACTATTATTTGTGTGATTTAGAAAATATTAGGAGTTATGAATAAGTTGGGATTTGAAGTCGTGACACTTAATTCTGCCATTGTTTACAGCAAAACTAAGGCTTGCCTTTTGACTGTGTTGTCAAAGTATACCAAGTTAGAGTAATCTGTTATTATTTAAACATCTAGTTAAGTGATCTATAATGAATTCCTTTTTCACATAAGAGTGATGAAGTCATTTCTAAATTTTTCACTTATGCAGTAACATTTGGTTAGTAACCCAAATAGTTACCGAAGATTATATATGATTGTGCAAACATACACACTGTAACGATGAAGGCACTTGAAGCAAACGCCAGGATAAATCCTATCAAATTAGGACTGAACAAGATTGGAACAAATCTAGGATTTGATTACTCATATATAGTGAATCTTTCATCTGATTAACTCAGAAATATGATGATAATTGAAACCTCAGATTTCAGAATAGTAGGGTTTTTGCGTACAATGTGTGTCGAGTTCATAGTTATGTGTCATAAATACATTTGTATAATGAATTGATGAGAATGTAGGAATAACAGAGGAAAATTAGCTGGTGGATTCAGAAGGTCTAAAATGGATAGAAGTGAAAACTTGAACGATGAGAGTAGAGGAGGGGCTTATATACCAAAAAATTAACCGAACACATGCAGTTTCATGACCTTATTTTTCACTGTGCTGTGGAAGCTCTCTCAAGCGAGCGAAGCATGAATAATATTAAATACGTAAGGATATACATATAATGAATTGATTTATAAAGGAGCTCCACATATTCATGTACAGTAAAGGGGGATGTGTCTGTGTTCACCTTATTTTGTACATATTACTTTGAATACATCCTGTATACGAGTTTCCAGGCCCTCAGAAATTTTCACATCGAAACAGCAAGGTACATTCCATAATGATGGAAATGTTCTTTTTTTACTTGAAGGAAGATGACAAAAATACGAAACACTGTCTCTACCTCTATATATTGACTCATTAGAAGAGGTAAGTGTCAATCGATGAATAAAGATAGTCAATTAAATTGTCGAGAAGCCGACCAAAAGTAAAGTCATCTAATGTGAGGTAATTACCTGTAATACCCCGTAATTTTGTGATATTTATTTATGGGATTAATTAAATTAAATGCGTATTAATTGGAAATTAATCCGGATTAAAATACTAGCGACATGCGAGTTGGTATTTGAATATAATGTGCATATATGATTATACATGAATATTGAAGTATGAAATTTGTCGTGAGATTTAAATACGGCAAGTTGGAAAATTTTATTCAGACGCGTGTGACAGTCGCGTCAGGGAATTATTTATTTTAATTAAAAAGTGAATTTTAGTTCTATTAACCGTATGGTCATTTTGAGTGCGCCAACGCGTCCGAAAGGATCGAAATAGTTAGAAAACACTAGCCGGGGGTTAAGTTTGGGTCCCGGGCATTAATGGGCCATACCGGTAACTTATAAGGGCATTTTGGTAATTTTGGAAATTGGGTAATTAAAACCCACGAAAATTAGAGTTAAAAATCTGACTTAGTATTAACCCACTAAGCCATTTCCAACCCCAATTTAGGAAGTGGGATACGGGAGATGTTATAACTTGACAAAACCAACCTCACCTCCATTAACACCTTGAGAAGAAAGCTTGGAGAGAGAGAGAGAGAGGAGGAATTCTGCAGAGGAGAGAGATAACCATTCATCAGATTCGTCATCAAATCCAGAGTTACCCTTACGGCAAGTGATTTAATTTCGTTTTTATAGAGAATGCTTCTTCCATGCGTAGGAAACCCAATTAAATTGTATGTTCTTGGGAGTTAATGAAAAACCCATTAAAATTGGAAGTAGAAATTACATTTTTGATGAGGAATCGCATGTAGATTTGTATTTAGATGATTATTCTGATGATATTATAATTTGGATGAAACAAAAACGGATTTAATTAGGCCCATTGATGATTTATAAGTTTTAGGGTTCATGTTCTTGAGATTTGAAAAATAAATGTTGGAGATTTGATAATTTGATGCAGTTTAGGGTGAATTGAACCCATATAAATGTTGTAATATGGTTGAAACATGTTTAGGAAGGATTATATACCTTAAAACATTGTTGGGATGACATTTAGGTGAGATTAGAGGTGAAGAGAATTGGTAAAAATTAGTAAAGAAATTTCTGGGCTTGAATCTGGCCACTTGTTAGAAGACCTACCCAGGTCGTTCGAACGAGCTCGTTCGAACGAGCTCGTTCGAACGAGCTTCTAACGAGTTGACAGTTTGGGTTCTAACGAGAGGGATGTTCGTTTGAAGACTTTCGTTCGAACGAGATCTCGTTAGAAGGCCCAGTTCGTTCTAACGAACTCTCGTTCGAACAACCTCGTTCGAACGAGACTTCGAACGAGTTGACAGTTTAGGCTTTTTAGCCTATTTTGATCCCGAGTGTCCTGTAACCTTGTGTATATGTAGAGATAACCTTCCCTTGATGATTTATTGTTACATTTGGGATGTTTGGGATATAATGAGGAGTCAAACCTAGAAGTGTAGTTGGAACCTAAGGGACGAATATGAAGTATGACGTGAGTGTCTATTGCGTTGCGAGAACTATTGACGGCCTAATTTATTATATTAACCGGGAACATATAAATTGTGTAGTATTATATGTCGGTACGGGAATGAGAAGTGTACCACCAATATATTATGGTGATTACTAAGATGTGTGAATACTTAGTATATGTATTGATTTTATGTGTATGACATACCTACCATACTTGCTATCACGGGAGGTTTACTATCTCTTAGGGCCTTCTAATCCGTGTGTTACCCGGATTTAGATTGGTTACCTCGATGAACATAGGTCAGAGAAGGACTTATTGGGATGTTAATAAGTCTGCTGATCGTGGGAGCGCAGGTATGTGCGTGACCCATGTGATGTGACTGTGTTCGCCTCCATTATTTGTGATGTTGTTATCTGAACGATTCCTGAGAGATTCGGAATGCGTGATCCTTATGTACGTGATGTACCGGGATGGATAGCAGAGTATGTGTGCACCGCAGCTTAGTCTCGGGGTGCTTGTATTGTATATTTATGACGTGAATAATATACACTTAATTAATGGGAACTTTCATGTTAATATTGTGAAAATAATTATGGTAATGTTTTGAGAAAACATAACGGGTTAATTGATAGTGAATTATAATTACTAATTGAGAATCCGAGTGTATGTAAAGCCCTCTATTTAATTGACAACGTTAGAATATAATGTGGGAATCGAGTAGTAAGGGGTAGAACTTATTACAGTTGGTTAGATATGGATGTCTAATAGATGGGTACGGTACGTTAGGAGTGCACATGTAGTCGAGAGGTGAGAATTCCATGTGAGTGCACGTCCTAACATGTATTTTGCATTTAATGTTTTAATGTTATTAAAACACTTGCTGTTTTTAAAATGATTTCCACTTTCGGGCTCTGACCCATTTGCTTTCTAATCTATTTTTGTAAAAACCATTTTAGGTGCCCAGCCACAAGGACACCATGCTTTGGATTCTCATTCAGGTGACGAGCTGTAGCTATTTGTGGAAGTTACAGGACTTTTCTTGTAGACTCTTCATCTACTTTGACTCTATATTCATCAGTTATCAGTTGTAGGGCATGTCGCCCATTCCTTTTAGAGACATTTCATTTATTTCAGTTATTCAGACTTCTGGCATGTAATTATTCAGGATTCAGACTTGTCATTTTACTTTCAGTTGTGGGATTGTTGTGAGGAGTTTTCCTCCGGATTTATATTTATGTTGTTGGTTATTCATTACTTCATTATAGTGAATGGTTGTTATTCTTTCATTATTCTTTTACTGCATGTTAATCAGACTTAACTTAAAATTTGGCACTTACTTTTTAAATACTAGGTGGTTAGTAATTATTAAAATGTTTCGACAGTGATGCTATTAACTGAACCAACTTGGCATTTTTAATTAATTTAATAAAGGAGTAGCTACCCGGTATTTAATTAGTCGGGGTGTCACAGGTGGTATCAGAGCATCAGGTTCTAGTGTCCTTTAGGATCTGAATGGCTTATTATATTTCCGCTGAGCTTTCTTTGATGTAGAACCCTATATTTTAGGACTGTTGTATTCTCTTGTATATGCTACGTTCTTCAGCTATTTTAAGTTTATAACTGCGAACTTATAAACTTCATTCTTATTTCAGATGCCTCCACGACGTGCACAAAGGGTTCCCAGGGATGCGACGCCAGAATCACAGCCCGCACCAGCTCAGGGCGCGATGAATGCCGCCGAGGTTGCAGCCATTGTGGCCCAGGCGGTAAATACCGCACTAGATGTAGTTCAGAAGGCACCACCTCAGGCGCCGATAGCCGCGCCAGTTCAGGTACATGCATTCCCGTCTGCTTGGGAACGTGTACGTGATGCTTTTCAGAAAGCACACCCTCCGGAGTTCGCAGGTAGCTCCGATGTAGTAGTTTCGAGTCAGTGGAGGAAGGACATACAGCGACACCTGAGGATGTATGAGTGCACAGATGTCCAGAAGCAGATACTAGCTACCTTTAAGCTAGTAGGGTCTGAACTGCAGTGGGGGGAGTCTATTACCACAGTGGAGGAGAGAGATACTCTCACTATTCAGGAGTTTTGGGTGCGGTTTGACCGCAAGTACTTTCCGTCGGCTGTTCACACAGAGATGAGGAGGAAGTTGATGAGCCTCAAGCAGGAGGGTAAGATTGTGGCCGAGTATGAGGCCTAATTCACTGATCTTCTGAGCATTATTCCGGATGAGATACCGACTGAGGAGAAGAAGATACAGAAATTTACGGACGGGTTGACATGGAGGATTCGTCAGCACTTGTTCAGGAACCTCTCGTTAGCCACTTATTCTGATGTGGTTAACGCTGGATTGCTCCATTGCCAGGATCATCGCTTTCACATGACTGAAGGCAAGAGGTCGGGAGAGTCCAGCCATCAGGGCAGGGCTGGAGGAAATGGTGCCAGTGGGGCACAATCTGTTCAGGGGCAGAGACAGGGTGATCAGGGTTCCCAGCAGGGGGATCACAAGAGGTTCAGATCAGGAAATTTCAGGCACGGACAGGGAGGTTTTCGGCAGGGCCATCAGGGTCCGAACGGCCATCAGCACCAGCAGGGTCAGAATGGTCAACAGCAGTTTCAGCAGGGCCAGTGGAGGAACGGTAACGACCACCAGGGCCGGGGGCAGCAGGGACAGAGAGGGGGAAACTTCCCGGGGAAGTGTTTCGTTTGTGGCAAGACTGGCCATAAACACCAAGACTGTCCTGATAGGGGCAGGGCCCCGCAGCAGCAGCGGGGTGCTCGACATGATCCACAAAGGCCACTTTTTCCACCAGCCCTCCCAGCTCCAGCCCAGGTGCCAGCTCTTCCAGCCATTCCAGCAGTTCCTGTGCAGCAGGGATAGTTACAGTATGGACGTGTCTATAACGTCCACCAGACAGCAGTTCCGTAGGCACCACCCGCGATTGAGGGTATGTTTCCTATCCATGGTACTATGCGTCGGGTTTTGTTTGATACGGGGGCAACACATTGCTTTATAGCTACACATTTTGCGAAAGCCTTAGGGTTGTTAGCCACAGCAGAGAGCATAGTGACGTGTGTAGACTCACCATTGGGGAGTGGGTTACTTATTTTCTTTATATGCCGGGGAGTAGGGGTAGAGATTGGCAGTCTGGTATTACCTGCAGATATGTTAGTATTAGAGATGACCGAGTATGATGCCATTATTGGTATGGATTGGCTTGTTGCGTACCGAGCCATGATTGACTGTTTCAGTAGGAGTATTATCTTTGCCATTCCCGGGCAGGAGATGTTTTTGGTGGCGATGCCTCGTTCCGAGGGAGGATCGTCCACTCATTTGTACTATATAGAGGAGGAGACCTCTAAGGAGGTGGTGATACCACTTGATTCGATTCCGGTTGTTAGAGAGTTTGTCGATGTATTTCAGGATATACCTGGATTACCCCCCAGTCGAGAGATAGACTTTGTCATAGACTTATTGCCATATACGAGACCTATAGCACGCGCATCGTACCGTATGGCTCCGGCAGAGATGCGAGAGCTACGAGATCAGATTGAGCAGTTGTTGGGTCAGGGGTTTATACGGAGGAGTACTTCACCGTGGGGTGCCCCTGTGTTGTTCATGAAGAAGATAGATGGTTCACTGAGATTGTGTGTGGACTACCGAGTGTTGAATAAGGTCACGATATGGAATAAGTATCCGTTGCCTCGAATCGATGACTTATTCGACCAATTGAGAGGAGCTTCTTTCTTCTCAAAGATTGATCTAAGATCGGGATACCATCATTTGCGTATCAGGGAGGAGGACGTCTCGAAGACTGCATTCTTATCGAGATATGGTTCTTACGAGTTTCGGGTTATGCCTTTTGGTTTGACCAATGCTCCAGCCGTGTTTATGGACTTAATGAATAGGGTGTTCAGGGATTTCCTGGATCAATTTATCATTGTCTTCATTGATGATATTTTGGTTTACTCCCAGACAGAGGAGGAACACGCCGAGCATTTGAGGCAAGTTTTGCAGACGCTACGTTAGAACGAGCTGTATGCAAAATATGAGAAGTGCGGGTTTTGGCTGAAGGAGGTCCAGTTTTTGGGACACATTATTTCCGACCGGGGGATATCTGTTGATCCGGGGAAGGTATCAGCGGTGAGGGAGTGGGGACAGCCCACGACACCAACGGAGATTCGTAGTTTCTTGGGTCTAGCAGGATACTACAAGAGGTTCATTCGGGGATTCTCGAAGATAGCATGTCCTTTGACACATCTGATTCATAAAGGTGTGCCATTCATTTGGAGTGATTCCTGTCAGTTAGCATTCGATGAGTTGAAGGATAAGTTGACCTCAGCACCTGTGTTAGCATTGCCGAGACTGGGAGTTGAATATCTAGTATACACCTATGCGTCCTTACAAGGACTTGGAGGTGTATTGCAGCAGGAGAGTCAGACCATAGCTTATGCTTCCCGTAAGCTAAAGACTCATGAGAAGAATTACCCCACTCATGACTTGGAGTTGGCGGCAGTTGTATTTGCCCTTCGGATATGGAGACATTATCTTTTGGGGGAGAAGTTTCTATTATTCACAGACCACAAGTCCCTGCAGTAACTATTCACGTAGAAGGAGTTGAATATGCGGCAGCGAAGGTGGCTTGAGTTTGTGAAGGACTATTAGTTTGATATCCAGTATCACCCGGGGAAGGCTAACGTGGTGGCAGACGCGTTGAGCCGTAGGCCAGCAGATGAAGTGGCAGAGGTGTGGAAGGCCAAGTGGAAGGAATTGGGACACCAGGATGCAGTGGCCCGATCGTTCATGTCTGTAATGACCGTTACACCGCAGATCGTTACGAAGGTAGTAAGGGCACAGGAAAATGACTCGTTCTGTCAGGAGCAAAGAGTTCGATTATTAGCAGAGGGAGACGAATCCTATACCGTTAGCTCAGATGGGGGATTACGCTTCAATGGGAGATTGGTACTTCCGGAAGGGGAGGAATTGCGGCATGAGGTGATGGCAGAGTCGCACGGCTCACGGTTCGTGGTACATCCTGGTGGGGACAAAATGTACCAAGACATGAGACGTCAGTATTGGTGGAGCGGGATGAAGAGAGATATTATCGAGTTTGTTTCTAAATGCACCACTTGTAAGTTAGTAAAAGTGGATCATCAGAGACCGGCAGGACTGCTACAGCCGTTGGAGGTCCCGATGTGGATGTGGGAGAGCATATCCATGGATTTTATCACGGGATTGCCTACGTCACAGAGAGGTCACGACTCCATTTGGGTAATTGTGGACAGGTTGACCAAAGTCGCTCATTTTCTACCCGTAAGGACAGACTACACTGCGGGACAGTATGCCCAGCTCTTTATTGCAGAGATAGTGAGACTTCACGGTGTGCCCCTAAATATCGTTTCTGACCGAGACAAGATATTTGTTTCACGGTTTTGAGAGAGTTTTCAGGAGGCCATGGGCACGGAATTGCGGTTGAGTACGGCGTATCACCCGCAGATCGACGGGCAAACGGAGCGTACAAACCAAATGTTGGAGGACATGCTACGTATGAGTATCATTGATTTTGGGGGTGGATGGGAGCAGTATCTTCCATTGGTAGAGTTTGCTTACAACAACTCCTACCAGTTCACCATTAGCATGGCTCCATTTGAGGCGTTGTACGGTAGACCTTGTCGTTCCCCAGCATGTTGGTTGGAGGTGGGGGATAACAAACTACTAGGGCCGGAAGTTATTCAGGATACTTCGGCAAGGATAGAATTGATTCGGAGTTGCATTCGGGTAGCTCAGGATCGACAGAAGAGCTATGCTGATGCGAAGAGGTTCTTCAGGGAGTTCCAAGTGGGGGACCAGGTTTTGCTCAGAGTATCTCCTATGAAGGGGATTATGCGTTTCGGGAAGAAAGGGAAGTTGGCACCGAGATATGTGGGACCATTTCCTATTATTGAGCGGATTGAACCGGTTGCGTATAGGCTTGGGTTACCGGAGCATTTGCATCGGATTCACGATGTGTTTCATATTTCCTCGCTAAGGAAATATCTTAGAAATGATTTGGCTCATTCTCACATTGCTTTGGAGGACATCGATCTCCAGCCTGATAGCTCCTACGAGGAGGGGCCGATTACTATTTTGGACCGAAGTGAGCGGAAACTGCAGTCAAAGATAGTCCCGTTAGTGCGTGTTCAGTGGCAACATCATAGTGTTGAGGAGTCCACATGGGAGCGCGAGGATGAGATGCGCGAACATTATCCAGAGTTGTTCTTACCAGGTACTTTCTAGTTACGAATTTCGGGACGAAATTCAGTTATTAGGGGGGAAGTATGTAATACCCCGTAATTTTGTGATATTTATTTATGGGATTAATTAAATTAAATGCGTATTAATTGGAAATTAATCCGGATTAAAATACTAGCGAGATGCGAGTTGGTATTTGAATATAATGTGCATATATGATTATACATGAATATTGAAGTATGAAATTTAGCGTGAGATTTAAATACGGCAAGTTGGAAAATTTTATTGAGACGCGTGTGACAGTCGCGTCAGGGAATTATTTATTTTAATTAAAAAGTGAATTTTAGTTCTATTAACCGTATGGTCATTTTGAGTGCTCCAACGCGTCTGGAAGGGTCGAAATAGTCAGAAAACACTAGCCGGGGGTTAAGTTTGGGTCCCAGGGCATTATTGGGCCATACCGGTAACTTATAAGGGCATTTTGGTAATTTCGGAAATTGGGTAATTAAAACCCACGAAAATTAGAGTTAAAAATCTGACTTAGAATTAACCCACTAAGCCATTTCCAACCCCAATTTAGGAAGTGGGCTATGGGAGAAGTTATAACTTGGCAAAACCAACCTCACCTCCATTAACACCTTGAGAAGAAAGCTTGGAGAGAGAGAGAGAGGACGAATTCTGCAGAGGAGAGAGAGAACCATTCATCAGATTCGTCATCAAATCCAGAGTTACCCTTAAGGCAAGTGATTTAATTTCGTTTTTATAGAGAATGCTTCTTCCATGCGTAGGAAACCCAATTAAATTGTATGTTCTTGGGAGTTAATGAAAAACCCATTAAAATTGGAAGTAGAAATTACATTTTTGATGAGGAATCGCATGTAGATTTGTATTTAGATGATTATTCTGATGATATTATAATTTGGATGAAACAAAAACGGATTTAATTAGGCCCATTGATGATTTATAAGTTTTAGGGTTCATGTTCTTGAGATTTGAAAAATAAATGTTGGAGATTTGATAATTTGATGCAGTTTAGGGTGAATTGAACCCATATAAATGTTGTAATACGGTTGAAACATGTTTAGGAAGGATTATATACCTTAAAACATTGTTGGGATGACATTTAGGTGAGATTAGAGGTGAAGAGAATTGGGAAAAACGAGTAAAGAAATTGCTGGGCTTGAATCTGGCCACTCGTTAGAAGACCTACCCAGGTCGTTCGAACGAGCTCGTTCGAACGAGCTTCTAACGAGTTGATAGTTTGGGTTCTAATGAGAGGGATGTTCGTTCGAAGAATTTCGTTCGAACGAGATCTCGTTAGAAGGCCCAGTTCGTTCGAACGAACTCTCGTTCGAACAGCCTCGTTCGAACGAGACTTCGAACGAGTTGACAGTTTAGGCTTTTTAGCCTGTTTTGATCCCGAGTGTCCTGTAACCTTGTGTATATGTAGAGATAACCTTCCCTTGATGATTTATTGTTACATTTGGGATGTTTGGGATATAATGAGGAGTCAAACCTAGAAGTGTAGTTGGAACCTAAGGGACAAATATGAAGTAAGACGTGAGTGTCTATTACATTGCGAGAACTATTGACGGCCTAATTTATTATATTAACCGGGAACATATAAATTGTGTAGTATTATATGTCGGTACGGGAATGAGAAGTGTACCACCAATATATTATGGTGATTACTAAGATGTGTGAATACTTAGTATATGTATTGATTTTATGTGTATGACATACCTACCATACTTGCTATCACGGGAGGTTTACGTTCGCTTAGGGCCTTCTAATCCTTGTGTTGCCCGGATTTAGATTGGTTACCTCGATGAACATAGGTCAGAGAAGGACTTATTGGGATGTTAATAAGTCTGCTGATCGTGGGAGCGCAGGTATGTGCGTGACCCATGTGATGTGACTGTGTTCGCCTCCATTATTTGTGATGTTGTTATCTGAACGATTCCTGAGAGATTCGGAATGCGTGATCCTTATGTACGTGATGTACCGGGATGGATAGCAGAGTATGTGTGCACCGCAGCTTAGTCTCGGGGTGCTTGTATTGTATATTTATGACGTGAATAATATACACTTAATTAATGGGAACTTTCATGTTAATATTGTGAAAATAATTATGGTAATGTTTTGAGAAAACATAACGGGTTAATTGATAGTGAATTATAATTACTAATTGAGAATCCGAGTGTATGTAAAGCCCTCTATTTAATTGATAACGTTAGAATATAATATGGGAATCGAGTAGTAAGGGGTAGAACTTATTACAGTTGGTTAGATATGGATGTCTTATAGATGGGTACGGTACGTTAGGAGTGCACATGTAGTCGAGAGGTGAGAATTCCATGTGAGTGCACGTCCTAACATGTATTTTGCATTTAATGTTTTAATGTTATTAAAACACTTGCTGTTTTTAAAATGATTTCCACTTTCGGGCTCTGACCCATTTGCTTTCAAATCTATTTTTGTAAAAACCATTTCAGGTGCCCAGCCACAAGGACACCATGCTTAGGATTCTCATTCAGGTGACGAGCTGTAGCTGTTTGTGGAAGTTACAGGACTTTTCTTGTAGACGCTTCATCTACTTTGACTTTATATTCAGCAGTTATCAGTTGTAGGGCATGTCGCCCATTCCTTTTAGAGACATTTCATTTATTTCAGTTATTCAGACTTTTGGCATGTAATTATTCAGGATTCAGACTTGTCATTTTACTTTCAGTTGTGGGATTGTTGTGAGGAGTTTTCCTCCGGATTTATATTTAAGTTGTTGGTTATTCATTACTTCATTATAGTGAATGGTTGTTATTCTTTCATTATTCTTTTACTGAATGTTAATCAGACTTAACTTAAATTTGGCACTTGCTTTTTAAATACTAGGTGGTTAGTAATTATTAAAATGTTTTCGACAGTGATGCTATTAACTGAACCAACTTGGCATTTTGAATTAATTTAATAAAGGAGTAGCTACCCGGTATTTAATTAGTCGGGGTGTCACATTACCATGCCAAGTGTCAACCCAACTAATTAGAATATTCAAAGTTTTAAAAAATTCCCACCCAAATCCATAAAACAACGCAATTTAAATATGAAAAAGAAAAGTGAGAATTACCTCTTCCTTTAAAAGATTATGCAGCTCAAGCCTCTTGAGATCTGAACTATTAACAACCGATAACAAACCATCAGTTTGTTCAAAGTAGTTCCTCCAGTAAGACCTTATTGTTCTTTGGCCCCCAACATCCCATATGTTTAGAGTATATCTGTCAATAAAGAATTAAATTGAAATGAATTCATTTATAGCTTCAAATAAGCATAAACGCCGAGTCCAATTTCACTCAAGGAAGTAAATTTCCACTTAAGTGAAGACAAAAACATAGTAGACTATAATCTAAAATGAAACTATCGTTAGATTGAACAGTCAAGAAAATGATCAAATAAGGAATTGACATTCAACCAATTATAAATGGTGGATTTAATGAGGGGGAATATGACATTTTCTAAAAAATGAAATCATTAAAACATAAAATTTACATGTTTGATGAGTTGCATATGGTGCAATTATTATAGTAAGAAATACATACTTATTATAAGCAATGGTCTTGATGTTGAAACCTAGTGTGGGACTAGTTGTGCATTCGCCATTAATTTTGAGAATAATTATAGTCTTCCCAGATTTATCAAAGATGCAAACACCAACAACAATCTTGAATGGGACGACATGGTGCATTGCTTCAGCTATGACTTCGGATGCAGATTTGCAATATACGTTGAATTGGGATTGTGGGTCTTCTGGGAATGTGGATTGCTCTACTATTCAGCCTAGCCAACCTTATTTTGAGCCAGATAGTCTAGTGTCACAATCATCTTATGCCTTCAACAACTATTAACACCAAAGCGGAGCTACTGACATTTCCCGCGACTTTGGAGGAGCAGGGGTTAAAACAAATAAGAATATAAGTACATATGATTCAACCTCTTTACAGTTAACATAATATTTTCTTAAGTTGCTTTACCTCTCAAATTACTAACTATATTTGTGTTTTGAAACGCGTTATTAAGTAAATTCCGAATTTTATCTTGTTTTACTCCAAGGGATTTCCTAATCAATTAGTAATTATATAAAACTCAAAATATAATTAATACGAAAATATTTGCACCACAAAACTTTGAAAATGTAGTCAACATAATTTACCTCGAATGTTTGAATGATGGGAAATGCCTCAGATCAACCAAAATTTATTAAGTGGAATTTCCATTGAATAATGTCAATGAACATAACATGATTTAAACCGAGGTACATTAACAATTCTCGTTTTCGAACTGGTTAATTCTCATGTTTATCTTTATTGCTATAAATCATTATTCTATAATAATGAAATGAAGCAAACATTATGATCCTTAAGAGAGGATAGTTGAGGTCCAAGCACTCATATACATTGACCCCTAGTTGTGTCAAACACTATTCTCTCCATGAAAATCACCCACATTATGTTAATAGATAAGATTGGACCATTTTTATGGTTAATAAACAATTATGTTGTCCAAAAGAGGATGTTAATATTTATTTGAGTTTTGCTAAGAGATTCTGTCGACTTGGCACTCGACGATGGACAACAACGAGGATGAGAATAATTTTAATGCCGGCTTTCTTATCCTTGCGTGGAGTAAAAACCCAATGCAGTGGGTTGCTATTCAGGTGCACCACAACCTTAGTTTAACTTGTGTGTAGACTAAGATCATGACCGTCGACATCCAATACTAGAAATATGAGAATAGCATGATCGAGACAGGTCCAAGCCACGCACTATTTGCTCGTAAGGACAAGATCTATAAGTGCACATTATGTTAGTCACTAAAGCACTTTCTAGGTCTCATGTGAGACTTGTACAAACTATCGGCAGTACATATATTGTTTAAATATTGCTCAATTATGGATATCTTTATTCCAGTGTTATTATAATGAAGTTTATATTCAATATGTAGGATGAGTTAAAGGCACAAAGTTGAGCATCTCCATATCCACCAAAAGGTTGCAACCGACAATGCACCTTCAAACCCAAAATTAGTATCACCATTTGTAGTGGGAGAGATATGTTCGTCCACCTTTACAACACTGTCAAACGCATGGGAACGAACGAGATACACTTCCCATGATAGTGGATGGTCTATGAACAAGCGAAATTCTTTCAGATTTGACTAGTATATTCCACTGTTATTAAAGGCGCGCCTAGGCGTGCGCCTAGGCTCCAAGCTCACCCAGGCTCAACATCAGCGCCTTGCCACACTCAGGCTCGGCTCCTTCAATAAGGCGCGCGCCTTGTGCGCTTAGGCTCCAGGCTCAAAGCGCAGCTCAGGCGCGCCTTGTGGAATTTTTTTGGATAACGCCCCCAATACAAGAATGGATCAATTGATATGCTTATTTTACATATTTTCCAATGGAATAAAGAAGATTAGATGATTCCCCACCCCAAAACTAAGCAAAGTAAGTCCTTGAGATTCCTAGGGAAACTTAATCTTTCTCAAAAGCACTGTTCTAAAAAACCTCTGCACGCCTACGCTTATGGCTTGAGAGAAACGCCTCGCCTTAAGATTTTTACACCTTATTCTTGGTAAAACCCTTAAGGCGCATTTTTTTCTAAAAACAACAATGCTTTAGTGAAACGATATCGCCTTTTGAAGATTTTTTTTACAAACCGGATCATTATCTCATCCAAAATAATCAAATAGTATTTTAATTTGCAAATATTCAAACATATTTTTATGATATGTACAATTTTAGTATTTTAATAGTCTTGTTATGGTTAAAAAATATTAAAATATATTAAGAAGGCCTACGCCTTTTTATGCTTAAGGATTAAGGCTTGGCCTTCACGCCTCGATCACACCCCGCATTTTTAAGAACCTTGCTCAAAACAAACAAACAAAATTTAACTCCAATAATGTTGCATCTTTGAATAATTTATATGTTGATTTTGATTTCTTCTTTTCACACACAAGAGTATTTATTATATGAATATGTCAATATATTTTCTTTTGTTGATTATTGGATAGTCAAATTGTTACATAAATTTGATATTTAAATATATATTTTTTTCATATAGTGGTATAAGCTCTATCTCCTTTTGACTTGTCTCTTCATTAGCATGTATAATAATAATTTATGCTATATATTTGTAATTTTATATCACTAATGATATTATATATAAATATACAAATTTTGCACGTTCTATAAACTTTGCGCCTCACTTCGATCAGGTGCGTGCCTCGCCTTGCGCCTTGCGCCTAGGCTCCACAAGGACCTTGGCGACTTGGTGCGCATTTCGCCTCTGACAACTGTGGTATATTCTTTGAACAACGTGACCACAACAACAAGAATGAAATGGGGAAAAGGTAATCAAGAAAGTATCTATCACGTCTACTGTGGAATACAATAAATTATTGTCTTCAATTCCATGAACCAATGAATTCTCATCATCAACTTCATTCATCAACACTCATAATGAACTTGATTAATGAATGATGTTTTCAACCAAGATCATTAACACTAACATTGACTACTCAATTGCATATAATTTCCTTTGAATAATGTCCAACAAAGCAAGATGGTGTAATAAATCAAGTTCAATACAAATATTTGAAACAATAATTTACATTATTCATTTAACGTATGAATGTCTAAAATTAGTTAATTAAGTATTATCATTTTAAAAGGATGACCTAGATTTGTGTTAAGAATATAATAAAATTAACAGGCACAACACGATTGTTCATTGTAATATTCCAACACATTCACATGAAACGTTGCATACATAGTCTCAAGAAAATTAATCCAACCAACCACTAAAAATTAAAGATCCACATTTTGTTTATAGATAAAATGCTTTTAAAACACCTAATCTTATCATTAATCCAAGCAAACACAACAGTTAAAGTAGAGCCAAACATAAAGTAAATAAAAAAAAGAATTAAAATTGAAAAAAGCAGATCCAAAATCGATTATTACCTTAAATAGCAAAAATTGCTAACTGCCACCAACACCTAAATGACCAATAGATAATGCAAAACGAAATAATGTTTTATACCACTAAATTGCAAATTGCAAATTTCTAATTGCTGTCAACGCCAAAAATTATCTTAAATAGCAGAAAAAACCAAACAATTGTAAATAAGGGTTTCATACAAATTTGTGTGCATGTGTGTGAGAGAAAAAGCGAGAGAATACCTAGTAGTGGACGAATGGTGGGTCATTTTTGGGTGACGAGTGTTGAGTCGATTATGGGTGTATGAGGAGATCTAGGTCTTTCGAAGAAAAAAGTTCTAATTTGGGATGAAGGGAAGAAAGACTGCACTTTTTTAATTACGCGCGTCCAGATAATTTTTAGGGGAAGGAAAAAGGGTCATATATGACAATATACATATATGTTTTTATAAAAAACAGTCATAATATGTACCATTAAATAGGTCTCTTATATTTAAACTGTCATGTATATTAAAACTAATAGGTATATAATGATAGTTTATAAATAATATGTCATGTAAGTAATATTATTATATTTTTAATGACAATTTTCTTTAAATTGTCATAAAATCATTTTTTAAAACTGTCATAAAAAGGTATTTTTCTTGTAGTGCTTGGAGCTGCAATTTCTTATAGTGTACGGGATCCATATTGTCGTCTTCATCTTATTTTAGTTTACGTGGATTTTTTAACATCTTTTGATGTGTTAATGTATTAGGATTTGTCATGTTCTGTAAGGACATACATTTTCAATTTAGTCCATGTATTGTTTTCACTTAATTCCATGAACAAAATTGTCTTTGTAATATGTCATAGGGAGATTTTATTTTGTCGCGATCCCACTTGGTCTATGACGTATTGAAGAAATTGAAGATGTTGTGGCAAAGCTTCAAAGAATTAATCATGCCGAAGTTTAATTGGTGCAAGTTTATTCGTCTTCAAAGTTAATTGTATTCCGAGATCACACAGGTATGAATGTGTATAATTAATAGTGCTCGAAATTGTTTAAAAAAAAATAAGGATGTAATTTTTATAAGGAAAATGTTTTAAAATGTTTTTAAAAATTATTTTAAATGTTTACACTACGTTTTCATTCTGATAAACTCGAAAAAGAGTTTGACTTATTTGGATCTCTTTTGGAAGAGACATTTTAAACAAAAAGTCAAAAAGTCAAACTGACAGGATTGTCGTTCGAACGACATCTGTCCTTCGTTCGAGCGAGATGATCATATTGCACAAATGACGTGGCAATCTTGTTCGAGCAACATAGTTTTCAAGGCGGCACTTAATTCCTATTTAAAGCATGTTTTTATCAGAATTTAATAAGTGTGCATTGTAGAAAAATAGTTTACGATCCAGTATGAGTTTTGCACATGCTTTCTAAGGTTTAAAAAGCTTAAACACATCCTTAGAGTCTGCAAAGATCCGAGTTATCATTATTATATGTTTATGTGATCTTGCTGCACGAAGAAGGTTTGTTCTATACTTGAACATCAGGGTTTAGCGGTGAAGAAAAGAGAAGAACTTCTTGTTCAACACGTAGACGTATCAAAGCCATTCGGTGGACACCGAGACATTCGTGGAGTCGAGTGTTGTGGACAAGTATCGTGGAAGGTGGAATTTCTGCGTGGTCACTATTGAAGAATGGTAAAAGATCAGAAGGGGTGTCATGACCCGTGGGGATCGAGTCATTGAGTAAGGCTAATTTGTCTTTGTAAAACCTTTGTTCATAGTGATTATCTGGCTTGGGCCGTCCGAGGTTGTTTTCCCATCGTGAGTTTTTTCCTCGTACATCCCGCGTTGTGATTATTCTTTACTTTACTTTACTTGCTTTAATCACTAGCTGCATGTTTAGTATTAATCAAGATAAAATTTGTTTAAAGTAAGAATTGGTTTTTCACTACTTGGTTTGGTGCTAATTAAAAGTTGGATAATTTTCTGGTAAAAATTGGTTTGATTTGAAACACACACATATGGACCACCCCCTACGTTTCTACAAATTGGTATCAGAGCTAGAAAACATATTTTGTTTGTTTTGTGATCCCGTGTGTTTTCAAGATGAATTTTGGAAATAACGAACTTTTTTGAACTCCTATTTTTTAGGGCACTAATTACACGTATTGGAAGATGAGAATGAGAAGTGCATTAAAATCAATTGATGAGCATGCATGGCTAGCAGTTGAGAAAGGTTGGACACCCCTTGTCACTGTTGTAGGTGTGGTCACTAGTTTAAATCCTGTCGAGTCATGGACCGAAACTGAACATAGACTTTCACAATATAATTCTAAGGGTCTGCACGTTATTTCTTTACATGTCACACAGGAAGAATATAATAGAATTATGACTTGTGAAACATCAAAAGGGGCTTGGGATATTTTAGCACTCACTCACGAGGGCACTAGTACAGTTAGGGCGTCAAAACTTCAAAATCTCACTACACAGTTTGAGACCATTAGGATGTTAGAAAGTAAGACTTTTGATGAGTTTTATGCTAGGTTGTCCAGTATTGTCAACTCGTCGTTTAACCTAGGTGAGAAGATCCCCAACAATCGTGTCATTAAGAAAATCCTTAGGTCATTTCCTAGTAGGTTTGATGTGAAAGTGACTATTTTAAACTCCTTCGGTAAGTTAGAGTTGACAAAACTAGAAGAGATTGCAGGTGACTTACAAACCTATGAAATCTACATGATTACCTCCAAGCAAGTGCCTAAGAAAGAAAGGGGTATTGCTTTGAAAACCCTAAAGGACAAAATTTAAGTGTCGGATTCTGATTTTGATTCTGATTTTGAGGATGTAGTTTTGTTGGCAAATAAATTTTAAAAATTTATTAAGTTTCAAAAGAAATCGAAAGCTGCCAAGAAGTTTGAAAAATTCAAGAACAACAAATTTGATCCCACCTCTAAGGATAAGTTTGAAAAGCATAAGAGAGATGAGTCGGATAAG
This sequence comes from Sambucus nigra, assembly GCA_949130495.1. NCBI lineage: Eukaryota > Viridiplantae > Streptophyta > Magnoliopsida > Dipsacales > Adoxaceae > Sambucus > Sambucus nigra. The sequence continues at coordinate 181,575,952 of OX422211.1, read as the reverse complement.
TGTTTTGGGTGTGAGGGGTACGCTCACAAAGTTAAGGAGTGTCCCATTAGACTTAAGAAAGAGGGTAAGAAACCCATTGTCTATAGTGCCACCTTAAGTGATAGTGATCCGGAAGAGGGAGAGAGTTCTCCAATTGATCGTAACTTTATTGCATTTATGGCATTCTCGTGTGAATGACACTTCTGAGGAGGTTTTGAGTGAATCCCATGTTAGTGAGGGAGAAGAGAGTTACGAGGAGGTGATAGATGTGAAAGAATTGCAAAATGCATTTAATGAGTTGTATGCCAAAACGGTGAAGGTGAAAAAGGCTAACTCAAAATTGCAAGCTAAGTTGAATGAGCGTGCCATAGAAACTAATGATAGTTTGATTGAGGATCTTAGAGAACGAGAGAAGAAGTGTAGGGAGAAACTAGAGTTTATGGAGAAAGAGAGAGATCATCGCCATGGTTTGATGGAGTCTTTGAAAAGGAGATTTTAGCATTTGAGGAGTCTAGGTGTTTGCTCGAGTTTAGGATTCACGAGTTGGAGGAGATATTGAGAGACTCATCTAGAGTTAAGATTGATTTGGAGGCTTGGTCGGAGAAGTTAGATAAGTTCTTAGGCACCGTCCAAATTAAGGGAGATAGGGGAGATAAAGGTTTTAATGAGAGAGTTGTTCCCATTCCCCAGCATGTGTGAGAAACGCTATGAAGGTTAGAAACGGTCCACATATAGGTAATCATTCCCATCATCGCTACACTTGCACGTTTTGTGGTATGAAAGGTCACTTTAGGCGTTATTGTTACGACCTTAGACAAGCTCCTAGGAAGTTTAGAAATAAAGTTTCCACGGTTCCCCAAATCCCCATGAGACGTTTTACTCCTACTTGGGTTAGGAAATTGGATTTAGTGTCTTTAGGAATAAAACTTCATGATTCTCGTTTGGGTGCACTTGATTCTTCCCATGCTAAATCTAAAGGATGATATTGTTGCCTTGTTTGTCATATGCTAGTTTGCTTCATGATATATTCATTGCTAGTATAGTGACACGTGTATCATTTTGTATTATAATTTTCATTTGTTTGAGTCCTTTTGAAAAATACAAAAAGATTTTATTTTTGAGAAAACTTTTGAAAAACAAAAATGATTTTTCCTTTATTTGAGTCAAAATATGAAAAGACAAAAACAAATTCATTTTTTTGTTTTTCAGTTTAAATGTTTGATGTGGCATATTGGTGTGCTTGCCCCCCCCACCCCCCACCCCATCGTCTCATTATCCATGTGGCTTGGACATTTGGTCATTATTATCGATGCTTAGAATTATCTTAACCATTGTTTATATAGGGTTGTTTCGAAGTTGATATGGATTTTGATTCGACTTTGTATATATGCCAACATTTCACACATGCACGAGTTTATATGGATGATTGACTTCTCTTGTATATTTGAATTTGGTGAGACGTTCTTATCTCAATATTGTCATTTATGCATAAGTAGACTTAAGGAGAAGTTTGCATGTAAGAATCATTTACCGTGAGGATTTGAATTGGTTCCTAATTGAAAAATGATGAGTGATTCATGGGAAAGGGCTGCGAGAGTTCAAAATTAACTCGTCGTGAAAGCCACTGGTTAAAAGATCCCAAAAGAAAAAGTAATATGCTAAGAAAAAGGGCCAATAAGATTTCCTCTAAGTTGAGAATGCTAGAAACCTAAAAAAAACTTGAAAAATTATGTTTGTGAGGGAGTTTGGTTGGAGAAAATTTAAACTGGTTTTCAAAACTAATCCTAATGTTGAAACATTTCAATTTGACGCCATTATTTGTAGAATCGTCAAAATTCTGGATTTGTGTGCATGTAGTATGTTTAGTTCATTAAGCTCTCACTTTAATTTTCATTTGGATATGATAATGTTTGATGATTTATCGCTATCAATTAGAGATTCTTGATCTTTTTGATGTGTTGGAATTGTGACTCATTTGTTGTAATTTCACGCCCATTCATTCCATGTCCATGTTTAAGCACATTGATACTATGTTTGCATGTAACTCGCATTGTTAGTTTTTATGCATTTTGTGTTAAAAGCTTACTGTTTTAGCACTGTTTTACTGCTGTCATGCCCTTCCTGGTATTTTTTTTTGGAAATTTTTTCACTGGACAAAAATATAAGATATTTCTGGAAAACTGTGAAAGTTTGGCATGTCGCAAGATCTCGTTCGAACGACATTACCATGTCACGCGAAGTCTCGTTTCGAGTGACGTCCGCATCTAGTTTCAGCGACGTCCCTGGCTCGTTCGAACGGCAGCCTGAATTCTTATTTTTGATTGGTTTGCATTCCACTGGTTTATTTTGGTGATATTTTTGGTACTGCTGGAAGCTTTCTGGACTGATTGGTTTATATGCAAGTTATGTTGTCTCATATTGATATTTTGCATATAGTCCGTTTATCACACCTGATTAGATTGCTATATTCTTTGTGTGATTCATTAGTGTACTAGCTCTTATTAGTCATCTGTTGATCATATTTAGCTGGTTGTTTCATGATTATATAACGATTTCAAATCTCAAATTGGTATATTCTCATGCTAGATACTTGCTGATTGGTTTATCCTTTCACCAGATTATCTATTCGAGATAAAAAGGGGGAGAGATGTATAGATGTATGTGATGTAGGGGGAGATTGGAGCATGTTTTGGATTATATATTTTACAAATTGGTAGTTTAAATTTGGTATCATTTTGCTACTCAATTGTTTAACAAATGATTTTTCAGAGAGTTTATTGATATTGGTATCTATTATCATTTGGTATCATTTGGATATATATATTGGTTTCATTTGTTCCTCCTTACTTCACTAGGTATTTGTGTGTCTGTTTCATGTGTGTAGGTATGCTTCAGCGATTCAAAATTTTAATTCTACATCACATTCAGACAGTTCATGCTTGTCGGTGCTACATATACTAGTTCGTGTCCTGTATTTTTTTACTTTCGATTTATGGGATGGTATTTAGGCATCATACGGGTTGAGGGCCCGGCTTAGGCATTTCACTAGTTTAGTTTTGTCCCGGAATAGTCAAAGGGGGAGATTTGTAAGGACATAAATTTCCAATTTAGTCCATGTATTGTTTTGACTTAATTCCGTGAACAAAATTGTGTTTGTAATATGTCATGGGGAGATTTTATTTTGTCACGATCCCACTTGGTCTATGACGTATTGAAGAAGTTGAAAACGTTGTGGCAAAGCTTCAAAGAATTAATCATTCCGAAGTTTAATTGGTTCAAGTTTATTCGTCTTCAAAGTTAATTGCATTCCGAGATCACACAGGTATGAATGCATATAATTATTGGTGCTCAAAATTGTTTTTATAAAAAATAAGGATGTAATTTTTATAAGGAAAATGTTTTAAAATGTTTTTAAAAGTGTTTTAAATGTTTACACTACGTTTTTATTATGATAAACTCGAAAAAAGAGTTTGACTTATTTGGATCTCTTTTGAAAGAGACGTTTAAATAAAAAGTCAAAAAAGTAAAGCTGACAGGACTGTCGTTCGAACGACATCTGTCCTTCGTTCGAGCGAGATGCTCATGTCATGCGAACGACGTGGCAATCTCGTTCGAGCAACACAGTTTCCAAGGAGGCGCTTAATTCCTATTTAAAGCATGTTTTTGTTAGAATTTAATAAGTGTGCATTCTGGAAAAATAGTTTACGATCCAGTACGAGTTTTGCACATGTTTTCAAAGGTTTAAAAAGCTTAAACACATCCTTAGAGTTTGCAAAGATCCGAGTTATCATTATTATATGTTTATTTGATCTTGCTGCATGATGAAGGTTTTGTTCTATACTTGAACATCAGGGTTTTGCGGTGAAAAAAAGAAAAGGACTTCTTGTTCGACATCGTAGACGTATCAAAGCCATTCGGTGGACACCGAGACATTCATGGAGTCGAGTGTTGTGGACAAGTATCGTGAAAGATTGAATTTCTGCGTGGGCACTATTGAAGAAGGGTAGAAGATCAGAGGGAGCGTCAAGACCCCTGGGGATCGAGTCATTGAGTAAGTCTAATCTGTCATTGTAAAACCTTTGATCATAGTGATTGTCTGGCTTGGGCCGTCCGAGGTTGTTTTCCCGTCTTGGGTTTTTTCCTCGTACATCCGGCGTTGTGAATATTCTTTACTTTGCTTTACTTTACTTTACTTGCTTTAATCACTAGATGCATGTTTAGGATTAATCAAGATAAAATTGTTTTAAAGTAAGAATTGGTTTTTCACAACTTTGTTTGGTGCTAATTAAAAGTTGGATAATTTTCTTGTAAAAATTGGTTTGATTTGAACCACACACATAGGGACCACCCCCTACGTTTCTACATGGTCTTATTTGGGAGGCATTTGTTTTGTACCTTTATACTTGGATAGTGATTAAGTATTATTTTGTAATTCATATTTATGAGATTTGGTTGAAAATTGTGGAACTTTGTATTACTTATGATTGTATGAAAAATGCGCAATGTTATTTTGGATTATAAGGTTGCACGTTTGATGAAAAAGTGCAGGTTTAAAAGTAATACCAATTGCGAAAAAATAATAAGTAATAAATAAGTATACAGTACCTTTGGCAACACATTTTTTTGTTGCCAAAAGTTATCATCTACATCTAACACTTTGGATATGGAAACAAATATTTGGTTGCGAAAAGATAACTTTTGGCAACACAATAGCTGTGTGGCAAAGGTATAGCTTTTGGCAACATAAGAGATGTGTTGCCAAAAGGCTATACCTTTGGTAACACAACTCTTGTGTTGCCAAAGGTATTGCTTTTGGCAACACAATAGCTGTGCTGCCAAAGGTATAGCTTTTGAAAACACAATAATTATGTTGCTGAAACTTATATTTATATCATTTACCTTACATTATACAACATAATTTGTGTCGCCGAAAGGTTGCTTTTTGTCAAAAAAACTATTTATGTCGCTGTTGAGTGACCTTTGGCAACATAAATAATATTTTTATTAAAAATTTGACAAATTATAAAATACTTTTGGAAACACAATTGCGTGTTGTCAAAAGTATACCTTCAACAACACAATTCTATTGCATATAATTCTATTGTGTTGCCAAAAGGTTTCCTAGACAGACAATAGGAAATAAGATGGCAACATAGCAAAATATGTTACCCATACCTTTTAGCAACACATTTCTAACTTGAGCAACATAATTTGTATGTTGCTAATGGTGCAAATTCTTGTAGCGATAGTAACATACACTACTTACCCACTTTATTAATTATTATTGTCATTAACATAAAAAATTAAAAAAAAGGCACCTAAATATATGTCCTACTTGGCCTTATCAATCCAATTAGTCTCATTGAGAAGAGTTCTCCTTTTATTTTCACGATGTTCGATAATATGTTTGGCGAAACAAAATTCCAACTACGCATTCCACTAATTTTGGCAAAAGTTTAGGCAACATGGAATAATCCTGACCAATCATCTGACGGTGAACATGATGCTAACATTCCATTCGTAAAGTACGAATGAGTGCCTCATTCGTCCATCGTAACTCCGACTATGCATCCGGCATCTGTGAACCTACAAACTGATGTTGTGACATCTACTGAGATAGGCTTCAAAAGCCAACTCTAAATATTCCTTTAGGATTTATCTTCAAGCACCCGAGTGCAAACATTACAACTTCTGGGCGACTGAGCTTCCATCCCAGCGCATGGCATCAGATGATTTCGTTCCTTATGAATATAATTCGTCTATATTCTACCATTTTAATGCACATATATATGCAAAACAGATGCCATTAGTATTGAAACTCCTAGCATGTTTATACCCGTTTGCTTGTTTTATACATTCGTTCGAAATTTATCAGACTGCGAATTTGTACTTGCCCACAAGTTGGATCTTACTTTCCAATTAACATATTTACTCACATATCAAAATTTTTTGTAGTCATATGGACAATGACCCCCCCACCCCACCCTACCCCCACCCCACCACTTAAAATGACTTATTCTTGCTTTTAATGATAAAATTATTCTCTACACTTGTATTAGTGTCTTGATTGTTCTATGTGTTTGTATAAATAAAATTATTAATTTATTATTGTCAAGACACACGTTCGAATGCATCTCCTCACTGTTATTTCTCTTCATGAATATAGGAAATTGATTCAATTTGTGGATAAAACTACAAAGTTTTGTGTACTATATAAATCCTTTCTACCTACAAAACCTACGGATTATGACGAATTCTAACTCCTGCACTCTTAAATTCTTTGTGAAATTTTAATTTTATGAAAATGTCAATATGGTTGAAGAAGATCATGAAATTTTTGGTATATAAAAATATTTGTCCTTGTGTAATTTACTCATATTGAAAAACATTGGATCATTTACTAAATGTTGTTATCACCACTACCATATCAAATAAGTCTTTATTTTATTGGCATATTTTATGGTTCTATAAATTTATTCAACGTGGAAGTGGACTATTTATGCTGATAAAATATCTTATCGCAATATCCTCTTAAGTCTCTGAGACTTATTCGTTTATTTAAAGAGGTTAGAATGGGTGGGTTTAACTTTTTCCCCTCCCATCAGATTGCAACTTTTCTCTCTCTATCTCTCTCTAGAGAGCTCCCCTCCCCAATATGTTATGATCCAAATCTTTTAGGGCTATCACCACCACTTTATTACCTTATTTTCACAATTAAAGCACCATTCGAAGGCCTCAAACCACCTTATTACACCATATAAAAACCCTAGACAAATTTATTGGGTTAGAGAAGAGGGTGTTCTTGGAGTTTGTTGGAGGTTTTAAGGGGGTGTTCTTGGAGGAAGAAGATGGATTTTTGTGGAGAACAAGGAGAGCTTCAATGGAACTTCCATGGAGTAAGCTTGTGGTGAGATTTTGGTAAACCCTTGAGGTCACCTTAAAAGGTGGGGGTTGCTCCTCCTACTTCGCCATTTCTACCACCATTTGGAGACTTTAGAGGTGAGAATACTAATATTGGTTTAAGTTTAAAGATGTATATAGTTTTATCTAGTTTATTTACATATATTAGACTTGAAATATGTAGGATACATATTAGTTCACATACTTGGGTAACTAGTTGCAGTCTATGATTTTATGTCTATACGGGTTTCAAAGAGATGATTTAAAATGGGGTTTAAAAGTGAATAAATTTTAGAATGTATATCTTCAACATTATGAAATAAAATGAATTAGAATGATGTTTTAAAGATATATAATGTGATTTTATGCAAAGAAATACATTAGGCTTGTTTAAGCCATTTTATGAGATTAAAATCTAATTTTATACTTAAATAAAGAAGATGAATATGAAAAGAAAACTTACACTTTAATGAGTTATTTAAGGTGGTTAAAACTCATGCAGAAAGCAAAATGGGTCTAATGTGTAAATATGTGAAAAGTAAGGCTTTTTTTATAAATTATGGGTTAAAAGTTAAAAATGGAAGCTAAATGTCTCAAATGTGTAAATAGTAGCAAAGTGGGAGTTAAGATGCAAAATTCCATAAATAAAGTGTGTAATTTAATGTCTAGAAAATGGAATTTTAATATGTAAAAAGGTGTTATTTATATATTAAAGGTCTTAAAGTAGCAAGTAATAATGTTGGATTAATTATGATATTCAACAAGTGTTAAAAATGGCTAAAGGCATTTTTAATGTTAAGTTGAAAACTTAATAACCATTTTTAGAAAATAACATTTGTTAAACGACTAAATTGCATGTTTTGGCAATAAAAGGATAAATTGATAAATTTGCTTAAATTGGAAGGAATAATATTCAAAGGAAAGGAATAATATTCAAAGTATGACACGGTAAAAAAGGGGGCGACAAAGTCCCGAGTTTTGGCTTCGGACAGTAAAAAAGTGAAAAATGGTTAAGTAATGTGCATATTTGTAAAATGTTAAAACACATCAAAGGAACTCAGATGACCTTATGATAATTAAGGAGGGCCTGGAGCCCCAGGGTGAAAGGCTCAAAACTACTAGCTATATGGTGGCGTCGTTGGTGGTGAGGATTCTATTAAAGTACGCAGTTTATTGGAAGATTCCAAGAATAAGATAAATGAATAAGAAACATGTCAAGAAATGGGTTGTGTGGTGAAATGTATTAAGACAACCTAACTTAAATGAAATAATGAATAGTTTGGTAAAGGATAAAATGGACAAAAAGTGTGTAAATTTATTACTGTTCATAAGGCAAAGGAAAGGAAATGTGTAGTGGTAAATGGGAGAGTTAAGCAACCTATGAAGGTGTAACCCGTAATTAACACCAGGGTGTGTATGAAAGGTTTTCAAAAGTTGAAGAAGTATTTTCTAACACGATATTCGCATGTGTTGAAAGTGGTTATTTGTAATGAAAATACTGATGTGCATCGTTTTAAATGGAAATGGTAATTTCGGTAAATGAATGGTTTCGGTTATACAAAGTATAGTGGTTTCAAGTATTTAACCGTGTGTGTTAAACATAGGGATAAATGTCAAGTTAAGAAAGAAGAAGTCTTTTATGAGATTAAGGTAAACTGATCGGACTAAATCATTTGAAATTAAAACAGTTTCATGCATTAAGTACATATAAATATCTATATATGTACAAGGTAGTTGCATGAGCACGTATGTATAACGTATAGAGTCTTCTTTTTGTCGTTCGTTTCTATACTGCGTTTTGTATATTTTCACTAGCATTGGCTCACACCCTCATCTTTGTTACGACAGGTTGAGTGCGGGTTCGTCTTCTGAGAGTGTTTAGTGTTATACAGGTAAGTATTTAATCTAAGTTTACATTAGTAGCTCTGTATACTTGGACTCCGGGGATGCTTCCCACAAGTCCCTCGCGTAGTTTGAACTTGAAATTGCAATCGCGTGCTAAACAAGTGAAACGTTAATTGAACTAAAACTGGTCTAGTAACATTATATACGTTGTTTCATTGCACTTCACACCTAACGCTTGGATGGGACCGGGTCGACTACAGGTAACCCATAAATCCGGTTCGGAGCGTTACATATACTAATCACGTATCAACACATAACAAATATAATAAGTGGCATACCACATATCAGATGAAAATTTCAATTCATTACAAACCAATAATCAATTTTAACAATTAATTATTTTCTACAAAAATACGCGTATTACACAAGCATTTCTTATTAAAAAAACATCCTACATTCTCTATTTTCTTTCTTCTTATCAAATACACGTATTTACGCACCCCACCCCCCTTTCTTCCCGCTCTCGATGAGGTTTTCCTTGGTAATTTGTAGTTTTCCTGTGGGAGCACGAGCATTTAGCCCCATATTAACAAACTTGTTTGCATTGGATTGCACAATTATCATTTGTTATTAATCTTCTATGGGACACTTGAGATTCTAAAAAAAATGCCTTCATTTATGTAAAGATTTATCATAAAGAAAATTAACCAACTAGGATTCATTGGAAATTATGGATAGGATTAGATCTCACAAACTAATTTAAAATGTGACTAAACCTTCAAAATTATTTTTCTATTTTCATAGTACCAAAAACAGGCAAAATGTCATTGCAATTCTAATTCTTTGGCTACAAACAGAATCCTATTTCTATCAACTCAAGTGTACATATCTCGGTTGGTCATGATACCACCCCAAACCAAGTTAGGGTGTAACAGCTTGCTATTTGCTTTCATGTGATTGGAGTTCATCTTAATATTTTATTTTGGTATGCAAAAACCTTCTTTTTTTTTCAAATTCGAAAAGAAATTAAACGCATACTTACTATGTTACAAATTAAGAGTTTATGTTTCCTTTTTGTATATATTAAGGATACATTTAATCAATGACTGAGATGAATACATATTAATTATCGAGAAATTTAAATGGTTGATTATGTTTAAAAAATAAAAGTTGGCTTTTAATTTGATATAATAAAAAAAAAGTGAACTCTTACTTTATAATGAATAGAAAATTACAAAAGAAATGTTTAGGGCCTGTTTGGTTTGCAACTATAATTCTGTTTTCTTTGTTTAAATACAATTATGATAAAAAAAAATCGTTTGGCAACCTTGTGACACCCCGCCTAATTAATCCCGGGTGATCACTCCTAAATCAAGTTAGAACAGGTTTCTCAGTTGGTCCATTCTTAGCATCACTGTCGTCTTTTTAATTACTAACCACCAAATTGAGAAAATAGACTGGTGCCAATTTTTATCTTTCAATTAATTAAATGAAACTCATGCGGAACATACAATAATACACAATCATAGTTAACTAAAATAACCATCCACAAATAAAATACCTAACCGAATAAACCATCGGTCCAAATAATCCAAAGAATAGGAAATAAAGACAAGTACTAAATCTCAACAAGTCTGACAGAAATAGATAAACTGTGAGCGATATGCTCAAAATAGCTGATAGAAGTCCCTACACTAAAATGAAAGAATGAAGCGTCTATCAAAACTCCCGCAACATCCACATATGCTGCAGCATCGGGTATCCTTAGTCAAGCCTGGAGTCCCTGTGGTTGGACACCTAAAAGGTTTTTTAAATTTTTTTATAGCAAGGGTTAGTACCCAAAAAGAGTTGAAAACATTTAACAAATGATTAACTTGCAGTAATAAATAAATATGCATGCTCTTCATATTTTAGTTAGTGTTGCACTCTCTTGAGGACTTCCTTACCCCTCCTCTAACGTGCACTATTAACGCTTCCATTTAATATATTAGGTCCTATGCTCCTGACCCAATACTTATGTTATCCCTTGCAATTAACCTACTCTAACCGAGTATGCCTTAAATCATGATTTTTAAGTTATTATAAACATCAACTTAATTTAATCATTACCCTTTTTAATTTCATATAACACTCACAACTGTTATGCTCATAATACATTTTTCACTATGTATTAATTATCCCATATATAATTATTTACCTAATTATATATTTAATCAAATTGCAGTATTCACAAAAGTTGAATAACATTTAATACTAACATCCAGCCGAGTAGAAATACTCAAAAATATAAATTCTCTATAGTGCTATCCCACTAGGTATGTTCACCTGACCTAGTTACCCCAAGTCAGAATTTGTCCCTAACTTGGTTATTACATAAATATTGGAGGCTGTCATATTCCTTCCCGAAAAGTGAGATGCCCCTCACCCATATAACGGACGCTACTCGCCCTACTCCTCAAGCTAGGGGATTCATCCACTACGCGTAACCTACCCCTATAGCACTAGAGTATATAATAATAAGAATAATATCTATCACTGATATTACAGCACACCCATATATATACATATATTATCGCACACCGTATATATATATAAATATAAAAATATCTCGGCTATATCGTGTACTGTCCGTGACACAAGCCTATTCCATTTTACAATGAGTTTGTGGCCAAACTCGAAATATTAATTAATTTTCACAGAAATTTCTTTTGGTGTCACCCTAACCAATATATCCGGACTTACTTTCGTGGTCCGAATTAACATTTTTCGAGTCTCAATCCCCGACTCTAAATTATTTAGCCGATGCCTAAATAAAATTTATATCTCGGTATTGCTAAATCGTTACGCCCGGACTTGTTTCCTATGTCCATAATTAATCCTTTCGAACAAACTTCTCATAATTAAATCTTAGTGTGTCATACCTAATTTATCCAAAACATTTTATTTAATTATGATGTCACACTAAGCCGTCTTCAAATCCTAATTAATTTTTTTTATTCACTATTAAATAGATTTTAAATCCATGTATTAAGTACTCATCAAATTTAAGACATGGAAAAATATTAAATTAAATTTATCTCCATATAAAGGAAAACTGGGTGAATTGCCAGAATCTGCCGACCATCGATCGATCGACCCCAGACCTTCGATCGATCGATCGAGCAGGTCTTCATCTTCTTCACGAAGACAGATTCAGCCATGGACTATTTTTCCCAAACCCTAGTTTTCTCTACCAGCAACCTTAAACCCTCTTAACATTAATACATGTTAGAAACCTTATTAGGGACCTCCAGAATGTCCACCAACATTATTAATTCGTCCATTAACTACAATTTCTGTATTTGGGGAAAAATTCCATTTTTAATCCTTTACCCATTTATAACCCAAGTTCCATCATCAAATCCCTTTCTAATTATCCAGATATCATCCTACCAGATATATATTAACATACAAATTTCACATTTTTACATAAACCCTTACCCAAATTTCGTAAATCATATTATTATCTTCAAAATCAGATTATGCCATTAACACCCAAAACGAATTTCCTTAAATACACACATCACATGAATACGAATCGAAATACATTTTTACATGCTACAGCAAGTTAACACTTGCCTTAAGGTTCGTAGAGTCTGAATTTGGAGATGAGTTCCAAGGTTGAAGATGACCCTTGTTGGCTCTCTTGTGATCCCCGAGTCTGCCCTTAACTGCTGTTAGGGTTCCTTAACACACTAACTCTTTTCCTAAACTCACATCAGCGGTTATCTTATTTCTCCTAATTCATTAATTTACTTAAATCCCCTTTTTTGCCTAATGGGCCAAGCCCAAGTGAACCAAATGCCCCCGTGTGGGCCCGACAATGTCTAAAAATGCCCTGTGACCCGTTTACTACCCCCGGGTACACTTTTCCGACTATCTCGGCCCATCCGGACTCAATTGTACACTTAGAATTGGCATCCGAATTAATTTATAAAAATACTTATCCCCCACCCTTTTTGTCTATACCGACTCCCGATTGGGATAAGTGCATACCTTGTCATTAATACTCGAAATGACATAATTACAATATTACTATTCACTTAGTAAATAAGTTTTAATTAAATATTAATCATTCACTTCCCGATTAATGTTTAAATAAAATTTTCCTAATTAAAATAATTAAAATTATGACTCACAAGTAATTTCAATTCCCGAATTACTTAGATATTTAATGCATGAAAATAAAAATACGGGGTGTTACATACTCCCCCCATTATAAAGGAATTTTGTCCCCAAAATTAGGTCATACCTGTGATGAAAAGCTCTGGATATTGTTCACACATATCCTCCTCCCGCTCCCAGGTAGACTCGTCAACGTTGTGATGACCCCACTGTACTCTAACTAGTGGAACAACCTTGGATCGTACCTTCCGCTCACTCCGGTCCAGAATAGCCATTGGTCTCTCCTCATTTGAGATGTCTGGCTGTAAATCAATTTCCTTGAGTGGAATGTGCCAGAAGGCCCTCTCGCTCCTACGGTATTTCTTCAGCAATGCCACATGGAACACGTCGTGTATCCGCTGAAGGTGCTATGGTAATCCCAGCCTGTAGGCTACAGGCCCCACTCTCTCGATAATAGGGAAAGGTCCCAAGTACCTCGGTGCTAACTTACCCTTCTTGTCAAACCGCATCACCCCTTTCATAAGGGACACCCGGACCAATACCTGATCTCCAACCTCTAGCTCCACATGTCTCCGTGAAGCTATTCGAATCCTCCCTCAGATCAGAACTATCTTGGCAGATGTCTCCTGAACAATCTCCGGCCCCAATAGTTTGTTGTTCCCCACCTCTAACCAACAAGCGGGTGAAAACAAGGCCTCCCGTATAGTGCCTCGAATGGTGCGATGTCAATCGTGAATTAGTAAGAGTTGTTATACGCAAACTCTACCAGAGGAAGATATTTCTCCCAACCTCCCCCAAAGTCTAGTATACACATTCTTAGCATATCTTCCAGCATCTGATTGACTCTCTCGGTCTGTCCGCCAGTCTGTGGGTGATAGGTTGTACTAAAACGTAACTCCGTGCCCATGGCCTCCAGAAAACTATGCCAAAAGTGGGCCACAAAGATCTTGTCCCTATCCGACACAATATTTATCGGTACCCCATGAAGCCAAACAATCTCTACTATGAATAGCTGCGCATAACGCATCGTCTCAAAGTCTGTGCGAACCGGCAGGAAGTGGGCCACTTTGGTCAACCGATCCACAATGACCCATATGGAATCGTGACCCTTCTACGATGTCGGTAACCCTGTAATGAAGTCCATGGAGATGCTCTCCCACTTCCACACGGTAATTTCAAGTGGCTGTAGGATCTCTGATGGTTAACTTTCACAATCTGACACGTGGCACATTTCGAGACAAATTCTGCTATGTCTCGTTTCATTCCTGTCCACCAATACTGCCTCCTCATATCCTGATACATTTTATCCCCACCGAGATGTACCGCGAATCTCGACCCATGAGACTCTGTCATAACAGCGTGCCTCAACTCCTCATCTTTTGGCACAATCAACCTCCCATTAAGGCGTAAGCCTCCCTCCGAGCTGATCGAGTAACCTTCTGCTCCCTCAACTAGCTCACCTTATCTCGACAGGTCTGATCCTCTGCATGAGCCTTCACAACCCGCATAATGATCTCAAGTGTGATGGATAATGCTGACATACAAGCCCTGGCTACATCATCCTCATATCGAAGTTCTCTCCACTTCGCCTTCCATACTTCTAATATTTCCCAGTCGGTATCCAACTCAATGCATCTGCTACTACATTAGCCTTACCAGGATGATACTGAATATCAAACTAGTAATCTTTCACGAATTCTAGCCATCGCCTCTGCCTCATATTCAAATCCTTCTGAGTGAAGAGATACTGAAGTGATTTGTGATCCGTGAATAACGTGAACTGCTCCCCCAGAAGATAATCTCTCCATATCCTCAAAGCAAAAACGACTGCTGCCAACTCCAGGTCATGAGTGGGGTAATTTCTCTCACGGGGCTTTAGCTTTCGGGATGCATAAGCTATAGCCCTTTCCTCCTGCTGAAGCACACCCCCAAGTCCCTGTAAGGATGCATCAGTGTAAACCCGATACTCTAATCCTCCTTTAGGCAATGCAAGCACGGGTGCAGATGTCAACTTGTCCTTTAACTCGTCAAAACCTAACTGACAATGATCATTCCAAGTGAAAGGTACCCCTTTCCGGGTCAGATTCGTCAAAGGGCCCGCAATCTTTGAGAATCCTTTGATGAACCGCCTGTAGTAACTGACCAATACCAGAAAACTACGCACTTCCGTCGATGTCGTGGGTTGTCCCCACTCCCTCACCGCCGATACTTTACTCGGATCCACCGCAATACCCTGGTCTGACACCACGTGGCCAAGAAACTGAACCTCCCGTAGCCAAAATCCACACTTATCGAATTTGGCATAGAGCTGGTGATCCCGCAATGTCTGTAACACTATACGCAGGTGCTCTGTGTGCTCCTTCTCAGTGCGCGAGTAGATCAGGATGTCATCAATGAACACGATGACAAACTGATCGAGAAACTCCCTGAAACCCCTGTTCATGAGATCCATGAACACTGATGGTGCATTGGTGACCCCGAATGGCATCACCCTGAACTCATACCATCCATACCGCGACATGAAAGTTGTCTTAGGAACATCCTCCTCTCGGATACGTAATTGATGATACCCTGACCTCAAGTCGACCTTAGAGAAGTAAGACACCCCTCTCAACTGGTCAAATAGATCATTAATCCTAGGCAACGGATACTTATTCCGTATCGTGGCCTTATTCAGCTCTCTATAGTCTACGCATAACCATAGTGAGCCATCTCGCTTTTTCACAAACAACACCGGTGCACCCCACGGTGATGTACTCCGTCGAATGAAACCCTGACCCAAAAGCTGCTGAATCTGCTCGCGTAGTTCACGCATCTCTGAAGGGGCCATACGGTATGGGGTCCGAGCAATTGGCCTCGTCCCCGGGGCTAAATCGATTACAAATTTGATTTCCCTGCTGGGTGGCAACCTTGGTATCTCCTGAAACACATCCTCAAAGTCTCTTACAACTGGTATTGAATCAAATGGGATAGTCACCTCCTGTGAGGTTTCCTCCTCAATGTAGTACAAGTGTGTGCGTGACCCTCCCTCCGGTAGTGGCATTGCTATTAAGAACATCTCTTACGCTGGAATGGAGAACATGATGGTCCTCTCGTAGCAATCTACTGTCGCCCGATAACCTGCCAACCAATCCATACCCAAGATGACATCGTACCCCTCCATATCTAACACTAAGAGGTCCGCTTCTAAACTAAGTCTCCCAATCAAAATGTCCACCCCCCGACAAATCGAGTGAATCGTATCCCAACTGCCTACTAGCGACTCTACACACATCTGAAGACTACCCGCGGTCTCAAGTAGTCCGGCCCGTTTAGAAAAATTTACTTTAATGAATGAATTTGATGCTCTCGTATCAAAAAGAATACTACCCTCATAACCATGAATGAGAAACATACCCTCAACTGCTGGTGGTGCTTGCTGCGCCGGGGGATTGGGAACATCCCGGACGTTATACACACGCCCGTAATGCATCTGTCCCTACTGGGGTGGGGCGGGTGGGGCTGGTGCTGCTAGCGAGAATTGGCCTCGTTGCCCCTGTTGGGCCTCCTACTGTTGACCTCTGCCCCTCTGTGGGCACTCCCTCTTGAAATGTCCTGGCTGGCCACAGAAAAAATAGCGTCTCTGACCATCCCACTGTCGTTGGCCTTGTTGGTCCTGACGCGGTTGGCCCTGGCCCTGCTGGCCTCCCCCATTGTTCCCTTGGCCCTGACGGCCCTAAGGAACCTGCTGCTGCAGATTCGGGAACGGCTGCCCCTGCCTGAACCCCTGCCTCCTGGTCGAAACCCACTAGGCTTAAACTTCTTAGCCTGATTCCCTTGCTGACTACCCGCCTGCTACTGAGTACCACTTGTGTCACTACTAGTAACGACCTTGCCCTGTTGGCTCGGCTCCCCTGTTCTCTTGCTCCCTCTCGTATGGAAGCGATGATCCTGGCAGTGTACAAGTGCGGCATTAATGACATCTGTATACGTCACTAATTCCGGATTCCCAATCAAGTGTTGCATGATCCGCCAGGCTAAACCGTCCATAAACCTCGATTTCTTCCGCTCCTCATCGCTCACCTCATTTGGCACAAAGTTTGCCAAACGGGTGAACTCTTCCTCGTAGTCTGCCACTGATCGGTCACCCTGAACTTAATCACTGAATTTCTTTCTCATCTTAGTCTCTACTTCTTGTGTAAAGTATTTGCGGTCGAACCGCACCCAGAACTCTGCTATTGGCATCAAGTCATGCTCCTCGGCGGTGGTAACTGACTCCCACGACTATAAGGCTGCCCCCGACAGACGAAACGTAGCAAGCATCTGTTTCTGTACCTCGGTACACTCCAACATGCGCAGATGGTTCTGAATGTTCTTCTTCCAGTCACAAGCCTCTACTACATCTTTGCTACCTCGAAACTCAGGTGGGTGACCCTCCTGGAAGGTCTCCCTAACTCTCTGCCAAGATGGTGGCCCCACTGGAGCCTGAACTGCTGGTGCCACTGGAGGCGGTGCCTGGGGCTGTGGAAAGTGAGATTCCATAGTTCTCATTGTTGTTTTGACCGGCTGGGCCGCTATCACTGCCACCTGAGTAGTGGAAATCAACTCGGGTGGGGGTGGTGGTGGCGGTACTTGTGGCTCCTGGTGAGCCTCCCTGATCGCATCCCTAGCCACAGCCCTCTCTACTCTCAGTCCCATCGGTGGCATCTGAAATAGATTAAATCGCATAAGTACACAGTTTACACAAAAATAGACACAGCAGAAATACGATATCACAAGCGAAAAATGAATCAACAGTCCTAATAATAGGTCTCTATAACAACCGAGTGCTACGCTGAAACGTAGAAAGCCGCACAGATCCTAAGGACACTAGAACCTGATGCTCTGATACCATGTATGACACCCCGCCTAATTAATCCTGGGTGATCAGTCCTAAATCAAGTTAGAACAAGTTTCTCAGTTGGTCCATTCTTAGCATCACTGTCATCTTTCTAATTACTAACCACCTAAGTGAGAAAATAGACTGGTGCCAATTTTTATCTTTCAATTAATTAAATGAAACTCATGCGGAACATACAATAATACACAATCACAGTTAACTGAAATAACCATCCACAAATAAAATACCTAACCGAATAAACCATCGGTCCAAATAATCCAAAGAATAGGAAATAAAGACAAGTACTAAATCTCAACAAGTCTGACAGAAATAGATAAACTGTGAGCGACATGCTCAAAATAGCTGATAGAAGTCCCTACACTAAAATGAAAGAATGAAGCCTCTATCAAAACTCCTGCAACATCCACATATGCTGCAGCATCGGATATCCTGAGAAAGATTCAAGCCTGGCGTCCCTGTGGTTGGACACCTAAAAGGTTTTTTTAAAAATTTTATAGCAAGGGTTAGTACCCAAAAACAGTTGAAAACATTTAACAAATCATTAACTTGCAGTAATAAATAAATATGCATGCTCTTCATATTTTAGTTAGTGTCGCACTCTCTAGAGGACTTCCTTACCCCTCCTCTAACGTGCACTATTAACGCTTCCATTTAATATATTAGGTCCTATGCTCCTGACCCAATACTTATGTTATCATTTGCAATTAACCTACTCTAACCGAGTATTCCTTAAATCATGATTTTTAAGTTATTATAAGCATCAACTTAATTTAATCATTACCCATTTTAATTTCATATAACACTCACAACTGTTATGCTCATAATACATTTTTCACTATGTATTAATTATCCCATATATAATTATTTACCTAATTATATATTTAATCAAATTGCAGTATTCACAAACACTGAATAACATTTATTACTAACATCCAGCCAAGTAGAAATACTCAAAAATATAAATTCTCTATAGTGCTATCCCACTAGGTATGTTCACCTGACCTAGTTACCCCAAGTCAGAATATCTCCCTAACTTGGTTATTACATAAATATTGGAGGCGGTCATATTCCTTCCGTGAAAGTGAGATGCCCCTCACCCGTATAACGGACGCTATGATCTGGGATTATACTCGTCCTACTCCTCAAACTAGGGGATTCATCCACTACGCGTAACCTCCCCCTATAGAACTAGAGTATATAATAATAACAATAATATCTACCACTGATATTATAGCACACCCATATATATACATCCACTATCTCACACCGTATATATATATATAAATATAAAAAT
Organism: Sambucus nigra; assembly: GCA_949130495.1. Lineage (NCBI taxonomy): Eukaryota > Viridiplantae > Streptophyta > Magnoliopsida > Dipsacales > Adoxaceae > Sambucus > Sambucus nigra. The sequence continues at coordinate 181,556,891 of OX422211.1, read as the reverse complement.
ATCCCGGCTATACCGTGTACTGTCCATGACACAAGCCTATTCCATTTTATAATGAGTTTGTGGCCCAACTCGAAATATTAATTAATTTTCACATAAATTTCTTTTGGTGTCACCCTAACCAATATATCCGGACTTACTTTCGTGGTCCGAATTAACATTTCCAGAGTCTCAATCCCCGATTCTAAATTATTTAGTCGATGCCTAAATAAAATTTATATCTCGGTATTGCTCAACCGTTACGCCCGGACTTGTTTCCTATGTCCATAATTAATCCTTTCGAACAAACTTCTCATAATTAAATCTTAGTGTGTCACACCTAATTTATCCAAAACATTTTTTTTAATTATGATGTCACACTAAGCCGTCTTCAAATTCTAATTAATTTTTTTTATTCAGTATTAAATAGATTTTAAATCCATGTATTAAGTACTCATCAAATTTAAGACATGGAAAAATATTAAATTAAATTTATCTCCATATAAAGGAAAACTGGGTGAATTGCCAGAATCTGCCGACCATCGATCGATCGACCCCAGACCTTCGATTGATCGATCGAGCAGGTCTTCGTCTTCTTCGCGAAGACAGATTCAGCCATGGACGATTTTTCCCAAACCCTAGTTTTCTCTACCAGCAACCTTAAGCCCTCTTAACACTCATACATGTTAGAGACCTTATTAGGGACCTCCAGAATGTCCACCAACATTATTAATTCGTCCATTAACTACAATTTCTGTATTTGGGGAAAAATTCCATCTTTAACCCTTTACCCATTTATAACCCAAGTTCCATCATCAAATCCGTTTCTAATTATCCAGATATCATCCTACCAGATATATATTAACATACGAATTTCAGATTTTTACATAAAACCTTACCCAAATTTCGTAAATCAGATTATTATCTTCAAAATCAGATTATGCCATTAACACCCAAAATGAATTTCCTTAAATACACACGTCACATGAATATGAATCGAAATACATTTTTACATGCTACATCAAGTTAACACTTGCCTTAACGTTCGTAGAGTCTGAATTTGGAGATGAGTTCCAAGGCTGAAGATGATCCTTGTTGGCTCTCTTGTGATCCCCAAGTCTGCCCTTAACTGCTGTTAGGGTTCCTTAACACACTAACTCTTTTTCTAAACTCACATCAGCGGTTATCTTATTTCTCCTAATTCATTAATTTACCTAAATCCCGTTTTTTGCCTAATGGGCCAAGCCCAAGTGACCCAAATGCCCCCGTGTGGGCCCGGCTATGTCTAAAAATGCCCCGTGACCCGTTTACTACCCCCGGGTACACTTTTTCAACTATCTCGGCCCATCCGGACTCAACTGTACACTCAGAATTGGCATCCGAATTAATTTATAAAAATACTTATCCCCCACCCTTTTTGTCTATACCGACTCTCGGTTGGAATAAGTGCATATCCTGTCATTAATACTCGAAATGACATAATTACAATATTACTATTCACTTAATAAATAAGTTTTCATTAAATATTAATCATTCACTTCCCGATTAATGTTTAAATAAAATTTTCCTAATTAATTTAATTAAAATTACGACTCACGAGTAATTTCAATTCCCGAATTACTTAGATATTTAATGCATGAAAATAAAAATACGGGGTGTTACATAGTGTGCCATCTCGCTTTTTCACAAACAGCACCGGTGCACCCCGCGGTGATGTACTCCGTCGAATGAAACCCTGACCCAGAAGATGCTGAATCTGCTCTCGTAGTTCAGGCATCTCTAAAGGAGCCATACGGTATGGGGCCCGAGCAATTGGCCTCGTCCCCGGGGCTAAATCGATTACAAATTTGATTTCCCTGCTGGGTGGCAACCCTGGTATCTCTTGAAACACATCCTCAAAGTCTCTTACCACTGGGATTGAATCCAATGGGATAGTCACCTCCTGCGAGGTTTCCTCCTCAATATAGTACAAGTGTGTGCGTGACCCTCCCTCCGGTAGTGGCATTGCTATTAAGAACATTTATTGCCCTGGAATGGAGAACACAATGGTACTCTCATAGCAATCTACCATCGCCCGATAACCTGCCAACCAATCCATACCCAAGATGACATCGTACCCCTCCATATCTATCACTAAGAGGTCCGCTGCTAAACTAAGTCTCCCAACCAAATTTCCACAACCCGACAAATCGAGTGAATCGTAGCCTCGCTGCCTACTGGCGGCTCTACACACATCCGAAGACTACCCGCGGTCTCTAGTATTCCGACCCGTTTAGCAAAATTTAATTTAATGAATGAATGTGATGCTCTCGTATCAAAAAGAATACTACCCTCATAACCATGAATGAGAAACATACCCTCAACTGTTGGCGGTGCCTGCTGCGCCGGGGGATTGGGAACATCCCGGACGTTATACACACGCCCGTAGTGCATCTACCCCTGCTGAGGTGGGGCGGGTGGAGCTGGTGCTGCTAGCGGTAATTGGCCCCGTTGCCCCTGTTGGGACTCCTGCTGTTGACCTCTGCCCCTCTGTGGGTATTCCCTCTTGAAATGTCCTGGATGGCCACAAACAAAACAGCGTCTCTGACCATTCCCCTTTCGTTGGCCCTGTTGGTCCTGACACGGCTGGCCCTGGCCCTCCTGGCCTCCCCCATTATTCCCTTGGCCCTGACGGCCTTGAGGAACCTACTGCTGCTGATTCGGGCCCGGCTGCCCCTGCCTGAACCCCTGTCCTCGTGGTCGGAACCCACCAGGCTTAAACTTCTTAGACTGATTCTGTTGCTGACTGCCCCCCTGCTGCTGAGTACCACTTGTGTCACTACTAGTAACGGCCTTGCCCTGTTAGCTCGGCTCCCCTGTTCTCTTGCTCCCCTTCGTATGGAAGCGATGATCCTGGCAGTGTACAAGTGCGGCATAACGACGTGTGTATACGTCACTAACGCCGAATTCCCAATCAAGTGTTGCCTGATCCGCCAGGCTAAACCGTCCATAAACCTCGATTTCTTCCGCTCCTCATCGCTCACCTCATTTGGCACAAAGTTTGCGAAACGGGTGAACTATTCCTTGTAGTCTGCCACTGATCGGTCACCCTGAACTAAATCACTGAATTTCTTTCTCATCTCAGTCTCTACTGCTTGTGGAAAGTATTTGCGGTCGAATCGCACCCAGAACTCTGCTATCGGCATCAAGTCTCGCTCCTTGCCAGTGGTAACTGACTCCCACCACTGTAAGGCTGCCCCCGACAGACGAAAGTTAGCAAGCATCTGTTTCTGTACCTCGGTACACTCTAATATGCGCAGATGGCGCTGAATGTTCTTCTTCCAGTCACAAGCCTCTACTACATCTGTGCTACCTCGAAACTCAGGTGGGTGACCCTTATGGAAGGTCTCCCTAACTCTCTGCCAAGATGGTGGCCCCACTGGAGCCTGAACTATTGGTGCCACTGGAGGCGGTGCCCGGGGTTATGGAAAGTGAGCTGCCATAGCTCTCATTGTTCTTTCGACCGCCTGGGCCGCTATCACTGCCACCTGAGTAGTGGAAATCAACTCGGGCGGGGGTGGTGGTGGCGGTACTTGTGTCTCCTGATGAGCCTCCCTGATCTCATCCCTAGCCACAACCCTCTCTGCTCTCAGTCTCCTCGGTGGCATCTGAAATAGATTAAATCGCATAAGTACACAGTTTACACAAAAATATTCACAGCATAAACACGATATCACAAGCGAAAAATGAATCAACAGTCCTAATAATAGGGCTCTATAACGACCGAGTGCTACGCTGAAATGTAGAAAGCCGCACAAATCCTAAGGAAACTAGAACCTGATGCTCTCATACCATCTGTGACACCCCGCCTAATTAATCCTGGGTGATCAGTCCAAAATCAAGTTAGAACAGGTTTCTCAGTTGGTCCATTCTTAGCATCACTGCCATCTTTTTAATTACTAACCACCTACGTGAGAAAATAGACTGGTGCCAATTTTTATCTTTCAATTAATTAAATGAAACTCATGCGGAACATACAATGTACACAATCACAGTTAACTGAAATAGCCATCCACAAATAAAATACCTAACCGAATAAACCATCGGTCCAAATAATCCAAAGAATAGGAAATAAAGACAAGTACTTAATCTCAACAAGTCTGACAGAAATAGATAAACTGTGAGCGACATGCTCAAAATAGCTTATAGAAGTCCCTACACTAAAATGAAAGAATGAAGCGTCTATCAAAACTCCCGCAACATCCACATATGCTGCAGCATCGGATATCCTGAGAAAGCGTCAAGCCTGGCGTCCCTGTGGTTGGACACCTAAAAGGTTTTTTAAATTTTTTTATAGCAAGGGTTAGTACCCAAAAACAGTTGAAAACATTTAACAAATGATTAACTTGTTGTAATAAATAAATATGCATGCTCTTCATATTTTAGTTAGTGTCGCACTCTCTTGAGGACTTCCTTACCCCTCCTCTAACGTGCACTATTAACACTTCCATTTAATATATTAGGTCCTATGCTCCTGACTCAATACTTATGTTATCCATTGAAATTAACCTACTCTAACCAAGTATGCCTCAAATCATGATTTTTAAGTTATTATAAACATCAACTTAATTTAATCATTACCCTTTTTAATTTCATATAACACTCACAACTATTATGCTCATAATACATTTTTCACTATGTATTAATTATCCCATATATAATTATTTACCTAATTATATATTTAATCAAATTGCAGTATTCACAAACACTGAATAACATTTAATACTAACATCTAGCCGAGTAGAAATACTCAAAAATATAAATTCTCTATAGTGCTATCCCACTAGGTATGTTCACCTGACCTAGTTACCCCAAGTCAGAATTTCTCCTTAACTTGGTTATAACATAAATATTGGAGGCGGTCATATTCCTTCCCTGAAAGTGAGATGCCCCTCACCCGTATAACGGACGCTATGACCTGGGATTATACTCACCCTACTCCTCAAGCTAGGGGATTCATCCACTACGCGTAACCTCCCCCTATAGCACTAGAGTATATAATAATAACAATAATATCTATCACTGATATTATAGCACACCCGTATATATACATATACTATCTCACACCGTATATATATATATATAAATATAAAAATATCCCGGCTATACCGTGTACTGTCCATGACACAAGCCTATTCCATTTTATAATGAGTTTGTGGCCCAACTCGAAATATTAATTAATTTTCACATAAATTTCTTTTGGTGTCGCCCTAACCAATATATCCGGACTTACTTTCGTGGTCCGAATTAACATTTGCCGAGTCTCAATCCCCGATTCTAAATTATTTAGTTGATGCCTAAATGAAATTTATATCTCGGTATTTCTCAACCGTTACGCCCGGACTTGTTTCCTATGTCCATAATTAATCCTTTCGAACAAACTTCTCATAATTAAATCTTAGTGTGTCACACCTAATTTATCCAAAACATTTTTTTTAATTATGATGTCACACTAAGCCGTCTTCAAATTCTAATTAATTTTTTTTATTCACTATTAAATAGATTTTAAATCCATGTATTAAGTACTCATCAAATTTAAGACATGGAAAATATTAAATTAAATTTATCTCCATATAAAGGAAAACTGGATGAATTTCCAGAATCTGCCGATCATTGATCGATCGAGCAGGTCTTCGTCTTCTTCGCGAAGACAGATTCAGCCATTGACGATTTTTTCCAAACCCTAGTTTTCTCTACCAGCAACCTTAAGCCCTCTTAACATTAATACATGTTAGATACCTTATTAGGGACCTCCAGAATGTCCACCAACATTATTTATTCATCCATTAACTACAATTTCTGTATTTGGGGAAAAATTCCATCTTTAACCCTGTACCCATTTATAACCCAAGTTCCATCATCAAATCCGTTTCTAATTATCCAGATATCATCCTACCAGATATATATTAACATACAAATTTCATATTTTTACATAAACCCTTACCCAAATTTCGTAAATCAGATTATTATCTTCAAAATCAGATTATGCCATTAACACCCAAAACGAATTTCCTTAAATAGACACATCACATGAATATGAATCGAAATACATTTTTACATGCTACAGCAAGTTAACACTTGCCTTAAGGTTCGTAGATTCTGAATTTGGAGATGAGTGTTAAGGTTGAAGATGACCCTTGTTGGCTCTCTTGTGATCCCCAAGTCTGCCCTTAACTGCTGTTAGGGTTCCTTAGCACACTAACTCTTTTTCTAAACTCACATCAGAGGTTATCTTATTTCTCCTAATTCATTAATTTACCTAAATCCCGTTTTTTGCCTAATGGGCCAAGCCCAAGTTACCCAAATGCCCCCGTGTGGGCCCGGCTATGTCTAAAAACGCCTCGTGACCCGTTTACTACCCCCGGGTACACTTTTCTGACTATCTCGGCTCATTCGGACTCAACTGTACACTCAGAATTGGCATCCGAATTAATTTATAAAAATACTTATCCCCCACCCTTTTTGTCTATACCGACTCCCGGTTGGGATAAGTGCATACTCTGTCATTAATACTCGAAATGACATAATTACAATATTACTATTCACTTAGTAAATAAGTTTTCATTAAATATTAATCATTCACTTATCGATTAATGTTTAAATAAAATTTTCCTAATTAATTTAATTAAAATTACGACTCACAAGTAATTTCAATTCCCGAATTACTTAGATATTTAATGCATGAAAATAAAAATACGGGGTGTTACATAACCTGTTTTTAAACAGAGAATTATAATATTTCTGTGTTATAATCAAGTTTTTCAGAAAACAGGTTTAGGGTGTTTTATAACTTCTGTTTTTTATTTTTTAACTCAAAATTATTCATTCTTAATATTTTAATGTGGTTATACCTTAATATATAATATACATACATAGTACATTAATATGTGTGTAATTCTTATAGATACAAAATATATATGTACATGTACACAAAATTACGTATGGAATAATATAAAGTTAAATAATATTATCAATAGATACATGATACTTATATATAGTTTTATACATGTATTATTAATATATGGAATAATATAAAATATACATATAGTACATATGTATTAAAAAATATTATCAATTCATGTAAGTATATAATTTTATAATGAATTATACATGCAATATCATTATATATATATATATAGTTAAACTCCCCAACATACCTCATTAAATATATCTAAAAATACATGATATTAAATATTAAATGTACGTGTATATAATTTATGTATGTATACATTTATGGAGACCGGATCTCATGAGGACCTCTGTTTGCATACCGTTGGCGCGGACCAATTTTGATAAAATAGTAAAAAAATTATTTTTGAGCTGATTTTTTTTTTATAGTTTTTAAACATTTCAGTAGGGCATATAAAAAAAATCAGGTCAAAATGAATTTTTTTACTATTTAAAAAAAAACGGTCAAACTTTGTCAGTTTTTAAAAACTTAAAAACTGACACAGTTTGACTGATTTTTTTAAAATAGCAAAAAAAATCATTTTGAGCTGATTATTTTTTTATGATCCTATTGAAATGTTTAAAAATCAGCCCAAAAATATTTTTTTTACTATTTTAAAAAAATGGTCCTCATTCGGGGTCCTCATACTCGGACCTCACTTGATCATTTCCCTACAATTATGTATCATGTATGTTACATTTTTATGTATGTATGTATGTATGTATGTATGTATGTATATATATAATTTATGTATATATGTATACATTCATGTATCATGTATGTATGCATGTATGTTACTTTTTTATGATGTATGATGTATGTATGTATACATTCATGATACATGTATGTTACATTTTTATGATGTATGTATGTATGTATGTATGTATGTATGTATGTATGTAATTTATGTATGTATGCATACATTCATGTATCATGTATCCCATTCATGTATCATGTATGTTACATATAATTTATGTATGTATGTATACATTCATGTATCATGTATCCCATTCATGTATCATGTATGTTACATACATACATACATACATACATACATACATACATACATACATACACACATACATACATACATACATACATACATACATACATACTTGTATCATGTATCCCATTCATGTATCATGTATGTTACATACATACATACATACATACATACATACATACATACATACATACATGTATCATGTATGTTACATACATACACTACAAGAAAAATGGCCATTTGTGTCACTCAAAAACTGACATAAATGACCATTTATGTCAGTTTTAGAAATTTTCAAAACTGACATATAAAGCCCTGACCTAAATGTTCATAAAACTGACATAAATAAAATTACATTTATCTCAATTTTTAAGAACAAACATAAAAACTACCGTATTCACCATGTTTTTAATCACATTTTCATAAAAAATGGCATAAATAACATCACATTTATGTCAGTTTTAATAATTTTATGAAAGTTTTATCAAAATTGACATAAATGTTGATATAAAAATTTAAAAAAAAAATCATTACTCCATCAATAGACAACTATTATTTGGGGTAATAAAAAGTCAAACAACATTCAAATAGTTTAGATTCTTTAAACAAATTCACATATAACTTCAAATATACAATATTCATCAAAGAAATTCACGTTGTTCCTCAAATAAACAAAGTGTCAATTTGGAAAAAAAAAATGGGCAGAGTCTCCTTTATTCATTGAACTATCCACCCAAGGGGTAACAACCAATCCAACAAAATGTAAAATTGAAATACAGGGAAACCTTTTAAGAATTCCCCTTACAAAAGGTAATTGCATCCATCTATATATCAACACTTGGCAGTGCTCGATCAATTTTCACTTGGCAGTGCTTGCTCCATTTGGCTTCACTTGGCAGTGCTTGGTTTTGCTGCTGGTGGTCTGATTTCAGTCATTGGTTTGCTGGTTCGTTCTACCCCATTTATTATCGGGTTGATCTTGCGTTGGTAAAAATCAAACAAATAAAAAAATGGGTAAAAATGGAATACATAAACTGCAAGATCCTTACCTGAGAAAAAAATTAAACATACAAGTAAGCATTAGAAGATGAATACATAAACTGTGTATTTAAAAGTAAAAGAGGGCAACCGAGAGTATACATGATGGTGTTGATGAAAGCATGATCCATAAACTGTGTAATTAAAATTTTGACCTTGAACATGCATTGCTTAATTAACAGAGAATGCACTTTGTAATTCGAAAGAGCATAGAATGTGTTATTGGACATGAAGAAGTATCTTTAAAAACTAAACAAGGTGAGAAAGTAATTAGCGTAAATAGAAATATCAATCATAACTAGTAAGATTTCAATCAACGTTATCTAGTCGCCCCTGTGTTTGATGTTAGAATGTTGTCAATTGACAAAACAAGAACAATAGTTCGTAAGAAACTAGAAGAAACAAAGTTAGATACTGAAGTGTCTAAGCAGAACAAACACGTAGTAAAGTTAGTAAACCATCTATCTCATGAGTTAATCGAAGTAAAATAGTTTAGACACATCCTAATAAAATAATTTAGGACAGTGGATTTGGGTCAGTGGATTGGGTGGATTATGGGTTTACCAAATCTTTCAGATATTCAGGGATATTTAACTTTTAATATTGTCAAAGAAGTATGCGTGTTCTCTCATCTTCTGATTCTAACATGTTGAGTGTATGTGTTTACAATCTTATAAGGTGAATTATGGATTTTCTTGTGGCTTTTATATGACTTCCTTGTGGACTACATATCAACATTGAGTGTAAATAATCCTATTTGAAAAAAAGAAGATAAAAGACAGTATATTTTGGTCAGTTTTCTCCATTATTCGAATTCCTTTAGTTTTAACTCTCCAACTCGGTGCATGGATAAAATATTCAGGTTCTGCAACTATTAGTGGAGCTACTATAGCATCTTCATATGTTGGTTTGGTATATATAGTTCCATTTCACATGTATTTGAGCTAACAAATTAAAATTAATAATAAGAATAGAGTAGGAGTGAAAACCTTGAATGGTTCATTATTAGTTCGCAACTTAATTCCAGGTAGAAAATGCAACCAAACTAGGAATCCTTATAGTTTTAAATGTGGGTTGAAGTTAACTTATGTTGTGATTAGTGGCATTTATATGAATAGGACTAACAACAAAAATCTAAAATGTTTGGGATCAACAACTAACAATTCTTAAAAAGTTGGACTAAATCCGAACAACTCCATATTTATAACAACTATATAACTGTTATATATATAGGCAGTATGTATAACATCTATATAGCTGTTTGAAAGATAACTACGTTAAGAATATGAGAACTGTTAATTACATTTCTTAGTTGATGAATAAGGACAGACCTCTAATCACTGGGCCAAATGAGATTAAAAATTATATTGTCCCGTTTTCTGAAGATATTTATTCTGCCAACCCCTATATTCGACATGATTATTTTGTTAACAGTGTAATTCCTCATTTGGTTAGTTATCAAGAAAATATTATGATGAAAAATATCCCCACTTTTGACGAAATTAAAATAACTGTATTTTCTAGACTCCAAAGCAGCACCTCAACCTAGTGTTGTCAATGGATCGGGTCTGGACCCGGAGCCGACCCGACTCGAATTAACGGATATGAGAAAATTTTATAGACCCGATTAGTTAATGGATTGGATCTTGATATACATGACTCCGATCCGATAAGGACCTAAGCCGAGTGTATATATATAATATAATAAATATATATTTATATATAATATTATATACATATATAGTCTTACATATAGTTACTATATATATAAGTTAATCAGTTTATATATATAGTTACAGTTTAGTAACAGTTTTTATATATATAAACTAACTTAGTTTATACTTCTATATATATATAGAAGTATAAACTAAGTTAGTTTATATATATAAACTGTTAGTATATATATATATATATATATATATATATATATATATATATATATATATATATATAAAAGTTAGTTTATAAAGGTATTCGGGTCGATTCTTCGGGTCCTTAACAGATCTAGGTCTGGATTCATTTTCTGAGACCCGACAGGTAATCGGGCAAGACCCGATAGGTAATCGGGCAAGACCCCATCCGCTAAAAAAATACATGGATCGGATCTGAATATACCCTTACCCGGTCCAGACCCGATCCGTTTACACCCCTACCTCAACCTTATGGTTTTGGAGGTTTGTTTTACAATAAATGTTGGGACTTAATAGAAATTCATGAGTGCAAGGCAACAAAAAGTTTCTTCATTAACAAATTGGATGCGAGCTTGGGTTACTTATATTGATTACTCATTACTTCTCATGTCCGATCCTTGAAGACTATTTTATTGTCTTATTTCTTATACTAATCCAATTTTCTATTTTTCTATCGATTATACTTTTTTAACGTGCCAAAATAAAGTTGTATCTCGATATTGAAGTAGGCTTGTCTTCTAACCCCTATGGTCAACAATGGTGAATACCAAGTAACTTTTTGACTTTATATTAGTGTCTTATATTATAACATCACAATTTTTTGCTAACAGGGCATGCGCAACTCTAAGTTTCAGCAATAATATATGTATATACTAGTACATGCCCGTGCCTGAAGGCACAATAAATTTTTTTCAAAGTACATAATCGTAAAATGGCAAAAATTATTTGTATTTGTTTAGTCATCATGACCACAACAATCTTAAATGACAGCTAATCCTGCAATAGTACACAAATCTTCATGGATTTAGTGTTAAAATCCTAAAACAGTCGACTATTTCATTATTTGTATCGGTTCAGTCAAACATAAGTAATTCAACATAAGAATTTAGTGTTTCATTATTTGTATTTCGTTATTTTTATGGATTTAGTGTTAAAACCAACCAATGATAATGAATGGGCATTATAATTCAGCATAAGGAACATATAAAGTAAATCTAAAATGAGATGAAATTGATATACTTGAGGTGGAATTTCTTCTGCAGCAAATTATTTCCCAATAATAGGGCAATCAAGCTTAACATTGCCGTTATCGTCTCGTACCACAGTTTAGGAAACTCTCTTAGACTCCTCAATAACCTCTGACATTTTCCTCCTAATAAACCTCTTCATCGAGAAAAAAAGCCTGTCGTTTCCCAATCTGACCAACTAATATATTGACGTTTATAATTTATGGTTGCCGACATGGTGGTCGCCTAAAGATCTGTGGATTTGTGTGTGAGATGTTTGCGCCTTTGCGCGAGAGCAGAAAACTCAATTGGCTTAAATAATCGTTAATTCGGCTGCATGGTTAGTCCACTTTAACCAGTAGTTTCATTTCTTTACGAATGATCTCCATTGTATCCTCAACTTCTTTTCTATGAGAGTATCCCCTTGTCGTTGGTGATGGTGATCTTCTTCTTCTGGACGGTGGTCTTGTCCTCAGTAGATGCACTTAAAATACAGTTCATATTAATGTCAATGCAAACTGTGACACCTTCAGGAGTTTGAAGACCAAGGCAACAACCTCATCGGGGTTGATGCTCTTGCAGATCGCTTGCAGAGCTCTTTACTGTTGCAAGAATATTTTCATCTGAAATAATCCCACTAAGGAAAAAGAAAAGAATTAGAAATTGACAACATGAATGGAAGCATTATAATTTACTGTTTTTACTGCTGCTACTACATCTACATCTACCGCGGTTACAGCTGTTACAATAACTCACTGCTACACAGGAATTAATTTTTTATTGTTGATCTATTTCAGTATATGTTACTGCTAGTTGTTCCCCCTCCATGGTAAGACACCTTCCCCCTAATATTGATCAACATTTCCTCCTTAATTTAGTAGCAATGTTGTTCACAAATCAAAATTTGAATCAGCAAAATAATTTGCAAATGAGTTCTTGCAAAATAATCAGCTAGATTTGAATCAACTGGATTTGCAAAATAATTAGTTGGGTTTGAAAAATAGTCAGCAAGATTTGAATCAACTGGATAATCATAAAAATAAAATAAAATTCCTACTTAAACAAATAAAGTTCATTAGACACTAAGTAGGGAACATATTAATAAAAAAAGACAATACCTACGAAGTAGTACATCCATAACACAAAAGTTCATTATACACTCATATGTAACATCATACATTAGAAATTATACATCTATACAGATTCATTAGACATTCATACACATTAAAAAGATCAACAAACATGCATTTAATAATGCCAATAAATCGGAGTACCATAAATAGAAAAGCTTCCTACAAACACAAAGTTAGTTACAAAAACTTAAATTATATTCATGATTTTAACTCAGGAATCTAAGATAATAAATGCTAAAAATGAAATAAAATGCTGACATTGAAATTAGGAAAAACACTTTATCCTTAATTGTGTAGCATGATTGTGCTTTGGCTTTGTTTGCTGTTGCTGCACAATTAAGGATAAAGAGCTACACAATTGAAACTGAGGCCCATGAATTGTTTGCTGTGTATCATGATTTGGCAGGACAATTTTTTTATGAGGGTGAGGTCCATGACTTGTTTGCTACTGCTGGACCAAACACTTTATCCTCATAAAGTGTTTTTCCTAATTTCATTGAAATTCTAAAACCTAAAATTATATTCATGATTTGACTTTAACTAAAAGAGCCAAAGACAAATCACTCCAATAAAATTTGAAAGAAGTCATGAACCTCACCCTCATAAAAAATTGGCCTGTTGTAGCAGAAAAGTACCTTAGTCCTAAATTGTGCTAAATTGAGCTAAGTTCAAACAGAGTTTCATTTTAGGAGAAGCATAATTTCGCAATGAATTAGAGAACCAGAAAGAAAGAGAGGGAGAGTAATGGACGATGCAGAATATAGCACAAATCAAAAAAAAATATTGAACTATATTTGTACTGTTCAAACTTTCCTCACAAATGGCATAAATGATGATGGAGGTATCCCGGGGTTTGATGTGTTTGTTGTTGAGATCTTAATGTTTTTAGTCCTCGCGAGCACTTTTTGAGGCATTCAATGTTTCATTTGTAGCAGATGAAACCTGGAAGAATAACTAACAAAATCTTTAGGTCATGTTGTCAGAATAATATATCACAATCAATGGGAAAATGTATGCTTACAACACTACATATTGTAGTTTTTTGTTTTTTCGATTAGAAACAGAACAAAAAAATATGATCAAAGATACAATGCCAGCAAGACAAGAACAAGATGAATACGGTGCACCTATTGAGAAAGTAATTCATTATTAAAAAACATGCAGAACATTATAAGAATTGAACCTCATTATAGGTCTTGTTCATATTCTAATACCCCTCAAAATTATCTGTAGCTACCTTTCTCCATGTTGGCCGATTTTTAGGTTTCTAAATTGAGGCTAATGAGATTTAAATTTTATTTGTCATTTAGACTTGAATCATTTGATAAAACCAATTAGATTCAAAAGTTTGCAAATTTAATAAGGCATCATATTAAATGTATTGATTCAGTTAAAATATTGATTTCCAACACCATCCTTAAGGACTTAAGAGGTTTTGGCGACATATTAGCACCCACGTGAAGGTTTTTAATTTTTCAAAATTTTCCAAAATAAAAGGAATTCGTGCATTTTTCAATGACGTCATTAAAGGCATCTGATAACTCGTATATGAGTGAAACATTCTCCACTCGTCAGGTTAACATTAATGCACAAAGAAAAAGTAATTTTCCATCCAATTTTTGAACTCACCAGTGCAATGGCATAGTCGCATAGACGCTTAAGCCCCTGCATAAGATATTGATACTGCCCTCAGAAGATCCTGTGGCATATCCAAATTATAATCGAATGAATTCATAAAGAACATTTTATAGATATAACAAACAATATAATTGTAAAGAGATATCAATATTCAACAACAAATTTGCATCATATAGAAAAATAGTGCATGCAACTAAGAAATTCCACTTGGACCACTTTGAAAGCATCCTAAGAAAAATTATAAACATCTCATCGGTAGTAACACTTAACATGCATCAAACAACCAACCTTTGAGTTCTTTCTTTTTCGATCTGATGGGAATGAGAGTTTATTTTAGTATTTTCTTGCTGTAATTGTAATTTTCGTTTATTTTAGAGCTTTATTAGTTTTCAAGTATGATTGGGAGTAATATGTCATTTTTGGATATTAGTTGCCTTCTTTAGTCTTTTGGGTAATAGCTTGTTTAGCAAGCTAACTCTTCCTATAAATAGGCCACTTGACCCTCATTTGTAATCAACTTTTAATATGGATAATAGAGAATAGAGAGAAAAAAAAATTCATTTCTTTAGTTGTTGTTGTTGTGTATAGATGTTGTGTAGATTAGTTGTTGTGTAGAATAACTCCTTTTTACGCTTCCGCACCCTAATTCACATCAAATTAGTATTAGAGCCACCTTTGTTCTTGGAATGAGGATGATTATCAAATACGAGTTAGATTCAAAAATGGGATCGCTCCGACTTCATCCTATGTACAACAAGTTCCACCATCAAAACCCTAGAAAACCCTATTGCCATTACCGCTGCTCCAGTAACCTTTGAAGAGCCCCAAGCCACCACTGTGTGTAACCTACACAGCGAACCAACCCCAAACCAAGACTGAACAGCCCTAATTCATCCATCCACCACTTTGGGCACATTCCCCACCCCCGGACGAGTCCCTCCAGCCCCTCTACTCCCCTGCCGACCAAGCCAAGTGGTCGGATCTGCCCAAAAAAGAGTTGAAACCTACCCTGCGATAGCCACCTACATATATAGAGACCAGCACACCCAATTTTCCTTCGACCGACTATTACCCACCCCTGCTGACCCCGACGACCAACCAGACTCATCAGGAGGTCTGACCCCCCAATTCAGCCCTGATCAACCTCGGAATAGCCAGAATTTCCCTCGCAATGGGTCGAAATGTCGCAAAGAGATTTCAATGCAAGAACTCAACCAAGAAATAAGAGATAATTTCAAGATCCGTCGAGAATTGCAAAATTCACTCAAAACAACCAAGATTCAAGATCTAACGATTCCAAACAATCCAAGATCCATCATATTTCAAACCCCATTCAATTTCAACAATAAAATCCCAAACCCTATCCTCAAGAAACCCTAAAATCCACTCTATCCCACCACATCACAAACCCTAATCCAATTTTCCCACCACCCACACCTCTTCAATACACTAATCTCCAACCACTTTTCGAAAATTACAATTCAGCCCCTACATTTTTCAATAATTACAAATTTACCCCAAATCTCTCAAGGTCCTACGATTTAATCCCTCCCTCACCCAAAGGATACCTTTCGTACAAATTCTCGTGGGATGGTACCCAATACGGCCTCGATATGAATGCATGTATCAATTTTGACACGGTTAGTTGTGCCATCATCATGGAACTCCAAAGTCTTCAAGCTTCTTGGGCCGAGACGGATTCATAACTCTCTCAAAAGCTTCACACATTGGTATATAGTGCTTATTCTATTAGAGAGTATGAGATGTACCATTAATACCTACATAGATGTCGAGCCGAGTATTATGAGATGGAGATACGACGTGAACAATGGGTCTGTGCACGAGCGAGATATTTGGTCCCATATTTTGGAGTACTTGTCCACCGGTGTACCCCCTCCTACACCCGATGTCATTCCCACGCACACCGATGATACTATCTCTTCGGATATGCTTCACGAGGATGTCTCCGAGGTTTTTGAGACCCCGATGATGCTTGATAGTGACTTCCCGTTCCTTTCTTGTGATTTTTTCCCCATATTCTAGGAGGATGGATGGATCACTCGTACTCGATATAGGGATTTGGAGGCCTTTCAGATTATAGACTTCATTCATATATTTGGGGTAGAAGATGAGGGGTACTTCTTATGTGATTTTTTTGATTTATTTGTTGAAGATGGTTGGGAGACTCACACTCATTATTGCGAGGTACAAATATTTGATTTGATGGAATTTTTTCCATTTTTGGTTAAGATGATGAGCTTTGTGATGATGGTTTGGTGGTTGTTTCCTATAAGGAGTATATGTCGCATAGGGTGATCACGCTTGGTGTGGAATTTGTGGACCCCTTTCGGGTTCCTTATGAGAATCGCTCTACTACTCATTTACATATTTCGATACTACGTCGACTCATTACGGGGAATTTGTATGAAATTTGGCATCACTGGCCTTCAATGCATCGATCTTATGTTGACTCTTTATGTGGACGGATTAGTGGCCGCCTTCATATTCATCGGCCATGGCGTCAATTTTTGGTTTCCCTTCAAGGCTATTTTGTGAGTCGTTATATTGGACGCTTTAAAGGACGCCTTCCCTTTCAAGTACGAGAGCCCGCGGATGATGACCTCACCCACACTTTTGTCACTCGGGACGAGCTCTCTCAAGTAGGGGAGAATGATGGGAATGAGAGTTTATTTTAGTATTTTCTTTCTTTTATTGTAATTTTCCTTTATCTTAGAGCTTTATTAGCTTCCAAGTATGTTTGGGACTAATATGTCATTTTTGGATATTAGTTGCCTTCTTTAGTCTTTTGGGTAATAGCTTGTTTAGGAAGTTAACTCTTCCTATAAATAGGCCACTTGGACCTCATTTGTAATCAACTTTTAATATGGAGAATAGAGAATAGAGAGAGAAAGAAACTCATTTCATTTCTTTAGTTGTTGTTGTGTATTATATATGTTGTGTAGATTAGTTGTTGTGTAGAATAACTTCTTCTTTTTACGTTTCCGCACCCTAATTCACATCACAATCACCCATGTAGTTATTTGAAAATTTTATGTGGTACACATAAATTCTGAGTGAAACAGAATGTCTCAATGGCCCACTGTATTTCCATATAACAAAAAAGGCTATGCCTCTTCTTCTAAGAGAGCCAAGGTAGCAGATGAAACTGAAGTGAAGTAAATATTAATTACTATTAGTTGACAGTTTAATAAAACGAACAAAAATGTATCCTAATTAAAGTATTTAACACAATTATCTCACTATTGATACGGTGAAAGGGATTTATGAACCAAGTGAACCAAAAAATTAAATTAAACTTTTTTTGCTTCTCGCCAAATCAACTATTTTCTTAATGTTTTTACATGACTAAACTAACTAAGTATGCAAAGGCCAATTGGCCCAATTCCAATGATCCACCATCAACTTGGGTTTATACCTTTTGCGATCATACTGTGTTGACCACAATAAGCTTAAAGACATGTTTTAAACAATAAAGTACACTACTCCTATTAGAATACTAGGAGATTGGTAAAATCAGTAAAAGATGATTAGGGAAATGTCGATTGGCCAATTTTCCTATGTGCATTGTGTCGACTGACAGCCTGCATTGTCGTTTGGGTGACTATGCCTTCATACCCAAAATCTAATATGCATACATGAAATCAAAAAAATTATTAGAAAAAATACATATTGACTTAAAAATTAACAAATTTCATATAAAAACTTACAATGTTAATACCAACAAGCCATAAAAAACTATCAAATTTCATATATATCCATAAAAATTCATATAAATCCATACAAATTTCATATAAAAAATTATGGTCTACTAATGTGAATACCATTGAACTCCAATATGAAAACTAAACACTTAATATCTGCAAAAGTAAAATAAATATAGGATGTAAACCTTAATAATTCATTGAACTAAAAAAATATAAGAGTTAAAACACAAATTGCAGAGGTCATACCTGAGAAACCTTGAAAACCAAAAATCCAAACCAACAAAAAATTAGAGAGACACCAAATTAGGACCTGAGAAATCAAAGGCCAAACAAACCCATGTTCATTTCATTTAAATTTGGGTTGTGTTACCCTTCAACCAATCGAGGAAATTACTTCTTTAAAGTAAAGAAAAACTCATAATAGTAATAAATTACTATTTAAAATCACACACACCCAGTCATATGCGTGTTGTCTATATGGCCCAAAAATTTTGAACCCTTAATAATATATCCAGACACAAACCATGTGTGCAATATTCTTGTAGTTGTAGAAAAAAAATGAAAAAACACACGAATCAAGCCATATTCTTTACTGATATCAACAAAATTGAAAAAATCCCTAGTGTACATGTAATCTCAATTAGATATAAACAAATCGCACAAAATAATTTGCAGAAAACTCTATTAACTATAAAACCTCGGCAAATAAAAGATTGAACATATTAGATCAAATTTACAGATATAAACCCTAATAAAGTTAAAGAATGAACCATAGGTTGTTTGATTTCTTACCTGTGTATACTTCTATGGCGACATGAGTAAAATCACATATCGGTGTTGGAGCATGGATCTATTGTGCTGTCAATGTTGGGGAGATAGAAAAAGAGAGATGGAAAAGAGAGCGAGAGAGTTGGGGTTTGAGAGAGTTGAAGAACGGCAAGAGCCCGCTTTTTCTTTCACCACGTCTCACTTTTCCCCTCAATTTTTCAGCAAGCGGGAAGAAGCGCGCCCCTTATTCTTTATTTATCTCTGTTTTAGATTTGAGGATGATAAAATTAAAGAGGGTAAATCACAATTCTAAATAAAATTGACATAAATAAACTTTTTTTATAGCAAATTTATTATATCTGAGATAAAAACTAACTATTAAATTAGAACTGTGATAAATATAAATATTTATGTCATTTAAACTTTAATTGACATAATGTTAATTTTAAAATTGACATAAATGACTATTTTTCTTGTAGTGATACATAAATGTATACATACATTAATTATATACTCGTACATTTGATATTTAATATCATGTATTTTTAAGTATATTTAATGAGGTACGTTAGGGAGTTTTACTATATATATATATGTATGAAAGTTTTAATATCATATATGTATGAAAGTTTTATGTATGTTTATATATACATATATATATACGCACACACATATGTATGATATAAATATACATGTTTGTCAATTTTATCAAATTTTTAAAAAACAGTATTTAAAAACAAGTTTACCAAACGCACACCAATAATTATAAACACAAAAAATTAAATTTTAAAATTATATTTAGAAGCGACGTTTAAATCGATTTTTCTGAATAAAAAATCAAACGGACCCTTACCCTTTAAAATTGTTCAATTTTTTTCTCCCTGATACGGCAACTTATCACGTAAAATCACATGGCCAAGACTTTTGAATGCCTGGTATTTGTCTCTTGTGTCCCATTAGTTACCAAGATAAAGTTCAATGTCATTAATAATCTCTAGAAAACCTTCATGGATACTAGTGTGTGATAGACCACCATAAGGTGTGTTTCATACAATATCATGCACTCGAACTGATAAACACGCCATTTAGTTACCACACAGGTTTCATGTATCCTTTTCATGAAGTCCTCCTCTGTCGATTTAGATACACACAAATATGATATCTGCAGAGTCCAGATATGCTCCACGTGTCTAACAATTCAATTTGGATATGCTCTAAGCTAAAAGTCCAAGTCAAGTCTTCGTTTTAAATAATCCAGGCGGTGAACAGAAGTCTTCAAACCTGCCAGCGACATTTTCGGCTGCGTCTAGTATTCATTTATATTATATTTATGCATAATACTTAAAAATTGCCATACTCTGCGACAGAGGTAAACAAAATAATAAACTTTCAAATTTCAATCAACACTAAGTCTAAAATTTTGTTTCTAAAATTAATCTTTTAACTTTTAATTAAGATTAATAATGAAATTAAAATCAACACCCTAAAATCAACCCTAAACTTATCATATATATAGGTATTTTTCAAAACATCAATTAACCCTTAATACTAGTCATTTGTACGTCATCCAGTGTAATAACTGTGACCCCTTCTTCAAGAAATCAGCTAACAACGACATTATATTATATATATAGAAGCTTCCACTTAATTAGCAATATTCAGACAATTTATTTGACTATTCTTGGTTTGGATAATAGAAGAAGAACAAAACCCTCATGTGGCTCTTGATTTCTAACATATTTATATATCAAAGTCAGTACCCTAACACAATCATAAATCCAAACCCTTGTATCTTACTATACCCATTTTAAAATGTTTACTCCATTCATTTGCGGCTCTTTCCATCATCAAGACGAAGAAGAAGAGTTTCTACAAGCTTTGTGCCCATCTTCAAGAAAATCAAGAAGAAACAAGAGCTTATGTAGAGTCAAAGACAACAAGAACCCGTACGCACATCGTGGACTCGATAAATTTTCTGCACTTTTAGCCGACCTTGATCGCAAAAGGCAAAAGATTTACACACGAAAAGGATCACAAGACATCTCCTTGGTTCTCTTTACATGTTCAAGTCCCACAGATTGTAGACCCATTATTGTGAAGATGAAAGAGCAAAACCACAACAAAACCAAAGGTGAGGATGCTACTGATAAGTACGTTATTGAGTCCTCAACGGCTGAGATTGAAGTCCATGAAGAGAAGATGGAATTGGGTGATGAGAGCAAAAAAAAGAAGAATGGATTTGCATGGAATTATATGAAGTTTGATAATTGGCGGCAGCCTTATTATTATTTCCCAGCGATTATGATGTTGATATTGGTGTTGGTGGCTATGTTTGGACGATCTTTCGCCATAATATGTGCATCTATTGGGTGGTACTTAGTTCCTACAATTGAAGGAGGGATTTCAAACCCCAAAAGGATGAATAAGAAGGACTATGAAAGAAGATTGAGTAATGTTAAATTTGCAGGCCGTGATGATGGAATTTCTTCTCCCAGAAGTGCTGTAACCGGAACGGAATGAAAACAAATCTTTCCTTCTGGATTTTCTTATTTCCTTGTCTCTTTTTAGTTTGTTTTCTTCTGGATAAAATTTTCATGATAATGTTCATAGATGTAAATTATTATTTTTGTTGTTGCAAAAATGTGGTGTTGAAAGTACGAACTCTCTTTCACACGTAATATGTTCAACCATGTAAATTAAAGTAATTTGATTTAGAGTTCTAGGGCACAAAGAGAACCTCGTACGTTCTTCGTAAGCCCCATTGAATTGTAATTGGTTGTTCAGTTTTGTTGAAAGTTTTCAATGACTGGCCGGTCCAAATCTAGACACCCTGTGCAAAAATAAAAAATAATGTTCTGTTTATTGCATCAAATATTAACAAAAAATTCAAATATTTTTTAATATAGATTTAATCAAGTCTTTAATTTTGTACCAAAAAGTCCTTCATCATGTCAAAAAGACTTTATCATGCCGCTAGCGCAGACCTTTAAAGATAAGAGAATAAGGGACTTTTTAGTGCAAAATAAAAAGGCTTAGACTAAACGTATATTAAAAAAAGTTCGATGGACTATTTTGCATATGCCCCTTGTTTATTTACTAACTTAAAATATAATAAAAATCATTATCGCAATATTATTATATTTACAAAAACTACAATTTTATATCTTAATATATGTATTTTTATCCTGTATACTAATTTTTTATTCATCCACTTCTGTTTCTTTTTTTCTCTTTTTTTCATATCATGATGCTTTGTTAGAAAACATTTTAATAAATTAGTAAATGAAGAAAAATGACATGCACACACAACAATCATCATCAAATAAGCGAAGTTGGAAAAATAACACGAGTTGAATCCTTAGAAGTCACAGAAGAAAGAGAATTTTCGCATTGGTTACTGTAACAACCCGCCCTTTTGGAGACGATTAAATTCCATAAATAAATATAAATTAGCAATTTGGAGAATTTCCTAAAATAGTAATTTTTGGGATATTCGAGGATTAAATGATTTTCGAGGGATGTTGTGATTATTTTTGGGACTATATAGGTCAAAATATTTTAATTATATGTCGCCGTTGAGTAAAGCGACATGAGGTGAGATTTTTAATTGGAAAACCCGCATTTATTTATTTTGGGTTGGAATAGTGATTTGCGGTCAAGTACCTTGGATAGAAATTTCGACTGTGCCGTGAGTCTCGGAATGTTCGAGATAGTCGGAAAAGAGTGTCCGATTGTCGAAAATGAGTTTCGGGTAATTTTAGAGGTAAAAGTAACTCATAATTGGGTAAACGAGTCGTTTTTAGGTTTTAAGAGGTATAACTCTTTTCTTCTTATTTAAAGAGGGAGAAAGGGAAAGAAAATAAGAAAGAGAGAAAGAGAAGAGAGAAAAGAGAGGGAAGAGAGAGAGGAAGGAGAAAAGAGGAAGAAATTGAGAGATTCCGGCCTACCTCCGCGGGATTCGGCTCGAGGTCGTCGGATTATATCCACGAGGCAAGTGTTTACTTGCTTTATTTATCTTTTTGCATAAATATCTCATACCGTAGTTTGGTATAAACAAACCCTAAAGGTTTTGGGGTGGATTATCGTGGATAAAACGGATTTTTGGAAATTAAAACAATTAAACCCCAATAATATTTCAATTTGTGGAACTTAGGTTTTAACCTAAATTAATTGGTGGTTTTATGTTCTAGGATGTTTAGAACCCTTAATATATGTGTATTTGTAGTTGGTTGAGGTTGTAGGACGTTGGGTGAGGCGACAAAAGCTTGGGAGAAGCTTTAATGGCCGAAATCGTCTCGGAGAGGATGATGAATAGTAACCCGTCACTTTAGTGGGCGTTTTTGGCCAGAAAAAGAATTGATTTAGCTTTCGGCCAAAACACGGAAGTTGTAGATCTTTTCGATACGGTCGCGTGGGCCCTGACTGCGTATTTTTATGATTTTTCTACCATTTGATATGATTTTTACAAGATGGCAGCTCCGGGTTGAAATCATCAACTCGGAAATCAAATCGGGAATTGGAAAAATTAAGGCTAGAATTAATTCCGTAGATGTTCGGGATAATTTTGGGGGTAGTTTAGAAACCCCGAAAATGAATTTGGGTTGTTGGATAAAAGGAATTGAGGAGATTTAATTTGGGAGACCTGGTGTGACCGGTCAACCGTGCCCCTAAGGCCGGTCGACCGCGTCAATGAGAAAGGGCCTACTGCTTTGTTTCGTAGGCTTATTTACAAACCGCGGTCAACCGGGGGCCCAGTTGCGGTCGACCGGTGCCCTGTTTTCAGCGCAAGATTTTGGAGATTATGATTATTTCTCCTTTTTGATTCTAAGGTTTAAGGGCCCTCTAAATTAGAGTATTATAGAGGGTTATGTCCTAAAGGACTTGAGGAATTGGGAATATATATATGTGTATATTCACTTAGAGTGAATTAGTATAATTGGAGATATTCAAATGAATCCGTAGATGGGATTTTGGTATAAATATATTACTTGTTAAAGTAAGGAAATACTTTGGGTTTAGTATCATGCTTATATGAATGCATAATTATGATTCTTTGAAAGAATCTTTGGGGATTAATGGTCATCGTTAGATGTAGTTGGCAAATATGGTTATTTATTTATATTCGAGGATGAATATACGGTATAGGTATATACTATGTGATTACAGCATATATGATATGATGTAAATGATTTTGAAATAAAATATGAATGTTTTCAAAATGGAAAGATAAATGATTTTCTGAATTAATAAAATGAGGATACACACCTCTCTAAATCGCTATCATAAGGAAAGTTTGCGTACGTATGGTGAAGCCCCCTGGCTAATGAATGCAGGGTGGATATAGTCCTATAGGCCATATGAGCGTTTGTTGTATTTTTTCTGCGATGGTTAGGAGATTCCGGGTGTGGTCTTGACTATCCCGCAGGCATATGGCCGCTTCCCGACGTCTTGCGATGTAGGATCCCAGGTTGTCTTATGATAGGCCCTGGAAGATGATAGCCATTTAGGGGCGCGCACAGTGGGGAAACCCGCACGGACGGTCTTAGAACGCGTTATATTAAAGCAATTCATGATAATGGATTGGCTTTAATTACATTTCATGGATATAGGAAGGGAAATGAGTTATATGGACTGACTTCGGTAACACTTCCCGGATGGAAGAAGGGATGTGGAAGCATATGATATGATCAAAGCATTTTTATGATAATGAAAATGGCTTTGAATACATTTCCTGAATATAAAAAGGGAAATGGGATATTTTGAAATGGAAAAGCATTTTTATGATAATAAAATTGGCTTTTAAAAAAGGTATATGATTTGTTAAAGCAATTCATGATAACGAATTGGCTTTTAAATACATTTCCTGGATATGAGAAGGGAAATGGAAGGTTTTGAGATAAATACTTTGTAAATGTATTCTCATTCCGGGAGATAGATCCGGATGTATATGGTAAAATGTATATATATGTATAAATCGAGTGCCGAGGGTCTAATGGATCCCGACGATCGACCGTGCCGCATAGTAGTGTATCGGGGGGGTTCCTTGTTTGGATTTCGCTTTGCGAGACACCCCACGCACGAATATGGCACTGTGTTGAGACTAGGGAGAAGTTAAATCCTTAGTGCTCTAATATTAGTATTTCTTGTGGTATACATATTTATTTATATATATATTCTCTACTGAGGGACTGGGGGATCTCGACGATCGACCGTGTCACGTAGTAGTGTATCGGGGGGGTTCCTTGTTTGGATTTCGCTTCGCGAGACACCCCACGCACGAACATGGCATAGCATTGAGACTGGGGTGAAGTTTAGCCCTTAGTACATTCCTTGGACTATCTAGGATTGATAGTGGGTTGGTGATAGACTAGTTTAGCGGGATAGCTTGACTAGGATGCGCTAGGAGTGCACTATTAGAACAGAGGTGAGGGGTATCTCATGGGAGTGCGATACCAAACTTAAGTATGAGATAAAACCTTTTTCAAAATAATAAGGCATTTATGCACTTGCTAAATATTTTCAAAACTCGGACTCTGACCCGTTTATCTACTTTTCCTTTCTTTCTATATTATATATTTATATAGGTATCCAGACACAGGGACGCCTGGATGGCACTTCCTTCGAGTCAGACGTCAGCTGCAGCAGCTGTGGATGCGTGCAGGATTTTCAGTAGACGCTTCCATTCTTGTAATCTAGATAGGAGGTATTGTATAAACATTCGGGCCAATGGTCCAACTGCATTTATTTATTCTTTTAGTACATCATTCGATATGGTTGTCTATTTTGACCGAGTGTTCGGTTACTTTATTTCATTTACGCATAAACTGTGTGGATGTTTTATTTATTATTGTTAAAAAGAGTAGTAAAGTTAAAAATTTTGACACCGGTCTAATAGGTTATTAGTAATTAAATGGATTTTCGACAGTGATGCTAAGAATGATCCATATGAGACTCCTGTTTTAATTTAATATTGGAATGATCGCCCGGTATCTTATTAGGAGGGTTGTCACAGATGGTATCAGAGCATCAGGTTCTAGTGTCCTTAGGAATCTGTGCGGACGTACTACGCTTTCAGCATTGCTCTCATTTGTTATAGAGCCCCAGGATTAGGATTGTTGATTTCTTTTTTGAGATTTCGTTGTCCTACCATATTATGAGATTATAGAAATCTTTTGCGCGCTCGTTTGAGAATCGTGTGCGGAGCTTGGATGGTAGCAGGAGGTGAGGCTTAGCTGGAGCAGCTGGTAGAAATTGGGGACGAGGGCCTTAGTAGAGGTCACTCTCCTTGTGGCAATTGCTAAGGATTTTGGTGGCAACTACTAAAGAATAAGTAGTCATGAGTATTACAGTACCATTATTGTAGAGAGTGGTATTAAGATTGAATTTGCAGTAAAGTTGAGGGTTCGAAAGGGATCTTACTGATAGACTTAACCGTGAGTCCCCACGATTTAGTCGGAATGAGAAGGATGTTGTTATGAGTTTTACCTCAATCGAGGAGGTATATTTGGATTGACGAGATAAAGTCGCGGTATTAGTTAGCCCTAGACTCGTGTGTGTATTTTGAGTTTTGTGGCGGTCTCGATAACGTTATATAATGTATGTCTATGTGTTTTCCGCGATTGTGGAATTTTATTTTCCTTCATTCGCCATAAAGGCGGGTGTTGATGTTGATATATATATATATATATATATATATATATATGGTTTGGGATACTCGTTCTATATGTTTATACGAGTATGGTATTATGATGAGTATAATACATTATGGTGTATTTTCGGAGCGATAGCAGGCTAAAAATGACAAGTCTATCGTGTCCATGGTTCCTGGAGGGAACAGGTTATTGTTGCGGTGTCTCACCTAGATATAGGTTGAGTTCACCTTATTTATTGTGGGATACGAAACTCCGATGAGTAGAGGTTTCATTATCGTGATTTGGGTATATGGCGACCTTATATATATGATTTAAGGTCGCAGGATTTGCGTTGAGCTGTAAGATAAAGCTCATTATTGATTGCGCAAGGACTTAAAAAAAAAATTGTGCGAGCGCTGGGTGGTGTGACTCTTAGTTAGAGATAGGAGTTCGGACCACCTTTTTGTTGGATTAGGGGATAGGGATATCCCGGTTGCATGTAAAAATAACGGAACTCCATAACCAACGAAGTCAAGTGTTAATGTGTGGAGGGGTTCCTTGTTTGGATTTCGCTTTGCGAGACACTCCACACATGACCCTTAACGGCGTCGGGAGTGGAGAGCTGTTATAGGATGCAAGGATGTTGGTTTTGTGGAAAGGTATTATAGTGTGGATGAACCACTATAGGCTGTGAGCCACATGATGTTGATATACATATGGAAATATTGTGCTATGGAAAAGCACTAAAGTGGTCCCCTCGCCACAAGTGGGTGGGTGAGGTTGGACTTAGAGAAATTGATTTGAGGACAATAGTCAGGCCTTAATGAAAAGGCAAATTTTGAGGAGATACATTTTGGGTAGTATGTTCGTGACACTTTTACAGAAAGTGGGCACTTCGATTGATAAGGTTTCCTTCCGTATGGGCGGAAGGATAAGATAGTAGAAATGCGTTTGTAGTTTAGCGTAGGGAGTATTTAGGACGTCCCGCTGGTGTGCCTTAGTTCGCTATATCTCGATGATCGACTACGCGAGGGAGTAGTGTAACGGGAGGGTTTCTTGTTTGGATTTCGCTTCGGCGAGACGTCCCACGCACGAAACCAAGCAAATGTTGGGAGTTGAGAGAGGCCTTGGGCACTAAGGACATACTTAGGATTATATTAGTTTTGCGTAGGTAGGATATCGCATAGACCTTGGTACAATTAGGGTGTAAGTTTAGTAGGGTTAGTGGCCCGAGGTTAGAAAAATGAATTCCGCAGGTCGGGAGGACCCATAGATGAGTATTACACCGAGGAAAGGAGACCCTTATTGGGAGAGTGTTACGTGTCAGACGTTCACGATGGATGTGCAGATGTGCACGAGTTAGAAAGGTGTATGGGCACCTTAGTAAGTTGGTTTATATACCGCCCTAAATGGAATGGGAGTAGTATATAAATTTGAAGTTTATGCCGTTAGGCATTAGAAATAATGGGTGTAATGTGACGATGTTAGAGTCACTTTACGAACGTGGTAGTCGTGTAGCTCATGGTTGGGAACCATTGAGTTAGTATCTTTCCCTTGAGGTTTTAGGATTTGTAGTGATCCTAGTTAGATGGTGTAGTTTATACCTGAATTTCGAGGACGAAATTCCGTTGTAAGGGGGGAGTATGTAACAACCCGCCCTTTTGGAGACGATTAAATTCCATAAATAAATATAAATTGGCAATTTGGAGAATTTCCTAAAATAGTAATTTTTGGTATATTCGAGGATTAAATGATTTTCGAGGGATATTGTGATTATTTTTGGTACTATATAGGTCGAAATATTTTAATTATATGTCGCCGTTGAGTAAAGCGACATGAGGTAATATTTTTAATTGGAAAACTCGCATTTATTTATTTTGGGGTGGAATAGTGATTTTCGGTCAAGTACCTCGGATGGAAATTTTGACTGCGCCGTGAGTCTCGGAATGTTCGAGATAGTCGAAAAAGAGTGTCCGATTGTCAAAAATGAGTTTCGGGTAATTTTAGAGGTAAAAGTAACTCGTAATTGGGTAAACGAGTCGTTTTTGGATTTTAAGGGGTATAACCCTTTTCTTCTTATTTAAAGAGGGAGAAAGGGAAAGAAAATAAGAAAGAGAGAAAGAGAAGAGAGAAAAGAGAGGGAAGAGAGAGAGGAAGGAGAAAAGAGGAAGAAATTGAGAGATTCCGGCCTACCTCCGCGGGATTCGGCTCGAGGTCGTCGGATTATATCCACGAGGCAAGTGTTTACTTTCTTTATTTATCTTTTTGCATAAATATCTCATACCGTAGTTTGGTATAAACAAACCCTAAAGGTTTTGGGGTGGATTATCGTGAATAAAACGGATTTTTGGAAGTTAAAACAATTAAACCCCAATAATATTTCAATTTGTGGAACTTAGGTTTTAACCTAAATTAATTGGTGGTTTTGGGTTCTAGGATGTTTAGAACCCTTAATATATGTGTATTTGTAGTTGGTTGAGGTTGTAGGACGTTGGGTGAGGGGACAAAAGCTTGGGAGAAGCTTTAATGGCCGAAATCGTCTCGGAGAGGACGATGAATAGTAACCTGTCACTTTAGGGGGCATTTTTGGCCTGGAAAAGAATTGATTTAGCTTTCAGCCAAAACACGAAAGTTGTAGATCTTTTCGATACGGCCGCGTGGGCGCTGACCGCGTGTTTTTATGATTTTTCTACCATTTGATATGATTTTTACAAGATGGCAACTCCGGGTTGAAATCATCAACTCGGAAATCAAATCGAGAATTGGAAAAATTACGGCTAGAATTAATTGCGTAGATGTTCGGGATAATTTTGGGGGTAGTTTAGAAACCCCAAAAATGAATTTGGGTTGTTGGATAAAAGGAATTGAGGATATTTAATTTGGGAGACCTGGTGTGACTGGTCGACCGCGCCCCTAAGGTCGGTCGACCGCGTCAAGGAGAAAGGGCCTACTGCTTTGTTTCGTAGGCTTATTTACAAATCGCGGTCAACCGGGGGCCCAAGACCGGTCGACCGGTGCCCTATTTTCGGCCCAAGATTTTGGAGATTATGATTATTTCTCCTTTTTGATTCTAAGGTTTAAGGCCCCTCTAAATTAGAGTATTATAGAGGGTTATGTCCTAAAGGACTTGAGGAATTGGGAATATATATATGTGTATATTCACTTAGAGTGAATTAGTATAATTGGAGATATCCAAATGAATCCGTAGATGGGATTTTGGTATATATATATTACTTGTTAAAGTAAGGAAATACTTTGGGTTTAGTATCATGCTTATATGAATGCATGATTATGATTCTTTGAAAGAATCTTTGGGGATTAATGGTCATCGTTAGATGTAGTTGGCAAATATGGCCATTTATTTATATTCGAGGATGAATATATGGTATAGGTATATACTATGTGATTACAGCATATATGATATGATGTAAATGATTTTGAAAATAAAATATGAATGTTTTCAAAATGGAAAGATAAATGATTTTCTGAATTAATAAAATGAGGATACACACCTCTCTAAATCGCTATCATAAGGGAAGTTTGCGTACGTATGGTGAAGCCCCCTGGCTAATGAATGCAGGGTGGATATAGTCCTATAGGCCATATGAGCGTTTGTTGTATTTTTTCTGCGATGGTTAGGAGATTCCGGGTGTGGTCTTGACTATCCCGCAGGAATATGGCCGCTTCCTGACGTCTTGCGATGTAGGATCCCAGGTTGTCTTATGATAGGCCCTGGAAGATGATAGCCATTTAGGGGCGCGCATAGTGGGGAAACCCGGACGGGCGGTCTTAGAACGCGTTATATTAAAGCAATTCATGATAATGGATTGGCTTTAATTACATTTCCTGGATATAGGAAGGGAAATGAGTTATATGGATTGGCTTCGGTAACACTTCCCGGATGGAAGAAGGGATGTGGAAGCATATGATATGATCAAAGCATTTTTATGATAATGAAAATGGCTTTGAATACATTTTCTGAATATAAAAAGGGAAATGGGATATTTTGAAATGGAAAAGCATTTTTATGATAATAAAATTGGCTTTTAAAAAAGGTATATGATTTGTTAAAGCAATTCATGATAACGAATTAGCTTTTAAATACATTTCCTGGATATGAGAAGGGAAATGGAAGGTTTTGAGATAAATACTTTGGAAATGTATTCTCATTCCGGGAGATGGATCCGGATGTATATGGTAAAATGTATATATATGTATAAATCGAGTGCCGAGGGCCTAATGGATCCCGACGATCGACCGTGCTGCATAGTAGTGTATCGGGGGGGGGGGTTCCTTGTTTGGATTTCGCCTTGCGAGACACCCCACGCACGAATATGGCACTGTGTTGAGACTAGGGAGAAGTTTAATCCTTAGTGCTCTAATATTAGTATTTCTTGTGGTATACATATTTATTTATATATATATTCTGTACTGAGGGACTCGCGAATCTCGACGATCGACCATGCCGTGTAGTAGTGTATCGGGGGGGTTCCTTGTTTGGATTTTGCTTCGCGAGACACCCCACGCACGAACATGGCATCGCGTTGAGACTGGGGTGAAATTTAGCCCTTAGTACATTCCTT
Organism: Sambucus nigra; assembly: GCA_949130495.1. Lineage (NCBI taxonomy): Eukaryota > Viridiplantae > Streptophyta > Magnoliopsida > Dipsacales > Adoxaceae > Sambucus > Sambucus nigra. The sequence goes on along the minus strand of OX422211.1, from coordinate 181,525,491 downwards.
GGACTATCTAGGATTGATAGTGGGTTGGTGATAGACTAGTTTAGCGGGATAGCTTGACTAGGATGCGCTAGGAGTGCACTATTAGAACAGAGGTGATGGGTATCTCATGGGAGTGCGATACCAAACTTAAATATGAGATAAAACCTTTTTCAAAATAATAAGGCATTTATGCACTTGCTAAATATTTTCAAAACTCGGGCTCTGACCCGTTTATCTACTTTTCCTTTCTTTCTATATTATATATATATATATATAGGTGTCCAGACACAGGGACGCCTGAATGGCACTTCCTTCGAGTCAGACGTCAGCTGCAACAGCTGTGGATGCGTGCATGATTTTTAGTAGACGCTTCCATTCTTGTAATCTAGATAGGAGGTATTGTATAAACATTCGGGCCAATGGTCCAACTACATTTATTTATTCTTTTAGTACATCATTCGATATGGTTGTATATTTTGACCGAGTGTTCGGTTACTTTATTTCATTTACGCATAAAATGTGTGGATGTTTTATTTATTGTTGTTAAAAAGAGTAGTAAAGTTAAAAATTTTGACACCGGCATAATAGGTTATTAGTAATTAAATAGATTTTCGACAGTGATGCTAAGAATGATCCATATGAGACTCCTGTTTTAATTTAATATTGGAGTGATCACCCGGTATCTTATTAGGCGGGTTGTCACAGTTACCAGATAATCAAATGAAAAATTCAAGATTCATATTATACATCAAATGCATAAATGAGTAAGAAATAAGTAAAACCCGCGCGATGCGCGAGTTATACGTTAGCATTAAAAAAATAGCGGGACAATTGCAAAAACGTAAAAGATGCTAAAACAAAATTAGGAAATCGATTAAAACCTCCATTTCTCATCTAAAATTCAATATTTGTCAATAAACTATAAAATTACAACTAAAATCATATAGTGACGATAGGTAGAAATATATGATGCACATTTATTGTGTAGACAACTAAAAAATATTGAAAAGGATTGCCAATACAGATATATAGATCAATTAAAATTTATGAAAAAAAAGTCTAATCTAATTTTAATTTGTACTGAAAAAAAAACAATTTAAGGGGTTAGTGATCAAAACTTACCAAAAAAAAAATTACAATAAGGAATCTAACCTAAGCATTCATGTTTACAATTAAAATACAATAATTTACATTCACGACAACAAAGATTTAATAAAAAAAATGGGTATGTCAATATTAATAGTACAAAGAAATCACCTCTCTCCTGGTGTGTATCATAAAACTCACCTCTAAATCTCAAAATCCCATTAAAATACATATACACCAACCTCACCCAGGCCTACCTCACCTTACCAAAACCCATTCAAAAATCCAATCTGACGCAAACCTCAGCAAAAACCTAAGAACTATAATCATGGATTCTTAGTGGATTTGAGAACCATTATGTTTATACAAAAAAATTCTTCTAAACACCATACTCCACTCAGAATGGGAAGTGAATGAACCAAAAAGATCTAAACTGTCCAAGTTGTTCAGTGGGACTGTAACAACCAGATGTGTTTTGGAAAGATTTTCAGATTTGGACAGTTGCGGAGTCTCTCCTCACGTGACGGACTCCACCGTCGCTCCTAACAAAAGAACTTTGGGTTTTTAAGACTTGGAACATGACATTAGGCATATCAACTTAGGTAGACATAACAATAAGATATATAGTCTATATCAATCTATATCTTCATAAAGAAATATAATCAGAACACGGTCTTGGGCATTTCAAGGGCGATTGCTCTTAGGGACTACACCATCGCTCGTAACATCAGAACATGATATTAAGACACCTTCTAGAAATCTAATCAATTACTGCTAATTTTATATGTGTAGCGATAAGATCATATTTTGTTTGAGAAATCATCTAAAGTATTTTTACAATATTTTTATATTACGATTTTTCAAAAAATTTGTAAAGCATTCTCTTAACAATTTTTTTTATAATATTAAAAGCAGTTTTTCAAATATTACAAAACAATTTTTAAACATTCACAACAGTTTTTTTAAACTATTTAAAACAGTTTAAAAAAATGTTTTTTAAAACTTTAAAACAGTTTTTATAATATAATCAAAACAGTTTTTTAAAATGTTAAAAACAGTTTTTACAATATTTTAATAATACGATTTTTAAAAATTAAAAACAGTTTTCAAAACATTACAAAATAATTTTTAAATATTTATAGCAGTTTTTTTAACTATTTAAAACAGTTTTTAAAATTATTTTTTAAAACTTTAAAACTGTTTTTATAATATATTCACAAGAGTTTTTAAAAATGTTATAAACAGTTTTTACGATATTTTGTTAATACGGTTTTTAAAAAAAATTGTAAAACATTTTCTTAACAATTTTTTATAATATTAAAAACAGTTTTTAAAGCATTGCAAAACAGTTTTTAAATATTCATAACAGTTTTTTAATTATTTAAAATAATTTTTAAATTATTTTAAAAAAATTAAAATCGTTTAAGAAGCTGGCAAATATTTCCCACTCAAATAGGTAAGCAAAATTTGCCCACGGATCGTGCATAGGAGGTCTTGTACATTGGCAAATAATACCACGACAAATTGATATTTGTGGAGGGATTATTATTATGTGGGATAGTAGAGTGGTGGAAAAAATTGATATTTTAGTAGGACGGTGGTCGCTTTCGTGCTTATTCAGGTCTGTGGAGGATAAGTTCTCTTGGAGCTTTTCGGGGGGTTTATTGGCCTGTGGAAGACTCGATTCGTTGGGAGTTGTGGGAGGAATTGGCAGGGGTCAGGAGTGTTTGGGGTGTTCTGTGGTGCTCAGGGGGGGACTACAACATCGTTCGTTTTCCCTCTGAGAGAAGCGGTGGGGGGAGGTCGAACTCGTTTATGCGGGATTTCTCGGACTTCATTGATGAGTTGGAGCTGATTGACCTCCCTTTGGTGGGAGGGGTGTTCACCTGGTCCAGTCATAGGGACGAGCCTTCTCTTTCTCGGCTGGATCGATTTTTACTTTCTAATGACTGGGATGATCATTTTTCGGGGGCAACTCAGTCATGCCTGCCTCGAGTGACTTCGGATCACTCACCTATTTTACTGGAGTGTGGAGGGAGGATTGGGGGGAGGACCCCGTTTAGATTTGAGAATATGTGGTTGAAAGAGGAGGATTTTGTTGGGAGGGTTCGGGAGTGGTGGAAGGGGTATGAGGTGGAGGGGAATGCGAGCTTCAGATTTGCGACTAAATTATTTCTTCTCAAGGGGGATATCATCCGGTGGAACCGAGACGTGTTTTGTAATGTGCGGGGTGCGATTGAGCAGCTTTTAGAGGACATCCGTTCCTTTGACGAAAAAGAAGGGGTAGATGGTCTTTCGGGGGCAGAGAGGGTGGCGAGGGTCGAGAAGAAAAGGGAGGTGGGGAAGCGACTGGTTCAGGAGGAGATGAGTTGGAGGCAAAAGTCTAGAGTTCTTTGGCTTAGGGAAGGAGACTGCAACATCAAGTTTTTTCATAAAATGGCTAATTCCCATCGCCGCTTTAACCATATCGAGAAGGTGGTAGTAGGGGGAGTGGAGTTCACTGAGGAGAGTGAGGTTCGTAGGGAGACCAGTCAGTTCTACGAGAGGTTGTACACCGAGGAGGAGTCTTGGCGTCCGACGATGAATGGTATCCCAGTGGCAAGCATCGCTGGGGATGAGGTGATTTGGCTAGAAAGGATGTTCACAGAGGAGGAGGTTGTCCAGGTTTTGAGGTCGATGTGCAGTGATAAGGCGCCTGGTCCGGACGGATTCACCATGGCTTTTTACCAGCATTGCTGGTAGGTGGTTAGGATGGATGTGATGGCAGTTTTCAGCGAGTTTTATGATAGGGGTTACTTTCTGAGGAGTCTAAACGCCACGTTCATTACTTTGGTCCCGAAGAAGGGGGGGTTACAGATGTGAGAGATTTCAGGCCTATTAGTCTGGTCGGCAGCGTGTATAAGCTCATCTCTAAGGTCTTGTCAGTCAGACTTAGAAATGTGATTGATCCTCTCATCTCGGAGGCTCAGAGTGCATTTGTGGGGGGTCGTCAGATCCTGGATGCCGCTCTGATAGCGAATGAGTTCATCGAATCAAGACTTAGAGGTGGGGTTCCGGGTATTCTATGCAAACTTGATATTGAGAAGGCGTATGATCACATGAGTTGGGAGTTCCTCATCTATTTGCTTAGGAGGATGGGGTTTGGGGAACGGTGGTGCTGGTGGATGAAGAGGTGCATTTCCACTGTCAACTTCTCTGTTCTTGTTAATGGGGTGCCAGAAGGTTTCTTTTCGAGTTTGCGTGGTCTTAGGCAGGGTGATTCATTATCCCCTTTTCTCTTTATCCTAGTTATGGAGGCATTTTCTAGGATGATGAGTCGGACGATGGAGGGCGGCCTTATATCGGGTTTTTCGATCGGGAGATCTGTTACCCATTCAGTTGAGGTGTCTCACCTTCTTTTTGCGGATGATACTATTATCTTTTGTGGGGCGTCGGTGGGGGAGGTGAGGTCATTGAGGTTACTTATGGTGTGCTTTGAGGCTGTTTCGGGGTTACGTATCAACGTCAGGAAGAGTGAGATGATTCCTGTGGGTGAGGTTGGAGATTTGGGGCTTCTTGCAGGTGTACTTGGTTGTCGTGTCGGCTCTCTCCCATCTACTTATCTGGGACTCCCCTTAGGGGCTAAGTATAAGTCTTCTTCTATTTGGTATCCGGTTCTCGAGAGGGTGCAACGAAGGTTGGCTGGGTGGAAGCATAGTTACCTGTCCAAAGGGGGTCGGTTGACGTTGATCAAAAGCGTTTTATCTAGCCTGCCGACTTATTTCATGTCTGTTCTTCCTTTACCTAGGAGCGTTGGCATTAGGCTCGATAAGCTGATGAGGGATTTTCTGTGGAGAGGGAATGATGATCACTTTCACTATTGCTTGGTGAGTTGGGATGAGGTGTGCAGGCCTCTGAAAGAGGGTGGGGCTAGGGTGAGGAGCTTCGCCCAATTCAACATGGCTTTACTGGGGAAGTGGCTGTGGCGTTTTAATCGGGAAGGAGGCAGATTATGGAGGAAAGTGGTGGTCGCAAGGCACGGGGTGCATCCGTTTGAGTGGGGCCCTGTTGTTGGGCATTCAGCTCATGGGGTGGGATGGTGGAGATTTATTGCACTTGGGTGGGGGAGGTTTTCTTTGCTTACTTCCTTTCAGCTCGGGAACGGGAACCATATCAGATTCTGGAAGGATAAATGGGGCACGCGGGGCTCACTGGAGGATCTTTTCCCGGGGATGTATCGTCTTGGGGAAGACAAAGAGGGGTTAATTGAGCATCTTAGGCGGGGGGCTGAGGCTCAGGGGGAGTGGGATCCGAAGTTTAGGAGAGATCTCAGGGATTGGGAGCTGGAGTAGGCGGCGGAGTTCTTTTCCTGGCTGAGATTGGCCCCGACTCCGTCTTTGGGGGCAGATGGGTTGAGGTGGTCGTGCTCTTGGGATGGACTATTTTCGGTTAAGAGTTATTATAATGTGCTGAGGGGTCGTGGGGGTGCTTCTTTTTCGTGGAAGGAAATTTGGAAGAGTCATGCGCCTCCCAAGGTTTGCTTCTTTGTGTGGACCGCTACAAGGCAGGCCATCTTGACTACTGAGGGGCTTCAGCATCGAGGAAGGAGAATGTCTAGTAGATGTTGGTTATGTTGGAAGGAGGAGGAGACATCCAATCACCTTCTTCTTCATTGTCAAATCACTAAGGGTCTCTGGGACTTATTTTTCTCTTTAAGCCAGATTGTATGGGTTATGCCTCGTACGGTGTGCGAGGTGATGGCGGCTTGGAGGAGGCCTAGTGGTTGGATTGGTTCGCATTTGCTCTGGAGGATGGTTCCTCATTGTATTTTTTGGACCATCTGGCAGGAGAGGAACAGAAGATGCTTTGAGGGATTAGATCTTAGCCCTTCCCGAATTCGGTTCTATTTTCTGAGCCTTCTTATTACTTGGTTGAAGGGAGGAAATGATTCGTCATTATCTCTCTTCCTCGAGTTTTTGGAGGAGTTTTAGGGGTTTGTGATGTCTGTTCTGGGGCTCGGCCTTGCGCTTATTTGTTTGTATACTTCCTGTATACGGGTTTCCGCCCCCTTAGGCGGGCTTGGTTTATAGATTCATTTACTTATCAAAAAAAAAAATACCACGACAAATTGTATAACCAAACAGTCAAAATGTGGGCAAATTTTTATGTTTGCCAACGTTTTGGCATTTGCCTAGGCAAAAAGAGCCAACCAAACGGACCCTAAATGTATATTGGGTCTGACTATATAGAAAGAGAAAGGGGAAATCTGAGAAAAGGAAAAGGTTGGGAAAAGCGAAGGACGGACAACAGGAGTTCACATGATTGATATCCCAATTGATGTTTAACAGATGACGAGGATAAGCGCTATGCTCAGTGTTGTTCACTTCTTGTAAAGCATTTTAGAGTATTATATAGATTAGTGTAGTACATTAATAATAGATATTATATACAATCCAAACACATTTACCTTTGCCAAGAAAAATAATACATAACCCAAATTGTAAGTTATAAACAATATGAATTTGAAGAGAAATTGACGAGATTTTTTTTTTGAAGTGGTGAATAGTAAACAGTTAGGTAAAAGAGAGAGAAAAAATATTAGAGAAGTGATTAACATTAACAGAGAGGTGGGGGAGTGAAAAAGATGTATTGGAAAGGTATATCATAAGATGGGTCGGATTGTAAGGATTCATTTTAAAATTTAAAATTAGTTAATATCTAGTTGTCATTTACATAACTATTCACTTTTGAAATATAAGAGTCTTATGCAATACAGTTATCCTTTGTTATATCCAAACAAGGCCCCCGTCTTTTTCAATCGTTATGAACATCAGCTTGTTATGGACCCCAATTGTAGAGAGGAAATGACCATATAATTTTGGGGCCCTGTGCATTCGCCTATGTGTTACTTGCCCAGGGTTGGCCATGTTCATCCTAATTTCATGATTTTCCCTTGGGGATTAAAGAATTTTATGTGTGGGGGTGTGGTTAATGAATGCAACACACCTTTATATCACCGACCCTGAGACTCAATTTATTAAGTCCTTATAAGAAAAGTCATGTCCTAACATATTTAGTGCGACACATTGACGTGTCACCCCCGTATTAGCTATTGTTTGGCTTCAAGACACACTAATTTATGTCGCAATCATGAGTTGGCCTACAATATTAAAATCTATTATATGAAAAAAAATAGTTAGACGCTTTAAATGTATCCACATGGATAGGTACTCATATTTAATGGGCACATACAAGATATGATCGGATCAAAGGCTAAACTCATGGATAAAATCGTCTTTAATTAGTGTAATACATTGTTGGTGAAATAGAAAGAGGAACAAATTATCCAATGCAAAAAAACCAACCAAGAAAGATATTATGGTTGATTTGTGGACTAAGTCGCTCTCTTTAAGGTGTTTTACGACTCTATCCAAAATTGTGCGACAATTCTTTATAATGCACTATCACTCCCGTGATAAAACAACCTCATTTGTTATTATTTTTGAATTGTCACAGCACAGTGGAAAAATCATGATACTAATCATTCGTTTAGAATTAATTGCTCAATATCACAATATTTTATTTGGGGGAACAAATAATTTCATGAGAATTGTTTTTCCAGAGATATATTTTTCTACGAGAGGAATAGCTTTTTTGTGTACAAAAAAATAATGGCTGAAATCCTTATTTAAGGAAAATGATTTGAGGTTAATAACGGTTAATGATGGGGAGAAGTTGCGAAGGTGGGTCCCACATTTAAAAGAAATAAATTTTTAATTATAAAATAAAATCATTTTTGGCCCAAAAAATTTAATAGAAACACTATTCCAAGACCCAGAACCCAGACACGGGCATGGGCTTGGTCGGACGAACGGTGGCAGGAATGCACGAGCGCGCCTGTGGGCTTTGGCCCAATAAGTTTATTCACCCAATACACAGAAAAGTTTAGTACCCAAAGGGATTCTTCATTAGTGTCAACAAAAATGTAGATATACTACTTCAATTTTAAGCACACTTTCGATGTGGGACTTTTGGTGTATGGGTAGGGAGAACTTTTCCAATATAAAGTAAAAAACATATGGGTCCCAATGAAAAGAAACTTGTCATCTTGTCCCCTCTCTTGTTTTCTAATATTTTACACACACAAAAACTTTAAAATTCCCCCACTTGTAAATTTTGAAAAATATTTTATCGAGCAAGAATTTATAGAATTACGAATAAGCAAAGGTGTCTTTCGACTTAAAACATTTACGTAGTAAAGATGATTCTAAATATACTTGAGTAACTGTAGTTAAATGTAACAATATCTCACAAATAACCCTATTTGGGTATAATTCTTCAGCCAACGCATTATGTTCATATGCTTTTATCCATGTATAGTGAACGATCTAGGAATTTTCTCAAAATTATCATAGAAAGCGTCCATACTTCCACATTCACATAAGTAAGACTATCAAAGATACTCTCGTAGATAGGTACCCAACTCAACATAGAGCTATATATCTCATTAAGAGTTATAATTAACTCAACCTTAACTATCATGCCTTATACGAATGGACTCAGAGTAAAACCACATATACAATAAATAACATAATTCACCCCATATAACTTGTGACTTGTCATTACCTTTTGAACCTTTTTCTTCGGATCTTCAGTTTATAGGTAGGGTTATTATTGATGCCTATAAGATAACATAGATTACCATCACAAGTGACTCATTAATCTAAGAGCTTTAGTCCCATCCATTATGAGGTGTTCCATACATTTTCTCTTGCTAGTTTTTTCGTCAAATGATCAACCAAGTTCTCCTCATACCGTATGTGATCCACTCCCAGAACACTCGTAGAGATAAAATCTCTAACGGTATTATATTTGCTACGTATTTTTCGCATCTTATCATTATAGTATTTGTTCTCAACTTTTACAATAGCTGCACTAGTATCGCACTGGATATGAATGGCTGGTATCGGTCTCTCCCATAATGGAATATTGGATAAAAGGTTTCTTAACCATGTCACTTTATTAGCTGTATCTAGCGTTATAGTGATACTACATATGAATCCACCTATAGCGATAGAAGGTTTCGATTCCATCATGGACTGAGCAAAAAATAATTCATTTCTTAGACTACCATGAAACTCCACCTAAAGTGATACTACATATGAATCCACTAATAGCTTTGGAGTCATTAGATAGATTATTCGAATCAGCATTCATAAATCCTTCATGGACATTAAGGTGTTTTTGATTTTGTAATTCGAGGTTCATCGTCTTTTTAAGGTACCTCATGATCGTCGAAATAGCATGAAAATACTCCATACTAGGTGTACTAGTAAATCTACATAGTACTCTCATAGCATAGGCTATGTCCATTCTTGTGAAATTTGCATACCGTAGGCTACAAAAGAATCTCGCATACTCAGTTCGGTTAACAGTGTCACCAGTGTTCTTAAACAACTTTACACTAGGGTTAAATGGAAAACTAATAAGTTTATAGTTAAAGTAATTGTATTTATTTACAATTTTCTCAATCAAGTGAGATTGGTTTAAAGAAAGTCCCTTTTCAATTCTCGTAATTCCAATTCCCAAAATTATACTAGATTCACCAAAATCCTTCATATCAAAGTTAGCACATAATAACGATTTAACATGATCTTTTTTTTTTTATCAAAGAGGGATGGTACCCCCAAACATTTTATTTATAATAAAATAATAGAGAAAAAACATCTCTGTAGCATACAAACCCAACATTTCCTATATCTAGAGGTGGGGCCCAATACTCTATATTTAAAACTTTAAATTTTAGGCTTCATAAGTAGCCCCGTTACATATAAAGAAAACTTGCAATATATAAACTTGGGATTTTATTTTAATCCTATTTACAATTTTTTTTGCCTTATTCTGATTTGAGGAAAGTTTTGTTTGTCCATGTTGATATTTCCTTTGATTAATCTAGGAAGGTTGTTGAATGACCAATAAGTATAAGATGAGATAGCTTGAGCTGCTCTTGATGCAAAAAGATCTGCTACACTATTTTGTTCTCTCCAAATGTTTTGATTTGGAATTGAGGATGCTTTTTTATATTGTTGATGATTCTAATAGAATTCCAAGGAGGCTTAACTTACTTTTGACTCACTTCAACTAGGAACCTTCAATCAGATTCTATAATAGTATTTTGAATGTGTAATTGGGATAAGAGGTTGATACCTTCCTCTAAAGCCATAGCTTCTGAGTTGAAATAAGATTGGAAACATATTTTTTTTAAATCCTGCAATAAATAAGCCTTCTAAATTAATGATACCACCTATACCACTTGGCCAGGGTTTCCTTTGGAAGCACAATCTATGTTTAGTGTGAAAAATCCCACTGGAGGTTTAGACCAACTGCATTTGATAATCTGGATTTGTTTTGGTCTAATTTTGGTGTTACATCTTTGAGCTAACCGAATATCTGAAGGATTTATTTTATCATAGAATTTGCAAGAGGACATAATATCCGTACCAAGAGAAATTTAGTCTTGAATAATTTTAAGAGGAGTTGTGTTAATGTTCTAAAAAATTTATTATTTCTTGCTTTCCATAGCTCCCAAATAATGATTTTAGACATTATAGAATAGAGAATTTTGAGGAAATCTTTCTAAATGTTGGACATCCACCATGATAGAAGGATAGATTCAGAAGAGGAATAATTGATTTGAATATTACAAAGAGAAGAAAAATAACCAAACCTCTTTTCCAACATTACATTCAACCAACATATGATGATTGTTATCTTCATTAGCATAGCATAACCTGCAAATAGACACCAATATAATGCCAAATTTTGGAATTTCAGTTTCAAATGGAACAATATTATGTCATTGTTTCCAAATGAAATTTGAAATTTTCATAGGGCATTCTTCATTCCAATTATATTTCCTAGAGACAGAGATAGGTCTTTTCTGTCTAAATATGTTGTAGGCTGCCTTAAATGAGAATTCACTTATAGGAGAAGGGCTCCAAACTTGAATATCTTCTTTGATATTTTCATCAGCTAAGTCCTTAATAATAGAATCCTTTTGATGAGTTTAGAACCTCTGGACATTGACAAACCTTTGTAATATTTGGTTCTAATAAAAGTGCCCCATAATCCTTGATCAAATTTGTATTTCTAGTCTAACTTGATACTTGAGGCTGTAATAATATCCTCTAAACCTCTAAAATTGAGACATCCTTCTTCAAATAACAAAGCTCCAACCATTTTATCCATTGAAATGGCTTGTCTTTAGAAGGACATCCCCACTAAAATTTACTGAAAATGTTATTAATTATTTGAATAACTTCTTTGGGAGGGTTGTAAACTGCCAGGGTATAAACTGGAATAGAAGTAAAAACCTATCTGATTAGAGTTGCTATGCCTTCTTGAGACATGAGTTTAGATGACTAAGAATTGAGAGTATCTCTAATTTTAGAGATTAAGTCAGAGAAGTGTATTATTTTGGTTCTACCTTTATTTAGAAAAGATCCAAAGTATTTGATTGGAAATTTCTTACGAGTAAGGCTAATTTTAGAGGAGATAGCTTTAATTCTAGACTAAATAGTCTTTTTATCAACATAGAAAGAGATTTTAGCAAAATTTATTTGTTGGTCTGATGCTTCTCCATAAATTTTAAGAAGATTGAATAAAGCTTTCAGACTTTTACTTTCCCCTTTGATGAAAATTATTATGTCATCATCAAATCGTAAATGAGAGATGAGTTGGAACTTTTGAGGGTGTGAAAATGGGATTGTTTTATTTTGAGAAAAGAGATTATCTAAATTTTTGCTAAAGCATTCTTCTGCTATATGTTGTTTACCGGATTACTTAAAAAATAATATATCACTAAGTAAATAAACAGTAATTAAAATTTAATTAATTAATTAATTACTCTAGAAAAATAGTAATAGTAAAGGAAGACAAGAAGAACATACAATTTGTGATTGAAACAATCACTTGTAGAATTTTGAGCGATTCGAAAGTTGAACTATCTCTCCTTAAGACAGAATATGCCCCCGCTACGGTGTTGACGGCAAATTCAACGGGCGTCTGCCTCCCAGGATGAAACGGTCAACAACTGTTACAAGAAGCACTTCAGTGCAACGGTCCCACGAACCAACAATGGCAAATTTCTCTCAAGAAGTAAGAAGGGAATAAGGACAGTAGTAGGGAATTCGGGTAGATTTTCTAATCTTTTAAATGGAGTGCATATGGTCCTTTTTATAAGTGGTGAAGGGCTGCAACTCATGGCTTTTCCCAGAACATATTTGACTGTTTGTACAGTCGCATCTGTCTAATAAAGAAAATTAACGTTTTAATTAATTAATTAAAAAATGATAGCATTTTTTAAATAATTAAAAAACCACAACGTTTATAAATAATTAATTAATGCGGAAAATAATTAATCCGTAATTAATCCAGATTTTTTGGTTCAGAAAATAAATTTAAATCCCAAAGGTCAATTAAAATTTGTCCAAAAAATTTAATAGTTGCTCAGGAAAGACCCACGACCCGGACCCAGGCACGGACCGGGCCGGCCGGACGACGGTGGCAGTGGCGCGCGCACACGCGTGTGGGCTTTTAGCCCAAGCCCAACACATGCATAGTGTAGGCAATCTCCCCTTCAAAGAGTTGTGATAGCTCAAGGCATCCAAGCCTTAGTCCCATAACTTGAGTATATTAACTCCAAGTATTTCTACCACTTTTCCAAAGTGGTACAAACCCACTTAACTATGTTACACCATCTAGCTTAAACTCAAATGGGTCACTTTAAGTCCAAATTTTTCATTCATTACTTCACTATTTTGAACAAATGAGTATACTAAATTAATCTCCTTGCTACAAGGAACACATTGGTACTAAGACACGTCACTTTTAACATATGTGTCTTAATTAAAATTGACTCTAAAGTTTGACCAAATAATTGGCATTTCATAAAATATACAACAATCTCCCACATGAATGAAATTTGGAAGAATCAAACGAATATAGATGTAAACAGAGAGTTGTTCTACGAAAAAACATTGCATAAAAAAAGATAGCTTGTGGTTTTGAATCTTTCCTAGTGAGATACTATCGAGCTTACTGTCCAATCAATGAACGTGATGTCTTGAATTAATCGAAAATTTGTGTAAACTGAGACAATAGTATTCACACAATGTCTTTCCAGCCTCATTGGTTCTTATTGTTGTGTCCATTTTGGCCATCGACACCTCCTGGTTTCATGAGTGTACTAGATAAATAGCCTTCGTTATTCTCATAGAAGCGGCCCCTTCCCACTCACATAGTTTATTTCAATAAAGATTATCCTACTAATACCCCACTTGACTTATACATTCAAGATATAGAAATTATTAAAAACATATTTTATCCTGCTAATACCCCACGCGGAAATTTGTGCACTGACTCATCTTCGGAATGGGAGGAAGTAATTAATCTATTACTTCTCAGTGAAAACTGAGTCATCGTAATTAGGTTGTCCCTTTGAATCTATTTCTTGGGATCTCCAGTCATTTAGGTTGGGTTTTCATTAAGACAACTCTTTAGAATTTTACAGGCTTTAGGGCCATTCCACGTGATGAACTTGCAACTTCCTCTCCAGGTATACCTTTAGTTAGTGGATCCGTAATATTTTCCTTTGACTTTACATAGTCAACAAAAATAATTCCATTTTAGAGCAAATGTCTAACGGTTTGGTGTCTACGACGTATATGTCGTGATTTACCGTTATAATTATTATTTTCAGCCCTAGGAATTTTCGATTGACTATAACAATGTATTATGATAGGTGACATGGGCTTTGACCATATTGGAATATCCTCTAAGAAGTTTCTAAGACATTCAGCCTCTTCCCCAGCTTTATCTAAAGCAATAAATTCATATTCCATTATGGATCTTTCAATGCACGTTTGCTTCGAGGATTTCCAAGATACGGCTGCACCTCCAAGGGTAAATACATATCCACTTGTGGATTTCGAATCATTTGAGTCAGATATCCAATTTTCATCGCTATAGCCTTCATGTACAGCTGTATATCGTTCATAGTGCAACCCATCCCCCAAAGAGTATCAAATATCTCGAAGAACTCTTATCAAGGCTTTCCAATGATCTTTCCCCGAATTACTCGTATATCATCTGAGCTTACTAATCTAGTATGCTATATCAGGTCGAGTACAGTTTGATAAATACATTAAACTTCCAATAATACGAGAATACTCTAATTGAGATATACTTTCACCTTTATTTTTAAGGAGGTGATGACTTGGATCTACAGGTGTTCTCACTAGACTTTGATCATATTTATTATACTTTTGAAGTATTTTTTCAACGTAATGTGATTGAGATAAGCTAATTCCTTGAGGGGTTTTAAGAATTTTAATTCCTAGGATGACATCAGTCAATCCCATGTCCTTCATTTCAAATCTACTAGTCAACATTTGTTTAGTAGAATTGATAACATTATTATTATTACCAATTATTAGCATATCATCTATATATAGACATACAATTACATGTCCCGCTTGAGTGCTTTTGATGTAAACTTTGTCACACTAATTTATTTTGAAACCATTTGACTTCATGACATTATCAAATTTTTCATGCCATTGTTTAGGTGCTTGTTTCAACCCATATGATGACTTCACAAGTTTACATACTTTCCTTTCATTTCCAGGAGAGCTAAAACTTTACGATTGTTCCATATATATTTCTTCATCTAATTCACCATTCAAAAATGCCATTTTAACATCCATTTGGTGTATTTCCAATTTATATATTGCTGTAATTGCAATTAACATTATAATGGATGTAATCCTTGTAACAGGTGAATAGGTGTCGAAATAATCTATTCCCTCTTTTTGCTTGTATCCTTTAGCTAAAAGTCTAGCCTCATATTTATCAATGGTTCCATCAGCTTTCATTTTCCATTTGAATATCCATTTACACCCTAACGGTTTTGTCCCTGGTGGTAGGTCCACCAGTTCCCATGTATGATTTTGCAAAATGGATTCAATTTCACTATTGATAGCTTCTTTCCAATATGAGGCTTCCGGAGTAGATAAATCTTCTTTTACCATTTGAGGTTCACTTTCTGACATATATGTTCGAAAATCTAGACCAAAAGATTTTGAAATCTTAGCTATTTTTCTACGTCTAGTTTCTTCCTCAATAATATTTCGAGGTTCACCATTTGTAACTTCAAGCATTCTTTTGTTAGAAGTTGTTTCTTGTGTATTCTTACAAGGAAAGATATTTTCAAAGAATGATGCATTCCTAGATTCTATGATTGTATTTCATGAATTTCAGGGATGTCAGACTTATGCACAAGGAACCAATATGCACTATTATTATGTGCATAACCAATGAATATGTAGTCAATAGTCTTTGGACCAATTTTCACCTTTTTAGGTTCAGGAATTAGTACTTTTGCAAGACACCCTCACACTTTTAAGTATTTGTAGGAAGGCTTGCATCCTTTCCACAACTCATAGGGTATCTTATTTGTTTTCTTATGAACCAATTTGTTGAGAATGTAATTAGCTAAAAGCAATGCTTCCCCCACTTGTTTTGGGGTAATCCCGCACTTATTAATAATGCATTCATCATTTCTTTTAAAGTTCGATTTTTACGTTCTGCAATCCCATTTGATTGAGGAGAGTAAGGTGCGGTAATTTGGTGAATAATACCATTTTCTAAACATATTTACTTAAAAGGATATTCGTATTCACCACCTCTATCGCTTCTTAATTCTTTAATCTTTTTACCAAGTTGATTCTCAACTTCTATCTTGTATTGCTTAAAAGCTTCAATTGCTTCATCTCTGCCTCTTAAAAAATAGACATAGCAATATCTAGTGCAATCATCCACAAAGGTAATAAAGTACTTTTTCCCACCTCTAGTTTGAACAAATTTTAAATCACATATATCGGTGTGAATTAAATCTAAAGGTTCACTATTCCTTTCAATTGAATGGAAAGGTGTTTTAGTTAATTTAGCTTTTACACATGTTTCACATTTGTAACTTGTATCAATGCTAAATTTAGGAATTAATTCTAAGTGAATTAATTTACTTAAAGTCTTATAATTAACATATCCAAGTCTACTGTGCCACATATCCATAGACTCAATCATATAAGCAGAAGATATCATATTATTATTATCATTGTTACTTTTAGGTACAACAATCATGACGTTCAATTTGAATATCCCATCACACGTATATTCTTTCCCTACATACTGTGACACCCCGACTAATTAAATACCGGGTAGCTACTCCTTTATTAAATCAATACAAAATGCCAAGTTGGTTCAGTTAATAGCATCACTGTCGAAAACATTTTAATAATTAATAACCACCTAGTATTTAAAAGGTAAGTGCCAAATTTTAAGTTAAGTCTGATTAACATGCAGTAAAAAAATAATGAAAGAATAACAACCATTCACTATAATGAAGTAATGAATAACCAACAACATAAATATAAATCTGGAGGAAAACTCCTCACAACAATCCCACAACTGAAAAATAATACGACAAGTCTGAATCCAGAATAATTACATGCCAGAAGTCTGAATAACTGAAATAAATGAAATGTCTCTAAAAGAAATGGGCGACATGCCCTACAACTGATAACTGAAGAATATCGAGTCAAGATAGATGAAGCGTCTACAAACAAAGTCCTATAACTTCCACAAACAGCTACAGCTTGTCACCTGAATGAGAATCCTAAGCATGGTGTCCTTGTGGCTGGGCACCTAAAATGGTTTTTACAAAAATAGATTTGAAAGCAAATGGGTCAGAGCCCGAAAGTGGAAATTATTTTAAAAACAACAAGTTTTTTAATAACATTAAAACATAAAATGCAAAATACATGTTAGGACGTGCACTCACATGGAATTCTCACCTCTCGACTACATGTGCACTCCTAACGTACCGTACCCATCTATAAGACATCCATATCTAACCAAACCGTAATAAGTTCTACCCCTTACTACTCGATTCCCATATTACATTCTAGCGTTATAAAATAAAATAGAGGGCTTTACTTACTCTCAGTTTCTCAAGTAGAAATACCATTCATTATCAGTTAACCCGTTTTGTTTTTCTCAAATCATTACCATAATATTATTCACAATACCAATCATGAAAGTTCTCATTAATTAAGTGTATATTATTCACATCATAAATATACAATACAAGCACTCCGAGACTAAGCTGCGGTGCACACATACTCTGCTATCCATCCCGGTACATCACGTACATAAGGATTACGTATTCCGAATCTCTCAGAAATCGTTCTCAGATAACAACATCACAAATAATGGAGGCGAACACAGTCACATCACATGGGTCACGCACATACCTGCGCTCCCACGATCAGCAGACTTATTAACATCCCAATAAGTCCTTCTCTGACCTATGTTCATCGAGGTAACCAATCTAAATCCGGGCAACACAAGGATTAGGAGGCCCTAAGCGAACGTAAACCTCCCGTGATAGCAAGTATGGTAGGTATGTCATACACATAAAATCAATACATATACTAAGTATTCACAACTCTTAGTAATTACCATAATATATTGGAGGTACACTTCTCATTCTCGTATCGACATATAATACTACACAATTTATATGTTCCCGGTTAATATAACAAATTAGGCCGTCAATATTTCTCGCATCGTAATAGACACTCACGCCATACTTTATAATTTCCCTTAGGTTCAACTACACTTCTATGTTTTGCTCCTCATTATATCTCAAATGTACCTAATATATCAATTTATCATCAAGGTAAGGTTATCTATACCATTAAATAAGGTTACGGGACATGCGAGATCAAAACAGGCTAAAAAACCTAAACTGTCAACTCGTTCGAAGTCTCGTTCGAACGAGGTTGTTCGAACGAGAGTTCGTTCGAACGAAGGGGGCTTTCTAACGAGGTCTCGTTCGAACGAAGTCATCGAACGAACTTCACCCTCGTTAGAAGTCAAAGGTCAACTCGTTAGAAGCTCGTTCGAACGAGCTCGTTCGAACGACCTGGGCAGGTCTTCTAACGAGTGGCCAGTTTCGAGCCCAAATTTCCTATTTTCCTTTTTCCAACTTCTCTTCACCTCTAAACTCATCTAAAAATGAATCTAACGATTGCTCAAAGCTACTAATCATCCCTAAACATGTTTCAACCATATTACATCATTTATCTGGGTTCAAATCACCCTAAACTGCATCAAATTATCAAATCTCCAACATTTTTCCCAAATCTCATGAACATGAACCCTAAAACATATAAATCATCAATGGGCCTAATTAAATTCGTTTTATTTCATCCAAGATATTATTACCATAAGAATAATCACCTACATACAATTCTACATGCAATTCCTCATCAATATGCAAGATTCTAATTCCAAGTTTAATGGATTTTCATCTATCTCCCAAACAAATACAATTATAACAAATTCCTACGCATGGAAGAAGCATTCTCTGCTATTAATTGAAATTAAACCACTTGCCTTAAGTGTATCTATGGATTTGATGACGAATCAGATGAATGGTTCTCTCTTTCTTCTTCAGAATTTCTCCTCTCTCTCTCTCTCTCTCCAAGCTTTCTTCTCCAAGTAATAATGGTGGCTAGGGTTTTTTTTTTTGCCTAAGGAACTTTTGGGTTTTCTTCTAATAACCCCCGTAGCCCTCTAATCAGTTAATGGCTGATAATGGGTTAGTGGGTATTTTAATTTTCCATTAAAAACTCCTAAAATTCGTTAATCAAAAATCCTAAAATTCTAAAATTACCAAACTGCCCTTTTGGGTTGCCGGTATGGCCTAAAAATACCCCGGGACCCAAACCAAACCCCCGGCTAGTGTTTTCTGACTATTTCGACCCTTCCGGACGCGTTGGCGCACTCAAAATGACCATACGGTTTATAAAAATAAAATTCACTTTTTAATTATCATAATTATATTCCATGACGCGACTGTCACACGCGTCTCAACAAGATTTCCAAATTACCGTATTTCTATCTCACAACAAATCAATAATTCCATATTCATATATAATCATATACGCACATTATACTCAAATACTAACTCGCATCTCGCTAGTATTTTTATCCGGAGTAATTTCCAATTAATACGCATTTAATTCAATTAATCCCATAAATAAATATCACAAAAATACGGGGTATTACATACTTCCCCCCTAATAACTGAATTTCGTCCCGAAATTCGAAACTAGAAAGTACCTGGTAAGAACAACTCTGGATAACGTTCTTGCATCTCATCCTCGCGCTCCCATGTGGACTCCTCGACATTATGATGTTGCCACTGAACGCGCACTAACGGAACTATCTTTGACCGCAGTTTCCGCTCACTTCGGTCCAAAATAGCAATTGGCCCCTCCTCGTAGGAGCTATTAGGATGGAGATCGATGTCCTCCAAAGCAATGTGAGAATGAGCCAAATCGTCTCTAAGATATTTCCTTAGCGAGGAAATATGAAACACATCGTGAATCCGATGCAAATGCTCCGGTAACCCAAGCCTATACGCAACCGGTCCAATCCGCTCAATAATAGGAAATGGTCCCACATATCTCGGTGCCAACTTACCTTTCTTCCCGAAACGCATAATCCCCTTCATAGGAGATAATCTGAGCAAAACTTGGTCCTCCACTTGAAACTCCCTGAAGAACCTCTTCGCATCAGCATAGCTCTTCTGCCGATCTTGAGCTACCCGAATACGACTCCGAATCAATTCTATCCTCATCGAAGTATCCTGAATCACTTCCGGCCCAAGCAGTTTGTTGTCCCCCACCTCCAACCAACATGCTGGGAACGACAAGGTCTACCGTACAACGCCTCAAATGGGGCCATGCCAATGGTGAACTGGTAGGAGTTTTTGTAAGCAAACTCCACCAGTGGAAGATACTGCTCCCATCCACCCCCAAAATCAATGATACTCATACGTAGCATGTCTTCCAACATCTGGTTTGTATGCTCGGTCTGCCCATCGGTCTGCGGGTGATACGCCATACTTAACCGCAATTCCGTGCCCATGGCCTCCAGAAAACTCTCCCAAAACCGTGAAATAAATATATTGTCTCGGTCAGACACGATATTTAGGGGCACACCGTGAAGTCTCACTATCTCTGAAATAAAGAGCTGGGCATACTGTCCCGTAGTGTAGTCTGTTCTTACATGTAGAAAATGAGCGACTTTGGTCAACCTGTCCACAATTACCCAAATGGAGTCGTGACCTCTCTGTGACGTAGGCAACCCCGTGATAAAGTCCATGGATATGCTCTCCCACATCCACATCGGGACCTCCAACGGCTATAGCAGTCCTGCCGATCTCTGATGATCCACTTTTACTAACTGACAAGTGGCGCATTTAGAAACAAACTCGGCAATATCTCTCTTCGTCCCGCTCCACCAATACTATCGTCTCATGTCTTGGTACATTTTGTCCCCACCGGGATGTACCGCGAACCGTGAGCCGTGCGACTCTGCCATGACCGCGTGCTGCAATTCCTCCCCTTCCGAAACTACCAATCTCCCATTAAAGCGTAATCCCCCGTCTGAGTTAACGGTATAGGACTCGGCTCCCTCTACTAATAATCGAACTATCTGCTCCTGCAGAACGAGTCATTTGCTTGTGCCCTTACTACCTTCGTGACAATCTGCGGTGTAACGGTCATTACAGACATGAACGATCGGGCCACTGCATCCTGGTGTCCCAATTCCTTCCATTTGGCCTTCCACACCCCAGCCACTTCATCTGCTGGCCTACGGCTCAACGCGTCTTCTACCACGTTAGCCTTCCCCGGGTGATACTGGATATCAAACTGATAGTCCTTCACAAACTGAAGCCACCTTCGCTGCCGCATATTCAACTCCTTTTGCGTGAATAGGTACTGTAGGGACTTGTGGTCCGTGAACAATCGAAACTTTCCCTCCAAAAGGTAATGTCTCCATATCCGAAGGGCAAATACAACTGCCGCCAACTCCAAGTCATGAGTGGGGTAATTCTTCTCGTGAGGCTTTAGCTTACGGGATGCATAAGCAATGGACTGACTCTCCTGCTGCAATACACCTCCAAGTCCTTGCAAGGACGCATCGGTGTAAACTAAATACTCAACTCTCGGTCTCGGCAATGCTAACACAGGTGCTGAGGTCAACTTATCCTTCAATTCATCGAATGCCAATTGACAGGCATCACTCCAGATGAATGGCACACCGTTACGAGTCAGATGTGTCAAAGGACCTGCTATCTTTGAGAATCCCCGAATGAACCTCATGTAGTATCCTGCTAGGCCCAAGAAACTATGAATCTCTGTCGGTGTCGTGGGATGTCCCCACTCCCTCACCGCGGATACCTTCCCCGGATCAACAGATATTCCCCGGTCGGAAATAATATGTCCCAAAAACTGGACCTCCTTCAGCCAGAACCCGCATTTCTCATACTTTGCATACAACTCGTTCTGACGTAGTGTCTGCAAAACTTACCTCAAATGCTCGGCATGCTCCTCCTCTGTATGGGAGTAAACCAGAATATCATCAATGAAGACAATGACAAACTGATCTAGGAAATCTCTGAACACTCTATTCATCAAGTCCATAAACAGTGCTGGAGCGTTGGTCAAACCAAAAGGCATAACCCGAAACTCGTAAGATCCATATCTCGATAAGAACGCAGTCTTTGAGACATCCTCTTCCCTGATACGCAACTGATGGTATCCCGATCGCAAATCAATCTTCGAGAAGAAAGAAGATCCTCTCAACTGGTTGAATAGGTCATCCATTTGAGGCAACGGATACTTATTCCGTATCGTGACCTTGTTCAACTCTCGGTAGTCCACACACAATCTCAGTGAACCATCTCTCTTCTTCATAAACAACACAAGGGCACCCCACGGCGAAGTACTCCTCCGTATAAACCCCTGACCCAACAACTGCTCAATCTGATCTCATAGCTCTCGCATCTCTGTCGGATCCATACGGTACGGTACGCGTGCTATAGGTCTCGTATCTGGAAATAAGTCTATGAGAAAGTCTATCTCTCGACTGGGGGGTAGGCCTGGTATCTCCTGAAACACATCGGAATACTCCCTGACAACTGGGATCGAATCTAAAGGAATCATAACCTCCTTAGAGGTATCCTCCTCTATGTAATACAAATGAGTGGTCGAGCCTCCCTCTGGGCGAGGCATCTCCACTACAAACATCTCTTGCCCCGGAATGGCAAAAATAATGCTCCCACCGAAGCAATCAATCATGGCTCTATAATCTGCAAGCCAATCCATACCGATAATCACATCGTGAACATGCATATCTAATACCAACATATCTGCAGGTAATACCAGACTACCAATCTCTACCCCTACTCCCCGGCATATAAAGAAAATAAATGACCCACTCCCCAATGGTGAGTCTACACACGTCACTGTGCTCTCTGCTGTGGCTAACAACCCTAAGGCTTTCGCAAAATGTGTAGCTATAAAGCAATGTGTTGCCCCCGTATCAAACAAAACCCGACCCATAGTACCATGGATAGGAAACATACCCTCAATCCCGGGTGGTGCTTGCGGAGCTGCTGCCTGGTGGACGTTATAGACACGTCCATACTGTAACTGTCCCTGCTGCACAGGAACTGCTGGAATGGCTGGAAGAGCTGGCACCTGGGCTGGAGCTGGGAGGGCTGGTGGAAAAAGTGGCCTCGGTGGCTTATGTCGAGCACCCTGCTGCTGCTGTGGGGCCCTGCCCCTATCAGGACAGTCCTGGCATTTATGGCCAGTCTTGCCACAAACGAAACACTTCCCCGGGAAGTTCCCCCCTCTCTGTCCCTGCTGCCCCCGGTCCTGGTGGCCGTTACCGTTCCTCCACTGGCCCTGCTGAAACTGCTGTTGACCATTCTGACCCTGCTGGTGCTGATGGTCGTTCGGACCCTGATGGCCCTGCCGGAAACCTCCTTGTGTGTGCCTGAAATTTCCTGACCTGAACCTCTTGTGATCCCCCTGCTGGGTACCCTGATCACCCTGTCTCTGCCCCTGAACAGATTGTGCCCCACTGGCACCATTTCCTCCAGTCCTGCCCTGATGGCTAGACTCTCCCGATCGCTTACCCTCAGCCATGTGAAAGCGGTGATCCTGGCAATGGAGCAATGCAGTGTTAACCACATCAGAATAAGTGGCTAACGAGAGGTTCCCTAACAAGTGCTGATGAATCCTCCATGTCAACTCGTCAGTAAATTTCTGTATCTTCTTCTCCTCCTGCGGTATCTCATCCGGAACAATGTTCAGAAGATCAGTGAATTCGGCCTCATACTCGGCCACAGTCTTACCCTCCTGCTTGAGGCTCATCATTTTCCTCCTCATCTCTGTGTGAATAGCCGACGGAAAGTACTTGCGATCAAACCGCACCCAAAACTCCTGAATTGTGAGAGTATCTCTCTCCTCCATTGTGGTAATAGACTCCCACCACTGCAGTGCAGACCCTACTAGCTTAAAGGTAGCTAGTATCTGCTTCTGGACATCTGTGCACTCATACATCCTCAGGTGTCGCTGGATGTCCTTCCTCCACTGACTCGAAACTACCACATCGGAGCTACCTGCGAACTCCAAAGGGTGTGCTTTTTGAAAAGCATCACGTACACGTTCCCAAGAAGACGGGAATGCATGTGCCTGAACTGGCGCGGCTATCGGCGCCTGAGGTGGTGCCTGCTGAACTACTGCTAGTGCGGCATTTACCGCCTGGGCCACAATGGCTGCAACCTCGGCGGCATTCATCGTGCCCTGAACTGGTGCGGGCTGTGGTTCTGGCGTTGCATCCCTGGGAACCCGTTGTGCACGTCGTGGAGGCATCTGAAATAAGAATGAAGTTTATAAGTTCGTAGTTATACACTTAAAATAGCTGAAGAACGTAGCATATACAAAAGAATACAACAGTCCTAAAATATAGGTCTCTACATCAAAGAAAGCTCCGCGGAAACATAATAAGCCGTACAGATCCTAAAGGACACTAGAACCTGATGCTCTGATACCACCTGTGACACCCCGACTGATTTAATAAAGGAGTAGCTACCCGGTATTTAATTAGTCGGGGTGTCACACATACATTCCATCTTTACTTAGTACAAATTTGTCTCCAATAAAGACTAGCTTAAATCCTTTCTTGCTTAGCACGGAACCGGAGACAAGATTCTTTCTGATGTCAGGTACATGCAATACATCGTTGAGTGTGAGATGCTTCCCCGAAGTCATTTTCAGCACTACTTTACCTTTAACCTTCGAGGTGGAGGAGTTTCCCATGAATAATTGTTCTCCATTTTCAATTAGTTGGTAGGTTGTGAACATACTTTTATCGAAACACAACTGGCGTGTAGCGCCGGTATTAACCAACCACTGTTTGGTATTACCCACCAAATTTACTTCAAATACAACTGCGAAGAGAGAAACATTCGAAACATCGTCGGATAATGCATCAACTTCTCTCATGTTGGCTTGTGGTGCTTTCTTCTTGAAGTTCTCTTATTTTTTTGGCTTGCGAGAATCCTTGGCCCTATGAACTTCATTGTTGCAATTAAAACATTTTCCTTTGAACTTCTTAGCACCGCCTTGTTGACTCGTGCCTTCATTTTTGTGCTTCCTCTTTTTGTTGAATTTTTGTCCATCCTCAATAATATTTTCTTTTGCAGACATAACATGGTTACCATTTTTCTTTTCAGATTTACGATTATCTTCTTCTATCCTTAATCGAACAATTAAATCTTCAAGTCCCATTTCTTTTCGTTTATGCTTCAAATAATTTTTGAAATCTTTCCAAGAAGGAGGTAATTTTTCAATTACCGTAGCAACTTGAAATGTTTCATTTATGACCATATTTTCAGTAAGTATTTCATGAAAAATGAATTGAAGCTCTTGGACTTGGCTTATGACAGTCTTTGAATCAACCATTTTATATTCGAGAAATCTACCGACCACGAATTTTTTCATGCCGGCATCCTCGATTTTATATTTTTTATCCAAAGACTCCCTTAACAATTTAGCGGTTTCGATTGGACTATATACATTATAAAGTGTATTTTCCAATCCATTAAAGATATAGTTTTTGCAAATAAAATCTGAATGCTTCCATGCTTCTACAGATAGCAAAGTTGTCTTATCCATTTCATTTTCATTAATCACAGAAGCTTCTTCGTTAATAAACCTCGCAAGATTAATGTTAGTTAAATAGAACAACATCTTTTGTTGCCAACATTTGAAATCAGTACCATTAAACTTTTCGAGTTTTTCTCCATGAGTTAAATGAGTCGGAACGGTATTAGGAATACTAACCGCCACATCATTTTGAGGAACATACATCACATTTTCAGAGGATTCAGTAGCCATTATTCTGTTATTGAATAACACAAAAGAAATTTATGAAATGTATAGAAATTTTTCCAAAATTAAAATTGTAGGAAAAAGAAATATTCAATGTAAACACGTTTTAGTATGTAAATAAAACAGGTAAAACATTACCAATCTAATTTCAATTAAGAAAATTATTTATTTAGTGAAAACCCAAAAACAATTATTTTATTCTGTCTTAAGATTGTTGTTTACCAGATTATCACTAAATAAATAAACAGTAATTAAAATATAATTAATTAATTAATTAATTACTCTAGAAAAACAGTAACAGTAAAGGAAGACAAAAATAACATACAATTTGTGATTGAAACAATCACTTGTAGAATTTTGACCAAGTCAAAAGTTGAACTATCTCTCCTTAAGACAGAATATGCCCCTACTACGGTGCTGACGGAAAATTCAACGGGCGTCTGCCTCCAAGGATGAAACGGTCAACGACTGTTATAAGAAGCATTTTAGTGCAACAGTCCCATGAACTAACAATAGAGAATTTTTCTCAAGTAGCAAGAAGGGAACACGGACAGTAGTAGGGAATTCGAGTAGATTTTCTAATCTTGTAAATGGACTGCATATGGTCCTTTTTATAAGTGGTGAAGGGCTGCAACTCATGGCTTTTTCCAGAAAAGATATGACATTTTGTAGAGTCGCATCTCTCTAATAAAGAAACTTAACGTTTTAATTAATTAATTAAAAAATGATAGGGCTTTTTAAATAATAATTAAGTTCATCTCAGGAGATACAACCTTATCAATGACTTACAAAATATCTTTGTTGTGAGACTTATATTTTGATTTCCAAAGGTTTTGAAAATGATTTAAGAATGTATTCTCTTTTTCTTCTTTTGATTGCTCCAATTGGCCATTAACATTTTCTATCTTGGCAATGTTTAGTTTTCTATATCTAGTTTCTACTGAAGCATGTAATAATTTCGTGTTATGGTCTCCTTATTTTAGCCGTTTTAAGTGGCTTTTTTTTATACCAATAACTTCTTATCTATTTAAAGCTATATTCAGTTGAGCTCAAGATTCATTTAGATCACATCTAGTTAAATCAATGGGATTATTTTCAAAAGCATTTTCTTGAATTAGAATTTTGTCGTTTAAATCCTTTATAGATTGAAAAATGTTTTAAATTGTTCTTTATTCCAAAATTTTCACTTATATATCAAATTTTTTAGTTTCAAAGCAAAAGTAACCATTGGAGGAGCATTATATTGGATGGACCAGGATGTTGCAATGATATCTCTAACATTTGAGTTAATTGTCCACATTAAGAGAATTTGAATGACTTTGGATAATGATCATTTGCTATTTTACTATAATACAATAAGGGGTTATGATCTGAACAAGATCTATGAAGGTGTGAAATAGAAGTTTTAGGAAATTGATTAGTCCAGTAGGAAATGACTAGACCTTTGTCTAGTTTGCATAATATAGTGACATTGACCCTATTATTAGTCTATGTGAATCGAGAACCTGGGTAACCAAGGTCTAGAAGTGAGCAAGCATCTATCATGTCTTTAAATTCATCAGTAGCATGAAATTCAATTCGGTTACCTTCAATTTTTTCAGTCTCATTATGAACTATGTTAAAGTCCCTTATGACAAGCCAATGACAACTTGTGGATCTACTATAAATTGACTCTGAATCATACCATAAAGCTCTTCTATCAGCAGTAGTGCATTTACCACATACAGTCACTACGATAACAGATTTATCTAAAAATGGGATATCTATTTTAAGGCAGAGGAATTGTTCCAAATCTTGTTCTATTTGAACTTCTAGATCATTTGTCCAAAAGAAACATATCTTAGTTGAAGTGATACTTAGACTATTTGGAAAAGACCATTGGTTTTAGTATTTGGTTATTGATTTTAATTCTACTTTGGGTTTAAGAAGAGCTATAGCAGGTAGTTTGTGAATTTTGATGAGTCTTTTAATTTTTCTGTTTGTTGATTTGTTAGAAAATCCTCTGACATTCCAACATATAAAATTTAACATTTAAGGTCTGTTAGAAGAAATTTGAGATTTTGACTTACCATGTGATCTTGTGAATCTTCTATATAGAGGATCATAAGGTTTGGGTTTAGAGATTATACCTGGTTGTTGAGCAGCACCAGAATCATTAATAATACCTGGATCTTTTTTTCTTATTTGCAACCTCTTTGAGGTCTTGGATTTTCTTCCTTTTGATTTCGAACCAAGATACAAACGTATGCAGTTCTTCCATCATTGGAGTAACATTATCATCTTCTTATTTTTCTGATTGACAATCTTTATCCATCGTTGAATGCTTTTTAGAGTGAGGAATTATAAACCCTTTAAGTGACAAGTTTAATTTATCTACAATGAAGGTTTCCTCAGAAGTACATTCCCCATGATAATTTTTTTCCAAAAATTCTTCTGAGACTTCTTGGTTGATGTCTTTTGTTTTAATTAAAGTTTGACATGAGTTTGTATTGAAGGTCTGATAGTCTAGTAGATTTTCTTTATCTATTTTTTCTGGACAACTTCGAAGGATTTGAAATCTATTTTCTTTACTGACTATATTGTCCTCTTCAATTTGTTGATTTTTCATAGGAATGTTTTCTTGAGTATTTTCTGTATTGGACCTTGCAGCTGTGTTTGTAGTTATTTCTTGAACTTTAATTGGGGTGTGATCAACTTTCTTGGGTGGTTTGTTTAGGTTGGGGTGTTTGAAGATGCACTTGGATTCATGGTGTCCTTTTTTCTTGCAATATTGACAAAATGAGGAAAGGTTTTCATAAGAAATTTGTTACCAAAAACCTTTGGTACCACATTCGATCCATATTCTATGGATTCTTTCTATAGTGAGGTCAATTTCTACACAAACTCTGTGTATGCTTGGTCTAGTAATTGCGTATGTTAAAGCATCCATTTTAAGAGGTTTCCCAATTAATTATTCAATAGAATAAAGGGAAGATTTGACATAAAAATGAATTGGGAGTTTGGGTAGACTAATCCAAACAAGTGGTATTGAGATTTTTTCTTCAGGGTTGATATCCGATGAGAACATTGGAAAATATCCAATGAGTGAATTTAACATGATCTATGACATGAATATTGGATCCAAATATAAGCAAGTCATCCACTTAAAGATTTATGATAGTGTATATGTTATTTTTATATTTATAATACATGCATTTGTCAGTTTCATTAATTTTAAACCCATCATTCATGACTAAGTTGTCATCATGCCATTATTTAGGTGTCTATTTTAGCCCATAAAGATATTAATCCAATTAACACACTTTATTTCTTGATCGTGTACAATAAAACTTTCAGGCAGGTCTATATAAATCTCTTCTTTTGATTCAACAATTAAAAAGGTAGTTTTAACATCCACAATTAAATCAATTAAAGAAGCCAAAGCAAATAATATACGTAAGATATAATTTAATTCACAGGTAAAAATAAATTTAAAAAAGTCCACATTTTCGCGTTGTCCAAAACCTTTGGCATCAAGACCCGCCTTATCTTTTTTAATAAAACCATTGGTTTTTAATTTCTTTTTAAGAATACATTTACAACTATTTGTTTTGTACCCCAGTGGAAGATCAACTAAATGCCAAGTTTGATTAGTTTCCAAAGATTCAATTTCATCATTAATTTCCTCTTCCCATAAATCGACTTATAAAAAAGATAAAATTTCTTGAAGGCTGTTAGGGTCCTCTTCTAAGGTCTAAGAGTAAAAATGAGGACCAAAATCTTTTTCAACAGGTGCTCTTTTACTTTTTCTTGGTTCTTAATCAAATTCATTAGGTTCTGAATTTTTAGGATTAGAAACAGTTGTGGATGTCGAGGCCCACTATTTCTCAATTTAAAAAGAAATTTGTCTTCGAAAAAATGAGCGTCATTTAATTCAATAATAACTTGATTTTTCAAACCATAAAATTTGTATGCTTTGATATTCACTACATAGCCAATAAAAACTTATTTGTGTGCTCTACCAGCTAATTTAGACCTTTTAGGGACAGGACGTATATAGGCTAAGCACCCCCCCCCCCCCCCACCACCACATTCTAAAATATAACACGTTTGGTTGAGTTTTTTCAAATTTCATAATATTTTTATCTTTATTTTAGGAATTCTATTAAGCACATGACATATTGTTAAAATAAGTACCCCTGGCCGATGTCTGGCAAACCCTGCACTTATTAGAGTAACAACCACTAATTTCAGTTTAAGTCCTATTATTTCTTTCAGCTTTACCATTCAGGGGATATTTTTTAATGAATAATACCGTGGATTTTATAAAATTTAATAAAATGTCCAAAATCATGTTTGGTGCCTATCACTACGTAGTCTCTTAATTTTTCGATTAAATTTATTTTCATTTTAATTTAAGAAATTTTAGACATGCAAACGTGTAACTTTTATTTTTCATTAAATAGAAAAATGAATAGTCTCATCAATCATCAATAAAATTAATAAAGTACCATTTGTCATTTCTAATCATAGTTCCATCCAAATCACAAATATTCGAATGAATTAAGTTTAGTAGTTTAGTTTCTCTAAAAATGGATTTATGTGGGGTTTGTGTTCTTTTTTCTTGACTACACTATTCATATTTTTCAAAACCATTTATTGATAATTCTGGAATCAATCCTAGACTAATCATATTATGAGTCATTTATTAACATGGCAAAGCCTAGCAGGCCACACATTAAAAAAATAAATAGTATCAGATAAAGGGAAAATTTTATTAGTACCATTAAGGTTCATCTTCAACATTCCATTAGTGGCATAACATTTGCTTACAAACGTACCATTTTTTGTAAACGTAAATAAATCTCCCTAATAGTCTTAGTGAAACCAGCTTTGTTGAGAGCATAGCGAGTGACTAAGTTCTTCCTAATCAAAAGTGTGCAACACTTACTTAAGCATCACAATTTTTCCATAAGCAAATTTCAATTTCTTGTCTTCACTGCTAAAAACCTTAGGGGAGTGGTAATCACCAAATGATACCCTTTTATCTTCAGGCTCATAAAAAGTCTTAAATAAAGCACGATCATAGAAGATATAGCGATAAGCAATAGTATTCACCCACTACCCTTCATCCTTGCTATCCATATTGATTTAAGAAATCATTGCACATAAATCTTCTCTTAGGACGCGTGAGGAGATGCACGAGGCATATTATGAGATTTGCAGACCATATGTTCAGGCTTCTTACACTTAAAGAAGAAAAATTGTCTAGTGTTACTAGTTCGTCCATTTCCATTTGGGTGATTCTTATTCTGATTCTGATTCGGTTTAAAGTTTTGGCTATAGATCTTTTTCTGATTTTTCATATTTTTTCATTTGGTTTCAAAATAACTAGATTGCAAATATTGTTATCATTCTTCTTATTAGACACAATATGCATTTCATCCTAACAATCTTGTTTCAAAGCTTCCTCTTCAATTCTCAAATGCGTTATAAAGTTTTCAAGTGAATTTATTTTTTATTTATGCCTAAAAACGTTTTAAAAATATTTCCAAGTGGGAGTTAATTTTTAATAATAAGAACCTAGAATTGTTAATTCAACTCCAAAATAATTTCATGTGATTTTTTTTCTAAATCATAACAATTCTTTATTGTATACTACCCAGTTCCTTCAAATAGACCCCCCTCTAAAAATTGATCCCAATATCTTACTCCAAACCTCTTCCTTTTAACCTAAAATTAAACACAAATAAAGCTTACGATATTCATGGTAACATGGGTTATGGAGAAGAAATCCTTAAAGATGATTGTTGATACCAAATTTAGTCTGCTGACATGGCTCAATTGGGTGAAGACACGTGGCAATCTACATGTCAACGACAAACACTTACGAACAACACCTTGACTCCGAGGAACCATACTGCAACGAGGAACTCTGCTTCCCCGATCAACTCATACGCTCCGACCTACAAGAACTCTCCGAGGAACTTTTGAGTACCGAAGACCTTAGGCGGTCCGAGAAGCTTAGGCGGTCCGAGCTGCACCTCGGACAAAGCATTAATAGCCGGATAACCAACAGTTTGACTGTGCATTAAATGCTTATTATCATACAGATGTATAAGCTTAAGGGGGCATTGAATGTATTACCCTTTCACATTACAACCTTAGGGCTATAAATATATTGTATTATCCTCGTTGTAAGGGGACCGGAATTTCTTGAGAAAACTTGTAATCGAGAATTCCCAAACAGTCAGCAATAACAGAAACAGTGGACGTAGGCCATTCTCATAAGGCTAAACCACTTTAAAAGTTCTTTGTCTCATTTTATTTATCTGTGATTAAAAAATTATATATAATCTAATTTTTTACATCAACAGATTGGCGCCGTCTATGGGAAACGACTGGTAATATCATTTTTCATAAAAAATAATTCATCACAAATGGCTGATATTCCAGAACCCAGCAATCGAAACGCTGGAAGTCCTCTAAATACATCTGTTCAACCAAATTTTCCAGATTTGGCTGGAATAATGAAAAATCTAGCCCAGGGCCAGACAGTCATGCAAGAAACTATGCGACAACTCATACGAACCCTCCATGGCGGTGCACCAACCCATTCATAATCACGAAGTATTCAAAGAAATACCCGTTTACCTTCTTCGCGTACTAGGCGTACCGATTCATATCGTACTGAGGAGTCTGAAGATTTTTCTTATCAACCTGGACGAACTTCGTCGATACGAGCCATAGATACTGAACAACGTATCACTCTCTCTCCAGAAAGGACCAGTGCACTAGAAAGATTAAGAAGAGTATCTTCTTTTGATCGATTAGGTACTAGGAGGAGCAAAAGTCCTCCTAGAGCCGCATCGAGGAGTTTTCGACGACCATCAGACTTAAGGGAAGGATCTTCCCAGTCGCGACCAGCTGCTCGTCAAGATAGATCCCAGGAAGCCACATCAACGCGATTAGTTGCTTGAACCAACAGGCCCGAGGAAGGAAACGATGCGTGGAAAGGCTCTATTCAGAGGCTGGAGGATAGATTAGGGGAAATGGCTAAGGCCAAGAACCCTCTACAACGAAATTTTATTCAAGGAACACCTTTTGTCCTGGCCATTGTAGATTTTCCAACACCATCAAAGTTCAAAGCACCTGTTGTGACCCCCAAATACGATGGAAGGACCGACCATGTCCTTCATATAGAACAATACCAAGCTGCAGCAGACATCTATGCTGTTCCAGATGAGATGAGATGCAGAGCATTCTCGAGAACTCTTACCGAATCTGCTCAAATATGGTATAATAATCTTCCTCGGGGTAAGATCTTAACTTTTTTCCAACTGGCCGAGTTATTCATTGGGAATTTCTATTTTGGGGCAAACCAGTTCAACGAGTAGCGCATTTGTTAAGTGTTAGACAAAAAGTTGGTGAAAGTACCAGAGATTATATAACTCGTTTTAATAACGAGAAACTCGAAGTCATTGATTATGAGGAAAAGACAGCGATTACCGCCTTGATGAGTGGACTACTGCCCAACAAGTTGTACTACACTTTGGCCAAAGATCCACCTAGAACCATGTCAGATCTGATGGGAAAAGCAGCCAAGATTATGAATGCTGAGGAGGCTATGGATGCGAAGAAGAATATGGATGCCAAAAAAACCAAGGTGGAAGGTGATAAAGCTAAGAATAAAGAGCATAATAACAATGGTAATGACAACACTAAAAAATAAGGTCGTCATGGGAAGTATTGAAGAAATTTGATAATTATACTCCTTTGAAGAAAGACATCAACCATGTTCTAGAAGAAATCAAGAACAACGAGGAATTAAACTGGCCAGAGAAAATGAAGGCAGACCCTGACAGGAGGAATAAGGCAAAATATTGCGAGTTTCACAAAGATCATAGCATATGACCAAAAATTGCATAGCTCTTCAGAATGATATTGAAACACTCATTAGACGAGGAAAACTGGCAAAGTATGTTGATCGTAGGAATGATAGAAGAAACAACGACCGAACAAGAGAGAGGTCTAGATCTCCTCGTCGAGTAGAGGAGAACAAGAAAAGAGACCACAAAGTTGATCCAGAAGACGAACCCAATCTTCCCAAGAGACCAAGGCAGCCAGAACGTGAGGTATTTTCAATACGCTTTGGGTTATTTGACTGTAATGTTATTATAGGTGGAGATACAGGAGGAGGAGACCTTACTGCAGAGAGAAAAGCTTACCTCTGTGAGGGTCATGTTTTCTCATACATTCAACGAATAAATCTAGTTGAGGAGGATCACCCGAGAAAGGTGAATAAAGAGAAATTGGTCATTGGTTTCTCAAAGAAAGACCTCGCAGGTGTTCTATATCCTCATGACGACCCTTTGGTGATCAAAATGAGGATGAAGGAGGTAATGATTTCAAGAGTACTGGTAGACAATGGTAGCTCGGCAGACATCATGTTCTACTCATGCTTCGACAGTTTAAATCTAAAGCTATCTCAACTGGAGCCTTATCATAGACCCCTCCTCGGTTTTGCTGGCGAGAAAGTATTTCCACTTGGGACGATCAAATTGGATATATTCATTGGTACGTGGCCTTCTTGTCGAACATAAAGAATACGCTTCTTCGTGATGGATAAGAATGTTCAATCATCATACAATATCATCATGGGAAGAGTAGGCTTGAAGAAGTTCGAGGCTGTACCATCTACGGTACATCAATGCCTAAAATTTCCAACAAATTTTGGAGTAGGAGTTGTTAAAGGTGATCAGAAAGTAGCTCGGTAATGCTATTATTCATTCGCCGAGCAAGAGGAAATGGAGGAATCGAGGAAAAAGACTACTACTTATCAAGTGGATGAAGGGGCAAAAATTAAAACATTGGATCCTAGAGATGAGTCGCAACTCGTGAAGGGTCAAGTGGTGGAAGCTACTGAAAACATCATCCTGGACGACGAGCACCCTAAACGAACTACTCAAGTAGGTTCGTCGTTGGAAGCCTCACTAAAATAGGAATTGATAACTTTCCTAAGAAGCAGAAAGCAAACTTTTGCGTGGAGTCATGAGGATATGCCTGGGATAGACCCAAATTTCTTATGTCACGAACTCAATGTGAATAAGAAGATAAAGCCTGTGAAGCAGAGAAGAAGAGTATTCAGTCCCGAGAAGAATCAAGCTATACAAGAGGAAGTCGAGAAGCTCCAGAAATCTTGCTTTATTGAAGATGTTAAATATCTAGACTGGTTAGAAAATGTGGTGATGGTGAAAAAGAAGAACAACAAATGGAGGATGTGTGTAGACTTCACCGACCTCAACAAAGCATGCCCAAAGCTTAATTTTCCGCTGCCCCGAATTGATCAACTAGTGGATGCTACCTCGGGACACGAGCTGCTGAGCTTCATGGATGCTTATTCTGGTTACAATCAGATTAAAATGAAACCTGAAGACAGGGAGAGTACTTCTTTCATTACCCCTAGGGGAACTTATTGTTATAATGTTATGTCTTTTGGTTTGAAAAATGCAGGTGCAACATATCAGCGGCTAATGAACAAAGTGTTTGCAGAACAAATCAGTTGCAATATGGAAGTCTATGTTGACGATATGCTGACAAAGAGAAAGAAAGCTGCTGATCATCTAGTTGACTTAAGCCAGACCTTTGATCAACTAGATAAATATCAAATGAAGTTGAACCCGATGAAGTGAATATTTGGAGTATAATAAGGCATGTTTCTCGGATACATTGTCAATCAGCAAGGCATTGAAGCTAACCCTGAAAAGATCAAAGCTCTGTTAGGGCTGCGATCCCCAACGACGAAGAAAAAGGTGCAAAGTCTTACAGGACGAGTAGCAGCACTCAACAAATTTGTATCGCGAGAAACTGATCGATGTCTCCCATTCTTCAAGATGCTCCAAAAAAC
Source organism: Sambucus nigra (assembly GCA_949130495.1). Taxonomy (NCBI): domain Eukaryota; kingdom Viridiplantae; phylum Streptophyta; class Magnoliopsida; order Dipsacales; family Adoxaceae; genus Sambucus; species Sambucus nigra. The sequence continues at coordinate 181,490,178 of OX422211.1, read as the reverse complement.
TTTTGAGTGGAATGATGAATGTGAGAAGGCTTTCCAAGACTTGAAGAAATATTTGGGAACACCTCCACTGTTATCCAGGCCAGTGATGGGAGAAAAATTATACTTGTATCTGACAGTGTCCGAGAATGCAGTTAGTTCGGCATTGATAAGAATGCAGAATGGAGTACAAAAACCAATCTACTACACAAGTAAGGCCTTCCGAGGAGCAGAGATCAAATATCTAAGGATGGAAAAATTGGCACTAGCATTGATCGAGGCAAGTAGAAGAATGAAGCCATACTTCCAGGCTCATACTATAGTAGTATATACTGATATGCCATAGGCAAGCCCTTCATAAACCAGAAAAATTAGGAAGATTGATGTGCTGGGTGATATGCCCCAAGTGTAACCTCGGCCTAGGGATACCAACCTCGGCCTAGAGACACCAACCTCGGCCGAGATCATGGCAGACGTTGGACGAGTCTTGGGCACATGATATCACCCCTCGGCCATATCAAGGTCGGCCCAGGCCGACACTACTATGAGCCTCTCTAAGGGACGTCACGAGGATCAACAACACTTGCATATGCCTTGAAATGGCAACCTCGGCCATACATAGGCCGAGGTTGCAGGAAGTCACCAGCAACCTCATCAAGCCACCAGTTCAACCTCATATCAGGCCGACCCTGTCCATTATATCGACTAGGATCAGGCTGAGATCTCCATGGAACACTCAGACTGAACAGGTATCAAGACTCACCAGCCTCGGCCTCACCAAGGCCGAGGTCATACACCAGACGCGATAGCCGAGCACCTGCTGACATTTGGATGAGGACACGTGGACACAAATCAGTTATAACAAGATTATTCTCCACACGTGGGGAGAATACTACATCATCATTCTCTACATGTGACAGTGACAGATGGCACTCCCACATTGGTGAGGTAACCACACACATGCTCATTGCATGCATGGGGGGTACATTACACCCCCTAGATACTATATATAGAGGTCATCCTCTACCTTGCGAAGGGGATCCCATATATTCAACCCTAGCTAAAACTCTGTTTATATACACAGTAGAGAGAGAAAGCTTGAGAGATTGTATTCATGGCCATTAGAGCCTTATTGCAGTGAGGTTACACACACACACAGTGGATGTAGGCCAATCTGGGCTGAACCACTTATATCCTGGTGTACTCTCCCCTTCTCCTCATCTCATTCTCTTGCCATTTACATAACTATGTTGCCATTGTTGTTCTTAGATTGAGCTTAAAAACACCTTCTCTGGTGGTACTAATTCCAGCATCATCATTTTGGTGCCGTCTGTGGGAAACGAGAAGCTATCTCTTCCTCTTTTCCTGATTAACCTCACCGGAGACTCAGGTGGTGAAATAGGCCTCCCCCTAGCGCGGAGCTGTTTCACCATTGAAAGAGGTCCTGTGAGGTACTAAGCTCATCTGCTACTTAAGCTCTACAGTGTTAACATATGGCACCAGACTTACCACCGCCTCTTCCGCCGCCCGAGGGTGGAGGGCCTAGTTCCCGTCAGGCGCCCTCCAGTCCGAAATGGCGGAGGTAGCTGCAGCCTGGAGGTCTTTAGCTGCAACGCAACAAGCTATGGAGGAGTAATTTGCACAGCTCAGCCAAACTATGATGAGGCCACCTAGAGTCTCACCGGATATGATCACTTCGGCGGCTGTTCAGCCTCACCCTGACGCCAGGGGACCACCCCAGGCACCAATGAAAGACCAGCCTGTACCCCAGCGGAGAAGGGACGTTACTGACCCTAGGCGCTTGGGCCTGGGGAGGCAAGGAAACCCTTGCCCAGAGGACAGGTATGACGATCTAGAGGCTAAAGAGGCCCCCAAAGACTACTGGGAGCCCTATGAGGTGTCAGATAACACTGTAAGGCCTCTTAGGCAGAGTCAAGATTGTGTCGGTAGAAGAGGTGAAGATGCCCAACAAAGAGGGTCGGCCTTCGAGAGACTGGGCCCGATTAATGACCTAAGACAGAGGCTGTCAAGATCAAGGAGCGCAGCAGGCTCTCAGAGAGGGAACAGGCAGGGTCGTCCAGACCAAGGCCGACCCTGTGAAAGAAGAGCCAGGGAACAGGAAGAGCTCAACAGCCAACATGTCGTGGCAGGGGAACCCTCGGTCCATCACAGGGAGGTGGCAGGGGATAACCTCGGCCAAGTTGATGACAGAAGACTATGGAATGACTCTATCCATTGCCTTGAGGAGAAGATAGGAGACCTCATCAAAAGCAGGGACCCATTACAAAGGGTTTACTTAGAGGGCTCCCCATTTGTGGCTAGTATAGTGGGCTTCCCAACCCCAGCTAAGTTCAAGCCTCCTACAAGGTCTCCCAAGTATGATGGCAGCACTAACCTTGTACATCATACCGAGATGTACCGATCGGCAGCAGACATTTACTCGATACCCGATGAGATGAAGTGCAAGGGGACCAGACCACGGCGCGAGAGTGTTACTTCAACTCGGCCGAAGAGAGAGAAGCCCATAAGAGGACAACCACCACTTATAGCATTGACACTCTTGACCCAAGAGATGAAACAAAGTTGAAGAAGGGAGAGGCCGCGGAAGAGGTAGAATCCATCGTCCTCAATAAGGACGAGCCAGAAAAAACCATCCAGGTCGGTAAGGCCCTAGAGCCAGGAACCAAGGAAGAGATGATAAACTTCCTCAGGAGGAGACAGAGTGTCTTTGCATGGAGTCACGCAGACATGCCTGGCATCAACCCTGAGGTGATGAGCCACAAGCTCAACATGACAAGATATGCCAAGCCGATCAAGCAGAGACGAAGAGTCTACTCCAGGGAGAAATACGACGTCATCCAAGAAGAGGTCAAAAAGTTGGAAGAGGCTGAGTTCATAAGAGAGGTTACCTATCCGGAGTGGCTCTCAAATGCAGTCATTGTGCCTAAGGCCAATGGGAAGTGGTGAATGTGTGTGGATTTCACTGACCTGAACAGATCTTGTCCAAAAGACAGTTATCCCTTACCTCGGATAGATCAGATGGTGGACGCGACGGCAGGGCACGAGCTCATGAGCTTCATGGACGCGTATTCAGGCTATAACCAAATCTTCATGTATGCTGAAGAATCTGAGAAGACAGCCTTCATTGCTGACAAAGGGACGTACTGCTACAAAGTGTTGCCCTTCGGTCTGAGAAATGCAGGGGCAACGTATCAACGTCTTGTCAATAAGATGTTCGAAGAGAAAATAGGTAAGACCATGGAGGTGTATGTAGACAATATGCTAACGAAGAGCTTGAAAGCTTGTACTCACGTAGCGGACCTTGATAAGACCTTCGATGTTATGGACTCGTACAGAATGAAACTCAACCCAGCAAAGTGTGTCTTCGGAGTAGGAGCTGGGAAGTTCCTGGGATTCATCGTTAACCAGAGGGGAATTGAAGCAAACCCTGAGAAAATCAAGGCATTACTCGACATGAAGACTCCTAGGAGTATTAAGGATGTTCAAAGACTCACGAGAAGAGTGGATGCCCTTAACAGGTTTGTTTCTAGGGCAATGGACAAGTGTCTTCCGTTCTTTAAAGTTCTAAGAAAGGCCTTCCAATGGGACGAAGAGTGTGAAAAAGCCTTCAACCAACTCAAGTCCTACTTAGGGTCTCCCTTATTGCTGTCTCGGCACATCGCATGAGAAAGGTTGTTTGTGTATCTGGCAGTCTCTGAATCAACCATCAACGCGGCCATCATACGGGAAGAGGATGGGATCCAAAGGCCTGTGTACTTCAACAGTAAGGCCCTTCAAGGGTCTGAACAAAATTATCCCCGTATGGAGAAGTTGGCTTATGCCCTAATACATGCCTTAAGAAAAATGAAGCCTTACTTCCAAGCTCACTCCATGGTAGTCCTCACTGACTCCCCATTAAGGCAGGTCCTGCATAAACCTGAGAAGTCCGGGAGGTTGATGACCTGGGCCATCGAACTAGGAGAATATGATCTTACCTACCATCCTAGGACAACCATCAAAGGGCAGGCCCTCGCGAACTTTGTCGCAGAATTCACCTGGGAAGAGGCCGGTACAGAGAAAGGCCTAGAGGACGATGAAGAGACAAACCGTAGTGTCTTCTGAAATTCGGAAGAGACAGTACCAAACGTCTTCCGAGATCGGGAAGAGGTCATTGCAGGCAAATCCCAAAGCAGAGTAGAAGAGAACGAAGAGGATCGATACCTCTTCAAGAGAGGAATTATGGAAGAAGGGGTCTTCTCATCAGATACAGACGTCTGGAGCCTCTTTGTTGATGGCTCATCCTATGATAGTGGAAGAAGTGCGGGGCTAATACTCTCGGCTCCAGATGGCGCCAACATTGAATACGCCTTGAGATTAAACTTCCAGGCCTCAAACAACGAGTCCGAGTATGAGGCCATGATAGCAGGTCTCTTATTGGCAACAACTCTTCGAGTAAAGCGACTCCTACCCCCATAGCGACTCAAGGTTGGTGGTCAATCAAGTACTGGGGATATACGAGGCCAAAGACAAAAGAATGGACAAGTACTTAAAGAGGGTAAGAAGGTTGTTAGAATATTTTGAAGAAGCAAAACTGAAGAGAGTGCCTCGACTAAGTAACAACCACGCTGATGCATTAGCAAGGTTGGCCTCGGTAATGAAGATAGATATGGGAAGGACCATTCCGATCGAGGTCTTAGGAAAGGCAACCATCGAGGAGGACGAGGTATGTAACCCTTGTCCCAATTTGAACCTAGGAGACTCATGGATCGACCCGCTCATCAGATACCTAAGAGAGGGAGAGCTGCCTGAGTCCAAGTTAGAAAGAAGAAAGTTGAGATATAGGGCTGCCAAGTTTTCAATGGTAGGAGACGTCTTGTACAAAAATGGGTTTCTATTGCCTCTCCTCAGATGTGTGCATCCCATGGAAGTTCCCCGGGTCTTACAGGAGGTTCATGAGGGTTCTTTCTCTAGCCACATAGGGGGAAGGCCCTTGGCCAAGAGGATCATCACCCAGGGATACTGGTGGCCTACCTTGTCCAAGGACGCTGCAGACTATGTGAAGAGGTGCGACAAATGTCAAAGGTTCGCCACTATCCCTCATCAACCCCATCAGCCTATGACGTCAATCTCTTCTCCATGGCCATTTGCGGTATGGGGAATTGACTTAGTAGGACCTTTGCCAAGAGCTGTCAACAACTATAAATTCTTGATAGTTGCCATTGACTACTTTTCAAAGTGGGTAGAGCCAGAGCCGATGATAATAATCACAGAGCAGAAGACCTTCCAGTTCATTTGGAGGAATATCATATGCAAATATGGCCTCCTAAACACTCTCATCTGGGATAATGGGACCCAATTCAAGAACTCCTCCTTAGAAAAGTACTGCCTAAGAGTAGGGATTAAGCAGTTCTTCTCATCTCCTGGTCAACCTCAGGCAAATGGTCAGACCGAGGTTACAAACAGAACTATCTTGGACAGAATCAAGAAGAGGTTAGAAGATGCGAAGGGAAGATGGACTGAAGAGGTCTACGTTGTGCTATGGGCCTACAGAACCACGACAAGGACACCAACAGGAGAAACCCCGTTCATGCTGGCACATGGCTCAGAGGCCGTCATACCAACGGAAGTAGGACTCCCAACTCATCGGATTCAGACCTACGACCCTAACAATACTGGAGAAGAGAGGAGGTTAGACCTAGATCTTATCGAAGAGAGAAGAGAGGACGCAGAGGTCAGACAAGCAGCCTACCAGCAGAGGGCAACGAAATTCTACAACCAGAGGGTGAAGTCAAGATTCATTGCAGTAGGAGACCTAGTGCCGAAGAAGACCCTACAGAAAGCAAATAAGCTTCACCCAAACTGGCATGGGCCCTACAAAGTGACAGAAGAGGTTATGCCTGGCACTTACAGGCTAGAAAACCTAGAAGGAGAACCTTTCACCAACCCGTGGAACGCTGATCACCTAAAGAGATATTATATATGATGTTGCATAGAGTTTTATGTAAATGTACCATCTTATTATGAAGAGGTTATTAATGAAGATCAGTTCCCATGACAGTTCTTTCTACATTCTTAAATCAGAGATAAATTATGAGGATAACATCTTAGGTGATGACCTCAGACCCTCATAACACCATATCAGTGGTGACGAGGTCTGAGCTCAGACACCATAATGAGATGACCTCAGACCCTTAACATCATTAGTTTGGTGAAATTTATTATGGGGGTAACATCTTAGGTGATGACTTCAGACCCTTATAACACCATATCAGTGGTGACGAGGTCTGAGCTCAGACACCATAATGAGATGACCTCAGACCCTTAACATCATTAATTTGGTGAAATTTATTATGGGGGTAACATCTTAGGTGATGACTTCAGACCCTCATAACACCATATCAGTGGTGACGAGGTCTGAGCTCAGACACCATAATGAGATGACCTCAGACCCTTAACATCATTAATTTGGTGAAATTTATTATGGGGGTAACATCTTAGGTGATGACTTCAGATCCTCATAACACCATATCAGTGGTGACGAGGTCTGAGCTCAGACACCATAATGAGATGACCTTAGACCCTTAACATCATTAATTTGGTGAAATTTATTATGGGGGTAACATCTTAGGTGATGACTTCAGACCCTCATAACACCATATCAGTGGTGACGAGGTCTGAGCTCAGACACCATAATGGGATGACCTCAGACCCTTAACATCATTAATTTGGTGAAATTTATTATGGGGGTAACATCTTAGGTGATGACTTCAGACCCTCATAACACCATATCAGTGGTGACGAGGTCTGAGCTCAGACACCATAATGAGATGACCTCAGACCCTTAACATCATTAATTTGTTGAAATTTATTATTAGGATAACATCTTAGGTGATGACCTCAGACCCTTATAACATCATAATATGGTGACAAGGTCTAAGGTCAGACACCATAATGAGATGACCTCAGACCCTTAAACATCATTAATTTGGTGAAATTCATTATGAGGATAACCTCTTAGGTAATAACCTCAAACCTTCATAACACCATTCATTGGTGGCAAGGTCTGAGCTCAGGACCATTAGTTGAGTTTAAACAAGGCCATTGCAAAAAGACAAGCTAAGGAAGAGGACTTTAGAGGTTAAAGCTCAGATTACAAATTAATAATTAGCAGACACCATAACAATGGAGCCAAGAATGAAAAGCATCACATGACATTCAATGAAAAGAAAAGTGAAGATGGTCCTCATCAGAAGTTGATATATATACTCAAAAATTATATGTTCAATGATTACAGACAAAAGTTCCACAATGTTAAGTTACAAACAATGATCAAATATCCTAAGAGTCTGAAAGGGTAACGTTGACACCCTCGTCCACATCATCACAAGGGTCTGCCCCTCCAACCTCGGTGACCTCTAAGGTAGCAGTCTCTGCAGGAGAGGCAGCCTCTTCCTTAACCTCTTGAAGAGCTTGGGCAAATTGTGGATCAGCAAAGCCAAGACCCACGAAATCAGAGGCCTTCAAAGTGTCGGCCTCTCTCTCTCTCTGATGTCAGCCCATTTAGTAGTGGCTTTGATACCTCTTTCAAGGTATTCAAAGACAAACCCCATGAACTCATCAAAGGATTTGTAGTCAGCAATGATCTTCTCAGAGGCGTCCTCAATGGCGGACCTAACAGCTGAGTCGACCTTTTGTTGCAGAACATCGTCCTTAGCCTTTAATGCAGCAGCATGATCCTTGCCGAGCTGGGAGATGTCCCTCTCCGACCCCTTCACCTTCTCCTCAGAGCCCTTCAGCTCAGACTTGAGGCGCTCTATCTCTGCGTTTAGAGTACTCTGAACTTTCTCGACCTCTTGCCCCTTTTTGATGGGAGGCAACTTCCTCAGAGTCCAGTTTGACAAATGGTGCATAGCGGTCAAACCCTGCATGTTTAGTAATCATAAGTAAGCTGAAGAAGAATCAGATGTTACACTTAGAAGAATTTTTAAGGAAGGATCAAATCACACCTGAACAGCTCTATGAAGGCTGAACTCAACCAGCAATGGGGTGTCCATAGCCCTGTAGAAGCGTTTGTCAGCCTCGATCATTACAGAGTCGATGGCATCCAGGGCCTGCATGCTGTAGCCGTCTACACTATCATTTAACTTCAACTGATCCAGACGAGCCGAAAGGATGTTAGCTGAAGAGATAGGGATGGCAGCTTCAGTAGTCTTCTTCCTCGGCCTCTGATCCTCAGGGGCATGATCTTCGGGAGCCCTCTTCTTTTTGGCTGGGGGCTTAGAGGCCGAGGGAGCTGGGGGAGGAGCGTTAAGACCTACTTTTTTGGCAAGTCTTGTCAAGCTCGGTGCAGCCATCTCCCAAAGGTCGTCTGGAATATCCCTTAGTCGCTTTGCAAAAAATTAGTAGACCTGAGTTAGATAATCAGATATGAATAAACTCAGAGGTTAAACTTGCAAAACAAAAATTCTTACCAAGCTCGACAAGGGGACTTCCACTCAGACCTGTCCCAGAGAGGAAGTGGGGAGTCATCAGATGTTCAAACCTGACAAATAGACCATTTACCCCCTCATCTTGAAGGGCTTTCACATTATAGAGGTTTTGTAGACTTAGGCCAGGGTCGGCCCTGGCAGACATGGTGACCTTACCCCACTTCAGGGGCATCCTCTGCTCCAGATTGGATGAGGGAACACATGGGACAAACTCCCATGGCCCTGAGGCAAAAAAGTACCGAGGCTTCCAGTTATGGTTGGAAGTCTGGGTCACCTGAAGCAATTTCTTCTCAGGCCTCCGAGCTACAAAATGGTAGTAGCTCGGATGATTTTTGGCCGAGGAAGGGACGTAACAACCTACAAAGACTTGAACTGGAAGGTCTGAGTGGTGGACAGCCTTCCATAACACTATGGCCCCTATTAGGATTCTCTAGGCATTAGGAGAGAGTTGGGAGGGGGACAAATTAATGTAAGAGAGGATGGACCTGATAATGGGGTGAATGGGCAGACAAAACCCCAGCTTGAACATCTGCTCGTACAAACAGATCTCGCCGTCTCGGCCATGATAAGCCTTCTCTTCCCTCAAAGGTCTCCTAAGTTTTATTAAGGGGCTGATAGAATACAGATATCTGAAGTAGAGAAGGTCTACATTAGTAATAGTACTCTCGTGCTCGGCCGCCTCAGAGATGTCGACATCGCTCTCAACCTCATCATCATCCAACTCAATGTCGGCTGGAGCAGATGTTGATGGGTTACTTGGAAAACTCTGAGCAAACTCTGCCCCGGTGACGGCCGACAAAGGGATGGTGTCAATTGGTGGTGGAATGGCCACACTCGGCTCAAGAATCTCAACCTCCGAGGATGACCCTGAGGTGCTTGAGTGGTTATGGGATGAGGCTCGGCTGGAGACCTCGGCCTGATCAGGGGCCTAATCAGACCTAGGTGTGAAGTCCAAAATTCTCTCAAAAGGAATCCACAGACATGGGGTCTGAGGTAGATGATTCAGACTCAGACATAGGTATGGGATCAGTAGGAACCTCTGTCTGATAGAAGTTCTCCGGGGGGTCAGGATATATCACCTTCAGAGGTGGTGGAAATATGGGTCTAATGGGAAACTCTTGTGATCTACGAGCCTCCTCCTATGCTCTTTCTATTTGCCTAATCTTTTCTAAAGTCTTCTCTCTAAGGGAGGGGAACTCCTCAAGAAGATGATATAAGGGTCTGAGCATCAGAGGACGACACTACACTTAGAGGTTTTCCTAAACTCCAAAAATTACAAACAAGATTGGGTGATAAAACGAAGGAATCTAAAGATCAAACTACTTAAATTTGGCAAGAAAAGCTCACCTGAAACTATGGTGGTGTCGCCGGAAAACTAAGAAAGTCGCCGAAAAGTACGAAAATAAGGGTGCTTGCAGGTAAAATGAAGGAAAAAGTATGGTAGACCTTACCTGAGGATGAAATGGTAAGGAAGAGAGGAGAAGATGCGAGAAATCACCACCCAAAAGCCTTGAACCAAGATCTTTCTAGAGAGAGAGAGCTGCTGGAGCGAAACGGCAGAAATGGAAGAAATGAAGAAGAAAGAGAGAAAGAAGGGTTCAAATCCCTTATATACTCAGGCATAACTCCCAAGGCCCATCATTGCCTTGGGAGCCCCAAAGGGCGGCTGACAGCACACGCCTACCAAGCAAGCATGTTCCAGCATTGGACAAGTGTCAAGCAAGTATTGACTTGTAACAGACAGGCCTCGGAGGTGTAGTAATCCCCTAGTCACTTGCTCTCACATATGACTAAGGGCTGGGGGTGATTGATATGACCCAAGTGTAACCTCGGCCTAGGGACACCAACCTCGGCCTAGAGACACCAAGCTCGGCCGAGATCATGGCAGACGTTGGATGAGTCTTGGAAATGCGATATCACCCCTCGGCCATATCAAGGTCGGCCCAGGCCGACACTACTATGAGCCTCTCTAAGGGACGTCATGAGGATCAACACCACTCGCATATGCCTTGAAATGGCAACCTCGGCCATACATAGGCCGAGGTTGCAGGAAGTCACCATCAACCTCATCAAGCCACCAGTTCAACCTCATATCAGGCCGACCCTGTCCATTGTCTCGGCTAGGATCAGGCTGAGACCTCCATGGAACACTCGGACTGAACAGGTATCAAGACTCACCAGCCTCGGCCTCACCAAGGCCGAGGTCATACACCAGACGCGATAGCCGAGCACCTGCTGACATTTGGATGAGGACACGTGGACACAAATCAGTTATAACAAGATTATTCTCCACACGTGGGGAGAATACTGCATCATCATTCTCTACATGTGACAGTGACAGATGGCACTCCCACATTGGTGAGGTAACCACACACATGCTCATTGCATGCATGGGGGGTACATTACACCCCCTAGATACTATATATAGATGTCATCCTCTACCTTGCAAAGGGGATCCCATATATTCAACCCTAGCTGAAACTCTGTTTATATACACAGTAGAGAGAGAAAGCTTGAGAGATTGTATTCATGGCCATTAGAGCCTTATTGCAGTGAGATTACACACACACACACACACAATGGACGTAGGCCAATCTGGGCTGAACCACTTATATCCTGGTGTACTCTTCCTTCCTCCTCATCTCATTCTCTTACCATTTACATAACTATGCTGCCATTGTTGTTCTTAGATTGAGCTTAAAAACACCTTCTCTGGTGGTGCTAATTCCAGCATCATCATTGGGAAATAGAACTCGGTGAATATGATATAGTTTATGAACCCAGATCATCGCTAAAAGGGCAAGCGGTAGCAGATTTTATAGCAGAGTTCACCTATCCTGATACCCCCGAGGAGCAAAAGTTGCTCACCGATCAACCTATGGATGTTACAGAATCATCAAATATAATCCCAGACCAACTTAGCTTGGTAAAAGGGAAAGTAGATGTTACAGAATCATCAAATTCGAGCCCAGACCAGCTTAGGTTGGTAAAAGGGCAAGAAAAGATGATCGACGAACAACAAGAAATATCAGGAGATGGTGAAAGGAAGCAACAAATTTTCCACCGAGGAACTCTGTCAGATCAGTAATTTGAAGACGAGTTGCCTATATGGAGTCTGTATGTGGATGGTTCATCTTGCACTACATGATGTGGCGCAGGGATAGTTTTGAACAGTCCGGATGAGGTGGACATAGAATACACCCTACGTTTCCAATTCAAAGCTTCGAATAATGAGGCTGAATATGAAGCCATGATTGTAGGTCTTAGTTTGGCAAAAACCATGGGGACAAAACAAGTTATTGTTTTCAGTGACTCGCAATTGGTCATAAATCAAATGATGGGAGTATATGCCGCCAAAGGGGAATTAATGATCAGATATCATGCAAAGGCAAAGGAATTGGTGTCGGAATTTGCTGCTATTCAACTGGTCAGAATACCAAGAATGAAGAATGCAAGAGCAGACGCCTTAGCTCGATTAGCATCAGCTACTCGTACTGAGCTACGAAGAATAATCCCAATTGAAGTTTTAGCTTGTCGGAGTATAGATGAAGATATGACGATAAAATTTAATACCCTCGATTTAGGGTCATCATGGATGGATCCCATCAGGGCATATATTGAGAAAGAGGAATTACCAACTGACAAACTTGCAGCCAAGAAACTCAAGTTTAAGGCTGCTCGTTATGTACTGACTAATGGTATTCTATACAGACGAGGAATTATAGCAGGTTCGCAAAGATGTGTGCATCCCACCGAGGTAAAATATTTGATTGAAGAGGTCCATGAAGGGTCATGTGGAGCCCATGTAGTAGGTCGGACACTTTTGCAAAGAATGATGACTCAAGAATACTACTGGCCGACGATGAGGGCTGATTGCATAGCCTATGCTAAGAAATGTGACAAGTATCAGCGCTTCTCCTCCATCTAAAGAACTCCCCAAGCGTTATTAACACCCATTACTTCCCCTTGGCCATTTTCCATATGGGGAATAGATTTGGTTGGGCCACTGCCGACGACCAGGGGAAGATTTAAGTATCTCGTGGTCGCTGTGGATTATTTTACTAAATGGGTTGAGGCTGAGCCTCTCATTGATATGACATACGATAAGGTATACCAATTTATTTGGAAGAACATCATTTGTCAATATGGTCTTCCTCATGCCTTCATCACAGACCATGGAACACAATTTGACAACGAGGAGTTCGCTGCCTATTGTCATCAGTCAAATATCTTGAAGATCCACTCGGCACCAGGCCATCCTCAAAGCAATGGACAAACTGAAGTTACAAACAGAACGCTACTGAATGGTTTGAAAAAGAGACTGAATGACGCGAAAGCAAACTGGATCAACGAGATGCAATCAGTGCTATGGGATTATCGAACTACTCCCCGAGCAGCAACAGGGGAATCTCCATATATGATGGCATTTGGAAGTGAAGCTGTTATACCCGCTGAATTGGGTCTCCCAACACACAGAATACTGAATTTCAATTCCATTGTCAGCGATTTAATGAGAAGGTTACACTTGGACATGCTCAAGGAGGTTAGGGAAGAAGCAACTATTAGAAATGCTGCTTACCAGTAACGAGCAACTTTGTTCTACAATAAGAGAGTGAAGAAGTGCGACTTGAAACAAGGAGACTATGTGCTAAAGAAGGTGATCCAAAAGCACAACAAACTGGAAGCAAACTGGCATGGACCCTACCGAGTTAAGGAAGTTGTTAGACCAGGGACATACAAAGTAGAAACTTTAGAGGGGGGGAGTTTAAGAATGCATGGAATGCAGAACATCTGCGCAAATATTATCAGTAATGTAAACTCTCATGTAATGCAGTTTCATCAGTATGAATAAAGTGACAATGTTCTGCCCAGTTCTTTCCTTTTACTGGATTTTTTTTGCGAAATACTAGTGCTATACACTACTCAGCAGATCTCGAACTACTCAAATCTATTCCTAAAACTGCCAACTTGGTTGGTTAGGAAGTAAATCTATTCCCGAAAATGCCAACTAAGGTTGGTCGGGAAGTAAATCTATTCCTAAAAATGCCAACTTGGTTGGTTCGGAAGTAAATCTATTCCTAAAAATGCCAACTCGGTTGGTTAGGAAGTAAATCTATTTCCTAAAAATGCCAACTCGGTTGGTTAGGAAGTAAATCTATTTCCTAAAAATTCCAACTCGGTTGGTTAGGAAGTAAATCTATTCCTAAAAATGCCAACTCGATTGGTTAGGAAGTAAATCTATTCCTAAAAATGCCAACTCGGTTGGTTAGGAAGTAAATCTATTCCCGAAAATGCCAACTACGGTTGGTCGGTAAGTAAATCTATTTCCAAAAATGCCAACTTGGTTGGTTAGGAAGTAAATCTATTCCTAAAAATGTCAACTCGGTTGGTTAGGAAGTAAATATATTCCTAAAAATGCCAACTTGGTTGGTTAGGAAGTAAATCTATTCCTAAAAATGCCAACTCGGTTGGATAGGAAGTAAATCTATTCCTAAAAATGCCAACTCGGTTGGTTAGGAAGTAAATCTATTCCTAAAAATGCCAACTAAGGTTGGTTAGGAAGAAAAACTATTCCAAAAAGTGCCAAAGATTGGTTGGTAAGAAAAACACACTAACTGTAGTTGGTCGAGAAGAAAAATTTATCGACCTTGGTTGGTCGGAAACATTTTATGAGTACAAGAAAGTGATCGAGCAAAATTTTTGATACTCGCGACTTTTTAAATTACTACCAAGTTGGTCGAGAAACAAAGTATCATCAATTTTGGTTAGTCAATAAGTGATTACCACAAATTCAAGATAGTCGACAATAAGTTTTAACAAACTCCAGTTGATCAACAAATAACACAATGTTGTTATCTTTTTAACAGATATACATGCGCAGATGTAAAGTGTTTTATAATTACAAGATAATGGCAGTCAAGATTTGTAAATAAAATTATTTCATTAAATGTAGAACAAAATACATCAAGAATGAAATACAAATTTATTACATTAAGATTCATATTCTATTGGTTTCTTCCCCTCTGCTTTTGAAATAGGTTCCTCACCAACAGGTGGATCATTTAAAGCATGAGGGGAATTTATGAAGTTAAGATCTTCAAGCGTCCTGATATTCATCACAGATGGTCGATCTAGTAGGTGCTCGGGATGAGATATCTCAACATTGGAATGGAGATTGTAATCACCAAGGTATTTGGAAATCAGACACCGAGGGATGGCCCGAGCAGGGATCCAACTCATATCAAGCTTGAATGGTGGCACTGGTAGTTCAAGCAACCCAGGATTATGGTAATCCCATAGGTAATGACCCTGTTCGAGTTGAAGCACACCTAAGGCATTCAACCATGCCTGTTTGTAACCCTCATTATTTTCATTTTGGATACGATCATACAAATGGTAGAGAGTCTCATTATAGCCAGCCATCCAGAATTCTTTGGGCTACTTGTGGAATTGATATGCCAATCTTGCCAGCTCCTCGTGGAGATTTTTTATAAAGAGTTCTTTATTCTCCAAGATATACTTCTGCGCAGAAAGCTGCTCGTCCAGATCCCTGATCTTCTTAGACATCTCAGGCAATGCCTGGTTCTTTGCCATCAGTTGGAAGGCCTGGTTCTCTAGAGCAGATTGAGTTCTCTGTTCCTCGATAGGAACCCGAGCAGCTCTTGCTCATCCCCGAGGAGCTCTTGCTCGTCCTCGAGTAGACGTAGAAGGGATAGACCTCTTCAAGGTTTCTAATTAATCCCTCAGGTTGGAGTTTTTGACCTCCAAGAAAGAGAATCCCTCGTTAGTCACTGGGATCAAAGCATTTGAGGTGGAAGCTGCAGACTTCAACCGAGACACCTCTCTTTGCAGGTTATTATTTTCTTGCTCTAATAACTCAGCTATCTGTCTGTGCTCTTCGACCTCAGCCTTCAAAGTTCTCTCCCGCATGTCGTAAGCAGTAAACTATTTATCGTATCCCTTATCAGCACTGATTTGCTGATACTTCTTCTCATACCCCTCGTGCAAAAGGGCAGTGGATTCCTTATATTGTTACTGAAGTTCTTCAAGAGTGCCTTGGAGATCCTCAATCATATCATAGTATGCCACATTGTTATCCACTGCACGGTCGAGTAGGCATTTCAAATACTGATAGGCTTCAATTTCTTGCTCTGAAGCACCATGACCGAGGATGTCAGTGATTTAAGCTGCACTCATGTCTGTATGACCGACTTTAAAATATTCATTGCATTGCCGTAACAACTTTATGTCATGAGCAGACAATAATTCCATCCTGGCCAGAAACTAGTAGAGGAAGAAAAAGCAATAATCAATAAGAGTACAAACAGAGCATGGAGAAGAGAATCAACAGTATGCATAAGCAAAAGTTTAAATTTTATTACATCACAAAGTTCAGAAGTATAAAGTTCAGAAGTTACATTTGACAAAGAAAAATAAGATAGAGAGAAATCCGAACAACTCTACACCTTTACCTTGTCTCCCAAAAATTTCTCGGGAGGCTGGGACAAGGAGGTAGGTTGCTCGGATGGAGCAGAGGGTTGCTCGGGAAGTGCTGGAGGTTGCTCGGAGGAAGTAGCAGGTAGTTGAAGTTCCTCGCCAGTGGGCTGGATAGTTGGGGGCTGAGAAATTTGATCTCCCATCACCATGGAAGATTCCTCAGAGGCAGCTTCGTCCTCTTCTTCTTCAGGAGTTGGAGGGGGACCAGGGATGTGTCGCTGAAAGAGTTTAGAATTTTCATCAACTTTCATCTCCTGCAGAGCAGCGACCCATCCATCTCTAAAGTATTTGAGGCTTCCATATTCCACTTGCGACATCATGGCAGCCAAACCTTTATTCCACCCTTTATCCCAGCCGGCACTGAAAGATTTTTTCACAGCCAATTTCCTCTTTGTCTTCTCCGAGGAAAGCTGATTGTCAGTAGCCTTCAGTTTATTCTCAACTTCCTCTTTCTGATGACTTACTTCCCGAAGTTGACCCAACTCCTCCTCAGCAACCTTGAGCTTATTTTCAAGCTCCCCAGTATTTTGGAGCTTCCCTTCGAGCTCTTTATTCTTCTTCTCCAAATCGTTCATTTTTTTCTCCAACCCCTTGGAGACCTCAATAACCTGATCCTTCTCCTGCTCAGTCAAAGTAAGTTTTTTCTCCCAAATTGCCTTATCATCATCATATTTCTGACGAGAATCTTTCAGAGACTGCACCAGGCCTACCAAAGCTTCCTCTACACCAGACGAGGATCTTGAAGCTTTAATAGCTTCATCTTTCTTCAAAATTGTATTAAAACAACTCACCAACTGTGAAAAGAAAACGAAAGCAAGTTAGTGCACAGATACAAAAAGGAAAGAATGAAAATTTAAGACTATAGGACTTACAGAAGCAATGTGACGAGCTGCTAATGTGGTAACCGTGTCCCGAGAAAGGTTTTCTTCAATACCTTGGATCTCGGGAATGATCCAAGTCTTCACCGAGCTCATAGCAGAGCTCGGGGGAACAAAAGTGGGAACACCACTAGTCGGGGGCTGAGAGATGGATTCAGCCAAATTGACAGAGGAGCTTTTCTTCAGCCTCCTCAAAGGAGCATCAACTTTCTCGACTAACGTTGTAGTCTTAATTGGAGAAATGACAATCACCTCGCCTGAAGAAGCAGCCTTGCTCGGGGCCACTGGGGGCTTCTCGACCACCTTCACAGGAGCAGCCGAGGGAGGTGCATCAATTTTCTTTGTCCCTTCTCCTGGGACATCAAGCTTACTTCTTTTTGCCTCTCCAGCACCAGAGGCAGGTTTCTCAAAAAGGGTAGGAGGTCTTCTTTTCTTTATCCTTTCACTCAAAGGAATATGTGACTCAGGTGAAGAACTTGTAGAGGCTGGTATTGGTTCTGCGTCACTTATCACCGGACGAGCAGTAAAAGAGGAGGTGTAACTCTTGTACTGAAGCAAATATGAACCTGACCTAATATGCTCGTCGGCAACAGTCTGATGCAAACTCCAGATAAGTTTTAAATGCCTTATATTAACGTCTGCCTCTTTTGGAGATTTTCTTTTGCTGTCAACTGCAAATAAATCAAAATTAAAATATCAGTGGCACATTTTATTAAACACAAAGGAAGCATAATTTTGAAAATAAAATAAAAATAACCTATCCCATTGCCATAGGGAGGACATCTGGGACCCTGGTAAACATCATCTCTAGTTAATGGAGGGTGTTGCAATTTTTCATAACAACCCCGTGCTCAAAGTAGTCCCTATTGGCATCTGGGAGATTGACCACTAAAGCTCTATTTAAAAACCTAGTTTTTAAATAAAAAGTATTATCGCCCACAGCCCATCTATAAAAAAACATGATTTCAGGAATTCCTATACGAGTTCCATGAATTTGATTTAATCCATAAACACCGTTAACTATTCTCCACGTCTTGGGAGCTATTCTTGCAGGAACTACGTCAAAGTATTGACATAATTCCAGACATAGAGGGTTTGGGGGAAATGAAAAGCCACACTCAGCAACAAAGAGACTAGGGAACCAATGTCCCTCAGCCAAACGAACATAGTCTAAAGGCTCAGAAAGCTCTTCCAAAATAACCCATGAGGGAATTGAGAAATCAAAGTGAAACTTATCAATCGATTCTACAAGATAAACCATGATGAAAGAAGGAAATCAAAGAGAAAGAAGAAAATCTTACAGGAAAGGGATGAGTCTGTTCACAACAAACGATGGAAGAGATGAACGCACAGGAGAGAGAGAGAGATGATGGAAAACTCAAAGAGACAAATTTGAAAAAGTAGAAGACGATGGAATTTTCTACAACGTTTAAATACTTTGCCTTGGGAAAGGGTAAAAGTAATGATTACAAAAAGAGCCGATTACGTTATCAGCGGCTAAACAGACAAAAGGGGCACGGGAATCGAAGTGGTTAGAAAAATTCAAAAAATACCAATTCTACGAATTTGGAAGAAGAAATAAATACAAAAGAAAATACTCCTAAATTTCAGGATGACCATTTAAAACTGCCATATTTCGAGAAAGAATGTTCCACACTCCTCAAATTTCGAACTATGAAACATTGGGGGCTTCTGTTGATATCAAATTTAGTCTGCTGACATGGCTCAATTGGGTGAAGACATGTGGCAATCTACATGGCAACGACAAACACTTACGAATAACATCTTGACTCCGAGGAACCATACTGCAACGAGGAACTCTGCTTCCCCGATCAATTCATACGCTCCGACCTACAAGAAATCTCCGAGGAACTTTTGAGTACTGAGGAACTTTTGAGTACTGAAGACCTTAGGTGGTCCGAGCAGCTTAGGCGGTCAGAGCTGCACCTTGGACAAAGCATTAATAGCCGGATAACCAACAGTTTGACTGCGCATTAATTGCTTATTATCATACAGATGTATACACTTAAGGGGGCATTGAATGTATTACCCTTTCACATTATAGCCTTAGGGATATAAATACATTGTATTATCCTCATTGTAAGGGGACCGAAATTTCTTGAGAAAACTTGTAATCGAGAATTCCTAAACAGTCAACAATAACAGAAACAGTGGACGTAGGCCATTCTCATAAGGCTGAACTACTTTAAAAGTTCTTTGTCTCATTTTATTTATCTGTGATTAAAAAATTAGATATAATCTAATTTTTTATATCAACAATGATAAAGGGAAGTTTATTTGGGCTTTCTCTAATTTTAAATCAGGAGGATCGAGCATAGATTAAAAAAATTTAGCAATTAAAGAAGCATCATCTATTTGTTTAGGGAGAAATTGTAATAGGTTGGAAGTGGAATCAGACTTAGAAGTAGTAGTTAATGGATTAGCTTTGAAAGCTAAGGGGCCTTGGAAGATTAAAGAACATGTGTCAGCCATTCAAAAAGAGATGGAAGATTATCATATTCAAATTTCTCACATTTTTAGAGATTCGAACCATGTAGGTGATCTTCTATCTAAATATATATTAAACTCTAAAAAATTATCCTTATTTAATATATTTTCATATTTTCCTCTATCTGTAAAAGGTTTTATAAATCTAGATATAATTAATATTCCTTATTTAAGTAATATAAAAAATAATTAGAATAGTTCTCCTATTGTAAGCCACCTAAAGAGGGTTATTCTCTATAATTCTAATAAAAGTCTTATTTTATATATAAAAAAAAGTAGCTATAGATTTGTTATCGATTATTTGAAATTTCAAATAACGATTGACTATATTTTTTTTATTACCCACGTCATTAGTGACATGTTTTTTTCGATAAAGCTTCCCAAGCTTCTTTAACAGTTTCGCAGTTGGCATAGTGACCATAAAGATCATCACTTATACCATTCAAAATATTAATTTTATAAAGAAAATAATTTATTCTCAAGTTTTTATGGCTTTTTTTTCATCTGTTGTAGGGGGTGAAACACAACAGGTTTGTCTAATTGAATAATTGATGCTAGTTTCTTAGTAGTTCGATAAAATTATATTTTTTGTCTTCAACATATAAAATGCAGAACCTCAAATTTGAAAGATTTTTTTAAGAGTCATAAAGGTATTTTTATTTTCCATAGAAAATTAAAATATAATACCCCACATTTTTTATGATTTAAATAATTAAGGGAATTATTTACTACAGATGGATTAATTTAATTTAAATGTGAGAAATAAATTGTTAATTAATCGGGATCTAATAAATATAAATATTAACTAGCGTGCTAAGGGTTAATACTTCTTAGTTTAATATTACTGTGCGATATGTAATATGGAACTATATACTTTGATAAATTGTCGTGAGATAATAATATGACAGCTTAGTGAATTAAGTCAGATGCGCGTGTGAGTCGTGTTGCGACTAAATTGGTGGAATAAATATATCAATTATTTTTAGTAACTCGTATGATGATTTCGAGTGTACCATTGAGTCCGGAAGGGTCGAAAAAGTCGAAATAGTATACTCGGGTGTTTAGTTTGGGTTCCGGGGCAATTTTAGGCCTAACCGGCACCCAAAAAGGGCATTATGGTAAATTAGATTTTTAGGCCTAATTAATGGAAAAAAATTAGGAGTTTATTTATCAGCCAAAAACAATTGTATTAGGGTTAGAAAGCTACAGAAAGAAGGAACGACCATAGGAAGTGTGAAGGAAAGCTTTTGCCAAGAGAAGATGGCTAAATCGACATCACCTTGCACCACCACCACCACCACCGTGTAGATCGGGACGAGGGTAACACACCCATACCAACAACATCCAGAAATCAGACTACTCACTCAAGGAAAGTGTTTATAACTTGCTGTATTTTGGTATTGTTTATATTCATGTTAGTGTAGGATTTTTAGGAATATGTTATGGGTTATATAAATGGTGCAATTGAGGAATTTGAAGATGTAAATTAATTCTGTGATTTATTAGATTGAAACCCTTAATGTATGTAGACTGAAAATCACGTTTGGAGGAATTTATTGTAGAACAAGTTTGGAAATTATGACTTCTTGAACATGTATTGGAAGAACTAGGGTTTTGATAAATTTAAATTGGGGATTTCACATTTTATAAATGATTCGTAATGAATTGATGATTCTAGGGTGTTAGAATTCATATGTTATTGATGGGGTTCGATGTAGCACTGTTTATTTGGAGTTTGGGTTGTTGAATGAGAAGATTTGAGGTTAAAAATGGTGGAAAACATTGAAAAATCGGGGTAGGGGGCGAACAACGTAATCTCGTTCGAAGTCGTTCGAGCGAGATTGCATCTCGCGCGAAGTCGTTCGAGCGACATGTGGCAGTCGTTCAAACGACTTGCCATCGCATTCAAGCGACAGAGTGAAATTTTGGTAAATTCTTTTAGGGCCCAGTTTTGAGTTTATTAGTTCAGAAATGAAAGAAATATTTCCAAATAATAAACTTAAGTAAGACAGAATTTCAGAAGAAGTATGAGGGACTAAATCCTTTAATGAGTTCGGTACGGAGAGAACATATCGTAGAGGTTACGAGAGGGATAATAATCCAAACAACTATTATTAAGCGATGAAATCAAAATGCGTAAGGGAAGCATATATGTATGTGAGGAAATACCTTTTATTATAATAGGACGTGTGTATGCCTATTATGTATTATTATTATTATTATTAAAGGCACCAATGGGTGATAACTCGGGGATGTGAAAATCTAATTATTATTAATGTACTAATGGGTGATAACCCGGGGGGTACAAAAGAATATTGTAAGTGTACTAATGGGTGATAACCCGGGGGTACAAGATTATTTAAATAAGTATACTAAAGGGTGATAACCCGGGGGTACAGTATGTTGATTAGGTGCGCTAATGGGATATAGCCCGGGGGTGCAATATCATGTTATATATATATATATATGTAGGGCAGATGTGACTATATGTATATATGTATGAGAGTTGTGAATTAATATAATGTGTATAGTAATGAATGTGGGCATGGAAATTTGTTAAGAAAATTCTAATCGAATACTAGAATTATTATGAAAACGGAAAATGTATTAATTAGCTTTTCTTCATAGGCTAATTGGATAACATATTGTGTGGGCGATACAGGCTTAATAATAGTGAGGATAAATACTATTAGGATGTATTCAAACTAGTTATATTGGGAGTTATAGCTAAGGAGAAAATTTAGATACGCGTTAGGCGTGCACAATAGAAGAGGGGTGAGAATCTCAAGAGAGAGTTCGAACTAACATGTACTTAATACTTGCTTTACTGCAAATTTTAAATAATTGCTTTAACAAATATTTTTTCACATCGGGCTCTGACCCGTTTCTTGCATCTTCTCTCTCTTGCTATACATATGTATTATATCAGGTGCTCAACCAGAGGAACATCAGACTTAGAGTTTCGAATTGTGTGGCATGCTGTAGCTGTTGTGGGAGCTGCAGGACTTTGTTCAGACGCTTCGATTGTTTCATTCCTATTCGTTATGACATTTTATTTAGGGCATATGTCGCCTTTCCTTAGACATTTTCAGAGATTATGTTACTTTATTTCTCGTTCATTTTCATTTGGTTTGATGGCTACTATTGTTTTGGTTTATAGTTTCGAACTGGGATGTTTTATTCAGTCTTATTTATTTCAGCGTGCGATTCTGATTCAGCATTTTGTATTAATTTATTGTGCGTGGATGTTCTATATTAAACTACTTGGGTTGTTAATTAAATGGGTTTTAATGGATAAGAAATGTTTTTACACTTAGCTTAATTATATTAGGTGATTAAATAAGTTATTGCGTTTTTCGACAGTGATGCTAAGAATGAAACAACCGAACATTCTGTTTTAAATTTTATAAAGGACTGATCACCCGATATTTAATTGGGCGAGGTGTCATAGGTGGTATTAGAGCATAAGGTTCTAGTGTCCATTAGGATCTGTACGGCTTACTATGTTTTCATCTTTGCATCCTTTGATATAGAGCCCTATTTTTAGGACTGTTGTGATCTTATACTTTGCGATTACGTCTTCAGCTATTTGAGATTTTGAAATAACTGTGGAGTAATATTATTCTTTCTCGTCTCAGATGCCTCCTCGACGTGCACCAAGAGACCGACAGGCCCAGCCAGAACAGCCGGCCATACAGTCTCAGGGGATAATGAATGCAACAGAAGTTATCGCGATAGTTGCACAAGTGGTAAATGCAGCCTTAGCGGTGGTGTAGCAGGCCCCACCCTAGGTTCAGGTAGTGGCACCAGTTCCAGTGCATCCATTTCCCACTGCATAGGAGAGAGTTAGAGAGTCCTTTCAGAGAGTTTGTCCCCCAGAGTTCTTGGGCAGTTCAGATGTGGTTACCACAAGTCAGTGGAAGAAGGACATACATCGACATCTTCGCATGTATGAGTGCACAGAGGTTCAAAGGCAGGTCTTAGCTACCTTCAAGCTGAGAGGGGCAACCTTACAGTAGTGGGAGTCCACAACTACTACCGAGGAGTGAGATTTGATGACTATCAGTGATTTCTGGGTGTTGTTTGACAACAAGTATTTTCCTTCCGCCGTCAAGATTGAGATGAGATGGAAACTTTTAGACCTCACCCAGGAAGGGAAGACCGTTGCGGAATACGAGGAAGAGTTCACACGATTGAGAAATATGGTACCAGAGGAGGTGCCTACTGAGGGGAAGCGCATTCAGATGTTCATGGATGGCTTGAGTTGGAAGATATGACATCATTTATTGGGTAACCTTTCCCTACACTCTTATACCGACGTTCTGAATGCAGCCTTATTGCATTGTCAGGACAATCGCTTTCATGCTAAGGGAAGCAAGCGTGGGGGAGAGCCCAACCAGTTGGGAAAGACAGGGGGAGGTAATGCCAGTGGAGTACTAGTTGAGCAGAGTCAGAGGCAGAGTTCCCAGCAAGGGGAGTCTGCTAAGAGGTTCCATTCTGGAGGGTTCAGACATGGTCATGGGGGTTGGAGACAGAGCTACCAGGGCCAGCCTCAGGGCCAGCCGCAAAATCAATAGAAGGGTCAACAACAGGGAGGACAATAGGGCCAGCAGAGCCAAGGTAGAGGTGGTAACGTCCAACCGGGCTGAGGCTACCAGGGGCAGAGAGGAGGAAAATTCATTGGGAAATGTCACACTTGTGACAAGAGTGGCCATAAGAAATAGGAATGCCCAGATAGGGACAGAGCTCCTCGACAGCAGAGTGCTCACCCGGAGCCCCAGAGACCCATTTTTCCCGCCGCCCTACAAGCGCCGGCTGCAGTTCCAGCCTTACCCGCAGTTTCGATGCAGCAGGGATAGTTGCAGTATGGACGTGCCTATAACGCCCACCAGGCTGCAGTTCCGCAGGCACCACCCACAGTGGAGGGTAAGTTTTCTATCCATGGTACTTTGGCATCTTATTTGACACGGGGGCATCACACTCGTTTATAGCCACTAGCTTTGCAAAGGCCACTGGGTTGTTAAGCACGACAGAGAGTATAGTGACTTGTGTAGGCTCACCACTTGGTAATGGGTCATTGATTTTCTTTATATGCCGGGGAGTAGGCATAGAGATTGGCAGTTTAATTTTACCGGTTGATATACTAGTATTAGATATGTTCGGGCACGACGCCATTATTGGTATGGATTGGCTAATCGAGTATAGGGCCATGATTGATTGCTTCAGTAGGAGTATTATATTCTCCATTCCGGTCCAGGAGATGTTCCTAGTGGCGCTTGAGAACGTGAGAATTACGTGTGATAATTGATTAACTTCGCGACTTTCTAATATAGCACACTTATTTAATTAGAGACCCTAAACATGCATCTAAGGTGCCTGTGTCAACCCATAAATAAATAAATCATGTGACACAAAAAATATGCTGAGACACAGAATTCAGGAAAAAAAACCCTTTCGGGTAAAACCTTTATTTCACTATGAATATACAAGTCGCAACTTACAATTACATAGAGAAATCTGCAATGGATCAACACGCAGCCAACCCACAAAGACACGCAGTCTTGAACTCAGCAAGAGAATACACGCAACACCCTCCAAGGACTCGCAGCCCAAACAACGAAGGAAGAACAACAGCTCTCCTCAATGACACGCAACCATAAAACTTTGTAGAGACTCCCTCAGCAATGACACGCAGCCCTCGGTTGCAAAGATCTCTCCACAAAGATGAACAACAACAATGTATGTGTTCTAGGGTTCCAAAAGATTCACAAAAGTAATTGGGATTTTTGTGTGTGAATCAAAAAGATGTTTGGCACATCAAAAAACGAAGTCTTGTTGTGTTTGAACTCTTAAAAACGTTTTCTCAAAGACTTGAAAAAATATACCACCGAAATAGTTATATATATAGGAAATATGAATAGGTGGAAAAATATCACACGGATCTGATCGAGTTTATCCCAGGCCGACCGATCCGACTTGGAGGCGGATCGGTCCGACCTCGGATCGGTTATTTTAAAATATGGCTCCATCGGTTTGCATTCGATCTGGGGTCTACTGGACCTTGAGAAAGGTGGATCGGTCCAGGTAGAGGGCGGGCCGGTCCGGTTTTCCCAGAAAAATAAAAAACTTTAAAAAGCCTCATTTTGCTTCAAAAAACTTACTTCTTATTTTTATAAAAAACATTTTATAAAAATTTCCCAATACTAAATATGAACTTTAAGGAACGTAAAAACACAATTTTACCAAGTTCATTCTCGCAGATGCTATGATGTTGAAGATGCTTTGATATTCGGATCCGTTGATGTAGATGCGATCTTGAATTTCTTTAACGGTGTAACGGTGTACGACATACAAATTGATGATGGACAAAAATGTCCTTACAGCGATGCCTCTCTCGGAGGGAGGGTCGTCCACCCACTTATTTTATATAGAGGATGAGACCTCTGCAGTCGTGGTTTCACTCGATTCGATTCCGGTCGTCTGCGAGTTTGCTGATGTATTTCAGGATACACCGGGGTTGCCTCCGAATAGGGAGATTGAGTTTGTGATAGGCTTAGCACCAAGCACTCGTCCGATAGCACATGCACCTTACCGTATGGCTTCGACAGAGATGAGGGAGCTACGGGATAAGATAGAATAGTTATTAGGACAGGGATTCATCCGTAGGAGTACCTCACCTCGGGGTGCCCCAGTTCTGATTGTAAAGAAAAGGGATGGGTCCCTACTGCTTTGTATTGATTATCAGGAGCTTAACAAAGTCACGATACGGAATAAGTATCCGTTGCCTCAGATCGATGACTTGTTTGATCAGTTGAGAGGAGCGGCCCACTTTTCGAAGATAGATTTGAGATCTGGGTACCATCCGCTACGCATCAGGGAGTAGGACGTGGACAAGATTGCTTTCCTGACGAGGTATGGATCGTACGAATTCAGAGTTATGCCATTTGGGCTAACTAATGCCCCGAAAGTATTTATGGACTTAATGAACAGAGTATTCAAAGAGTTCCTAGATCAGTTTGTCATTGTCTTCATAGATGACATCCTGATTTATTCCCGCACTGAAAAAGAATATGCCGAGCATTTACGTCTGGTTCTACAGACCCTACGAGAGCATGGTTGTATGCCAAATACGAGAAGTGTGAGTTTTGGCAGCGGGAGGTACAATTTTGGGGACACATTGTATCTGAAAAAGGGATATTTGTAGACCCTAGTAAGGTGTCACCGGTGAGGGAGTGGGGACAGCCCACGACGCCGACGGAGGTACGGAGTTTTCTGGGATTAGCCGGATACTACAGACGATTTATTCAGGGATTTTCGAAGCTTACGGTTCCTATGACAAATTTGACTCGTAAGGGCATACCGTTTGTTTGGGATGATGCATGCCAGTTGGCATTTGATGAGGTGAAGGACAAGTTAACTTCAGCACCCATTCTAGCACTTCCCAGAGCAGGAGTGGAATACCTGGTTTATACTGACGCATCATTATAGGGATTTGGTGGAGTACTCTAGCAAGAGGAGAAGTCCATAGATTTTGATTCCCGAGAATCATGAAAAGAATTACCCCACCCACGACTTAGAGCTGGAAGCAGTTGTGTTTGCGCTTTGAATTTGGAGGCATTACTTATTGGGAGAATAATTTTGCTTATTTACGGACCACAAGTCACTACAATACTTGTTCACGCAGAAAGAGTTGAATATGCGTCAATGCCGGTGGCTTGAGTTTGTAAAAGATTATCAGCTCAAAATACACTATCACTCGGAAAGGCTAATGTGGTTACTGATGCATTAAGCCGCATACCGATCGATGAGACGGCCGAGGTGTGGAGAGCAAAATGGAAGGAATTGGGACATCAGGATGCTGTGGCCCGGTCATTCATATCGGCGATGACAGTTACGCCTCAGATCATTACGCAAATAGTACAGGAACAGGCAGCGGATTCGTTCTATCAAGATCGGATTTGGCAGCTTTTAGCCGGGGGAGCCGAGTCTTATTCAATAAGTTCTGAGGGTGGTTTGCGCTTGAATGGGAGGCTAGTTGTTCCAGAGAGGGAGGACCTTCGATATGCAGTAATGACGGAGTCGCATGGGTCGTGATTTGCGGTACATCCCTGTGGGGATAAAATGTACCAGGATATGAGACAGCAGTATTGGTGGAGCGGGATGAAAAAGGATATCGTGAAGTTCGTATCCAAGTGTACCACTTGTCAGCTAGTGAAAGTGGACCATCAGAGACCACTAGGTTTAATTCAGCCATTGAATATTCCTACCTGGAAATGGGAAGGCATTTCCATGGATTTTATCACTGGGTTGCCCACTTCGCAGAGGGGGCATGATTCTATATGGGTTATTATAGATCGGTTGACGAAGGTAGCCCACTTCTTTCCCGTCAGGACAAACTACACAATAGGACAGTATGCTCAGCTATTTATTGTAGAGATAGTGAGATTGCATAGTGTACCTCTTAACATCGTGTCGGATAGAGACAAGACATTTGTATCTCAGTTTTGGGAAAGCTTCTAGGAAGCTATGGGTACCGAGTTGCGGTTGAGTACAGCGTATCACCCGCAGATCGATGGGTAGACTGAACGCACTAATCAGATGCTCGAGGACATGTTACGCATGTGTATCCTTGATTTCGGGGGAGGTTGGGGGCAGTATCTTTCGCTGGTAGAGTTTGCTTATAACAACTCTTATCATTTTATGATTGGCATGGACCCGTTCGAAGCATTGTATGGCAGACCTTGTCGTTCCCCAGTTTGTTAGCTAGAGGTAGGAGACAACAAACTATTTGGGCCAGAAGTAATTTAGGATACGTCGAGTAGGATCGAGATGATTCAAAATCGCATACGGGTAGCCCAGGATAGGCAGAAAGGCTACGCTGATGCAAAAAGGTTCTTCCAAGAGTTCGCAATGGGGGACCAAGTTTTGTTGAGAGTATCTCCGATGAAGGGAGTAATGAGATTTGGGAAGAAAGGTAAGTTGGCTCCGAGATATGTGGGATCATTTTCTATTATAGAGAGGGTCGGACCAGTGGCATACAGATTGGGGTTGCCGAAGCACTTGCATCGTATCCATTATGTGTTCCACATTTCGTCACTGAGGCGATACCTTCGAGATGAGTTGGCACACACTCACATTGCAATTGATGAGTTTGAACTACAGCCAGATAGTTCATATGAGGAGAGACCGGTTGCTATTCTAGATTATAGTGAGAGGAGGCTAAGGTCAAAGGTAGTTCCACTTGTTCGGGTGCAGTGGTAACATCACAATGTGGAGGAGTCTACTTGGGAGCGTGAGGCGGATATGCGTGAGAAATATCCAGACTTATTCATACCAGGTATGCCTTATTTTTTTCGAATTTCGGGACAAAATTCCTTTATTTGGGGGGAAGTATGTAATACCCCACATTTTTTATGATTTAAATAATTAAGGGAATTATTTACTATAGAGGGATTAATTTAATTTAAATGTGAGAAATAAATTGTTAATTAATCCGGATCTAATAAATATAAATATTAACTAGCGTTCTAAGGGTTAATACTTCTTAGTTTAATATTACTATGCCATATGTAATATGGAACTATATACTTTGATAAATTGTCGTGAGATAATAATACGACAACTTAGTGAATTAAGTCAGACGTGCGTGTGAGTCATGTTGGGACTAAATTGCTGGAATAAATATATCAGTTATTTTTAGTAACTCGTATGATGATTTCGAGTGTACCGTTGAGTCCGGAAGGGTCGAAATAGTTGAAATAGTATACTCGGGTGTTTAGTTTGGGTCCCGGGGCAATTTTAGGCCTAACCGGCACCCAAAAAGGGAATTATGGTAAATTGGATTTTTAGGCCTAATTAATGGACGAAAATTAGGAGTTTATTTATCAGCCAAAAACAATTGTATTAGGGTTAGAAAGCTACAGAAAGAAGGAACGGCCATAGGAAGTGTGAGGGAAATCTTTTGCCAAGAGAAGAGGGATAAATCGATATCACCTTGCACAACCACCACCACCACCGCGTAGACCGGGACGAGGGGAACACACCCATACCAACAACATCCAGAAATCAGACTACTCACTCAAGGAAAGTGTTTATAACTTGTTGTATTTAGGTATTGTTTATATTCATGTTTGTGTAGGATTTTTAGGAATATGTTATGGGTTATATAAATGGTGAAATTGAGGAATTTGAAGATGTAAATTAATTATGTGATTTATTAGATTGAAACCCTTAATGTATGTAGACTGAAAATCACGTTTGGAGGAATTTATATGTAGAACAAATCTGGAAATTATGACTTCATGAACATGTATTGGAAGAACAAGGGTTTTGATAAATTTAAATTGGGGATTTCACATTTTATGAATGATTCGTAATGAATTAATGATTCTAGGATGTTAAAATTCATATGTTATTGATGGGGTTCGATGTAGCACTGTTTATTTGGAGTTTGGGTTGTTAAGTGAGAAGATTTGAGGTTAAAAATTATGGAAAACGTTGGAAAATCTGGGTAGGGGACGAACAGCGAAATCTCGCGCGAAGTCGTTTGAAGTCGTTCGAGCGAGATTACATCTCGCACGAAGTCGTTCGAGCGACATGTGGCAGTCGTTCAAATGACTTGCCATCTCGTTCAAGAGATATAGTGAAATTTTGGTAAATTCTTTGAGGGCCCAGTTTTGAGTTCATTAGTTCAGAAATGAAAGAAATATTTCCAAATAATAAACATAAGTAAGACATAATTTCAGAAGAAGTAGGAGGGACTAAATCCTTTAATGAGTTCGGTACGAAGAGAACATACCGTAGAGGTTACAAGAGGTATAATAATCGAAATAACTATTATTGAGCGATGAAATCAAAATGCGTAAGGGAAGCATATATATAGGTGAGGAAATACCTTTTTATTATAATAGGATGTGTGTATGCCTATTATGTATTATTATTATTAAAGGCACCAATGATTGATAACTCGGGGGTGCGAAAATCTTATTATTATAAGTGTACTAATGGGTGATAACCCGGGGGTACACGATTATTTAAATAAGTGTACTAAAGGGTGATAACCCGGGGGTACAATATGTTGATTAGGTGCGCTAATGGGATATAGGCCGGGGGTGCAGTATCATGTTTTATATATATATATATATATATATATATATATATGGCAGATGTGACTATATGTATATATGTATGAGAGTTGTGAATTAATCTAATGTGTATAGTAATGAATGTGGGCATGGAAATTCGTTAAGAAAATTCTAATCGAATACTAGAATTATTATGAAAACGAAAAATGTATTAATTAGCTTTTCGTCATAGGCTAATTGGATAACATATTGTATGGGCGATACGGGCTTACTAATAGTGAGGGTAAATACTATTAGGATGTATTCAAACTAGTTATATTGGGAGTTATAGCTAAGGAGAAAATTTAGATATGCGTTAGGCGTGCACAATAGAAGAGGGGTGAGAATCTCAAGAGAGAGTTCGAACTAACATGTATTTGATACTTGCTTTACTGCAAATTTTAAATACTTGCTTTAACAAATATTTTTACACATCGGGCTCTGACCCGTTTCTTGCATCTTCTCTCTCTTGCTATATATATGTATTATATCAGGTGCTCAACCACAGGGACATAAGACTTAGAGTTTCGGATTGCGTGGCATGCTGTAGCTGTTGTGGGAGCTACATGACTTTTTTTAGATGCTTCGATTGTTTCATTCCTATTCGTTATGACATTTTCTTTAGGGCATGTGTCGCCCCTTCCTTAGACAGTTTCAAAGATTATGTTGCTTTATTTCTCGTTCATTTTCATTTGGTTTGATGGCTACTATTGTTTTGGTTTAGAGTTTCGAACTGGAATGTTTTATCCAGTCTTATTTATTTCAACGTGCGATTCTAATTAAGCATTTTGTATTAATTTATTGTGCGTGGATGTTCTATATTAAACTACTTGGTTTGTTAATTAAATGGGTTTTAATGAATAAGAAATGTTTTGACACTTAGCTTAATTATATTAGGTGATTAAATAAGTTATTGCGTTTTTCGAGAGTGATGCTAAGAATGAACCAACCGAACATTCTGTTTTAAATTTTATAAAGGACTAATAACCCGATATTTAATTGGGCGGCGTCTCACATAAAACACCTTAAAATTGTTTTTGTTGAAATAGAAATAGAAACGTAATTACTCAATGCAAATATCCAACAATAGAAGATATCATGGTTAAGCTACGGACTAGGCCGCTCTCTTTAAGGTGTTTCATAACTCTATCCAAAATTGTGAGACGGTTATTTGTAATGTCCAATCACCCACAGAATAAAATAACCTCAAATGTTAATGTTTTTGAATTTTCGTAGCATGGTGGGAAACTCGTGATACTAATCACTCATTTGGAATTAACTGCTCAATATCATAATTTTTTTTTTTTGGGGGGGGGGGGGGGGGAATAAATAATCTCGTGAGACAATTTTATAAAGAGAGATACAATTTTTTCATGTATAAAAAACAATGGCTAAAATCCTTATTTAAGGAAACTAATATGAATGTTAGTGACTGCTAATAGGAAGAGAAAATTGGGGAGACATTGGGAATGTGGATTGAAAAAGTCTCCCACATTTTTAAAACATGTTTAAAAAAATTCAAAAATTTTATTGAAAAATCCAATAGTTTTGGCCTAAAATATTTAATACACACACAGCCCAAGCTCAAGACACATGACCCAGGAATGAGCCGGGTCAGCCGAACGGATGGCAGTGGTAGTGTGCGCACACATTTGGGATTTGGTCCAATAAGTTTCTCCACCCAATACACATAAAAATCTAATGCCCAAAGGGATTTTTCATTAGTGTCAACACAAAAGTAAATGTACTACTTCAATTTTAAGCACACTTCCGATATGGGACTTGTGGTGTATGGGTTGGGAGAACTTTTCCAATTTCATGTCAAAAACATATAGACCTCAATGAAAAGAAACTCAACCTATTATTACCTCTATTGGTTTAAAGTATTTACACACACAAAAACTCCAACATAATAAAGGGTGAAAGTACGTGTAATAATATAGGTGTTCAATTGTGTCTTAGATTAGGATATATGTTTACGTGTCTATTAAGTGTCGGGCATCACACAAACCTCTAACATGTTACCTACACGTAAAGAAAAATAGGAATATTAGGAATGAAGATAGATATTTGGAAATTCAAATTTGTTCAACATTAGATCCCGTTATAAGCAGATATTTATCTCACTAGAAATCTAGTTTAGTGAATTTCGATATAATTTTTTAATATTAAAAAAAAATATGCGGATGTTTATATTGATGAATTTGTCACGAATAATCTATATTCGAATTGCACTATCGAAATTATGGGTATCAAACTTGATATGTGTATACACACACACACATACACATACACACACACATGCTTGATTAAGTACTATTATTTCTGGACCATTTATAATCAATTTATTTCAATAGTAAAAAATATATTGAATTATTTTTTTTATATTTAAATTATAAGTGGTTAAACCCTACTATAATTGATTCAAAAAAATCAATGCAAGCTGAAAATAAAATCATAATCGCACAACACAATATATACGTGGTTTGGAAAGGTGTCTACATCCCAAGGTGATTTTCTCTCTCTTTATTAATTAACTCTCGATAAGAAAAATTACATGACTATTTTCCCAGCAGTTTCGATTAGATTTATAGATAACAAAAACTGAATAAGTCATGTGGGAATCCATGACTTTGGATTACTGTTGTGATTTGGTTGGGCAAATCTAACCTCGATATTTTTTATCGATTGGATTCTCAATGTTCTTATCTCCAAGTTGTGATCATTTATCTGATATGTTGGACGTATTTCAAATATTCCTTCTTGGTCGGATAATTCCCCCATAATTTCCCCAAAAGTTTTGCAGCCTAAATGGGATGTAGAAGTTTGCTCGATAATTGAATGTGACTCCAGTCAGTAGTGAAATTTGATTGTCCGTACATGATAATTTCGGAGAGTGTCAACACTAGTTTTTTTTAAGATGAAACACAACTCTTTTCTGCCCGTTGATATTGGAGGGCACGCTTGTAATTTGCCCCGGTGTTTTAAGGGTACACTAGTAGGTTTGCAGTGTTCAATGAAAGGGTGGTAGTGTGTACCTCCATTTGGGGTCATTTCCTTCTAATGATGATTTATTCTTGGAAGTTGTACCTCTTCATAGGAGCGAAAAAATGTAGAGAAAATGGGAACATGTTCTTATTATTTCTCATTTATCTATTTATTTTCTCATCCATTTTTTTTCTTTAAGTTGTCAAAATTGTTTACCTAGTTCGTGAGAACTCCATAAGAGAGTTTAGGATAAGTTTCTCTATTCGAGAGGGTGTTTTGATAGAGTTTGGGGAAATCCAAAGATCATTACTAAAGGGAGGACACTGATTGTTCTCTCAGTTTATTATTGAAGTCGACATAAATTTTCCTTCAAATGGAATGTTCTTGAAGTTTTGTGATTACTTTTGTATAGTTCCTACCAAATGAATCCCTAATAGTTAGAGAATAGTCAACGGAGCGAATAGAACAAATGAGTTATATGAAACTCAGTTGGTAATCCCTGAGATCATATACTTCTTCATGTCAGTTTGAACAAATGATGATTCTTTCTAGTTAAATGTGAGGAAGGCAGAGAGAGTGTTAGTAAACTTGCCTAATTATAATACATATTACTGGAATCAGGACTTTATTACAAAGGGATGGTATCACTTGCCCATTCCTAAGGGCAGTGAACCCTACATAGGTTTTGGATGTCCTTCTAGGCAGCATGAAATATGTTAATTACAAATTTTTAGAGTTGTTGTTTGTTCGACCAAGCCTTAATTGATTTGTGGTAAAGTAGTTGCATTTTGTTTTATGTAGAGAGATCCAAGAAGAAACAATCCCACAAATCACTTGTAAAACTTGGAGAATTAAGAAAAGTTTAGATGCTTAAATGACCTCTATTCGTTGATACCATACACCCAAGGTTAACATCTTTATTGTTGAAGTACACTAACATCACTACTTCTTTTATCATCGGGTCAGTTGACAAATAACCTGAGATACCTATACCCTTTAATAGTGAGGAGTCTCCAAGTTCTAACACTTAGGGACCCTTTGAGTTTGTAGACATCAATTTAACCCATATTGTGGTCCCTTATACTTTAGAAGAAGAGATGCCACCAAGAAGAGAATCCCCAGCTTGTTGGAGGAATCTCATACCCCTACTTGTCCAAAATTTCAATCCTCCAAAAAGAAGGACGTCGGGGGGTTATTCAACTATCTTAACTTGGGGGATTCCCCGAATAAATTTCAAGACCATCTTAAGAAGAAGAGAAATATAGGAACCGATATTGTTGTTGTTTCTCTTCCCCCCAAGAAGGTGGATGCCCCTCAGTAAGGTAAAGGGCCTTGATGTGATATCAGTTGCTAAAAATCCTGATTTGTCCCTCACACTACTAAAAGGGGCCTACTTGCAAGCCAACAAAGAGGTGGTTGACAAGCTATCAACTGATCAATTGGTCTCTCACGCCGGGAAGGCATTGTCTTTGGTAAGTCCTTCATTTTTT
Source organism: Sambucus nigra (assembly GCA_949130495.1). NCBI lineage: Eukaryota > Viridiplantae > Streptophyta > Magnoliopsida > Dipsacales > Adoxaceae > Sambucus > Sambucus nigra. The sequence continues at coordinate 181,455,229 of OX422211.1, read as the reverse complement.
CAGACCTCTACATCTTCAAATGTTTTGTGCTTTACTAACTCTTTTAATCGGGTTTCGTCTTACACTTCCTAGTGGACTTTTTTGACATCTTAGACAGATGGTCCAACTAGGACTGAACCATTATGACCTTGGAAAATCCATAAATAGATGTCAAAATTCTTTGAAGGCTGCCAAGAAGGCCTATGAGATTGAGAAACAAGCTAGGTGGTTGAATCTCATGAAATTATAATCTGAGAATGAGAAATTGGAGAAGGTTATTGAAGAGTGTGCTTAAACCTTGTTTGATGCCTTAGTAGCTAAGGACAGGGTTGATGACTATGTGTAAGAGTGTGTTACATGTGCATTGTGTGTGGAGTAAAAATGTGCATAGATATGAAAATGTATGAAGAGTTAAATCATCGCATCCGCACCATAGGAAAGATGAAAAACGAGTCATTTTATGGAGTAAGACTAAAAGAAAATGAAAAATAATAATGATAACCATAATATGAGAAATGCCCTGGATCGTGAGTCACTATGAATAAGTGAAAACGCATGGCAACAAGATCGCTAAAAAGTGATGAAATAAATAAAAGTGGCTAAATTATGAACAATGCATAGGAATGTGACTCACTATGAAAAAAAGTAAATAAGCATGTCAATAATACCGCTAATAAGTGATAAATTAAGTAAAAATATATTAACTATGACTGATCGTGACTCTTTGTGAAAAAGTGAGTATGCATATCAACAAGACTACTAAAAAGTGTTAAAACAAGCAAGCTAACTGGAGGAGTAACGTATATAAAATAAATAATTAAATGAGGACTCAAATTCCAAAATAGTCTTAGGATGCCTATGTAGCCAAAATCACACCAAATTACATGTTTTCAAAAGGGGAAAAATGTGGGATCTAACCCATAATCCCAAATTATAATTTCTATTTTTAGTTTCTGAAAAAGTGTTTAAAGGCGGTGAAAGTGTGAAAGAAGTGAGAAAAAATCTAATTTTGTACTAATATATGTGACACCCCGCTTAAATTAATAACGGGTGGCCAGTCCTATACTACATTAAATCAGGAATCTCAGATGGCTCAGTCTCAGCACCAACAAACGATACAATACTAGATAAGGCTAACTACCCGAAACTATGAAAGCGGATGCCAAAAATTAAATTAAACATATAATGAAAAACAAACCAACGATTAAACACTACTAGCAAAGGTAACATGTACACAAGTACCATCTAAAAGAAGTGCTAGAATAAAACGAAATGAGTACATACAAGGAAAAATATACACGAATAAGCTGTCGGGTCACAGACAGTACAACAATCATAAAGAAGAAATATAAATAGCTACAAATAACTCTACGCTATAAACTCGATGTACAACATGAATCCTATCTAGATTTACACAGGAATAAGAAGCGACTACAATCTAAATCCAGCAACAGTCCGCACCTGTTTCGGCTCCCAAGACTCTGGATAGAAAAGCATCTGATATCCATGCGCTAGGACGCCTGCAGTACAATATATATATATATATATATATATATATAGAGAGAGAGAGAGAGAAATATAAACGGGTCAGAGCCCGAGGTGTAAAAATGTTTAGCAAGTGTGTTAACCGTGCGTAATAAATATCAATGCATTTTTTCATAATTAAAGTGGAGTCGCACTCTCGTGAAACCCCAAACTCACCTCTCATCTAACAGCGCGCACCTATTCGCGTCCTGGAATCTTAATTAAGTTACCCCACCCATAAGGACAACCTACCTTACAATAGGAACGGCCTATACCCGTAAGACCTTCCATCCTAACATAACATAAGAATCCTTCCCATTCAAATCACACTTAAATATATTTACACATATATGCTATACTAGGCTTTATTGATTCGAATTAGTAACTTAAACAGTTATCAGTCTTATTACTTCACATATTAACATTAAGCTTCAATTTACGAGTTTATTCTCTAAATAAAATGCACACAAATTAATAAGGACAAAACTTCTCTCTACTCTCAACATTGCAGTGCGTTTCGTGCATAAGAAAAATTCAAACAAGGAACCCCCCCGATACACTACTCCATGACAATGTTGATCGTAGGGATCCATTATGTCATCCACACAAATCCTACTACCGCAACTACTTAATTATAGACTACTAACTAAAACATAAATTGAATCTCTACTAAATCCTTGGGTCGACATAACCACAAACGTCTCTAAGTACAATCCTTAGACCACAATTAAACTCGTACACCAAAATCACCCAAGATGTACGTCACAGAAACTCCGTATCCTTTTCACCTATAGGATATACAACTATATATATATATATATATATAATTATTCATTCCCATAACCAAGCATACACATCACACATAATGTACATTATGCAATTCATATTACATAACCGGCTATAGGATGCCAAAATACTGCACCATGCTATCATTTTCCAGGAATTACTCACTTTCTCTCGGGTTCACCATCTATCGAACTATTTTCTCACCCCCATGGCGACAAAATCAGTCATAACGTATGGGAAGCGGTCATAGTTCCTAACTGGCAAGTGAGAACGTCCGATACCTAAGACTTCTCACCCCCAAAATATAAAATCATACAATTAAATAAAATGGACGACTGTGACCTGAGGAATATCCACACCCTGCTCCTCGAGACAGGATGCTCACCCTCATCGCGCAACTTCCCATGATAGCATGTGTCTGGTATGCTTTACACCACAAGTATATATATCATTCACACACACTAAATATATACATCTATATGATCACATCATATAATTAAACCATCACGCACGGTATAGATATTCACACCATAAGTACACACATATATACATATCCATACATATATGTATCCACATATCCACACATATATATATATATATATATATATATATATATATATATATATATATATATATATATATATATATATATATATATATATACACTATCTCTCATCCGTGTATATGAAATTCATAAACTCGACTATACGTATATATATTCCTCTTTATACTAGCCGTCGTCCCGAACGTATTTAATTTAATTCCTTATATAAATACGATCCCTCACTTGAAGTATATTCATCCACTGCCCCTATGATGTGGATAGTCTTCCAATATATTCATCATTAAGGTTATCACCCCAAAGTTTAATGTGTATAACAATCACTACACTTCCCATCAATATTCAAAAGCACGTCGATATATCTAGTACTAATTTCAACTATTGGTATGCACATAACTAATAGTCTACAAACCTCAAGCTCGATCTTAAATTTCATTCCAAGGTCCCATCCATAATTAGAATACCTATTTTTAATCACATACCGATATAACAACTATCTCGACTAGATATACACACGCTATTATAGTTGATAGTATGATTCCATCGCTCTCAATTCCGACTATGGTTCAATCAATCTTATGAACCCCTAATCTTATTACATCTACGATTCACTCCTTAAGTTGAACCTTACTAAAGATACGCGACCAATCTCTCTCTCGTTGGCCCCCAATCCTAACTTAAATAGAATCTTACAGCTATAAGGATTCGGCACAAACATCAGCCTAAAATTTCACGTCACGCCCTCACCACTCTCTCTAAAAGAGTACTAAACCGCACGTCATATAATCTCACTTATGACCTCTAAATAGAACTCTCGTTCTTAAAGTAATTCCCATATTACACCAATACAAAAATCTCCAATACGCACATATATTCGTCTCCCAAAATAGGTTAATGTGCCTCCACCATCATATCACATAAGAATCCTTGGAAATCTTTAACTTCTATTCCTTTCATCATGAAAAGGGCCCGGATGGTGATTTAATAATCACAATTAAAAATATTTAATTTCCTTTTCGTATAAAACTCAATGAATGATGCGGAAGCGTTGTAAAACAGGTGATGGTTCAACTTTCAAATATAACAACAAGTTTTAATTTATCAAAACAAATTAAAACATAATTCAAGTCCTAGAATTTGTCTAAGTCATAATTAACAATTATTTAAAGTTAGGCGAAAATAATTTTAGCAAATGACTTGAATAAACCAATTTTACCCAATATTTAATTTAAGTCCCAAACTAAATGAGTGTGATAATTAAACCAAATTTTATCTTGAATTAAACCTAAAGCATGCGTTCTAAATTTTGTGCAAGATAAAAATAAACAATGTCACACTACACCGCGATGTACGAGGAAAAACCCACTAACGGGAAAAAACCTCGGGACGACCCTAGCCTCAAATCCACTAAAACTGGTATTACAAAATACAAGACAAAAGACTTACTTCCTAAACTCGAACCCTCTCAAGCCGTGATGCTCCTTCTTGTATCAACCTCCAATTAGCGGATAACCAACGGAGCTCCACCGTGGTCTCGGAATTCACCGATGGGACTTTATATGCTCACCGTCACCCAAGCATGGAGCCTTCCTCCGTGTGGGTAGAATCTCAACAAAAGTCTTCTTTATGATGGGGTGTAGAAGCAAACCCGAAACGTCTCTTGATTTCGGTAGAGAAAACCGGTGCCACAAACTCCAAGTAAAGATATGTATATATAGAACTTGGAATAAAAAACAATGGGTGTAAACTAAGTGTTTAAAGATTTTTCTTTAGGTTGAAGAACACTCAAACATGAACATTTTCCTTTTTAAAATAATCTCTCAAAATCTCTCTAGGAGATGTATTAGGATGGAAAAGTTGTCTTGGAAAATGTGTTTCCCGCACATAATAATGTATGAAAAAAGTTGGTTGAAAACCAAGTGGAGGAGTGGGGAAAAACTGCAAAAAACTGCCAAATAACTGTTCCCGCTGGAATCTCGTTCCAACGAACTTGATTCTCATTCGAACGAGACTTCTAACGAGTGACCAGCCTGGGCTCATTAGAAGTTCGTTAGATACCTCGTTAGAACGAACATTCATTCGAACGACATATCGAACTACTGACCAGTTAGGGTCGTTGGCAAAACTCGTTCGAACGAAACTGGTTCGAACGACAAAACTCGTTCGAACGAAACTGGTTCGAACGACAAACCTCGTTCGAACGAAATCTGGTTCGAACGAAAAAACTCGTTCGAACGACATTTCTAACGAACGACCAAAAAGATTGAAAAATTCGTTTTTGGCCTAGAAACTTTTATATACTTATATTAAAGTTCTATTTGATTCTTTCTGAAAATAAAATACAGTTTGTTATTACACCTAACACCCAATACATATTGTTCCAAGCTCCTATATAAATAAAATTACATTCATACCTTGGGAGCATGGAACCTTAGTTGATGACGTAGAAACGAGGCACACAAATCGGCATTTTGATGAGGCTTTAAATTCTTTGCCGCTACGTCTTCAATACATAATTCATAGGCTTGAGAATATTACTAATAAATACTATCCTATGAATAAATGTTTTTGTCCGGAATTGAGCCAAAACTATATATGGACTCAATTGGAAATTTGTGTCCTTACAAATCTCCCCCTTTGGCTATTCCGGGACAAAAACCAAACAAAAATCCTAAAGGGCCGTCAAGCTCTACTAGACTCAAAACATAACCCGCCCAATCTTGACTCAACCCAAGGATCAAAATCTTTGCCATAGAAAGATGCCGCTTTAGAATAATTCCTGCACACTTAAGCAAACTCATCAAATGCATAGGGAATATCAAAATATTAAATGTGCAATTAATTAATTACTCCCCCTAAATTAATTCTCCCTTTAAACATATGACCTACTTAGAAAGACGTCTCCCCCTAAGATAAATCTCCCCCAAATGAAGATACGATAATAATAGGATTAGATACCATTTATCCCCCTACCATCATTCTCCCCCTTTTTGTTTGGGAATAGGCAAAGGATAAAGAACTAATAAACATCATGTGAAAGCTTAAAGTGATAAGACGTGAAAGCATATGGGCAATAAAAGCAAGGCAAAGACAAACAGATATCATATATATATATATATACTTTAAATATACCAATAAGTACATGCATATATAAATAGATATAAACACACACATGACACAAAATACAATAAGTTTGCACACTCGTATGGCAAAAATGTGTCATATGGAAACGGAAGTGTAGGGGTGTGAACTAGCAACAATTAAATTTAGACCCAAACACTTAAGAAACGTTCACGGAGTTCTCATTTGATTGCAAACTTCATCACAGTTAAATATAACCTCATGTGACAATATAAAGATTGAACTCAATGAACAAACATACACAATGCATACAAGCCTAGCATGATGATGATTCTACAAACCAAATAGAGTCATGACATTAAAGACAACTAGGATAAACGGACATTGTGCAAACCGTTGATATACCATCCAATTCTCCCTCAATGAGCATATATATTATTTTGTTTTTGAATGAATATATCAAACAAACATAGGCCTTGGCAATTGCTTTCTTTTAAATGCCAAATATTCTGTTTTTAGGCCTTTGGATCACGTATTTCTTTTAGATCCAATCAACGGTGGCTTACTATCGCAAAGGATTTAATTCATCCTTTCGGAGCCCTTCCCCGTGCATATATTAATTTATCATGTTTTCAGTTTTTCACACAAATCTCACATGCAACGGATTTTAACATGCACTAGTCCTCCTAGGTCATAGATATGTAGATGACTAGATTGATAGGAGAACACCTCAAAAAGCTCAAATATAACATGTGACATTAAGATTTCAAAAGAGCTCGTGCATGTGTGAATAGAGGCATATAGAAATAGAATCCATTTAAACAATACAAAATCCAACTACTCCATATAAAACATGGTAAAGAACATTTTAAGGATTGAAAATCGAAACCAAAAGTTCTAGCCACATGGAAGCGTAAACGAGAGGATTCAAACACAAATATATGCCACATAAAGTGTGTCAAACAAAAATACACACAAAACAAAATCTTTTTGAGTTTTTAACATTTTTAATCAAAAATAAATATTTACTCAAAAGGACAAACAAAAAGCATTTGTATTTTTCATTAAGCTTAAATGAAATAAATAAAACACAAATGATAAACAAAAATCTTTTTATATTATGCAGTCGATTCAAACACAAAATATAATACAAAAAGATAAACAAGTCATAATTTCTAGCATGTGATATGAAAAAGGCAATGACTAGAAAATGACTAAACAAGCATACATTTAGCATATGAATATAGCATGAAGTACAAACGCTAAAGTATGCAAACACTAACACATTTATCCTTTAGATTTAGCAAGGGAGGAGGCATGTGTAAGTAAATGAGAATCAAAATCCCTATTTTGTAAGGCAACCAAGTCGGATTTCCTAACCCAAATTAATGAAGAATTACTATCTTGGGGTGTAGGAACATTAGCTATCGTGGTTTCTTTACAATGGGATTTTCTAGGAATTCGTTTAAGATCTAAACAAAATTTCCTAAGATGACCTTGTCGACCACAATGTGTACAAGTGAGAACATGTCGAAAAGATTTACTTAAGGAGTGATCTTTAAAGGTATTCCTAGTTGATTCTCCTAAAACATTGGTTTGGGCATTATGAGTAAACTCATTACAAGGATTGAAGCCTAAACCACAAGTGTCATTTTTAATTTGGACCGTTCCTAACATTTTATCTAGTTTTTCTGAACGACATTCCAAATCAAATTTGACATTACTAGAATCTTTTAATTTATTTTCCAATTCAACAATGTTAGATTCTAGTAAACCATTACGCTCTTCAAAAACAAGAAGCTCCTTTTTCAAGGATTCCATTAAACCCCTAAGGCTATCTCTCTCGCCTTCTACGTATTCTAGCTTCTCTCGAAGAGTCCTCTCACGTGTCCTAAGGTCTTCTATTAAGGCACTATCATCAACGACCTTGACACTCTTTCTTAAACAAGCTTCTAACTTCAAATTAGTTCTTTTCAAATTAATAGATTCTTTATATAATTCATGAAAAGCATTTTGAAGTTCACTCACATCAACCTCTTCTTCATTTTCACTCTCACTTTCTTCTTCACTCTCACTATCATTAAAAACAAGGGAATCATGAACAATGACCTTGGAAGTGGCATGTGCAATCGTGTCATCAATCGATGAGTTCTCATTATCACTCACATGACTAGCCATAAAAGCCACAAAATTTTTCTTAGTGGGGGAATCGGGCTTTTCTTCCTTATCACTATCACTAAGGGTTTCATTATATGAAATAGGTCGCTTACCATCTTTCCTTAGTTTAGTGGGGCACTCATAAGCCCTATGGCCATAACCTTCACAACCAAAACACTTATTAGACTCGTTCCTATCTAAATGTTCATTACTAGGTTTAGGGATTTTTTCGGCTTTAGAAATCTTCTCGCTTTTATCATGTTTAGAAGTATCAAATTTCTTAAAATCATTTTTAACTTTATCTTTGTTAAATTTAAGAAATTTTCTAAATTTACGAGCAAACAAAGCCATGTCTTCCGAGTCACTATAACTATCGCTCTCTACTACTTGTTTGACCCCTTTTCGGGCTTTTAAAGCAACACCCTTTTCAATTTTCTTTTCAGTTTTAGAGGGAAACATATCCAGTTCATAGGTTTGTAAATCACCTACAAGCTCTTCTAATTTCGTAGAGGCTAAAGTGGGTAAAGAATTTAAAACGGTCACCTTTGGAATAAATCTATCTGGTAGGGACCTTAAAATTTTCTTTACCACACGGTCGTTAGGTATTTTCTCTCCCAAGTTAAAAGATGAATTAACAATGTCAGAAAGTCTAGCATAAAATTTATCAAAAGTTTCTTTTTCATCCATTTTGATAGTTTCAAATTGAGTGGTGAGGTTTTGGAGTTTTGAAGCTTTAACGACACTAGTTCCTTCATGAGTTAATTGTAAAATATCCCAAACTTCTTTAGCGGTTTCACACGTCATAATACGTCAGAATTCATCCGGTGCGACAGCGCTAAATAAGGCATTTAAACCATGGGAATTAAAATTTGCAAGCTTAAACTCATTTTCGGTCCATCTATCGATGGGTTTGGGAACACGTTCATTTTCAATTAGATGAGTTGGTGGGGAGTACCCGGTAACAACAGACATCCAAACACGTTCATCGATAGATTTAAGTGCCGATTTCATTTGCGCTTTCCAATACGCGTAGTTAGAACCATCAAAAATAGGAAATTTTGAAAATGGGGAAAAATCCATTTTAGCCAAAAATTAAAGAATCTTAACGAAATAATTTATCGTTTTTTGCTCTGATACCAATTTGAAAAGGGCCCGGATGGTGATTTAATAATCACAATTAAAAATATTTAATTTCCTTTTCGTATAAAACTCAATGAATGATGCGGAAGCGTTGTAAAACAGGTGATGGTTCAACTTTCAAATATAACAACAAGTTTTAATTTCTCAAAACAAATTAAAACATAATTCAAGTCCTAGAATTTGCCTAAGTCATAATTAACAATTATTTAAAGTTAGGCGAAACCAATTTTAGCAAATGAATTGAATAAACCAATTTTACCCAATATTTAATTTAAGTCCCAAATTAAATGAGTGTGATAATTAAACCAAATTTTATCTTGAATTAAACCTAAAGCATGTGTTCTAAATTTTGTGCAAGATAAAAATAAACAATGTCACACTACACCGCGATGTACGAGGAAAAAGCCACTAACGAGAAAAAACCTCGGGATGGCCCTAGCCTCAAATCCACTAAAAACGGTATTACAAAATACAAGACAAAAGACTTACTTCCTAAACTCGAACCCTCTCAAGCCGTGATGCTCCTTCTTGTATCAACCTCCAATTAGCGGATAACCAACGGAGCTCCACCGTGGTCTCGGAATTCACAGATGGGACTTTATATGGTCACCGTCACCCAAGCATGGAGCCTTCCTCCGTGTGGGTAGAATCTCAACAAAAGTCTTCTTTGTGATGGGGTGTAGAAGCAAACCCGAAACGTCTCTTGATTTCGGTAGAGAAAACCGGTGCCACAAACTCCAAGTAAAGATATGTATATATAGAACTTGGAATAAACAACAATGGGTGTAAACTAAGTGTTTAAATATTTTTCTTTAGGTTGAAGAACACTCAAACATGAACATTTTCTTTTTTAAAATAATCTCTCAAAATCTCTCTAGGAGATGTATTAGGATGGAAAAGTTGTCTTGGAAAATGTGTTTCCCGCACATAATAATGTATGAAAAAAGTTGGTTGAAAACTAAGTGGAGGAGTGGGGAAAAACTGCAAAAAACTGCCAAATAACTGTTCCCGCTGGAATCTCGTTCGAACGAACTTGATTCTCGTTCGAACGAGACTTCTAACGAGTGACCAGCCTGGGCTCGTTAGAAGTTCGTTAGATACCTCGTTAGAACGAACATTCGTTCGAACGACATATCGAACGACTGACCAGTTAGGGCCGTTGGCAAAACTCGTTCGAACGAAACTGGTTCGAACGACAAAACTCGTTCGAACGAAATCTGGTTCGAACGAAAAAACTCGTTCGAACGACATTTCTAACGAACGACCAGAAAGATTGAAAAATTCGATTTTGGCCCAGAAATTTTTTTATACTTATATTAAAGTTCTATTTGATTCTTTCTGAAAATAAAATGCAGTTTGTTATTACACCTAACACCCAATACATAATGTTCCAAGCTCCTATATAAATAAAATTACATTCATACCTTGGGAGCATGGAACCTTAGTTGATGACGTAGAAACGAGGCACACAAACCGGCATTTTGATGAGGCTTTAAATTCTTTGCCGCTACGTCTTCAATACATAATTCATAGGCTTGAGAATATTACAAATAAATACTATCCTATGAATAAATGTTTTTGTCCGGAATTGAGCCAAAACTATATATGGACTCAATTGGAAATTTGTGTCCTTACACATCAAATTATAATGTTCCAAATCAATAAGCCTAAGAGAATAGGAGTAAAACTCTCCCTAAGAAAAACTATTCAAAACTGTCGTGTTTTCGAATCGATTCGGTCCCTCCGAATCGATTTGGTCCCAACTTCGGCCCTAGAGAATCGATTCGGCCCACTGGATCTGTAAGTCTGCTACATACCCAATCGATTCGCAAGGGTCGAATCGATTCGGCCCTGCGAATCGATTCGCTTGGGGCGAATCGATTCGGCTTGTGCAGCAAGCTACGAAATAGGGTAATTTCTCGAAAACCCAAAATTTCCAAAACCTAAATTATACTACTTTCACCCAATTATCCTCAACCCAAATATGTTCCCAACATAAAATCTCATCCTATATCTAGTTTCATCAAGTCATGCACCCTTAAACCCAAGTATAAACAAAAATTTCAAGACTTAAATACCCAAAATCCAATTTTCTTACCCACAAATTATGAAATGAAATACACAAATGAATTATTTAGCAAGATTAAACACTTGCCTGAGAATTGTAGAGGTTGCATCGTCCCCGAAACCGCGCATTGGCCGGAATCTCCAATATTTCTCCCTTCTCTCTCTTCCTTTCTTTTTCTCTCTTTCTCTCAAATAAGACTGGCTTGATCCGTAAGCCTCTTAAACCCTTAAAAAAATAATCCCAATTTTAAATGTTAATACACACTTTAAATGTCTTGTTTACTCCAATTCGAGTTAAACTGACTTAAAAATATCCCGGAACCAAAATTAAACCCAATGACAGTCATTTCAACTATCTCGACCCATCCGGAATCAAATGGCACATTCAGAATTATCATTCGGAATACTTTATAACGTCCTCAATTTTTGGGACCCCAATTTCCAAATTTTAAAATTCTCTAATTTAAATAAAATTTAATTCTCCCAAAAATTTAATTTCTTAGTCCCAAAATCTTGCGGTGTTACAATAGAATAAACTCTTTTTTTAGATTTTTGATTTTATAAAAATAAGTTTGTGGCTATATAAATAATAAAAATATTATTAGTGGTGGGAAAAATAAGAATTAGATAGAAAATGTGATAAAAGTAATTAAATATGTGAAATAATAACAAATTGACAAACTACAATGAAGACGGTTTTGACCTTATAAGTTGTTTAAATTCTAATTTTTGGAGGATTTGATATATGATTTGTGAGTGCAAATAATCACAATTAATGCTATCCAAAAAGAAATTATAAAAATGCCACACACAACACACAAATATACAAGGTTTGGCAAATTGTCTACGTCCATGGAGAGGTCATTAGATTTTTATTACTTTCTCTTAAAGTACAAAAGTTACATTCCCATTGGCCCCGGATTTGGGTTGTATATATAGTTGTTAAAAACTATAGTGGTTCAATTGTTTAAGTAAATCCCTTAGATATATATTGGCTCATGTGGTGATTCCCTGAATATCTCATCCGAGATTTTGGGTAACCGATGTGAGATTAAACAAATGCTAAATATTTTGTAATTATCCATGTGATAAATGTTTGCATTAATCCATCTTATTAATAGACTGGGACAGGCATGCCTCAAGCACTATTGGGATTGGGCCGACTGACCTGTGTTAGGTTCAATTATGGTTTGTTACTCACATAATTATTGGATGAAATGGATGGTGGTGGAATGTTGGAAAGTGGTGCAAGTTGTGAGGTGGGAGTGGTGAAGAGAACCTAACGAAATGTTTTTGGGATTGATGTAATAGGATTGTTATGTCCATCCCGATTCTCTACCTTCCCGATGGGGGAAAAGAGGGGAGAAAGGTATCGCGCCTTGTTCCTCTTGGAGAACTTTGGGCGTCGTCGATGTTGGCTGATGTAAAAAGATGGAGTCGCCAAACTATTTTGCATAAAAATGCAAAAGAAAATGTCTGTGCCTCGAGAGATCGACATCAAAGACAAACTGATGCTTACGAAACCAATAGTTTAGAGGTTCGGGGGCTAAGTTACGGAATGGGAAGGTGTTAGGCACCCATCCCTCCCCTTCGATCTCTCATGGGCTTGTGTTACTATTTTCCTTCATTTCTCCGTGACATGTGTGTATGTATGCGTGTATATATAAATGGAGATTGGAATCACATAACTCATATCATGGAAAAGATAGAGTGAGTTCATCCATAGGGATATTTAGAAAATAATATTTAGAAAATACAATGTATGCATTTATCAAGATACTGATCGTTATAATGAAACAATAATATTTGTTAGATTAAACACCGGTATGAATCACAAATACGATATATATGGAATAATGTATACATGAAAAGGATGCAAATACAAAAAATGGGAAAATGGGAAGATTGGAAAATTGGAAAAATTGGACTCGAGTCTCGGATTTTAGCCCGAAACGCCTACATAGGCTATAAAGGCATCAAAGTCCACGGAGTTTACATGTGAAACAAGGGTAGCTTTTATACCATAGATTCATAAATGAATTTATTATATGTGTATGTGTGCAAAACATATTTTTAGTTTTGAAAGATTGTAATGGAAAATCGTGTTATAATTTATAAGGGTAACCCTCTTTTTCTTTGTTTTTTTTTATAGAAAATAAAGTATGTGAAATATAACTAATAAAGGATGAGATATTAGTGTGTATCAACTGAAGTAAAAGCTAAATTAAAAATTAATGTAACTAATGTGAATATAAAAAAATTTAAATAGAGAGAGAAGGATTATTTGACCTTCTTTGGAGAATTGAGGCTTGATCTTGATCGTTGACGATCTCCCTTATATTTTGGGATGAATGTTGGATGAGAGAGAATGATATTTTTCTAAATTGTGTATGAAAATGATGGGAATGAAAGATGGAAAGGAATTTCACATAAGTAAACTTCGTCAATTGTAAGAGAATGTTGTTGAGATCATTGATCTTGATGGATATGAGGTCTACCTTGAGAGTGATCTCATGCCATCTATTTATAGGGTAGGGGTCCCGATAGGAAGGGAAATGAACCTACGAATCAGTAGTCTCGTGCGTATTTTCCTGGCAAAATGGTCATAGAATTAAATTCATTGATCCAAATTACACACGGGTCATACCATTAGAAAGGTAATTAAGAGACCTTTAAGCGTCCTTTGGGATACTCTCAGATCCGAGAGTTGACTTTGAGTGAAATGAGTTTCGAAAGTGCTCATCAATCTTTTGGACTGGGGATCGTCGGACGGTAATGGATCATTCATCCAAAACTTGATTCAGAATCATGAACGGGGTGGACTGCTGGAAAGGTTATACAAGGTACTTCTACATTCCAAAGATCTTTGCTCAGTTCAGAGAGTTCAATTCGATCAACAAGGCCCGAAAGTGCCTGATGAATTTTCAAAGTAAAATGAGTCGTTTGTCCATACCATAAGGATGATTCACACACAGGGTGAACCATTATAAAGGGTATTCATTACCCTTTGAAGATTCATTCAGTCTCATTTAAGCCGAGGAGTTGACCTTGGTCAAACAGAGCCCTGGAGCACCCGTTGGCCTCCAGATCAATTTTCAAAGGAAAACAGATCGTTTGTCTGAACGGTTATGACATTTTGCACACATGGTGAACCGTTGGAATGGGGTTTCAATGCCCTTTAAAGATGCAAAGAGCTTTCTCTCTAATGATGAAGTTTATTGGAGTCAAATTGGGGCCTCGGAGCGCCTGGTGGTCTCCAAATTGGTTTTCAACAGTAAAATGGCCTGATTGTCCGAATTGTTATGCCGATTCGCACACTGGAAAAATCATTGAAAATAGGATTCAGATCCCTTTGATGATCTATTAAGCTTTCGGTCTGAGGATAAAGTTGAATGGAGTTAAACGATCTCTGATTTTGGGTTATTAACCTCCCCAATTTGACGATAATGTGGGTACTATTATCAGAATGAAAGCTCAATGAATCTTTGAAGGGCTCTAAATCCCCTTTCCAAATTGGTTCTGATGATAATACCCAAAGTACTGGGGAATTTACACTAGATCGGTACTTAGCGTACGACCTAAGTTTTGTAGTGAATTGGGGAGGTGAGAGGGACTTAAGGGGTCCTGAAATGCGGTGTCCACAGATCCCCTCGATGGGTGGGATTGGAACAAGTGAAAGTCATTGAATCGACACCACATGATGGTTTGGGAAAGATGTTGATTCTGTGGAGCTAAGGTATGAGGATGACCGATTTAAAGGCTCGAGGTTGATGCTAAGAACCTATAATACTGCTAGGAATGAATGATTCTATGGGTCGAGGTTAATTATGAGGTTAATTACGAGGAACTTAATTATGACGATTCTGGGACCAATTATGAGGGTCGAGATCAATTATGAGGACCTTGAGTAGGAGAGAGAAATTCTGAGGATTGAGGTCAATTGTGAGGACCCGAAGATGGGAGAGACCAATTCTGAGGGTCGAGATCAATTATGAGGGATTTAAGTAGGAGCGGCCAATTCTGAGGATCGAGGTTAATTCTGAAGACCTTAAGTTGGCGAAAACTAATTCTGAGGGTCGAGGTCTATCGTGAGGACCTTAAGTAGGGGCAACCAATTCTGAGGGTTGAGGTCAATTCTGAGGACCTTAAGTGGGAGTGACCAATTCTGAGGGTCGAGGAAATTTTTTTGAACCTTAAGTAGGCACAAAATTTTTTGAGGGTCGAGGTAAATTCTGAGGACCTTAAGTAGGGAGAGATCAATTTTGAGGGTTGAGGTAAATTTCGAGGACCTTAAGGAGGAGCAACTAATTCACAAGGTCAAGGTTAATTATGAGAACCTTAAGTAGGAGGGACCAATTCTGAGGGTTGAGGTCAATTCTAAGGACCTTAAGTGGGAGGCGACCAATTTATGAGAGCCAAGGTCGATTCTTAGGACCTTAAGTAGGGGCGACAAATTCTGAGGGTCGAACCTGATTCTTAGGGCTTAAAGTAGGAGCGGACAATTTTGAGGGTCGAAGCCCATTCTGACGGCTTAAGTAGTAGTGAGTAATTCTGAAGGTGTAAGTAGGAAGGACCAATTCCAAGGGTCGAAGCCAATTATGAGGGCTTAAGTAGGGGCGACTAATTCTGAGGGTCGAGGTCAGGACCAAAGTTTTATCGTGAATTGGGGGGGTTCTAGGGACTTGAGGAGAGACTTGGGGGTCCTATAATGTGGAATCTACAACTGTCCCATAAATTACGAGGTTTAAGGATCTGGAATAATGAGGTGAAGGTTTTCTTAAAAAAATCCTAAAAGGCTAAAATGACTATGCTTCACTAGGGGGTGTGTCGATCGGCATTGGCACCGACTTGATTTTTGGCAGGTGTGGTAGACTTAGCAACCAAGTAATGTCCTACCTACTAGAAAGCACCGGGTTGTGCCAATTAGTAAGTTAAAATAGATTTTTATGGTAAAACAACCATAAAATGCAAAAAGTAAATCCAATTCGCGACTGAATGAGAACGTTGAAAAGAGAATTCAGAGCTATACAAAAGTGTGTTGAGATAATCTCAGTTTTGAGAGTCTAAAAATGTCAAATAGCTCTCGAAGAGCGTCTAGTTATTCTTTGATTAGTTTAAATGGCCATAAAAGTGTAAGTTCGATTCGCAGACAGACATGTTTGTTGGAAAGAGTATTCAAATATATATACATATATATATATATATATACACATATATATATATATATATATATATATATATATATATATATATAGAGAGAGAGAGAGAGAGATGAATCTTTGTTTAGATACTCTCGGGTTCGAGAGTTGATGAAAGTCAAACGGGGCTCAGAGTGCGTCAAGTCATTCTATGTTTATAGTTTGAAGGAGAACCAGGGGTCCAGGTTTTGAAGGGATTTTGTTTAGCCCCAATGGAGGTTCATAATGGGTATTTAAAAGGGGTGTATATAGAGCCCTTAGATAGGTGAGATTACGATAAGATAAGGTTATTGAAACATAGACACCCTATGGAGGTTTATGAGTATTGAGTTCATGTGCGTCATTCTACGATTTGGGTTTGTAGGAGGACCAAGTTTTAGAGATAGGAAGGAACTTCGTTTGAATCCTATGGATGTGCATTAGGGGTATTTTAATGGGGTGTCTATAGTGCCCCATGACAGGTGAGCTTAGAATAAGCAAAGGTTATCAAAAGATAGACACATTAATGGAGGTTTATGATAATTTAGTTCATGTGTGTCGTTCTCTGATTAGGGTTTGAAAGAGGACAAGTGGTTACGGTTTTGAAGGGACTTTGTTTAGAACCTATGGAGGTGCATAGTGGGTATTTGAATGGGGTGTCTATAGATCCCCTCTACATGTGAGCTTAGGATAAGGCAAGGTTATTAAGAGATAGACACGTTAATAGAAGTTTGTGACAATTGAGTTCATGTGCATCACAACTTTGGTGTGGTAGGTCTTGATGATTCTGGAGATAAAGTTTTTATTCTTAGGACCTAGGGAGTGGCTATGACTAATACAGGTGTAACAAACAATTTTGAGTGTCGAGGTCAATTGTGAGGACCTAAGTAATGCATGTGACCAATTCAAGGGATCACGGAGATTATGAGGGCCAATGTTAATTCTGAGAACCTAAAGGGCGTATGAGACAAATCTGAGGATCATGGTCTGATTTCAAGGGCCTGGGTCAATTTTGGGGTCTTAAAGAGTGTTTGCAACCAATGCGGAGGTTTTGGCCTAATTCTAAGGGTCGGGGTCAATTGTGAGGACGTAAAGAGTGTATGTAACTAATATGGGGATCAAAACCTAATTTTGTGGGACAAGGTCGATTCTAAGGACCTAAAGAGTGCATGCGGCCAATAAAGGAATTGCCACCTAATTCTGAGGGCCTAATTCAATTATAAGGACCTAAATATTCGACCAATAAAAGGATCGTGACCTAATTCTAAGGGACTAGGTCAATTCCGAGGATCTAAAGAGCGTATACGACTAGTAAGGGGATCCTAATTCTGAGTGCTTGAGTCAATTATGAGGACTTAAAACTGTTACGTGACCAATATGGGGATCATGGTCTAACTCTAAGGGTTTAGGTCAATTCTTGGAACCTAAAGTGTGTATGCGACCAATACGAGGATGTCGGCATAATTCTGAGGGCCTAGGCCAATTCTAAAGACCTAGAGAGTATGAAGGTCAATTTTCAAAAACGATATATAATGATATGAGAAATGTTTAAAAATTCTCAAATGCTTGTAGAGATTTTTTTTTATGATTTTAAATACCAATGTATTTTTGGATTTTAATTTATTTTTATTGGAAAATTTGGTAACCCCAAATCTGATCTTGACCTAGACTAGGCTTACGCTTAGTCCACATTTATGTGAGAGTTGTTGAAATACATTTAAAAAGAACTAAGTTCAAAAAATAAGTAGTCATCTCTAATTTAGATGCCCAAAAAGAATGCGACGTATCTTAATAGCTCATCATCGATGTAACTATGTCTAAAAGAGCCTAGTTCCATCCCTTTTCTACACCACTTTAATGTGTAGAGTCAGGTGTAGACAACTGGCATGTTATCCCCACCTCAGATAATTGATTCCTAAACTCTCCCAAGAGGTACTCACTCGCATAGTCAGATCATAGAATTGTGCTTAATCTATTATTCCTACACTTCACCTCATTCTTGTCAACTTTGAACTTATCAAAGACTTCACACTTGTGGTGAATAGGGTAAACATATTCATACATTGAGTAATCATCAATGAAAGATATTAAGTACTCATAACCACCTCTTTCTCGGTTTGTCATAGGAACACATAAACTAGAATAAACCAGTTACAACCCACCCTTAACATTATAGTTTTTTTTTTTGAAGGGCATCTTGGTCATCTTACCTTCTAAAAGGGATTCATAAACTAGAAGTGAGTCCACTTCCAATGAACTTAATTGTTCATTTGAGATCAATCTTTGAATTATTTTTAGATTAATATAACCTATTTATAACTTCCAAATATATGTTTGAGTCAACTTAGAAGGTATCTTTATTTTTAGGTTATTTTCATTTTGGTTATTCATTTCCTTATTTAGCACTTATGGCGACTCAAGCGTTAAACATACAAATTATTTTCCAATGTACCAGAATAAATAAACTATTTTCCATTTTTTTTATAAAAAAAACTTTGTTAAAATAAACAAAATATTCATTTATCATTAATCTGTAAACCGAACTTAATTTTTTTTTCTAATAGTGGGTATATAATAAAAATCTCTAAGATTATCTTTTGTCGATAATAAAACTAGATTTTGTATTTCTAATATTGTTTCCTTGCTTTTATCACCTATGAATATGTTCATTTTTCCCTCATTGATCGTGGTTACGTGAAACCCTACAAAAAATTCCAAACATAATTAATGGTTTCAAAATCTAACACTAGGTCTTAGTAGAATGGACCACAAAACCTATCTCGATGATAAAGAAGAAATTACCCTGGTTTGAAAAGTAAATAAGCCATTAATTCTTCCATTTTCCAAATTTCTTGTAGATCTGACACTCATTTTTCAATTTTCCCTGCATACTGAAGTTGAGAAACTATTTTAACAACTGCGAGTTATACCAGAGACTTCCACTTCTTCTTATTCTTACATTACGAGATAGAGGAAGAAAATATCTTCTCATCAACCGATAATACACCCATTGTTTTGATGATATTCTTTCCAACTTATAGTTCTTTAACTAGTTATGCTAAGGAGTAATAAAAACAATTCACTGAAAATTTTAGGCAAAACTGATTAAAGGACTATGGGAGTGAATGGAGCACAGTATCGAACTGCATTTTCCTATTAATTTGAGATTCAAGCACCTTTAGTTCCCCTAAAATTGACATCATCCTTAGAACATGGTCCTTAAATGGAGTACCATTAATCATTTTTGTATTAACTAGCCTTGCCTTATCATCTAGTACTTGACATTATTTGATGTTAGTGTTGAAATAAATTATTCATATAAGCCAATATATTGAAACGAGCCACCAGGTTAGTTTTTACCACTTCTAATAAGACCAGACATCTGAATCAGATTCCTCCTCATTAGGATTTCCATGTCATGGTTCAGTTAAAGAAAACTTATATTCCTCAGTAATGGGCACAATGTACAGGTTTTTTCCAGTCTATCAAATTCATTCCAGTTAATTTGTTTCTTTTGAGATTGATGCAAATGGGTTGCAAGTATAGCCCATTTCTAAAATCTGGGTATTGTCATTGAAAAAAAAATCAATCGAATATGTAGGAATCAAATCTTTATTATCTTTAAATTATATTCCCTTTACTTCTAATTACATTTAATCATTCCAGGCATCCTAATTCACTTGTGAAATGAAATTACTCATTGGTAGCATAAATCATTCAATTTAAATTAGGATTTGCATATGTCAATTATATTATCTGGATAATCTAGGAAACATATGTTCCCCACAATAAAATAGATGGAAACTTTTGGTCCTTCTCGTAACAACATTGACTCCATTGGGGAGTAATTATTAATTGTGTTTAAGTGTATATAAACGATTTTTATATTAAATCTACTAGTTTTAAACTCCCCCCCCCCCCCCTCGGGGGGGGTGGGGGAGCAAAATACTCACATTTAATTTTAAAGAACTATCACTTAGAAGTTTTAAAATCATGTGATGCAGTGATCAATTCCCTCTATTACGAAGGAAAGTCAAGCTAACACAATCACATTACCATTTAAAACATCAACGGAGAATACAACGTTTATTTTAAA
This sequence comes from Sambucus nigra, assembly GCA_949130495.1. Taxonomy (NCBI): domain Eukaryota; kingdom Viridiplantae; phylum Streptophyta; class Magnoliopsida; order Dipsacales; family Adoxaceae; genus Sambucus; species Sambucus nigra. The sequence goes on along the minus strand of OX422211.1, from coordinate 181,434,660 downwards.
ATCATTCTATCACTTAATATTTTGAACTTGAGGTTATTATTGCAAAAATATTATTTGATTTTAACTTTTCGTAATTAAATCAATAATAATATTCAAATTTCTTATGCGAATTAAATTATCCGGTCTCACAATTTTAGTTTTTAAAATAATAAAATATTTAATTTAAAATAAAACCCCATAGACCAATATTAATTTTACGATAAATTTAATACATTATTTAATTAAATTTAAAATATAAAAAAAAATCTAAGAAAACATGATCTAGGTTGGCCACACAAAACTAATCCAAGTTGTCCATAGTTATGTGGGATCCTAATTATCATACTAATTTACATGCGATAATTATCAACATAAATAGAGATTGTATAATCGTAATATAATACAATAACATGAAAATACATTTTAAATTGCAAATTAATTCCCTTTTCCATCATGACTTAAAGTCCTATTTAAAGAACACTTCTCCAATAACTTGACTTTTCATGAATATGGCCTTTGGAACCTCCAAAATGCTTCTTATGGTGATCATCGTGACATGAATTTGAGAAGAATACACCAAAAAATGGGCATACTAGTAGAGTTGGATTGATCTAGGTGAGGGATCGTGCCAATTATCGAGTTGGATCATGTCGGGTTCAAAACTATATCGTTTTTGTGATCCTAATATTCATAAAATTCATGCAAATAGCCTCCAAACTTGAGCTGGAAGCCACCACATGAAACTTTCCTCGTAATCAAAACCCATCAAAATATAGGATCGTTACAATTGAAAACTATTACATCCTCTCAGAATCTCATTCGAATACATGATTTTCATAAAATGTAAATTATACAACCAAATCAACGAAAATTTACTTAGAATTAACAAATGTCGAATCCATGCACATAAAACAAATACATTTGTAACCATGATGGAAGGGATAACCATTGATCCCTTAAAAACCATGCTAATACGATTTCACACATCAACATGCATATACACCTAAACATACAAGACAAGGATTTCACGGTGGACAACATAGATATTTAATAACATGATGAATCCCTCGCTATGGTGCTCTAATACTCGTTATTGGGATTGAATATAAAAGAATTATTTCCCAATGATCTTTTATTCATCATGTTATGCAAAAAAAACATAAACAAAACTCATTACACCAAATACCAAAAATTATCATGGTTTTGGACCATGACCAAAGGGAATAGTCAAAGTCCAATACCATGACCATTTTAAGGGCGACCAATTTGGAGGTCAAGATCCAAAACCTTGACTAAATAAACAATCATGATCTCTTTCGGTAACCCTAATATTGGGGATATAGTCATGATTATGGACCGTGACTAATGGTTATTGTCATGAATTGTGACCCCAATCGTGAGTAGGTTTCACTGGTTGTGGTCAAGAAATGTGACCACTTCCTATGAATATAGGCTTAATGGTCACCGTGACCACCTGCCATGAACTTTGATTGTTTGGTTACGGTCTTGAACCAAGACTCCTTATCATGACCATATGTCCTTTGATCACGTTTTCGAACTATGACCACCTTTTAACCCATTAAAATTTATCACAAATATTGTCATAGTTTTGGACCATGACCAATAATAAATTTATTTAAAAAAAATAATTTTGATTTTTTTGCTTCAAAAACAATTTATGTATAAGATTTAAAAAATGTAACAATATATAACTAACAAATACATCAATCAAAAAAACAAAAATATTAAAATTAAAAAGCCATCAAATTAATTACATGAATCCAAAACTATTAATATTAAAATCCTCAAAGCGTTCCTTCCCCGATGCATATATAATATCATTTTAATCGACATCGGCGACCACCCAACTAAATTTGCAATTATTTCAAAATGTTTTAAACTGTAAGAAAGGACTTGAATCCTAAAATGACTTCGGGACGCCTAAGTAGTCAAAAATGGCATCAAAGTCCACATAATTCGTAAGATGAACAAAGTTAGGGTGTAACCCATAATCCGAATGTAGTGTGTCTCTCTTAATTTATGAAAAGGATATGAAATGCGGTGAAAGTGTAGAAAATTATGAGAACACTCTAAAATGGAAATTATGGTATAATCTCCCTTTGAGAGTTTTTAATTTATGAAAATAGATTTGAATGCATATATGGTAATAAAAATAGTAGGGTTAGTGATAAGAGTAAAGTGAAAAATCTATAAATGAAATAAAAACATAAAAATGTACAAATTAGCATTTATGGGACTAGTAAAACATAAGAAACAAAGTAATAAATACAAGAGAACTAAATATAGGAGGTGAATGTGCTAACTGCATGAATGAGATGATAATATATGAATAATTGTATTTTTTTTAGATTGTTAAACCACCATCTATCGTTAGAAAATAGAGTAAACTAAACATGAAAATCGGTAAAATAATATATCTACGAACATATCTCAAACTAATTGAAATACACAATAGTTGCATCCTAGTCTACAAAACACCATAAATGCAGCCATCTAAAATATAGATTTCAATATGTCTAAACTTAAAAAAAACTTACCAACATATAAAAAATGATTCAATACTTAACCCCTGATATTTGGGATTTTTTAAGGATGACACCCTCATATTTGACCTGGAACCACTTCATAGAATCGTCTTTTATGACCCTATGTTGGATTCCAACATGCGCCTTACACCCATGACAACGTCCCATACGGTATTCAAGATGTTCCAGCATAGCATAGAAATCCATACCGTAAATTTCAGTAGAATGGTCATAGTTAATCCCATATCAATGTGCTCTTTAATACCAAATCCAGTATCACTAAAGTTACTTCTCTCGAGACGGTATTCCTTCACCTTCAACCCACTCTCTAGAAGATGCATTTCTATGTCACCCCTAATTGTGGCATAGCATGCGATCTTTTTATTACTCTTGATACCAAAGGGATGCATGGTATACCTCACTTTGGAGATATAGGGTTTGGCAATTGTGTTGTTCCAAGACCTTAACAACTCTGGTGAGATGATCACCACTCTCACCAACGTAGATATTGAGGAAACGTTTCTCGACTTTGATCTACCTCATTGGGTTAGATAATTTCTTCTATGAAACCATTGCAATACAAGGGTACTAGATGTTAGAGGGTTATAATGGTAGTATTTATGAGAATGAAGACAAATTACAAACAAATGAATATAAACTAAATAAAATTTATAAGAAATGCCTTAAATCCCAAAATGACTTCAGGATGACTACGTAACCAGAAATGGCATAAAAGTCCACGTAGTTCTAACATGACATAAAAGACCGACTAATAGCCTTTGTTTCACTCAATAGTATCCATAAATTGGGAATGTGATTGTATTGTTCAGAAAACTGATATTGATCAAGGGTGCACACAAATCTAGTTTTGGTCTCGTGTGAGTACTCATCCGAGGTTCCTAGATTCATAACAAGATTATGACATAAACTTTTTAAGATTGAAATCTCAAATCAATTCTACAAGTTAAACCCTCAAGAAAAACTTCAAGGGTACTCACATGAAACTAAAAGTAGATTTGTAAGTTACTTTGATTTTTGAACAAAACAATCACATTACCAATTCATAAAACCTGTCGGGTGAAACGATGGTTATTATCCAGGCTTATGAGATTGGACGAAAGTTAAAATTATTACAAAATGTATTCAACATAATTTATAAGCAAAGAGTTATGGTCTTAACATTTTATTGTTTTAGTAGTATCGTAACTATAAAACCTAATCAGTTATCTTAATAATTTTATTAGACGTGGCGCATTAATGGGAGCCACAAAGTATCTGCATGTGTGTGAGGAATAGAATAATCATATCCACATCATGAAAAGAGTGACTAAAAAAGGATAAAGAGTAAAGAAATAAGTCTACAGAAGAAAGGAATCAAATTCCAAATTGACTTTGGGATTCTTACGTAGCCAAAAATGGCATCAAAGTCCATGTAAGTCTATCATGACACAAAATTAGAAGTTAATGTTCTATTGGTAATTTGATAAATGTATTCAATGATCGAAACATTGAAGCCAAAATCTTTCTAGCATCAATAAATGTATTCAATAATCTTATTGGGGGTATTAATAGTGGTTATAATCGATGTTGTCCGGAACCCATTGGTTGAAACACAAGCTATTAGTCATTCTTATAGGCTAGGACAAGTTATAGTTATACACAAACATATTTTTTCCAAGCTTATAAGCCTGGATAATAGTTTCCATTTCAACCTATGAGATCCACCAATTGGGAATATGATTGTTTTATCGAGAAAATTGTTATTCAACAAAGGTGCTCACTACTTTACTTTTAGTTTCATGTAATTACCCTTGAAGTTTTTTTTGCACGATATAGCCAATCCAAATCATTAGATATTCCTAGTTTTATAACAATACTATGACAAAACCTTGTCAAATATGAAATTACAAATAAGTTTGATTGCTTATATATTGAAAAAAAATTCAAGGGTACTCATACAAAAATAAAACTAAAATAGTAAGCACACATTTTGAACAACAATTTTGTTAATAAAACAATAGCATTCCCAATTTGTGGAACCCTTCGGTTAAAACAGAAACTATTATTCGATATTATAGTGTTGACTAAAAGAAAGTTGTGTAAAGCTACAATTTATTCAAGCACATAGTCCCGAAAAATAGATTGCGTTTTAACTAATGGTTTCCACACAACATCAATTAGAATCACTTTTGATGTCTTAACAAAATTAATCCACTATGAACAATACTTTGTTGATGCTAGCAAGATTTTGGCTTCACTCTTTGGATCAATGAACAAATTAATCAAATTACCAATAACATTAACTTCTAATTTTGTTTCATGTTATCATTATGGTTGTATAATAATTACAAATCTAGAATTATTATTATAACAAGTCATAATAAAAGATGATTCATAAACAGGTTGTTCAAATTGGTCATGTCAGACATACATACAAGGATTAAGTAAATAATAATAAAATAATGTATCAAAACTCAATATTTATCTAATTTTGTGTCACATTATCATGTCGTGTTATTGTGTCGTGTTGTTCCACTCAAAGACATGTTTTACTAATAGGATGTGTCATACGTACATAGACAAATGCAAAGAAATACAAGATTTTTGTTCCAATTTGTGTTCATATAAATATGATGCAAATACGGTTATCATAGAAAGGTTAAGTAAATAATAATAAAATAATTCATTAAAACTAAATCTTCGTCTAAATTAATTAAAAGACCCTTCAGATTAGGGTTGTCATCAAGAGCAGACTAAAACTCTATAGGGGCCTTTAATGTGTCTAATTAAGTAATCAAACCCTTTTATTCATGCATAACAACAAACCAATTGTGATTGTTTATGCAATTTGAGTATAATACCATCTTCAAGTTTTGATATCTACAAATAAAAGGTTGGCCGACCTTGCGATTGTGACAACCCGCTCATCAAAATAAGGGGTGGCCAGCCCGATACTCCAATAATAACAGAAATCATAGATGGACCATTCTTAGCATCACAATAATACAATAAGTATACGGGATAACCACCCAATCTTTCAGAAAAACGGGTTGTCAAAAATTTTATTTTATAAGTTAAAGAAAGCATTTAAATAACCCAATTTAAAAGAAGGTGGATGAAATCTACAAGAATAAAACTGAACAACACATACATAGCACAATGACCGAATAAGCTGTCGGTTAACAGCCTCTTATAACGTATTACAACAATTTAATTAAGTTACATAATACGTTACACTAGTCAAATACAAAAGCTTGGGCCACACGCCCGAATAAATAACCCGATCATAACTAGAGTACAAAAATGAAGGCGTATCACAAAATAACCCGCAACATCCGCAAGGTGTTGCAGTTCCAAGACACAAGAAAGGGAAAGTCATTACGGGCGTCCTTATGGTGGAGCACCTGAGCGAATATAAGATTCATGCACAATAAGAAATAGGAATGGGTCAGGGACCGGTTTTATATGATCACCAGATGAATAAAGAGTATGACAGTTATGAATAGTTAATCATGATTGATCGTGATAAGAATCTACGTACTCAAACTCGAAGCATAAACTAGGGCAATTAAATGATCATAACTTTAATTTAGTTATGAAAGAGGATATGAATGAATATCATTAATTAAAATCTCATCCTTTACACTGTTTCATTTCATCGTTCCATGTCTCATTAGGAAACGTGATCAAAATTATTTGCTCTTTATGGCATTTATCATAAATCAAGTCCCACTTAAATAAGAATAGTTATATTCATCTATATATAACGATTCTAAGACCTTCCTTCCGAGTTTCCCCACTAGACGTGCCTCTAAATGACTATCATCTTCGAGGTCCTATCAAACAAGACAACCTGGGCATCCTACAACGCAACGTCGGGAAGTGGCCATATTCCTGCGAGTGAGTCATAACTACACCCGAAATTACCCCACATCCCACTAAATATAATATACATAATAATCGGTCATATGGCCGAGGACTATATTCACCCTGCATTCACTAGCCAGGGGACTTCACCTCATGTACGAACTTCCCTTATGATATCATTTAGAGAGGTGTGTTTAAGTAAATTATTATTTACCCTTTTATTTCCATTTCCATATATAAATTACATTTTATCCCGAGCCATAGGTAATTTATAACATCATTATAACCTCAATGATTAATAGACATCTTGTTAATTCTTTAAGAAGTCATGGTGTTACTATAAACCATCAAGTCTAGCATACCTCAATTAAAATTCTAAAGTCTCACAATATAACCCTACAACTCCTAGTCTCACATTAATTAACTAAAGGAAAATAATTCCTTAATGTCAACATGGAAATCCCCGAAACAAGCCCTATTTAATACATTTATAATATAAGGTAGGTACCTAACTCATCTAAGACTCTAGGATTCTAAGTTTACTTCATACAATAAGGTTCCTAGGTCCTAGGTCCAAAGAAAAAGGGGTTAAAATTGAGTTAGAAAAATAACTCAAAACAACCAGATTTCGAATCGATTTGCCCTAAGGCCGGATCGATTCTCCCCAAGCAGCGAATCGATTCGGATGGAGAAACCAACTTTCTTCCTTGACCGAATCAATTCGGCCTTAACCCGAATAGATTCAGGTCCTCAGACCTGTAAACTGACCCCTTAGGGAATCGATTCGTTGAAAGGGCGAATCGATTCGCCCCTGCAAATTTGCCAAGAAGGGGGCTACGGGTTATGAACCCTAATTTTCCCCAAACCCCATTTCTACTCCAACCAACATCATTAATCCAACCCACCAAATCATAAATGCATCTAACTACTATAATTTACACAAATAAACATCTAAATCAACTTCTAAGGATTTAAATCCTACAAATCCCTGAAAATCCCAAAGTTGGTAAACCATAACAACTACACAACAATTAATACAATTTATTCACCCTAAACCATATATTAGCTAGTAAGAAAATTTTCCTTGAGCTTGAAATCTCATATTTCCTTTGATAGCAACAACTCCGATCTTCAATCTCCAAATTTCTTATTTTCCCTCTCTTTTTCCACAACTTTCTTCCTCTCTCTAACTCTCTAGGTTTAAGAATATGTATTAGGGAAAATAAAGGAATTGGAAGACTAAAAATCTGGGACTAACATTAGTTTCCAACTTAAATTGTTAATACCACATTAAAATGACTCATAACTACGCATTTAAGCCATAACCAGTCAAAAGTGCCCGAAATACAAAAATACAATATGGCACTTATTTTGACTATCTCGACTATTTTGGGACTAACTGCGCCCTCTAAATTAGCATCCAAAAATATTTAAGTCATTTCAAGTTTCGATTTCATTTATATCATTAAGGTCTTTTAAAGCACACGACACTATAAAACGTAACATGATGATATTTACATACACATAACAATAAGTATACAGCAATCTAGTAAATATGCCTAATTAACTCACTTAGTTCATATTTACTCCATCGTCCATATTTTATATAATTACTTCACATAGTAAATTAATATAAAATAAGTTTCTCTAAAGTGAGGGTTGTTACAGTGATCTTTACTCCTCATCATAAATAAATCTATTATGACTATTTTTATGGAAGGGTCAATTTTACAACAACTAGAAATGTCCACCTTCATCCAGTCACAATAGACGATGTTTGCTTGGAAATCTAAGTCAACAGTTCAATTTTTCTATTCCCATACTCATTAATAGGAGTCCCCTTTATATGGCATGCATTAGTAAAAGAGGTTTTTTGTGAAGGTCAATCGTCACCTCTCGATTTTCTATTGAAAATAATTATTACCATAACTCATTTTTTCTGAAAGAGTTGGCGCTTGCGTTCAATTAAGAAATAATATAATAACTGCCATTTTTAACCCAAATTAACCCTAAGCATGCAACTAGGTGTGATTGAAACAATATGAAATCATGCACAAGATATTCAACACACAAAGTTAAGGAAAAATCCCCCACAGGGGCAAAACCATTTGTATATCACTATAATTTGTAAAAGACGGTTTACAATCGGATTACAATGAAATACAGTTTGACTAAGAATTACCCTCGGGTATCGGATTCTGTAGTCGCGGCTGGAAGAAACCCTTTCCAGTAGGGCTGGCGGCTGGAACTATCCCTGTCCAGTAGGGCTGCAATGAAGAGGAAGAAGCGGTCCACTTCACAAAGGGTTGAATATCAATGGTGTTCTTGGGTTACCAAAAGTGACTCACAAATGTATGGAATTTGTGTGAATAAAGGGTATGAATCAATGGACTCAAATACCATGAAGACTTATGAGTTATGGAACTCAGAAAATCGTGTGTAAGTCTTAAGAAAACCAAATCCCCGATCATGGTATAAATAAGAATTCATTTGCCCTAAAAATATGCACACGATCTGTTCGTGGTTATCCAGGGCGGACCGGTCCGGGCCTTAGGTGGATCGGTCCGATGGCGGACCGGTTCTTTTATTTTGAGGCTGATTCGGTTCACATTTGGTCTGGGGCTCACTGGTCTTAAACGAGCAAGGCGGATCGGTCCGGGTCTCAGCAGATCAGTCTGGCTAGGCGGATCGGTTCGTTTTAATATCAGGCGGACCGGTCCGGCTGTCTGAATTTATGAATTCTTCCTTTCTTTTGATCTTCGGATTTTGTTGATGACGATGTGATGTTTTCAACTATCATTCTTGTAATGGCGTATGACATATCATATAAATAATGATGGACAAATTGTCCTTACAAATCTCCCCCTATGTCTATGCCGGAACAAACATAAAAAATCCGAATTATCAAGTATGAAACAATGCCTATACAAATCTACCCTTCCATGAACCCAAAACTGAAAGAGGTACAAATGACTAAGGCTGCATTGTTTGTTCTTCGAATCTTCAGAAATCTCACCGCTTTTCTCATCAGGGTGTGCATCATGGGATTATCAAGGATGTACCTACACACATGAGACAAAGCAAATACCAAGTGACGTATCGAGTTTGAAATGAGATAAACATAAGCATATATATCCATTTAAGATGGTATTCTCAGAATTTCAAAACTCCCCCATAATCAGAAGATAATTCATTCTCCCCCTTTTTATGATGTCCCCAAATAGACAAATGAGAGAAATAAATCAAGCAATCAAGTACCGGGGTGACACAAGGCATAAAATCTGAAATAGCGTTGCCAAAGCCGTTTATGAAAATAAACTATTTAAGCAACTCCGAAAGTTTGTTGAAGAAACTCTTTACTTAAATCAAAACGATTTTGAACACAAGATGTGTTAACAAAAGTATGTACGAGATTAGGACAAGATTTGATAACAAGTTTTAGTAAACAGTTTAAAATATTTTAAACTCAGCACACTATTAGAAAGAGATGAGAAGATGTAGAAATATTGATACTCAGGATTTTTAACGTGGTAAAACCTCAACCTTGAGGAAACATCCACGACTCCCTCTACGGAGTAAAACAAAAACAATCACTAAAACAAATATATGAGTTACAACCTATTTAACTAACATGCACACAAAAACAAATCTATACAAGTTCAGGATTGTACCCTCTGGCGTCCTTAACTTTTCTGCAGATCTTGTTTGTTGATGTAGTTGTCTCAGTTTGTCAACTCTTCTTTGTTTCAGCACTTTACGTCGACTTATTGTTCACCAAATCTTATAGCCAACACTTTGAGTGTTTGTAGTGTGAAGATGTTTGTGAATGGTGTTCTAAAACACATGCATGCACACACACACACACACACTTATTAGATACAGACGATCCTAACAAATCACATATAAAGTCTATATGCAGTGTATTTGTTTTTTTTCTTTCTTACAAAACCAAGAACCTTTTTGACCTTTCAAAATAACCCAGATTCCACGGAGATCTTGCTTAAGAAATCGGTCAAGACCTTTCTCAATCACTTTTGAAAATATTATGTGGATTGAGAACCCTCCAAGTGCGAATCCCACTAGGTCAGGTTAGGTTTTGTAAAAACAGAAATAGAAAAACATATATTGTTGATTCTGAAGTAAGAAAATATTTTATCAGAAAACAATCAACAACGAAATTCTCAAGATGAGAAATAAATGCAACTAAGTGTGCTGTGACATGAAAAACTTCAGATCTATGATTTCTATTGAAAGAGAAACAAGATCTGAGTCTATGTCTAAGTTGGAAATAAGATTTATGAACACAAGGATTTCAGCAACCCAGAAATCACTCAACTCGAACTCTCATAACTCAAGAAACACTAAGGATGGTGTTTATCTAGTTATGGTGTTTATGAAGAGGTAAGTGGTTTAGGTTTAGAGGTATTTGGACGAAGTTAGGGTTTCTAACTAGGGTTTGGTTTCTCTCTCTAACTTCTCTCTTCTCTCTTCTCTCTCTATTCTCTGAGACTTTTCAAAATGGCAAAAGCTTTCGAAGGCTGAAATTGGAGGCCTTTAAATAGGAAGAGAGGAAGATTCCAGAGCATCGTTCAAAAACAATGGCTGAGATTGAGTCAAGCTCCTTTGACTACAATATAAGGGTTCACAGCAGGCGGTGGATTAAACAGGCTGTGATTGGCTTAAGGGTTTACACTGGGATTCACTCAAAAGACATGCAGGCCATCGATAAGGGTTGATCTAAGGGCTGAAAGCACGCGATGGTTTGTCTCAGTAAAGAAACACAGTTCAGGCCAATCAGAGGACACCAGGTGTAGGCCTGAGGTTGAATGTAATCGCGCGTTCCAAAATAATTACAAAGCCAACCCTAGAGTCTCTAGCGCTTTCGGTTTCTACCCAGAGTAACTTTAGGCCAATAAACACAACAATCCATATTTATACATTAACCCCAAGACCTTTTAAATCAAGTTTTAATTAAATAAAACCTTGTTTAAAATATGTTTTAAATTCCCAAAAAATTATTAAAAATCAAATTGAGGGATTTAAACACACTCACAACATTAATACTCATAGTGGTGCAATATGAAATGCAAGAATGAAATTCTAAGTGTGTGAGTGATGGCTATAGTCTCAGGATCATCACAAGATGGATAGAAGAAGAAGCAACCCAATTTCTGAAGCTCTTTGGTTTCTAGGATAGACACTATTTTGTCACAATTTCCAAACTAGATGAGCTCTTATACAGTCTAGACTCAAATGAGTCAAAAGTATAAGGGCTTCAATCTCCCCCTTTGGAAATATGAGACAAAATCTCCTTTGAGTCATCTCAACTCGTAGGGCGACAACAAATAAGAAAAACTTATTCCTATAAAGGTTTTATCTACCCAAGTCCTAGAAAGCAAAAATTACATAACTCAACTATATACAGTTTAACATCTTATTATTACAATGAAGAATGACTGTACAAGAAGAATACCTGCAAAAAATTACTAAGATCAAGCTTTTTAGTATATGCAGTAGACTCAAATTTCTCCCCCATTTTGTCTCAAATGGACAAAGGGAAAGAACGTGGCAAATATGACAGGTATTTACTCAACACAAATCATACCAATAGATTTACGTAAAGAAATGAATCTATTATAATCAAGAGGTTTGGTAAATAAATCTGCAAGTTGTAGATCAGTAGAAAGATAATTGATTTCTAATTCCTTGGTTTCAACTAATTCACGAATAAAATGATGTCTTATTTTAATGTGCTTAGTTCGCGAGTGTTGAACTGGGTTCTTAGAAATGTTAATCGCACTTTGATTATCACAATAGAGATGAAGTGTGGGTTCTAGAATACCATAATCACTTAGCATTTGTGTAAGCCATAACAATTGGGCACAACAGCTACCGGCGGCTATGTATTCAGATTCAGCAGTCGAGAGAGATGTGCAGTTCTGTTCTTTACTACTCCATCCTACCAAGTTATTACCAATATAACAACATGCGCCTGAAGTGCTTTTACTATCATCAGTACACCCAGCCCAATCAGCATCAGTGTACCCAATAATAGTGCTAGGTGTGTCATTCGTGTACCAAATTCCTAAATTTAGAGTGCCTTTAACATATTTAATTATGCGTTTAACAGCGTTTAAATGACTCTCCTTGGGGTTGTTTTGATAACGCGCACAAACACAAACAGCATACATGATATCAGGACGCGAGGCAGTCAGATAGAGTAATGTGCCAATCATACTACGATATAAGGTAGAGTCTACAGATTTTCCATTTTCATCTTTAGATAATTTCTCTGTAGTATTCATAGGCGTTTTAGCACTTTTAGCACTCTCGAGGCCAAATTTTTTAACTATCTCTAATGCGTACTTAGTCTACGAAAGAAACAAGGCATTTGGTTGTTGTTTGACTTGGAGACCTAGGAAGAACTGTAACTCCCCCATAAGGGACATCTGAAATTCCTTACTCATAATTTCAGCAAAAGATTTTACTTCTGAGGTAGAAGTGGATCCAAATATGATATCGTCTACATAGACTTGAGCGATAGTAATGTGTTTGCCAAAATGTTTGACAAATAAGGTTTGGTCATTTCCACCTCTTTTGAAACCTTTGTCCAGCAGAAAACTGGACAGCCGCTCATACCAAGCTCTAGGAGCTTGCTTAAGACCATATAAAGCCTTTTTCAACCGAAATACATGATTAGGATAATTAGGGTCAATGAACCCTTTAGGTTGTTCTACATAGGTTTCCTCGGCAAGTATTCCATTAAGGAACACAGATTTAACATCCATTTGATATAATGTAAAATGCATGTGACAAGCTATAGCAAGAAGCAGACGAACTGATTCTAAACGAGTAACAGGAGCAAACGTCTCATTAAAATCAAGTCCTTCTATTTGGGAGTAACCTTGAGCAACTAGTCTAGCTTTATTTCTAATTATCATCCCATTTTCCATCAGTTTTATTTTTGAAAATCCAACGAGTACCAATAACCTTTTTGTGATCAGGACGTGGAATAAGAAACCAAACATCATGAATGACAAATTGTAAAAGTTCATCCTGCATAGCAGAAATCCAGTGAGAGTCATTCAATGCCTCATTTACATTCTTTGGTTCCAAGAGAGAAACAAAGCAAGCATAGAGAGCATAATTTCTAAGTTGGGATCTTGTACGTACTGGTTCACTAGGGTTACCAACTATGTTGTTTATGGGATGATCTTTAGAAACCCAGTTAGGTACTTCAGGTGACTCAATAGGTAATGAATTATCTATTTCAGAAGAGTCATTTTCTAAAATATTTGGCGATTCTTCTTCTATAGTTAATTCACTAGTCTTGCTTTCTACAATAGTGTCACTAACAATTACATTTATGGATTCCATTAAGGTCCTAGTGCGAAGATTATACACTCGATAAGCTCTACTGTTAGGTGAATAACCTAAGAATATGGCTTTATCTCCTCTGCTCTCAAATTTAGATAAGTGTTCCCTATCTTTGCAAACATAGCAAGTACTACCAAAGGTTCGAAGGTACTTAAGATTAGGCTTTTTATTGTACCAAAGTTCATAAGAGGTTTTTTTCGAATTCTTTCTAAGATAGACCCTATTAATAAGATGGCAAGCTGTACGAATAGATTCTACCCAAAAATACTTAGGTAAGTTCTTAGCATGGAGCATGACACGTGCCATCTCTTGAAGAGTTTGATTCTTTCTCTCAGCTATTCCATTTTGTTGAGGGGTCTTAGGAGCACTGAACTCATGTTTGTAACCATTATAGTCACAATATTCTACAATACCAGTGTCTTTGAATTCACCACCTCTATCACTTCTGATTCTATTCACTTGAGTGTCTTTTTCATTCTCAATCCGTAAGAGAATCTTTAAAAAAGTTTGAAAAGTATCGGATTTTTGTTTTAAGAAAACTACCCAAGTGAATCTGGTGAAGTCATCAACCATAACTAGAATATAACTGTGTCCACAAAGGCTAACAGTTTGAGAAGGACCCATTAGGTCCATATGGATGAGTTCTAAGGGATTAGATGTAAGGATATCTTTAACCCTTTGATGAGGTGCTTTAACAATTTTTCCTTCTTGACAGGGACCACAGACAATGTTATGAATAGGTTTAATTTTTGGTATTCCGCTAACTATCTGTTGAGAAGACAATTTACTCAAATTTTCGTAATTAATGTTACCCATTCTGTTATGCCATATCTCGTTGTCATCCATTCTGGCAACATTACAGATTTCAGAACTAGATATGACAGTATAACAATTGTCAGGGGTCCTGAATCCTGTAATTAAGCATTCTCCCTTTTCATTTAAAATCTTGCAATTGTTCTTTGAAAAGGTAACAGTGTAGTTTGAGTCACAGAATTGCGAAATGCTCAGTAAATTAGCCTTAAGACCTTTAACTAAGAGAACATTTTCAAGAAGAGGAAGTCCTTTTTCTTTAAAGGTTCCTTTGCCTATGATCTGGGATGATATACCATCACCAAAAACAACTTTTCCACCATCAAAATGGGTTTTATTTAAAAGTTTTGTATCATCACCTGTCATATGCTTCGAACATCCAGAATCCAAGTACCAACCAGAAGATGTAAGTTCAGCTTTTAGAGCAGAAACAACAATGTTACACTTCATCTGGGGTGCTAGATCATCTTTTCTAATCCAAATTGCCCTGGTTTTTAGTTTGCGCTTGTTTGCTCTTATTTGATAAAATTTGCGAGCATTAGATTTTTGTTGAAAAACATTTTGCGCATGATTTTGAGTAAATTTGAATTCCTGAGCATTTGATTTAGAAAAGGTTCTGGTAATCCTTCTAGTAAATGTCCTTTTAGGTTTAGTCTTTCTATTCCTATAGTTAGAGTTTTTGTCTGGTGGCCTGGGAAGGACATAATTGTTACGACTCCTCCTAGAATAGTTAAAGTTATGATACATAGGAGTGTTGTAGATAGGCTTAATCAGTCTCCTAGCATAGCAATTATCGAAAGAGTGACCATATATATCACAATAGGAGCAATAAAGATTGCTCAGAATAGGGTTTTCCTTAGGAAAGTCTCTAAACAAAGGTTTTGAGAAATTTTGAGGCTGAATTTTATTTCTAGGTAGCACAGATTTGAAAGCAGATTCACTTTTCCTAATAGGGGGGCAGACATATTTTCCCTTTGGTAAACTTTCATGCTTAGAGCAACTTGCATCTCCAGTGTTAGTGTTTTGATGGTCAAACTTAGTTTTTAGAGAATGAAAGTCTGGACATGTTTCAATAGGTCTTTTGCCTCCTGACACAAACTTGATAGGTTCAACATGTTTAGTTTGTGTCTTCAAATTGGGGCAAAACCCTATTCCAGTTCTATCATCAGAATTGGTTTTAGATTCAGCAACGAATTCCTCAAAACATTTAGAATTGTTTTCAAATTTGGTAAATTTTTTGAAAACAGTTGCTGTCTTTTCTTTTGTTTGTTCCAATTCTAATAATGTCCCTTTGTATTTTTTGTCCAGAATTTCATTAGCTTCAGTTAAAGTTTTCAGTTTTTCATCAAACACTTTAACTTCACTTTCATGAGACATGCATTGAGTAGTATACTCTTCAGCATTCAGTTTTACCATTAGGCTTAGATCCTCTAGTTTTTTTGTAAGATCTTTTACAATCTTTTCTAGTCTAGTACTTTTCTTAAGAGTTTTAGTATATAGAGTGTATATATCTGGGAGATCAACATTGTATGAGTCACTAAGTGAAGTGTGTGAGGTGACCCCTAAGGTTTCATTTCTTATACTCACGCACCCATTGACATCAGCAGTATCGATTCCCCTTTGACTCACACACCCCGAGGAAGAGGTATTAATGTTCTCAGTAAGTAAAGCATCTAAACCAGTTAAAGTATGATTCAAAGCAACAAAACTAGAATTACTAAACTCATCCTCACTATCAAGCATAGGCATATCATCATTGTATATGATTTTGGCAAAGAAGGCTAAACAAGGATCAAAACCATCAGGTGTCTCCGGTTCCTCATTTTCAGAATCACTTGAGTCATCCCAGGTTTTGCAGATATTGGCTCTAGAGTGTTTGTTTTGGGTATTTAAATTAACTCTATAGTCTTGAGCAATGTGTCCTAGTTTACCACATCTATAGCATTCAGTCTTCTTGAGGTCTCTGTGAGGTCTTGTGTTGTCCTTGTTCTGTTTGTCATGAGGTTTTTCATAAGGCTTGTGATTTGAAGGAGTAGAATAATTAGACTTGCCCTGTCTATTTGCAACACTGTTTCTAAATTTAACAATTTTCTTAAATTGTTTTGTCATTAGGGCAATCTGATTATCTAGACTTTCTAAGTCACAGTCCTCATCAGAATCATTACTAGGAATGTTTATCTCAGGCTTAGTCATCTTAGAGGTAAAGCTAAGGTTGGAATTGGTATGTTTCCTATTAGTGTGGGTCAATTGTTTCTTAAACTCTAATTCCATTTCCACAGTTCTTAATTTGCTACTGAGTAATTCAGGAGTGAGATTAATATCACACATCTCCTCAATAGCATATCTTTTATTGTCAAATTTCTGTGGTAATGATCTCAAAATTTTAGACACAATTTCTTGTCTATCATAAGTTATACCATTGGCATGAAGTTTAGTGACAATATCAGTAAGGTTCATATAAAAATCATCGAAAGACTCAGATTCAGACATGATTAAGGTATTATACTGTTGGATTAACATCTGAGTCTTAGCAGCTTTTACCCTAGAGTCTCCTTCGTGGGCAGTAATCAAGGTATCCCATGCTTCCTTGGAAGTGGTACAGGATGAGATTCTCTTGAACTCATGTTCGTTAATAGACATAAATATAGCGTTCTTGCCTTTGTTATTATTTCGAGAAACCTGTTTCTCTTCTTGAGTAAACTCACTCAATATTTTCTTAATCCTTTCATTGCTTCCATCAGTGGCTGGTTTAGTTGGATAAGAGTATCCATTTTCAATAATATCCCAGACATCATCTCCCAGAGTGCCTTGAATGAAAGCAATCATTCTTACTTTCCAGTAAGAAAAATTGGTTCCATCAAAGACTGGAGGTCTGGTCAAGTTACCATATCTTTCGTTTTTCTCGTCCATAATTGATTTTGAGAAAACAGTTTCAGAAACTCAGGATCTTTTTGAAAAAAGTTCACCAAAAGCTCTGATACCAATTGAAATAGCGTTGCCAAAGCCGTTTATGAAAATAAACTATTTAAGCAACTCCGAAAGTTTGTTGAAGAAACTCTTTACTTAAATCAAAACGATTTTGAACACAAGATGTGTTAACAAAAGTATGTACGAGATTAGGACAAGATTTGATAACAAGTTTTAGTAAACAGTTTAAAATGTTTTAAACTCAGCACACTATTAGAAAGAGATGAGAAGATGTAGAAATATTGATACTCAGGATTTTTAACGTGGTAAAACCTCAACCTTGAGGAAACATCCACGACTCCCTCTATGGAGTAAAACAAAAACAATCACTAAAACAAATATATGAGTTACAACCTATTTAACTAACATGCACACAAAAACAAATCTATACAAGTTCAGGATTGTACCCTCTGGCGTCCTTAACTTTTCTGCAGATCTTGTTTGTTGATGTAGTTGTCTCAGTTTGTCAACTCTTCTTTGTTTCAGCACTTTACGTCGACTTATTGTTCACCAAATCTTATAGCCAACACTTTGAGTGTTTGTAGTGTGAAGATGTTTGTGAATGGTGTTCTAAAACACATGCATGCACACACACACACTTATTAGATACAGACGATCCTAACAAATCACATATAAAGTCTATATGCAGTGTATTTGTTATTTTTCTTTCTTACAAAACCAAGAACCTTTTTGACCTTTCAAAATAACCCACATTCCACGGAGATCTTGCTTAAGAAATCAGTCAAGACCTTTCTCAATCACTTTTGAAAATATTATGTGGATTGAGAACCCTCCAAGTGCGAATCCCACTAGGTCAGGTTAGGTTTTGTAAAAACAGAAATAGAAAAACATCTATTGTTGATTCTGAAGTAAGAAAATATTTTATCAGAAAACAATCAACAACGAAATTCTCAAGATGAGAAATAAATGCAACTAAGTGTGCTGTGACATGAAAAACTTCAGATCTATGATTTCTATTGAAAGAGAAACAAGATCTGAGTCTATGTCTAAGTTGGAAATAAGATTTATGAACACAAGGATTTCAGCAACCCAGAAATCACTCAACTCGAACTCTCATAACTCAAGAAACACTAAGGATGGTGTTTATCTGGTTATGGTGTTTATGAAGAGGTAAGTGGTTTAGGTTTAGAGGTATTTGGACGAAGTTAGGGTTTCTAACTAGGGTTTGGTTTCTCTCTCTAACTTCTCTCTTCTCTCTTCTCTCTTCTCTCTCTATTCTCTGAGACTTTTCAAAATGGCAAAAGCTTTCGAAGGCTGAAATTGGAGGCCTTTAAATAGGAAGAGAGGAAGATTCCAGAGCATCGTTCAAAAATAATGGCTGAGATTGAGTCAAGCTCCTTTGACTACAATCTAAGGGTTCACAGCAGGCGGTGGATTAAACAGGCTGTGATTGGCTTAAGGGTTTACACTGGGATTCACTCAAAAGACATGCAGGCCATCGATAAGGGTTGATCTAAGGGCTGAAAGCACGCGATGGTTTGTCTCAGTAAAGAAACACAATTCAGGCCAATCAGAGGACACCAGGTGTAGGCCTGAGGTTGAATGTAATCGCGTGTTCCAAAATAATTACAAAGCCAACCCTAGAGTCTCTAGCGCTTTCGGTTTCTACCTAGAGTAACTTTAGGCCAATAAACACAACAATCCATATTTATACATTAACCCCAAGACCTTTTAAATCAAGTTTTAATTAAATAAAACCTTGTTTAAAATATGTTTTAAATTCCCAAAAAATTATTAAAAATCAAATTGAGGGATTTAAACACACTCACAACATTAATACTCATAGTGGTGCAATATGAAATGCAAGAATGAAATTCTAAGTGTGTGAGTGATGGCTATAGTCTCAGGATCATCACAAGATGGATAGAAGAAGAAGCAACCCAATTTCTGAAGCTCTTTGGTTTCTAGGATAGACACTATTTTGTCACAATTTCCAAACAAGATGAGCTCTTATACAGTCTAGACTCAAATGAGTCAAAAGTATAAGGGCTTCAAAATCACACCATGAATGAACATAAAACAACCAAGTCGGTGATAGAGTAAAAGAATGGGTGTGATCAAAATTCGATAGGAAAATCAAAGCAGACAAACATGACATATGTGCACGATGAATATTAGATATTCCTAACGAATGAACTCAAATGCTTCCTTTGGTGTAAAAGATTGGAAATATACGACATTGACTATATCAAATCTACAAACAAAGCTCAAAGTGATTTCTACACCAATAAGGTCCAAAATGATTTTCATGCTTTGTCAGGACTTTCAAGGAAGTGCAAACCCGTTTTTCAATCTCCAACCAAACTCCCTCAGATGTATATTTTGAATAGAGGTATACTAAATTCTCAAACTTTGGAGAATTGATGGTGAAACTTAAATGACCCATATATGGCATGTATTGCTTTTTATTGCCTTTTCAATTTTTTTGGGCTCTTTTAACCTCTTAGGACTTCGGATATAAAAATTCCTCCATTTTTTAGGTCCTTTTAACGTTGGCTTTTGCGCAAAGGATAAGAATCAACTTTCGCAGCCCCTCCTCGTTATGAAAATGTACACACAGTCTCACCAAAATGATTTTAACATGCAATCCAATCTTGTCAAGTTTTATCGCATTTTATACATGGTATAGACAGGATTGAGATGGAAACACTCAAGCCAACATGAGATTGACAAGCGCAACAATCAAATATAGCCGTGCATGTGTGCAATAAAGGATATAGGAGTCAAGCATGTAGGAAATATCACTAATTACATCTCAAGGACTCCAATCAATGTTAAGCACATGGATGAAATGATGTAGCCTCTCAAATCTCTATCAAACAGTCACATGGATATATGGAATGAAGTTGTGACTTGGCTATCTTAAATGCTCATCCATAAAAGGCAAATCTCTTTTTGGTCTTTTTCAAAAAATTTATCAAAATAAAATCTTTTAGTATTTTTTTTAAAAGCAATATAAACAGCAAAAAGAGTAAAGACAAGCTATACAACAAAGAATAGTACATATAAACAGACTAGCAATAGGAAGCATATGATATGATCATGAAGAAGCATCCTATTCTAGACATAGACCAACCCCTCAGTCAACTGTGCAAATCCCCAAAGACTTCCTAAGACTCTCAAATCTAAGGGAATCTAAAGGTTTCATGAAAATATCGGCTAACTGACGGTCGGTAGGAATACAACTCAGGGTTACGACCTTCTCCTCAACTAACTGACGTAGAAAGTGCTCGCGTAACCTGATGTGCTTTGTGCGCGAATGTTGGACAGGATTGCGAGATATGTGTATCGCGCTCGTGTTATCACAGGAAATGGTCATGGTGTCCTGTGAAATCTCATAATCCTCCAACATTTGCTTCATCCACATGAGTTGCGTGCAACAACTCCCGACGGCGATGTACTCTGCCTCCGCAGTGGACAAAGATATGGAGTTTTGCTTCTTGCTCAACCAAGAGACAAGAGCAGAACCAAAGTAGAAACATCCACCAGAAGTGCTCCTACAACCATCTACGTCCCCTACCCAATCGGCATCCGAGTAGGCAGACAAACGGTCATCGATATCAAAGGAATACCAAATACCGTATGAGAGAGTCCCACTCACGTATTTGATAATACATTTTAGAGCGAGTAAGTGTGACTCTTTAGGAGACGCCTGATAACGCGCACAGACTCCAACACTAAAGGCAATGTCAGGACGACTAGAAATCAAGTAGAGAAGACTGCCTATCATACTCCGATACAAGGTTTGCTCTACGTCCTTGCCTGAAGTGTCCTTACTAAGCTTGGTAGTGGTACTCATAGGTGTACGTGCATGCTTAGCTGAGTCTAAACCAAATTTCTTCACTAGGTCACTAGCATACTTGGATTGGGAGATGAACATCCCATCCTCTAGCTGACGAACCTGGAGACCAAGGAAGAATGTAAGCCCACCTACCATGCTCATCTCAAACTCACTTTTCATCTCCTCTTCAAAGTGGTGAGCATGCTGGGAGCATGTGGATCCAAAGACTATGTCGTCCACATAGACTTGGGCAACCAAAATAGCACCGTCATCTCTCCTGACGAACAATGTCATATCTACTCCCCCTCTCTTGAAGCCACGAGCTAAGAGATAGGAAGTAAGCCTCTCGTACCAAGAACGGGGTACTTGCTTCAAACCATACAAGGCTTTCCTCAGATAGTAGACGTGCTCAGGGTGCTGAGGGTCTTCAAACCCTTTTGGTTGTTCCACATAAACCTCTTCCTGTAGAATGCCATTCAGAAAGGCACTCTTGACATCCATCTGATATACTTTGAAGTGCAGATGACATGCGATGGCGAGTAGTAAACGGACGGACTCAAGCCTCGCAACAGGAGCAAATGTCTCCCCAAAGTCTACACCCTCTATCTGTGTGTAGCCTTGAGCGACCAACCTAGCCTTATTTCTGATTATGGTACCATTTTCATCCATTTTATTCTTGAAAATCCACCGGGTACCAATAACATTAGTATCACTAGGTCGGGGGACAAGTTCCCAGACATTGTTCTTCTTAAACTGAAGCAACTCATCCTGCATAGCAGATATCCAATGTTCATCTTTGAGTGCTTCTTTGTGATTCTTGGGCTCGACTTTGGACGTGTAGCAATGACGACTAACAACGTTCTCTAGTTGAGCACGAGTCTTGACCCCTAGAGTGGGATCGCCAACAATGGCTGAAGGATCATGACTCTTGCGAACCCAAGCAGGTGTGTCCCCTAACACAGGAGTAGGGTCCACAGAGTGTGAGAGAGGAACAGGTAAATTACTATCAGAACTGTCCTCATCCTCACACTGAAGGTTAGGATCAATAACCGTCGGAGGTTCGTCATCTTGCACGGTGACGTTTATTGATTCCATAACCTTAGAGCTCTTCAGGTTAAAAACCCGGTATGCTCTACTATTCGATGAATATCCTAGAAATATTCCCTCGTCGCTCCGGGAGTAGAACTTTCCTAATTGCTCTCTATCCCGTAGGATGTAGCATTTACTCCCAAAAACACGGAAATATGCTAGGTTGGGCTTCTTGCCAGTCCACAACTCATAAGGAGTGTGAAGTGTGTGTGGACGCAGATACACCCTATTCACCGTATGGCATGCAGTAGACACTGCCTCTGCCCAAAATCTCCTAGAAACTTTACGACCTAGAAGCATAGATCTAGCCATCTCTTGGATCGTTCTATTCTTTCTCTCAACAATCCCATTTTGCTGAGGAGTTCTCACAGCAGAAAACTCATGTTTGATCCCAAGGCTATCACAGTACAGATCCACCTTTGCTTCCTTAAATTCAGTGCCATTGTCACTACGTATTCTGTTAATAGTGACTCCGTGTTGATTTTGCAGGACACGGAACTTGGTCGTTAGGAATTCTACAGAATCGGATTTCTCTCTCAGAAAACCTACAATGGAGTACCTGGAGAAATCGTCCACCATCACGAGAATGTATCTCTTACCACCTAGACTCTCCGTGCGAGTAGGACCCATAAGATCCATGTGAATCAACTCAAGAACACGGGAAGTGGTAATGGAATTCAACTTCCTATGAGGGCTACGGATTTGTTTTCCCAACTGACAGGGTCCACAAATCATGGAAGTTGACTTTCCAAGTGATGGTAAGCCACGTACTAGGTCCTTTTTGACTAAACAAGATAAGTCTCTAACGTTCACATGACCTAGACGTTGATGCCACATATCCATAAGAGTGATCGTGGCGCTGTTGCAGACAAGTGAGGATTTGGGCTCAGTCCCATAACAGTTATCTTCTGTCCTCACCCCTTGCACTAAAAGTTTACCGGCTTGATTATAGACCTTACAAGCTTTCCGGTCAAACTTCACTGCAAAGTCATCGTTGCACAGCTGGCTGATGCTAAGAAGGTTTGCTTTCAAACCTTTGATGTACAGCACGTTCTCTAGCTTTGGAAATCCTGGTAACTCTACTGTACCTCATCCAACTATGCTAGATTTTCTACCATCTCCAAAGGTGACTCTCCCATCATTATAATCCTCAAGATGGGTAAAATATGAGGTATTACCTGTCATGTGTCTGGAGCAACCACTGTCAAAATACCATTGTGAGGTATTATGGGCTTTGAGAGCGACATGGACAACAAGGGCCTTTTTCTCTTTCTTAGGAACCCAAGAGTAGGTACCTTTTTGTATTCCCTTGTTGTTGTTGGTTTTAGCCGGAATGCGGGGCGCATTCATTGATGATAAGGTCATCCGTCGGAATTCCTCCATCAAACTCTGTGATGTGGCGGCTAGGAACTCAACACGCTCTCTCAGACTGGCAAACTCATCAGTCTGAAGTGGTGGAGCAAACGTACGTCGTGTCCGACCCAACTTATAGCAATCATCCCTAAGGTGTCCATTTCTTTTGCAATGGGAGCAAAAGGGCACAGTATTTGGAGGACCTTGGTTTGCTTTTCTTGGTCGAACTCTCCTTCTTGGTTTTTTATGACGGCCATAAGGAGTCGTAGTGAACTCAGGAATTGGTCCGGGTGCAATTTGGGATGTGGAGGCACCATCAAAACCTATTCCTTGACTGTCACCAAAACCTAAAGCGGGACCGAGGAGCATCTTTCCCATCTTTCCAGATATGTCCTCGATTTGTACCTTGACTTTCCTAGCTCTCTCAAGGTCATGAGTAAGCTGGGCAATAAGGGCTTCAAGTTTCTTCCGAGTCTCCAGGGAGGAATGGAGCTCACTCGTAAGACTATCCACTTGTTTAGTCAAGTCCGCTTTCTCTTTCTCAAAACTGCTCTCTCTCTCTTTAAGCAAATTCTCTTTACTAACCCAGGCAGACTCTCTCTCTCTCATGGCGGTGCAGGTGGAGGACTCTCTCTCTCTCATTTCTCCTATCTCCTCTTCTAACGCGGTGATCCTAAGCACTAGGGCTTTGTTACGCTTTTTAGTTTTAAATGATTCATTATACAACTCAGCGTACGCGCGTTGAAGGTTACTCTCGTCCTCACTACCTTCCTCCTCTCCCTCACTCTCTTCGCTCTCGCTGTCGAGGTGTCCCTGTGAAGTAGAAATCTCATCGTCGTGAGATGCACTAGGAGTACTCACATGACTAGCCATGAACGCGGTGAAGTTACGCTCATGCGGTGACTCATCTCCCGAGTCCACCGTCTTGACCTCACTGTCGTCACTAAGGGTAGCATTAAGGACAGCTTTACCCTTTTCCCTATTCAGATGAGTGGCACACTCAAACGCTCTGTGTCCCTTACCGTCGCACTCAAAATACCTCTCACTGTCTTTAGGGGGTTCTTTGAAATCTTTCTTTTCAAACTTATTTTTCTGAAAATTCTTTTTATCTTTGAAATTCCCATTTTTCTTAAATTTCAGAATTTTCTTGAAGTTTTTAGCAAAAAGTGCCAAATCATCTAGGTCAAACTCACATTCAGAATCAGAAGTTTCTATCTTTCTAGACGACTCGACTCTCTTTCTTGCTGACCCCTCACTTTTTCTCTCTTGGGCTTTAAGGGCAATTCCCTTATCTTTTGACTTGGCAGATTTAGGAAACATGTCTATTTCATAAGTTTGTAAATCTCCTACCAGTTCTTCCAATTTTAGAGTATTTAAATTACCCAAGGAATTTAGCACAGTGACTTTAGGTATAAAACGCTTAGGAAGGGAACGAAGAATCTTTTTAACAACTCTAGCATTTGGAATATGTTCACCAAGATTATAGCTAGTATTAACAATGTCAGAAAGCCTAGCATAAAATTCATCAAAACATTCATTTTCATGCATGGGGATGGTTTCAAATTGAGTTGTTAAATTTTGCAATTTTGACTCTTTAACAGCATTCGTTCCTTCATGGGTAAGTTGCAAAATATCCCATGCTTCTTTTGACGTGGTGCACGTCATTATGCGTTTGAACTCATCAGGAGTGACAGACCCCGAAATAGCACTTAGACCCTTAGAGTTAAAAGATGACCATTTAAATTCATCATCAGTCCAAGTGATGTCAGGTTTCAAGTTTGTCACATTATCAACAGTCACGGTTGGATGAGTCCATCCTCGTTCAACCAAAATCCAGACACGTTCGTCAATGGCTTTTAAAGCCGACCTCATACAGGCTTTCCAATAGGCATAATTCGACCCGTCAAAAATAGGCATTTTATAATATGACTTCTCCATTTGAACACGCTCTTTTCAAAAATCAATTTATTCAGAAAATTGATATCTTAGAAAAATTTTGCGGAAAAAGGAATACGCGATAGATTAGCGTAACCTGCTCTGATACCAATTTGAAAGAGTTGGCGCTTGCGTTCAATTAAGAAATAATATAATAACTGCCATTTTTAACCCAAATTAACCCTAAGCATGCAACTAGGTGTGATTAAAACAATATGAAATCATGCATAAGATATTCAACACACAAAGTTAAGGAAAAATCCGCCACAGGGGCAAAACCATTTGTATATCACTATAATTTGTAAAAGACGGTTTACAATCGGATTACAATGAAATACAGTTTGACTAAGAATTACCCTCGGGTATCGGATTCTATAGTCGCGGCAGGAAGAAACCCTTTCCAGTAGGGCTGGCGGCTGGAACTATCACTGTCCAGTAGGGCTGCAATGAAGAGGAAGAAGCGGCCCACTTCACAAAGGGTTGAACATCAATGGTGTTCTTGGGTTACCAAAAGTGACTCACAAATGTATGGAATTTGTGTGAATCAAGGGTATGAATCAATGGACTCAAATACCATGAAGACTTATGAGTTATGGAACTCAGAAAATTGTGTGTAAGTATTAAGAAAACCAACTCCCCGATCGTGGTATAAATAAGAATTCATTTGCCCTAAAAATCTGCACACGATCTGTTCGTGGTTATCCAGGGCGGACCGGTCCGGGCCTAAGGCGGATCGGTCCGATGGCGGACCGGTTCTTTTATTTTGAGGCTGATTCGGTTCGCATTCGGTCCGGGGCTCACTGGTCTTAAACGAGCAAGGCGGATCGGTCCGGGTCTCAGCGGATCGGTCCGGGTCTCAGCGGATCGGTCCGGCTAGGCGGATCGGTTCGTTTTAATATCAGGCGGACCGGTCCGGCTGTCTGAATTTCTGAATTCTTCCTTTCTTTTGATCTTCGGATTTTGTTGATGACGATGTGATCTTTTCAACTATCATTCTTGTAACGGCGTATGACATATCATATACATAATGATGGACAAATTGTCCTTACATTTTCCTAAGAAGAAATATAAAATTAGGGGTGTGAATATGACCAATGTTTTCAAAAATGAATGAGAATATGAAAAGGGTAATGAAAATATCACCACATGTGAGAAAACATACAAATACTATGAGAAAAACCTCTAATTATTCTAAAAATTAATATGAGTCCAACAAATAATTATTATTTCCAATTAATTAATCATTCACAATAAGTCCAATTTTTCTTCAATTTTAATTCAATTGATCCTGGAATTACTATGTTTCTAATAAGCTTAAAGGCCTTCCACAAATTTCTATTCACCCAAAAAGAAAAAAACTTAAGGAATGGGTGAAAAAGGATACAAAAGTAAAATAAGAAGATATATGAAGTAACAAGATATAAAAAATACACGAACTCTCAATGTAATGAAGGATCATCCTTCAAGTGAAGATATCCTTCATCCACACAATATAAAAATCAACTAATTAATTTTTTTCAATTAATCAATAAAAAACAAGTAAAATTTTAGTACAATTTTAATTCAATTAATCCTAAAATTACTCACCAATTTGAGTTTAACTAAGCAGTAACCACTTAAGGAAGGGGTGAAATCGACCACAATAGTCAACCTATATTACAAAAGACTATTTTACATAAAAGGAAAGGTAAGTAAAATTGCCTGAATAAAGAAAGCATCTAGAATCATTTACGCTTCAATAACTGTTCTCCAACTACATGCGTGCATGGAATGAGAAGAAAAATGTTAACATAATATTCAATTATAAGTAAACACTGCAACTGTTTTGTTCATATTCCCAACATGCACAACCATATACATAAACAATTGAACTAATAATTATTAAGATTCTTAGAACCATATAAATAAACTCTGCAATTGTTTTGTTCATATTCCAAACAAACACATCAATATAAAAAAAAATGTTCATATTTTTAATATACACAACTAATTTATTAATATTTTAGGAATAACATTTTTCCCTAACAAGTTTTGGCCTATTTGTTTCCCTAATCAAATACTTTTGCAAATGTTTAAGGTTCCATGAAAGTCCATAAATGTACAAATGTTTAGAGTAACTTTTTTCTCTACCCCTAACCCTAAGGGCTCCACCTACAAATACACATACAAATATATACATACGTATACATGCAAATACATATATTAAAACATAAATACACACAAATACACACACATGCACACACACACAAACAGAGATATATATATATACATGAGTGAGAAAGAGGAGGGTCAGTGGTGGAAGACGATGATGGAGGAAGCCTAAAGGGTGAACGTAGAGAGAGAGAGAGATAAAGAGAGAGAGAGAGAGAGAGAGAGAGTAATAAGGAAAATGAAAATAAAACTCTTTAGGGTTTTATTTATACCTGAAATGGAGTCATGATTCAAGACCGTGACCTAGTCCGTGACTATTTTGAATTAAATTAAATGGTCACAATAAGTCACTATGGTCACGATCCAAAATTGTGACCCCTAACATATCGGGTCACGGTTTAAAACCATGATTCCGTTTCTGGAACCTTGGTCAGGGTCCTGAACATGACCACCGTACTATGACCATTTCCAGTTTTGACGTAGTGACTAGATCTGGGTTTAGATCATCATACATTTCTTGATCTTTTATATGATCCAATAAATAAGGAAAGAATTATATGTATGACTTAGTTGAAATAACACCATCGTAAACCCTTTTATAGATGAGAAAAACACCTTGAATCTTCCAATATATATATATATATATATGTGTGTGTGTGTGTGTGTGTGTGTGCGCGCGCGCGCGTGTTACATGGGCTTGGGCCAATTACGATTTTCTAAGAATTTTTGGCTCGCCAATTGGAATATGGCCGATGTGTGGGATCTAAAGAAAATAATTAAATGTAAATCCAAAATTAGCATCCATAATTTATTCCCTTTTATGTTTAATATCAATTAATTCCACTAAATATTTACAACTACACTCCAATTTAAATATCTCATCCAGATAGAGATGGCTTATTTTAAACTTAGTTAGAACATAAAATGATTCCCCGTGTTAAGTATCCAATACCCGCTTATAGAAATTTAGTTTGGTGCGAATCAATTTTCACCAACAACTTTTTATTCCTTGATCTCCAACTTAACATATTTGATACTCTTTTGGATAATAATCCACTAGACATGTTCACTGGTTCTTATAATTTTATCAAGAAGGTATCATAGTCCAAAATATCTATCGTCGATGAGGATTATTTTAGAACATGATCTTAGGAGTATTCACACAACGACTTCGCAAATTATAGGGATTATTGACGCAATAAATTAAACCGCATCAATTGACAAATATAGGCATTAATCATGTGAATATTTCAATCCTCATATCCACCGAGATTGTAAATATATTCATTTTTTGCACACTGAGAGATTATGCAAGTCTAATATAATCAGAATCTTGAATCTCACCCTTGGTATTATTCAATACATTACTAATTTTTTCATACAATCTTCCTTGAACTATCAACAAAATTTCCAAACCATCAGACAAGCTCTAGTAGTTAAGATAAACTACTAACATTTTATATGTGGCTTTACCAAAAGGATGTCAACTCCTTATCTAAAGTGTGAAGTTTCAAATCATTTTAAAATTGAAAATTTGATGTTCCATGATCGAGATAAACCAACTCAAATTAACATATATAAAAAATTTATCTATAAATAACTATAAGGAATTGCCATAAACATGGTTCATATAACAAATGATCTAAGATAATCCTTTATAATATACGATGAATATCATAAAATATTATTTTAAGAATAAAATACCAACATAAATCATCTTTTGAGGATTTATAAAAAGAAATGTTCTTACGCAACTTCATATCATATTCACTTTCATTTCTATGAGGGAAATCCTAGTTCTTATGAGAGAACAAATTTTGAGAAACACATTTTTAATCTATCTGATATTTCCAAACATATATAAGGTCATAAATAACTTATATGAGAATTATCATATAATGTATTACGACCTTATGTATGTTTTGGATCAACCACCTAGATAAGAAAACATGTGTGTCAAAATTTATGTTGTCATACAAATGAGGATAACTCTCATAAAAAATAAAAAAACAAGTTTTACAAATAGTAGATTTGGTTTGAGTGTTCTTGAGAGATTTTTGTGACATATTGTCAAAACTATAACACAAGATACAATATCTTACCTTCAACATTCATTTAAGATAGAAGTAGGTTTGTTTTGGATGAAGGCATCCCAGAGGAGATTAGTGAATACCAAGGCTTGAGAGCTATGAAGAGTTGATGCGGAGAATTAGTCCGACAGAGGGTTCAAAATAGACTACGAGGGTGATTTGTGAATAATCGAGTCATGTATAACTTGTGTAATATCTAAACATATTACATTAACATAGTTTAGGTTGGGGATAATAGTTTTCACAACTAGGGCTTACAATTTGGTCTTTTGTGTGTGATTCATTTAATTACTCACGTAGAAATGTATTTCATAACGGAATTGGGTAAAGGATACAAACTAACATAAATTCTAATTATTTAAAAATGTAAATCGTGATAATTTTACAAATTTGAATTTGAATTTGGAATTAACTAATTTAGTAAAGTTAAATAGATAATCTAGATTTTTCAAGAGTGGGTTCCCTAAGTTATTGGATATGAATTCAGGGGGTTATATACGGAGGGAAATTATTTATCACAATTACATATATTTAATAATAGTAATTATGCATATTGTAAAGCTCGTATGATATTTTTTCTAAAATCTCTCAATAAGCATGTGTTGTTGAGAGGGGATTCTATCCTCACAAGATTAGGGATATTGATAAGACAGTTATTAAGTCCGTTGATAAGAGGCATACGAAATAGCACAAGTTGTGATATTTTAACTCACATGGGATTAAAGCACTCTTTTGGGTGTTATGTCAAAAAAATTATGTTGAATCATAATGTGTGAAACGCCTAAGGAGGCATGGAATATTCTTCAAGTTACTCATGAATGTAGGGATATCATGATAGTTTTAAATATCCAATAACTCATCTCCTAATTTGAGATGTTGACTATACTTGAGGGTGATACATTTGATCTGTTCTACGTTAAAATTTCCAACATTCTTAGCTCATCTTTAAATTTGAAAGAAAATAGTCTAGAATCTGAAGTGGTGAAAAATCTTAAGGTTATTTCCCTCTAGATTTCTACCAAAGGTCACAGTTTTCAATGTGGTGGGGAACATCAATGGGATGGAGTTTGAAGATTTTATAGGTTTCTTACAACCCGATCTTGAACATTTTTGTCCATACAATAAATACAAGAGCATTACTTTGAAGGCAGAAAACATGGCTTCGAGTTCCAATGCCAAGTTCAAACCCGTTGAGGATGATATGGGCATGATTGTAAATAATTTAAAATGTTTCTCAAGTATAATAAACAAAATTTAAAAAAATAATAAGAATAGGTTAGATAAAACTATATCAAATAAGGTTGATAAATATTTTACTAGTTATGATCCTAAATCCTAAAAAGATGACAAGAAGAAGACGATTAAGGGAGATAATATGGGTTTCAAATTGTCAATAACAAGGCATTTGAGGGTTCTAATAAACTATGGATGAAGGACAATTCCAAGAAGTTAATGAATTACACCCTTAGTATTGTAACTCGAACTTTAAGAGTGGTGACTCTTCAATTTAATATAACTTCACTGCATGTAGTGTCGCACCCTACCTATTTCAATAATAGGTGATCATTTCTATACTAGATAAAACAAGAATCTTATCTGATTCATTCTTAGCATGACTGTCGAAAATATTTTAATTAACAATAACCTATTAGAAAGGGTGTTAAAATTTTAAAACTTTTAAATTACTTAGATAAAATTATCATTCACATAACCAACCCTACAAGTAATGAAAATCGAACTCGCATGAATAAATTAACCGATAACTATCGATAAAAATTATCAATCCAAAAATCCAAGTAACCGAAAAGAAAACATTTGAATAAAATGAAAACAATGTAACTAGGCGACATGCCCGATATAATTCTAAAGTACCTCCTATCTAGATCTCAAGGATATAAGCATCCAATCAATCCCTATAGGCATCCACAACCTCTACTGCATCGTTTAACTAGAAGGATGGTTAAGCCAATTATCCTTGTTGCTGAACACCTAAAAGTTTTGAAAATATTTTGATACGGGTTAGAGCCCAAAACCTTTTGAAAATAGTTTTCTAGTGTTTGAAATAAATTAATAAATATGTCCTCAAATATTTCATATTTAAATCGGTATCGCATTCCCATGAGATACCCTCTGCCCCTCATCTATACTGCACACCTAACGCATGTATTTTAAATACCCTAGTTACATTACCCAACCTAACTAGTACCTCCGTTAATCATAGTCCCATAAGCTACCTTATGCCCAACGTATACTTTTATTTAACTTGAATAAAACATTAAGCTTTTGCATCTGCTTATTCATTATCAATCTCATTTATAATTTTAACAAATCGTTTCATAAAACCTCACTTGTTATTAATTTAATATTAACCCATTTATGTCACGTACATGTATATATTTCTTTCACACTTATATACGTATTTACACATAGCATCTCCGAGCTATCCTTTCGAACGCATATAAATTTTATGTTTTTAATATCCTTTAATTCGCCCATACATATATTTATCCACATATATATATATATACATATATACAAATCACATCAAGTACACACACACACACACACACACACACACACATACACACACACACACACACACACATATATATATATATATATATATATATATATATATATATATATATATATATATATATATATATATATATATAACTGCAGTCCTTTCGAGCATTATCTCGCTGGATTGCAACCCTCCATCTGAGCATTACCACCAGGATGCAAATCTCTAGCATGATATCAGGCATCACTTATATTAATGTCAACTTGGGCCACTGGGTCAAAATCTCACCACTAAATCCAAATCGTAACATAAATCAGAGGCGATCATAGTTTTAAGTCAATGGATCATCACCATACAACATTACTACACGTGGACTCCAAACTATCATAGGGTGGTCGTGAATAGACCTATGACCCAAGAATCGATACTACTCTTGCTGGGATTCACCATCATAGAACTCCCACTATGCGCAAATTCCACTAATAGCATCCCCTAGAGTAGGTATGTTACATGTTGATAGGAGAAATCGTCCACCAGTCACCCTCGCACCAGCAAATCAAGTGTATAGTGCATAATAAGTAAATAAAGCAAGTAAGAGATATAAAAGAAAAGATGTAGAGTGGTTCGGATATAAAAGATCCTATGTCCACTTTGATGCCTCCCTCTCATTATATTCATATCGTTGATGCACAAGTTTACAATGCTACAATAGGTGTACAAGATAGATGAGAGAGATGAATACATGACTGTATCGGTTCCGGGTGTGCCGGAGAGATGACTATGACGTAGGTGAGTAGCCCCCAAGCTATATGTTGAGGTTGTGTAGAGAGAGTTTGGAAAGGATTTGCCAGGTGCTGTAGAATCTGACCCGAGTGAGTGGATTCAAGTCCCCCTTTCCCAAGGTGTAGACCTCTATTTATATGAGGTATGTGAGTTGTGTCACGTGCCTTGAGCACGTGACATATAAGTCTGGAGCAGCTATAATGAGAGGGACGCGGCATGTGTGGTTAGAGATGTGGATGCTCCACCCTTTGTAGTATAAGTCTGCGGTATGTACGGATGGGAAAGACCGTGGGTGCCACACATGTCCTGAATAGGGTCGCACCCTGTGCTAAAGGTCCGCGGCCTATAAGCTTAGGTGTCGGATCAAGGTCCGTGTCAGGGTTCTATATTTGCCATATCAATAAGCCCCCAAGTCGTAGTGCCAAGAGGTAGCGATTGGGGTTGCGGCTGAGTAATCAAGTCCTCTCGAGGTGCCGTGGTATTTTCAAGGCGATCATTCATCTTCCCGCGCCCTCTTATATAAATTGTACCGGCCGTGGACTTCATTACGTTTCCTAAATCTGTGAGAGCATATTGAGAGTGAATTTATGCGCGTTTATTTGGTTGCGTTTTTCGGCGATCTCTAGCAGCTGTGAGTGGTGGTTAAAGGCAGTTGGAGGCTGAGTATTGGTTGTTTCTTCACTTCTAGGTAATCTTCCAACCATCTCTCTCATTTTATACCCTATTTGTGTACTAGCCTCATATTTTCTGAGACAAATTCCACCTAACTAATAGGAATTAAACTCGCATATCTGTTAGTTTCTAAGAATTAAACTCGTTCAAAAATGAATTCTCATTTGTTTGATTGTTGAATATAACTTCCATATCTATTTTTGAGGGAAAACCCCCAAATGCTTGATAGAAACTTAGGGTTTTTATTGGATAAGTCTTCTATTACTTGGATCATGTGGCATGTATTTGTGTTGAATCGCATTGAATCATATAACTGTTCTTGCTGTTCTTGAATAAACCCTTCACATTCTCAGTTTTCAATCTTTAAATGAGTCAACATTAGATACTAAATTTTTGGAGTGCGTGGCTGCGGCATGATAAAATACCCCTTTAGTAATCTAGGGTTGCCCTTAATACATGCAATATTCCAACATTGGTTTAAGCCCTAGCCGCGGCCCGTGGCAAATAATGCCTGTGGCCTGTAGCCCCTTTTTTGATAGGGTAATCCCTTAGGTTCTTAGATTTAGACTCCATGGCATTTTATCCCATAGTTTGATGACTACGTCCTATTGAAACTAGTTTGACAATTCTCTCCATCAAATCCCTATGTCGTGGTGATAATTATCTTTTAGGGCCTTAGAACCCAACCTTTGGTGTACGTTACCCATTTGGCCTTGATATTTCTTGTTCGTCATCAACTTGGTATCATTTCACCTTCCGTGGCCTCTAAGAGGCCTCAATACCATACTGGTTGCGGTGCCTAACTAAGGATTGTGCTTTTTAGGTACTGCTGCAGCCATATGAACTTTGACCCAGACGAATTTTTGAGAGGCTTTTGGGATAAAACATTTTAGAGCCTCTCCTACTGAACTTCTTTTCATGCCTCCTTTTAAGTCAATAGGGCCATGACAACTGAAGGATTTCTCCGTGGATTATGTCTGTAGGAAGGATTTTGAGACTACGCCAATGGAAGAGGAGGCAAACTCTAGTAACCAACCAATGGACGTAGAAGAAAATACCGCGGCAGGGGGTGCAACTAGTGTTAGGGATGAATCAGCTGGCCTATCTGGGAGTGCTGAGAGGCCTCCTGCTTTACTTGACATCCGCAGCATTATGACCCAAGAAGGGGTTGATCAAGTAGCTGAGGCCCACGAGTTTCCTAAGGGATTGATGTGCTCAGCTCCTACCCCAATTGCTACCTCTTGACACTACAACGTGGGGGATTATTGATATGGCAAATATAACACCCTATCGCGGACCTTGATCAGGCACACAAGCTTATAGGCAACGACCCTTTAGCACAGGGTGCGCCCTATTTAGCACAGGTGAGGCACCCACAGTTTGCCCATTCGTACATACCGCAGACTTATACTGCCGGGTGTGCGACACATAACTCTAACCTCATAGCCGCATCCCTCTCATTATAGATGCTCTAGACTTATATGTCACGTGATCAAGGCACGTGACAAAACTCACATACCTCATATAAATAGAGGTCTACACCTCGGGAAAGGTGGACTTGAATCTACTCACTCGGGTCAGATTCTACAGCACCTTGTAAAGCCTTGCCAAACTCTCTCTACACAACCTCAACATATAGCTTGGGGGCTACTCACCTACATCGTAGTCGTATCTCCGACACTCCCGAAACTAATACAGTCATGTATTCTCCTCTATCATATATCTTATATGCCTATTGTAGTTTTGTAAACTTGTACATCAATGATATGAATATAATGAGAGGGAGGCAGTTGGGATGCGACTACGATGTATGTGAGTAGCCCCCAAGCTATATGTGGAGATTGTGTAGAGAGAGATTGGAAAGGCTTTACCAGGTGCTTTAGAATCTGACCCGAGTGAGTGGATTCAAGTCCCGCTTTTTCAAGGTATAGACCTCTATTTATATGAGTTATGTGAGTTGTGTCACGTGCCTTGAGCACGTGACATATAAGTCTTGAGTAGCTATAATGATAGGGATGCGGCCTGTGAGGTTAGAGCTGTGGGTGACGCACCCCCTGTAGTATAAGTCTGCGGTATGTACGGATGGGCAAGACTATGGGTGCTGCACCTGTGCTGAATAGGGCCGCACCATGTGCTAAAGGGCCGCGGCCTATAAGGTTGTGTGCCTAATCAAAGTCCGCGACAGGGTGATATATGTTCCATATCAATAAGCCCATAAGTCGTAGTTCTAAGAGGTAGCGATTGGGGCTGCGGCTGAGTTATCAAGTCCTCTCGAGGTGCCACAGTATTTCCAAGGTGACGCTTCATCTTCCCGCACCTTCTTATATAAATTGCACCGACTGTGGATTTCATTACGTTTCCCAAATCATTGAGAGCATAGGGAGAGTGAATTTATGCGCGTTTGTTTGCTTTCATTTTTCGGTGATCTCTAGCAGTTGCGAGTGGTGGTTGAAGGCAATTTGAGGATGAGTATTGGTTGTTTCTTCACTTCCAGGTAATCTTCCAACCATCTCTCTCATTTTATACCCCATTTGTGTACTAGCCTCATATTTTTTGAGACAAATTCCACCTAGCTGATAGGAATTAAACTTGCATATTTGTTAATTTCTAAGAATTGAACTCATTCAAAAATGAATTCTCATTCATTTAATTATTAAATATAATCGCCATATATGTTTTTGAGGAAAAACCCCAAACTTCTTGATAGACACTTAGGGTTTTTATTGGATAATTCTTCTATTGCTTGGATCATGTGGCATGTATTTGTGTTGAATCGCATTGAATCATATAACTGTTCTTGCCGTTCTTGAATAAATGCTTCACATTCTGAGTCTTCAATCTTTAAATGAATTAACATTAGATACTAAATTGTTTGAGTGCATGGCTGCGGCATGATAAAATACCCCTTTAGTAATCTAAGGCTGCCCTTAATACATGTAACATTCCAATATTTGTTTAAGCCCTAGCCGCGACCCGTGACAAGTGATGGCTGCAGCCTGTAGCCCCTTTTTTTATAGGTTAATCCCTTAGGTTCATAGATTGAGACTCTGCGGCATTTTAGCCCATAGTTTGATTACTACGACCTATTGAAACTAGTTTGATTATTCTCTCCATCAAATCCATATGCCGTGGTGCCAATTATCTTTTAGGACCTTATAACCCAACATTTGGTGTACGTTGCCCATTTGGCCTTGATATTTCTTGTGTGTCCTCAACTTGATATCATTTCACCTGCCGCAGCCTCTGAGAGGCCTGAATACCATACTGGCTACGATGCCTAACTGCAGATTGTACTTTTCAGGTACTATAATAACCATATGAACTTTTACCTAGACGAATGTTTGAGAGGCTTTTGAGTAAAACATTTTAGAGCCTCTCCTCCTAAACTTCCTTTCGTGCCTCCTTTGAAGTCAATAGGGACTTACCGACTGAAGGATTGCCCCAACTGTGTAGTACTAGACTCAGACTCCAAAGATTCTGTCTGTCAGAAGGATTTTGAGACCACACCAATGGAAGAGGAAGCCAACTCTAGTAACCAACCAATGAACATAGAAGATAACGCCGCGATAGGGGGTGCAATAGTCTTAGGGATGAACTAGCTGGACCATCTGGCAGGGATGAGAGGCCTCCTGCTGCACTTGACATCCGCAGCATTATGACCCAAGAATGGGTTGATCAAGTAGTAGAGGCCTTCGAGTTTCCTAAGGCTTGATGTATTCAGCTCCTACCGAGGAATAAAGGCCCTGCACGACCCTTGCTAATGATGGGGTTTTTTTCCCTTTACATTCTTTCATTTATGATCAGCGGTTGCCCGTCCCTGTCCCCATCAGAAGAATTTTTCAAATAATGAAATTAGACCCAGCCCAATGAGATCCCAATGGATAGAGGTCCATTCTTGCAGCCGTCGTGCTATTGGAGAATCAATTCAAAAAAGATATTACTCCCGTAGAGTTTTTCCACTTCTACCGCCTGAAGGAAAACTTTGTAATGTTTGCTGGGTATTAATACTTCTTCATCCATGACAGGGATGAGACCCTTTACTCAGGGAGGCCTACTACTGTAAATAACTGGAAGGGGAAATATTTTTACATCTCTAGAGAAGGGTGGGAGATTCACCCTCAGGAGAGCGAGAGGGAGAGATCGTTTAGTATGATGCGGCAATGGGGGTGTCCCTCCAAGTTAGGTATTTCAATTATAGCCGCGTCCCCTCTTTATAATTTCCTATTATTCTCCACTTTGCTTTTGTACTAACCTTTGAGGCGTTTTCCGCAGTTTTTGACAATTTGCAATTGAGCAAGCGGCAAGAGAAAAGAGTTTCCAAGGACACGGCCGTTCCGGATGAGTAGAAGAAATTCAGCATACTTGTAACTTCTACCAGTGTATTTGAAGCAGACTACTTCCCCAGTAAATCCATACCTAAAGAGATGGCCACAGAAGGTAATAACTACCCACAATTTATCTGCTGTAATTAAGTTTAAAACTTATTTATTGTTGCATTTCTTCTTTCAGGCGAGGAAGTTGATAGGGATCTCTTGGCTGCCCAACTGGCAGAGATGGATGAGGATGCAACTTTCCTCAACAACATGGCCAGGCACAGGAAAAGGAAGAGGTCTAAGAGCAAAGCACCTGCCGCGGAACCTTCAAATAACCAAAATCCACCTGCCGCGACCCACGGTCAAGTCGCAGAACAAACTATGCCTGTCGCGCCCCAACTACAAGTTGAGGAGTTGGATCCTCACGAGAGGCCTAAGGGGACTTTTGACGATGATATTGGGGACAATTTAGTCGCGGAAGGTCTGATTTCGACCTCCTATGGTCCAATCCATTCAAACTCCACCCCACCACTAATTATCGCAATAAATGCCAACCTAGATCTTCCCCAGTTATGCGCCAGTGTTGGTCTTGATGGCCTTCCACAGCCATAGCTGAGGCATACCAATCCTAAATCCTCTAAGGATACGACTGCGAGGGCTTCCCACAGGATCAAGAGGGTCCCCGATGTCGCGGACCTTGATAGACAAGTGGATGAAGATCATGACGACTTGGAGGATTATGGCCTCCACAGTATTTTGAAAGTAAGTGCAAATACTTTCATATCTATTTTTACATTCCGTACCTTGCTCTTAACTCATTCCCTTTTCAGGCCGCGGATGTGATGATTTTTTAGAAACAGAAGTATAAGGCCTTGTACAAGCTAAAAGGGGTTACGGAGAGGGTACATGCCGCTGACCTGGAGAGCGCAAGGAACTCTTCATTTGAAACTAGTAAAAAGTCTTCTTTTGCGGCACTCCAAGCTGCTTAGATGGACCTCAAAGTTGTCGTAAAAGCCAAGGGGTAAGTTGAGGAAAATTTTAACAGGTCGTGGAGTCCCTTAAAATTTCTCAAAGCCAGACTGCGAAAGCTGCCAAGGTTGCAAAAATCTCTAATAACAAGCTCAGACTTCTTCAAAATAAGTATAAGGAGTTG
The DNA here is from genome assembly GCA_949130495.1 of Sambucus nigra. Taxonomy (NCBI): domain Eukaryota; kingdom Viridiplantae; phylum Streptophyta; class Magnoliopsida; order Dipsacales; family Adoxaceae; genus Sambucus; species Sambucus nigra. The sequence goes on along the minus strand of OX422211.1, from coordinate 181,395,249 downwards.
GAGACCAATGCTGCCCATGATGCCGAATCCCATGTCGCGATAATTAAAAAAATAGAGGGGGACCATGCTGAAGCCTCTCAATTTTCCATCGACGGCACTGTGGAGTCATTCAAGGGCTCCAAGGACTTTTATCTTATAAACAATAGGGCCTACTATCATGGCTACCGAGAGATCAGGAACAGAGTCATAAAAAACTTTCCTGAGACTAAAAAGATGATTCTTGCTTTGGGTCTTGGTGATGCCAATCACCAGGAATGCGTGCCCAAGATCAAGGCCAAAACAAAGGAAAGATCCAGGTTGAGGGCAAAGGCTAAGGCAGCGACAACTGATGACCTTGACAGCTTCGGAGGGAGAAGAGGGGGATGAAGCTGACGATGTTGAATCTTAGGGCTATGTCCCTTTTTATCTTTTTATTGCCTCTTTAAATGGATGTGGCCCTTTGTTTATAATCTTAACACTAATATTTATCAAGATTTTTGGCTCCCAACTTTATCATCAAGGCTGCGGCCATTTTTAAGGTTGACTATTTTTGCCTCCTTTTTCTAGTAGCTTTTTTATTCTTCTGCTTTGCTTCAATACTCGAATGAATGCTTCTTCTACATATTTTTTATTTCTTGAACATACAATTGATTTTTGACAAAAATGAACTTCAATATCCAATCACGGGTTTTAAGGCTGCGGCATCTAAGCACAAGATTTTTCCACACAGGCAGCGGCCTATTCTCTTCACCTTAGATTTTCTACTTGAATTCTTGTAGATTATTGCCACATGTTTGATGGCGGCTACAGTCTCTTCTTGAATAGGGACATGACACCTTTGAGTGTTTGTATCCCATATGCCGTAGCTTTATGATTATACCTTTTCTTAAACATGGTTGTGGCAAGTTAATAATCCTGCCTGCCTTTATCTTCCGCACTTTCTGAATGAATCCTCTTAATCATTGCAACCATACTAATAATGCTGCGGCACCTTTGTATCCCTTTAGGAAATTGAGGCCATCCTTTTGTAGCTTTGATTTCCTTTCATGGCTTTCCTTTAGTCTCTTCAATTACCTTTCATGGCTTTCCTTTAGTCGTTTTGATTGGGTTATTATCAGGCCCCCCGGGCTAGGAATTATGAAGCTTCCCCAAGATTATATGGATATATATAAAGCCTTCCTAGGCTATAATAGAGTTATCTGCAGATAATTAATTCTTTTGTCCCTTCAGATATAGGATTATCCATAGACAATTAAGTTTTTGTCCCTATGGGTTATTTTTAGGCCTTCCCGGTCTATGTATTACGATGATTCCCCAAGCGCATATGAGATCACCATGTTAATGATGTTTAGTCTCATATCCACCAAGTTAATGATGTTTGTCGGGGGAGTAAACTCCCCGGGCTAATGACGCATCCCGAAAGCTAAGAACGGGCATTGGAAGCCCTCATAGTCAAATGATGCATCCTGACGGATGTTTTCAAGAATGTAATCATCGTACGTTGAGATATAATCTCCATATGCGGCATTATAAGTTAATTCCTCTCCCGCTTTCAATAGTTTATTTCGCTATTTTAAGTTATCATTTGCTTTCATATGGTTAGGCATATCGACGAGCGTTGATGGCCCGTTTAGATATAATCATTCCCAATATAATTCGATGTCTCCATATAAAATCTGTTTAAGACTAGGAGTCTTTCATAAGATATCATTTAATGGAATCGAGAAATTAAAGTATTATATTCAGTAATTCTCATAAGCGTGGACATAAAAAGTCAGAATGAAATAAAAGATAATGTTCACTATGGACATAAACAGAAGGAGATATAAACTAAATCATAAAGTTAAGGGAAGTATGACCCATTAGGCTAGGTTGTATCCCCTAAGCATCTCTGAGGAACCTCTGCAGCATTCCTTACCCAATCAGCCTTTCAATTTCATCCCTTAGAGCATAGCATTGCTCAGTGTCGCGGTCATGGTCCTAATGGAATTTTCACCAAGTAGCTTTGTTCCTCTTGTGGGGTGGAGCTCTCAGCTTTTCTGGCCACCTCAACAGCTTGTCCTCTTTGATGAACTCAAATATGTCTTCAATCGGGAAGGCCAATGGAGTTTAGGCCTCAGATCTCCTCTCTACCTTCTTCATTCTCCTCTTTAGGGCCCTGGCCATGACTTTTCCTTCTGCGTCCAGTGCTTTTAGTTGGGGCACTTCCTCGGATGGAACTTCTGGAGCTATGGCAGCAATGATCCTGGGTGCCGCACCCAGATTGGGAGAGGCTGCAGCCTTGAGCATGAGGACCCTATGAGTCAAATAGTTGACCTGTGTTTGGAGTGAGGCATGGTTTTCGTAGATGTGGTTAAGGTGATTGTATAGATGGACAATCTCATTTTTAACTTCTGTACTCTTGTTAGATTCTCCTTCCATTTTCTGCTTTGTTAGTCTTTACAAAGAATATATAATCTGAGACAAAACTAACAAAAGTGACTAATCTAAAAAATATAGTATATATAATCTGAGACAAAACTAACACAAGTGAGTAATCTCAGAAATATTGGAGTAACCAAGTAGGAAATGGGGATGAAGTATTTCCACTGCTGCATGATATTACTGGTGAGGCCGCAGCGAGTAAGGCGAATAGGTGCACTGCTATGGTCTTTGTATGATATTCACTAACGTTGAGCTGGAGACTATCTGATTCCATTCCTTGATGTTTTGAAGCTTCTGTAATGCAGTCACGCTAGTAGAGGCCGCGGCCATAAAGGCATTTGAACTACCTGGTCGCATCCCCTTCTAGGCAGTAAAGGGAGCAGTCCCAAAATTTTAAACCAAAAAATTGAGTTTCTCTCCCCTAATATGTGGAGAGCATACCTAATAGGGTCTCTTAAAGGGAGAATATCCTCACGCTGCACAAAATGACACAGTTTCAATGATAAACCCCAAATCATAGGTCGAGAACAACAAAAAAGGGAGTAAATACAATCCTTCCCTAACCATTCACCTTTTCGGGGCTAAAGCTCATCATTCTTTTCAGCACTATCTAGATGAAATGATGTCACATGGGTATGTAAAATATATCTAAGGTCATAAAATTAAGACCTAAGAACATATCTGAATATAAGAAATACCTACTTAAGGGTGTGAATATAAAGTAGAGCTCAATAACCAAAATTTACTCATTAGATGATGATCCAAAGGATCCCCAGGAATATAATAAGTTGTTTAAGAACTCAAAACATAGAGAAACAAGATTGAAATATCTCATTTCCCACAGACGGCACCAAATTTATGATACGAGAAATCGTCCACCAGTCGCCCTCGCACTAGCAAATCAAGTGCATAGTGAATAGTAAGTAAATAAAGCAAGTAAGAGAGATAAAAGACAAGATATAGAGTGGTTCGGCTATAAAAGAGCCTACGTCCACTTTGATGACACTCTCTCATTATATTCATATTGTTGATGTACAATTTTATAACACTACAATGGGCGTACAAGATAGATGGGAGAGGAGAATACATGACTGTATCGGTTTCGAAAGTGCCGAAGATACGACTACGATGTAGGTGAGTCACCCCCAAGATCTATGTTGAGCTTGTGTAGAGAGATTTTGGCAAGGCTTTGCCAGGTGCTGTAGATTCTGACCCGAGTGAGTGGATTCAAGTCCCCCTTTCCTGAGGTGTAGACCTTTATTTATATGAGGTAAGTGAGTTGTGTCACGTGCCTTGAGCACGTGACATATAAGTCTGGAGCAGCTATAATGAGAGGGATGCGGCCTTTGAGGTTAGAACTGTGGGTGACGTACCCCATGTAGTATAAGTCTGCGGTATGTACGGATGGGCAAGACTGTGGTTGCCGCATGAATAGGGCCGCACCCTGTGCTAAAGGGCAGTGGCCTATAAGCTTGTGTGCCTGATCAAGGTCTGCGGCAGTGTGCTATATTTTCCATATCATTACACATATATCAATCACAAACGCACACACACAAATATATATAAAAACAATAAAACTGGCTAACCTTGCACATATGACTCGTAGCACCAACCTATCTTTACCGAGTTTAAGTCCCACTCCCGAAAGCAATCACTTACTTATTTTTATTTCACCATTATATTTTTATTTTTGATACAAAGCCTATCTAAATCCAACCTGTATCCTAATTCCATCCAAAATTATTATTCAAATCCATTAATATATTTTCGAGTGTCGTTCGTCCTCAGCACACACTTAATTTCACCCTAGAATTATCTCGACCATCCCAAGGTATTAAGTAATATTTAAAATTATCTCCAGAAGTCCTAACCTCATCTACAAACATCTTAAACAACCCAGACCCAGCCCGATCATAAGATTTTTTAAATAAACATGTTTTTCCAAATAGTGCAGCCGAGCCGGTTGGAACTGGACAAGTCGGGGCTTTTACATTTTGTACAAAGTTTTACCCAATTTCTCAACCCATAACGGTCCGAATATTCATCCCAATATAATTTTCCACGACCCAATCGATATCAATCATAAGGGAATATATTTTATGGATTTAAACTCTCCAAAACTCCTTCTAAATCATGGGGTTAATCATTAAATTTGCAGAATTAGTCCATACCTTAATTAAATGGTTAAATTATCCAATTCGTAGATTTATAATTCAAGAACATATCTTTAACTGAATCAATCTTAGAATCAATATATTCTATAAGATTCAATTAATAAATTTCGTATGAAATAGTCATCAATCACTTTCAATGAAATCCTTTTTTCGAAAACCCATTTTGACATGTGAATCCCACCCAAACGTTATTTTTTTTTACCAATTATGATATGAACTAAAACACAACATATAATATCAAAATAAGTGAAACACTTACCTCAAAGTGTAGAGAATTTTGAATTTTCTTCTTAAAATCCTCTATACGTGATGATCCAAACCCCAAAATTTTGAATCTCCTCCAAGAATACTGTTTTTGAGTTTTCTCTTGATTTTCCCATTTTTATATGTGTCTCTCTCAAACTTTGGTGATTTGGAATGATCAATTGGGCTGCCTCCTTCATCTAAAACCCCTCAATATACCACTAATCCCGAAATTAGGTTAAATTATAACATTAAAATGACCCGAATAACCCCTTATGGGTCCCGTATAACTTAAAAAGTTCCCAAAACCGTATTACAACCTTTGGGTACCTAATTTTTAATATCTCGATCCATCCCGAATCATTCGTGCATTCGAAATCACCATCTAAGTCACCTATCATCAGTTTACCTTCTCATTCCAAAAATGACTCCATATGCACGTTACCAATAAAATATCATCAACCTATTATTTTTTCACTTACAAGGTATTATCAAATAATACAATTTCATTTACTTATCACACAAGTAAATATAATAACATATAAACATTAATCCAATACTCGCTAATTAATATTTATTCAATTCACTTTATTTCTAAAATTAATTAAATTACGAGTACATGTGTAATTTAAATATTCTAAAAAATACAGGGTGTTACATGATTCCCCATTTACAAAGGAATTTTATCCTCGGAATTTGGATTTTCCTGGTAATAAAAACTTTGCATCCTTAACCACACGGTATCCTTTAGTACCCAAAATCAAATCATTATATCATTATGGTGCCTCCACTGTACCCTCGCTAGTGGTACCTTCCTGTCTAAAGGCCTACTCACTACAGGTCAAGTCTAGCGAAATGTTCGTTCAAATCATATTATATTGACATACGCCATCATTATTAAGGTCTTACCTTGATGACGATGAGCAAAACCTAAAAATTCTCCAATAAGACAAGCATATATACCATTGGCTCTATCATCTCAATACTGGGAAATTCCCCATTTCCCTAGACACTAACTTACCTTCTTACCAAATGACATAACTCCCTTCATGGGATACACCCACAATAGTGCCTAACCACTCATGCCAATCTTTAAATTCTTTGGTTCGCGGCGATGTAACTCTTTCGACATTCCTGAAAATAACTTTAGATTACCCAATCCTTTCCAAGAGACTCTGAATCATGTTCGGCCCGAAAACCTCGCTGTCCCCTCACCTCTAGCAAAACAGAGGATGGACGAAAAGATCCCCCACAAAAAATTCACCACGCTAATAATAAATTGGTACGAGTTATTACACGCAACTCTACCAACGATAATTACACCTCCCAATTACTCTAAATTCCAGAATATGCATCCCTCGCATTCTCCCACATTTTAGTCACCTTTCTCGAATACTTCTTGATCTATCGGTAATACATCTTTCTTAAATCGCAACACCGTCCCCATCACCTCTTAATAGTCCTTATCAAAGGTAGGAATCAAAGGTCTCATCTTGATCCCCAATATTGTTGGGTGAGATGTTGGCACACTGCACAATAGTGTAACTAACCCAAATTAATAACAACTGATCTTTCTCGATCAACCAATTCCACAAACCCAAATGAAATTTTGGCCTTTTCGTGATGTAGGTAACCCAATAATGAATTATATCAGTTTTCCAATTCATTCCGTCACTGGAAATCACCAATTATTGCAAAATTTTGGTTGATTGTTTCAGAACAACCTTCCCCATCGGCGAGTGGTTCACTTAGAGACGATTTATCTATCTCTCACTCTACACGGATCCATATGATATATATTCCACATTATCTTGTACATCTTACTCCTCTTATTGGTTTACACCAAATTCGTGACCCATGCATAATTCCCGAAACTGCCCAATTCCTAAGTCCTGAAAATCAACATCATGTTTATGCACAAGCCACCCTCAGAATTTGAATGAGTATGGATCCATTCTACTTCCAAAAACTGTTGTATCCTCCTTTATCAAGAGATATCTTTTACATGTGTCTCCATAGTCTTTCAACACATCTCAAGTGTGGTAGTTTTCTTTTCTGTATATATATCCGTACTATCTCTTTCCTCAAACGAAGTTTAGTCCATATTACTTTTGCAATTATGCTCCTACTTCTCCAGAGGCATATAGTTTGACACTTTTATTACCTTGTCCCCTTATCCAGGAAGATTCTGAAAATCAACCAAATCGGGGCGCCCATATAACCTATATCCCATGCATATCAGCATAATTATAACAGTCGTAATGTACATATATCAAACTTTCCCTCTCATTCTCGACCTGGATATATAGCAAGTGTACACTCGATTTCCTTAATAATCTCCACTTAAGTATACTCATGATTTCCCCACTTATCAACTAGTGGTGGAAAAGTTTCCCCAGTGGTTCCTACATAGCACTACCTGGCTCCACTGGCCTTATATCGTATAATAACTCTCAGCTCAAAGTGTTTTCTTCACACATACAATGATTGGCATTCAAAACCATTGCTCTAGAATCCAAAAATGGCTCCCCACTCCCTACGCTCACTGGGATTCATGTCTGGAACGTCTCACAATCAAAATCTAACCAAAGAACCACCCCGATACACTATCACCTAGCATTGTTGATCATCGGGATCTTTCGGCTTAAAGCACATAACCATGACACTTAATATCCTATTCCTAGACATATATGTCTAATCCTCAACTCCAATATCTATAAAGGAGTCATACAAGACTACGCTCGCACTCTCACTAAGTCCTCAACACTAATTCAATAATGAGTTAAATCTCTCTACTAAGCGGTAAACCCCATATCCCTGAATCTACGCACCGGTATCGAATATAACGAGACAATTTTACTCGAGGAAGTCTCCACTAAATTATAGTATCCATATGAACTCAACCCTATTTTAGGTAATAACACATCCTGCCCCAGAACATCGAACACGATAACCTTACTATAATAGTCCACCATTCCTCAAACCATCGCTAGCCAGTCCATACCCAGGATAACATCATACTCGCATATTACATCTCTATAAAGCGAGTAAATTTAAAAAATATATATCCTCCCACTGTCCACACTCTTTCCCCAACAAATGTAACTAAAGAGAGCCCTGCTACCCAACGGTAAATATATACACATAGTAGTAATACTAGCGATACATCCCCTAAACTTGTCTCACGCATAATTTAGTGCTAAAAAATACTATGATGCACCCGTGTCACATAAAACTTACCCCTGGATAAAACTCATACTTTCAATTTCCAATAGCAATGTCTGTTTAAATGGTTCCTGGACATAATACTCACGTTTAAACTAAACCAAAATTGCTATAATTTTTGCCGCTACGGGGCAACTTGCTCATGTCCCCTAACTCGCTACAGACAAGATTAAAGCATGTGGTCGTTATCTCCACATATAAAATACCTCCTAGGTGATCCCCTATCTTTGGCCCCGCTGGCCATGTCAGGGTTGTCCTACTCTCGGGCCCTGGTAGCCTCAGCCCTGACGACTACCCCCATTGTTCCCTTGGCTCTGTAGTCCCTGATGACCCTGTCTAGATCCACCGTCACCCAGTCAAAATTCCTTTGATCTGAATCATTTAAATGAGTCCCCTTACTAGGTATACCCTTGTGGTGCCTCACTAGCATCGATACATCCAGTTTTGCCCTGTTGGCTAGACTCTCTAAATCTCTAGGCCCCCTTCACATGGAAGCATTGATATTGACATTGTAAAAATATGACATTGACAACATCGACATAAGTCATACAAGCCGAATTTTTTAATAAGTGCTGGAAAAACCTAATCCCGAGTCGATCATTAAACTTAAGGACCCTTTTCTTATCTATATCCACCTCACCGTGCATGAACTTCATAGTCTACAGGGCGAATAGTCTGCGTCCCTGACTGTCCGAACCTCATACTCGCCCACTGTTCTAAACTCATATGATAAGTCTAGAAACTTCTTTAGCATCTATGTTTGAACAGAAGATAAAATGATTTATAATAAGAACGCACCAAAAATTCCTTGATTTTTATAGTATCTCTCTCCTCAAATATGGTGACTGACTCTTACCGCTGCAATGCTGCTCATATGAGCTTAAAAGTCACCAAAGTTTATTTCTGAGTGTCACTGCACTCCACCATCCGTAAATTCCTTTGTATTTACTCTTTCCATTGAATAGCTAATACAACATCCATACTTCTCAGAAACTTCGATGGATGGACCTTCTGAAAGGCCCCTTTGACTCTCTCCCATACAAACTGAATTGGGTGAGTTTGAACCGTCTTCTATGGTGGTGTTTGGGAAAACTACTATTCCCTAATGGTCATCGCAACATCAACTTCCTGATCAATAGTCGTGGTGACCTCTGTTACGATCATCGTCCCCTGTATAGTCTGCGGCTCTGACTGAACCTCTCCTCTTGCGTTCCTACAAACGACCCTCATTGGTCATCCTATACTATTCAGTATACGAATCTCAACTGAACTCATGTAAGATTCAAATCAATTTTACATAATATAAGGAGAACATAAATCGTAATAGGAATAGACAAACCTATGTATAGGGCTCTATATAAAAGAAAAGTAACACTGAAAATGTGGTAAGTTCGCAAAGATACTAAGGACACTAGAACTTGTTGGACTGATAACATCTGTGAAACCTCACCCATTTTAATAACAGATGGTCAGTCCTCTACTAAAATAAAATAAGAATCTCAATTAGGTCATTCTTAACATCACTGTCGAAAACAGTTTAATTACTAATAACCTATTAGTCACGATGTCAAAATTTTATAACTTTTTAACTTACCAAAAATTCTCATTCACATAACCAACCATGCATATAATCAAACTCACAATCAGTGGGATAAATAAATTAATCGACAACTCTCGATAAAAATTCATATTACATTAATCCAAGTAACTGAAAGGAAAGCATCTGAATAAAATAAATACCAACTAACTGGGCATCAGGCTAGGAATAATTTTTAAGTACCTCCTACATAGATCTCAAGTATAGAGGAGTCTAATCAATCCATGTAGGCATTCACAACTGCTGCAACATCATTTGACTAAAAGTATGGTTAAGCTAGGCATCGAGCACCTAAAAGTTTTGAAAATATTTTGATATGGGTCAAAGCCTAAAACCTTTTGAAAATATTTTACAAGTGTTTAAAATACAGTAATAAATATGTCCCACAACATTTCATATTTAAATCAGTGTCGCACTGCCATGAGATACCCCTCGCCTCTCATTTATAGTGCACACCTAACGCACATATTTTAATTACCCTAGTTAATCTACCCATCCTAACTAGTACCTCTGTTAATCTTTGTCCCATACACTTCCTTACGCCCTACATAAACTTTTATTTAACTTGAATAACACATTAATCTTTCACATCTTCTTATTCATTATCAATCTCATTTATAATGTTAACAATTCATTTCACATAACTTCACTTGTTATTAATTCAATAATCACCCATTTATGACACGTACCCATATATATTTTTTTCACACTAACATATATATTTACACATAACATCTTCTAGCTATCCTCCCAAATGCATATAAATTTTATGTTCGTTTGCCCGTATATATATTTGCACGCACACACACACACACACACACACACACACACATATATATATATATATATATATATATATATATATATATATATATATATATATACAAATCACATCAAGTACACATACACATATATCGCTCACTATATATGTATAACCACAATTCCTCCGAGCATTTACTCATTGGATGCAAATCTCCAGCATACTATTAAGCACCAAGGATGTCTACCTTAACCTGGGCCCTCAGGCCGGAATCTCTCTGCCAAACTCAAATCGTAACGTAAATCGAAGGCAGTCATAGTCTTAAGCACTGTTCTAAAAAACCCGCCTAGGCTCCGCCTAGGCTTAAGTCTTGGGAGAAACGCCTCGCCTTACGCTTTTCACGCCTTATTCTTGGTAAAACCCTTAAGGCACATTTTTTTCTAAAAACAACAATGCTTTAGTGAAACGATGTCGCCTTTTAAAGAATTTCTTTACAAACCGGACCATTATCTCATCCAAAATAATCAAATAGTATTTTAATTTGCATATATTCAGACATATTTTTATGATATGTGCAATTTTTGTATTTTAATAGCCTTATTATGGTTAAAAAATATTAAAATATATTAAGAAGGCCTAAACGCCTTTTCACGCCTTTTTACGCCTAGGCCCGCCTAGGCTTCTAAGGCTTAAGGCTTAAGGCTTGGCCTCCACGCCTCAAACACGCTCTGCGTTTTTTAGAACCTTGGTCTTAAGTTAGTGGGTCATAACCATACCAAATAACTCCACTTGGAATCCAAAATCACATAGGGTAGTCGTGCACAGACCTATGACCTAAAGGATCGATACTGCTCCAGCAGGGATTTGCTAAGGTAGACCGCCCACTATGTGCAACCTCCACCGATAGCATCCCCTAGAGTAGTTATGTTTTACATATACCAATCACACACACACACACACACACACACACACACACACACATCTCTCTCTCTCTCTCTCTCTCTCTCTCTCTCTCTATATATATATATATATATATATATATACATATATATATATATATACCCGTATATGTACAATAAAACTAGATAATCATGCACCCATCACTCGTAGCACTAGCCAAATTTTCCCGAGTCTACATCCGGCTCCTAAATCCATAAGTAGTCACTTACTTATTTCTATTTCACGATTATATTTTATTCTCGGCACTAAGCCTGTCTTAATCAAACCCATATACTAATTCCAATTGAAATAATATTCTAATCCATTAATATATTTTCGAGTGTCATTCATCCTCAAACACCCTTAATTTATCCTGACTATCCCAAAGTATTCAGTATTAGTTACAATTATCTCCAGAAGTCCTAACCTTATCCACGGACAACCTGAAACAACCCGGACCCAACCCAATCACAAAAACCATTTAGATAAACATGCTTGGCCAAAAAGGGCAACCGGAATGGTTCAGCTAGGGGTGAATCAATTCGCCTTAGGGAACTATTCATGTTAAGGCTGTTACATTTTTTGCTAACTTTTACCCAATTTATCAACCCATAACAGTCCCAAAATTTAACCCAGCATAATTTTTCACTACCCTATCAATATCAATAATAAATGGACAAGTTTTATGGATTTAAGCTCCACATAACTCCTTTTAAATCATGGGATTAATCATCAAATTTGCAGAATTAATGCATACTTTAATTCAATGGTTAAATTATCTAATTCTTATATTTATTATTCAAGGACATATCTTTAATTGAATCAATCCCAACTTTTTTTTAATAACAATCTATTCTATAAGATTTAATTCATCAATTTCATATGAAATAGTCAGCAATCACTTTCAATGAAATTCTTTTCCCCAAACCCCATTTTGACACGGGAATCCCACCCAAAAAGTTCATATTTGACTTTTGCCAATTATGATATGAACTAAAACACAACATATAATATCAAAGAAAGTTAAACATTTTCCTCAAATCGTAGATAATTGTGAATTTGCTCCTTGAGATCCTCTATATGCAATGATCCAAGCCCCAAAATTATTAAATCTCCTCTCAAAATAGTGTTCATGAGTTTTCTCTTGATTTCCCCATTTCTATTTCTCTCTCTCTCTCTCTCTCTCTCTCTCTCTCAAGCTTAGTTGATTTATAATGATCTATTGGACTTCCACCCTCATCTAAATCCCCTTAATATTTCCCTAATTCCTAAATTAGGTTAAATTATGATATTAAAATGACCCGAATACCCCTGTACGGATCCCATATAGCTTAAAAGTCCTCGAAAAACGAGATTAGAACCTATGAATACCTAATTCTGACTATCTCGACCCCTACTGGGTTATCCCTGCACTAAATTATCATTCTAGTAACCTATCATTAATTTACCATCTCATTCCAAACACTAGCCTACACGCGCATCTTGAATAAGATATAATAACACATAAATATTAATCCAATATTCCCCAATTAATATTTATTCAATCACTTTATTTTTAAATTTAATTAAATTACGGGTACACATATAATTTAAATATTTCCAAAAATATGAGGTGTTACTCAATATTGTTGTCGAGGAAAAGAAAATCTATAAGGCATTCCAAATTTAAGAAAATTTAGATGACAATGATGAATATTCCCATCTGATAGATCCTAAGAAAAATTTCAGGGAGTTTAAGACGAGTTTAAGGGCACCTTAGAGAATTTTTCTACTAGATTGTGAGGAATGAGTTTATAACTCCTAATACATGCAATGGAAAAATTAACAGTCTTCATGATCAATTCAAATACATAATGGAGCCATTAAGTGTGACTACTGAATCTCTAGATGACCTTGTTGTTAAATATACTAGGCTTAGTAAAAAGAAAATCATGTATGTTCCTTATCCCAAAACACCTTTGTGTAAGGGGTAAAATAAAGGGAGAACAATGAAGTTAAAATCCTAATAATTCGCATATCTTTAAAGGCTCAAAGTTCTTGCTCGTAGTAGTTTGATTTTCATCCATTGGATGGGTGACAAGTCACTTTCCATACACCATGAGGATCACACGGAGATTAAAGTCCTCTTTGGATATGATATTAAATCTATTTTTTCGGTAAAGGGAACCAGTGAGATATTTTATTTTCCTAAGGTAGAGAACATTAATTATGTGAAGGGTCTTAAGGAAAATATCATAACTAGGATAATTATGTCACTAGAACCTTATGGTCAATTTCTTAAAAAGAGGTTAAGAAGCTTTTTATGAGGAGGGAATCTGTTATTAGATGGAGTGATTATCGGATTAACTAATATGGACTTCTCTTATGTCCTCATTTAAATGTCATAGTGCCAACTTAACTCCCATAAACCATTGGCATTAACGATTTCATGGAACCTAGTTTGTATCTTACCATTACAAGGAAATCTTTCTCCTTTTATGTGTGGAATATGCTAAAAGGGTAAACAAGTCAAGAGTCCACATAAAAAGATTGGTATTATTACCACCTCTCGTGTCATTGAACTGGTCCATATTGATCTCATGATTCATATTCAGATCGAGACTATAGATTGTAAGAAGTTCATAATAGTTATGGTGGAGACTAGTTTAGATATTCTATTATGGCATATTTATGAGAATAGTCTAAGACTGAGGGGTTTATAATTGGTGGTTATTTTAAAATCATCTTATTTGTACCAGTTTGAATTAATAGTGATAATGGTAAAGTGTTCATTGAATAATGGGTTTATAACTATTGTGATCATGAGATTTCCATAATTAGTACTCGTAAAGATTGTACGGTCCACTATTTAAGGTTGGAATGTATCATTAAGGTTTTTTATATAGTTTGTAAGTAGTGTAGTAAATTTCACGTGGAGAATAGGGTTTATCATCGTCCTAGTACAAACATGACTCAATATAATTTATAGGCTAAACAAAAGCCTAATTTGAAATATTTTTAAGCTTTTGGATGTCTTTACTACATACTTTGTGATTAAGACCGTTGAGGAAAGATGATATCCCAAACTATGGAAAGGATATTCCATGGTATTAATCGAAAAGGGTCTCATCATATGCGTTAGATCTAGAAGTGATATTGGATACATTTTTTATATTTAACAAATAGAGACTAAGAATGTAAATGAAGAACTCGAAGATGATGATTTGATCTTTTATATGGAAGAGGAGTTGCTTCAATTTGAGATACATGTTGTTTAGGAAATTATACCATTTACTAGAAACACCGATACGATTGGAACCATGTGGGTATATAATAATAATATGTGTGAGAATGGTGTGATATTTGTATCTTAAGGCTATATTCAAGTTGAAGGTGTGAATGATGAGACTTTTGTACATGTGACTTGGATAAAATGTATTCGTCTTGTTTTAGACGTGGGTTGTTACTTGCATTTTAAGATACTCTAAATGTATGTTAAGAGTTCATTCATGAAAAAAGTGTTTTACGAAGAAGTCTACGTTAAGAAACCAAAGGTATTTGAAGAGACAAAGTGTTCCAAAGACATTTAACATTTGAAAAAGGCTTACACAGGTTGAACAAAGATCATCGACCTTGGTATGAACGCCTAATTTCCTAATGAGTAAAGCGTGACTTTAGGAGGGGGGACTAACAAGATGTCTCTTTTCGTGGATGAGAAGAAGATCATCTTGGTTGACCAAGTTTATGTCGATGATGTAGTATTTTATTCCACACAGGAGAGCCATACTCATGCATTTGCATAGTTATTGACAAATGAGTTTAAAACGATTATGGTGGGAGAACTCAATTTTTTTAAGGTATCCATGATGATCAATTGAAGGATGGTATTTTCATATCTCAATCCAAATATTCAAGAGACTTGGTGTATATGTTAGAATTAGACTTTGTTTGAATTTTTACACTCTTATGAGTGTAACTCCAAAGCATAGCAAAGACATTAAGAGAAAGGAGGTTGATGAAACACTCTATGGTAACAGAATAGTTAGTCTGTTATATCGCATCCCGAGTCATCCTAAAATTTCCTTTTAGTTTTGGAGTTTGCGCGAGATTTTAGGTGTGTTATAAGAAGTGGCACGTATTCGCAATTAAATGTATTACTGAATATTTGAGTGGAACTCTTGAGTATTGGATTTGGTATTCCATTGATACCTACATTTCATTGTATGCATATTTTGATGCCAATTAGGCCAAAGATATCAATGGTTGTACTCTCACCTGGAAAGGGTGCTTATATTTTGGGAGTGCATATTGGGATTTTTATTCTTAAAACCATGTATGACATTTATTTATTAATAAAGATGTGGCAGGTTCATTATAAAAGGAGAACCATGTTTATGAGAATGCCTTATTATATATTATGAATATATTGTATAAAATGTCAATCATTAGAACTTATTAGAAATTCTGGGGATTTAGGTTTGGCCTAATCACATTAGACCAGGATTTAATTTTTAGTTCAATTGCACATTTCATTACCTAGAAAGTGAGTTGACATCCTATTGTTAAAGTTGTGACTGTGATCTTAGTAGTTTATCTTGACTATGAAAACCTATTTAAAGGTTTTGAGAACTTATCTGATTGTTCAAATAGGATCGTACTGGTACACCATGAATTTATTAAACGTGACAAGGATAAGATTCATGTTTAGGTGCTGACTAGATTCAACTTTCACAATCTCACAACATTTATAAAGGGTGCATGGATTCCTAATCTCGAGGATTATGCGTATTGAAATGTGCACATAATTATTACATTTATTATTTTGAGTGTTATCCAATTTATTGGGTTTCAAATCTACGCAAGTTGACAATCATTGTGTGGACATGCATGAGATCATATTCAATAGGAATTCACATCTAGGAAATATCATGGATTGTGATACCCCATTAATAAACTAATTACTTTTTATTCTACTAATAGCCCCGTCAGTGATTTTTTTTATAATCTGGTAGAATATAAAATAAGTCAAGTTTGAGATTAATGAATAACTAAGTTGTTGATGAAAATCAATTAGCGACATACTGTATGCTTTAATAGGTGATTCACTTAAAGAGTATTGTATGCTTTAATAGGTGAATCACGTCATGTACCATTTAACTTTGCAAATACGAAATCATTATTCAAATAATTATGAGATAATTAAATTAGAGTGAAACTATTATTATATAATAGAATTAATTTCAATGAAATGTGAAAGAAAATATATTATAGGAAGTAATATGGGTTTTTCATATTTTCATTTGGAAGACAATTTAATTTTTAGTTTTGGGTCCCTCATATAGTCAATTACTCGAGTAGTAAGACCAAACTCTCAGAAAACCCTAATTGGCCTAATGCCACTTCAAGTACTTATATATGGGCCTAAGGAAGGTGTTTAAGTTTCTTAACATATCCTAAGAGTATAAACCCCATTCTAATATCCCATAACCTCTCCTAAGGTCCTTAGCACCTCCCTTCATCATTCCAAACCCAAGTCATACCCCAAGTACTGACCTAAAGGCCATCGGGCACTCCCAGGCTCCGTTTGACCAAAAGTCAAACTCTTCATCTCGATCGAGACCGAACGAATTTTCAAAGGGCACTAAAATCCCTTTCCAACGGTCCATCCCGTGCACGATTCTGACTTACAGTACGGACGAACGATCCGTTTTACTTCAAAAGGTCACCGAATGCTTCCAGGCCCCGGTTGACCAAAGTCAACTCCCTGAACCAGGTCAAACTCTTGGAATGTCAAAGTAAATCTAATAACTTTTCTAAAGGTCTTCCCTGTGCCCGATTCTGACTTACCATGCGGACGAATGATCCATTTGTGTCCGAAGTTTCCTCGTCCAAAGGACCGACGAGCGCTTCCGAGCCACATTTGACCCAAAGTCAAATCCCGAACCTGGGAGCAGTTCAAAGGAATTTCAAAGGTCTCTAAAATACATTTCCAACGGTTCACCCTGTACACGATTCGAATCAACGGTTAGCGCTCTACGACCGATTTTTCGAAGGAACCTGAAAGACATTGCCAAACGACAAGTTCCAAGCCCTGCCTATCGGCAGTGTGCCTAAACACACCTGCCGATTGGAAGGACTAGGGATATGACGATCGGCAATTCCCTGGAGCTATAAAAATTAGGGCCTAACCTCATTCCAAAAAAAGGAGGAAAATCAGAGATCCATCATTCTCAACAAGCTTAGAAAACCCCTCTCGAAGTCAGCGTGATTTCCACATCCAAATCCCTTTTCAACCTTCACCTATCATCACCTTTTTCTTTAAACTTGGCTAATTAAGTACTCTCCATCATCATCCAAGTGCAAGGGTTGCTCTCCAACATCCAAGATCAAGCTCAAGATCTTCAAAAAGGTCCAATTTTCTCAATTCTCTCTTTAAATTCCCCTAAATTCGCATTAACTCGTTTTGTTACTTAATACTTTTATTCTCTCATCTCATATATATTAATATACTTTTTTTCTAGTATTGTCGCACACCTCTTATTTTCATATAAATAAAACCCAAAAAAATAAGAAAAATAGGATTTTCTCATAAATTCCAAACGGGAATTCTTACACTTTTCTCAACACTAAAACACTTTTTTACACACACACATACAAGAAAATTCCCCGGTTGGATTTATGGGATAAATCCCACCCCTCGTTTTGCATACGAACTATGTGGACTTTGATGCCTTTATAGGCTACGTAGGTGTCTCGGGGTAAAACTCGAGACTCGTTATCATTCCCTTATAATGATCGACGCTAGGATAATCGAATAAATCCTAATTTATAATATTACTTTTAGGAACATTCACGTGGATCACTCGCTTTATCTCTTCCATGATACAAGTCGATGATTCCTATCTCCACTACGTATACACATGCACACATATCATGGGGAAATAAAGGAAAATAGAAACAACCCATGAGAGACTGTAAGGGATGAATGGGTGCCTAACACCTTCCCATTTCGTAACTTAGCCTCTGGACCCTTTTCGAATCATTTTGGTTTAGTATGTATCAGTATGTCTTTGGATGCTATCCTTCGGGATGGCTCCCTTTTCTTTTGTCTGTTTTGAGTAAAATAGACTGGCGACTCTATCTTTCTACATTTTTCACCTCATTCACCGACGCCAGCCAAAGCGCTCCCGAGAGGGACGCGCTAGACCTAGAGGAATCCTCTCCCGCCGCGAGGGGATATATCTGGGGATGGACACAATGGAGACTCTGTTGGGGATACTTCTATTTTGATGGCTAGACTCTATTTACATAGGTGTTTTATTTTCTTATATATCCCCTATTTTCCCCTTTACTATTCATTTGTACCTCATGCTTATGATTTTAATCACACGCTTGTAGAAAATTATCCATGTACACTTCACACCACGTGCACCTACGATCACATATATCCTCATATTGCACGCATCACCCATACTTGGTATACCATTGGTACTCATACTTTTCTCCCTGTTGGGCATGATCAAGAAATATTCTCTTATCATAAGATTATAATAACATGATAATGCTTGATTCACACGATATCACCAAAGAGAATTGTGATTGACCAAATTTTATCCAGTAACTGGAGGGTCAATTCGTGATGGGCGCTGGTCCGGCAGGGTGTAGTTAGCCTAAGCGATATGATTTTCACCTCCCATTGTCTAAGTAACTTCAATGTATATCAAACGGTTCCCCCGTATTGTACCACTTGACCGAAGTCATGACGGGAGGTATATCGCAAGGAACTCGCTCACGTATGTCGAGTATATCGAATTCGCTCTCACACATACCTTCCCCATGAGGTATATAGTGAGGCAATTCACGTACACTCAGGTATATCAAATGGCTTGTCCACACGTACCGATTGCCCTCAAAAGCAAGACGTTTATCGTCGAAGCCACGCCAAAGGGGGGAACCCTTTCCAATTCACCCAACCAAGCTGCATACCAGCATATAGGTGTCAATCCTAGGACACACATATTAGATTGTCGATTTCAACCCGAAAGTCAGTCGAAATTCCCAGTTGGCCTGTCGCCCAAATTTTCGCGCATTTTTAAAATGGTACCCTTCCCGTGATCCTGGTTACAAGTCAAACCATAGCTTTGTACATGTTACAAACCCAACTTTTCCAGGCTCGGGTCCCCTCAGACATTTTATTTTGCATTTAGGAGAATTTAATACAAGTGAGAACATAATAATAATAATAATCATGCTGAGACCCGTCTTCCAAAAACACTTCTCCTTTATTTATCAAAAATCCAAAAACATTTCTCCATTCTTTACCAAAAATCCAAAAATATTTTGTCTTCCAATATAAAAACAAAAATAATGTCAAAAATATTTTCATCCTTTTTTTTTCAAAAATAAATCCAATTTTATGCCCTCTCAGGTCGATCGCACGCCCTTGGCCTGGATCCTTATTGGCTTCGTTCTTCAGTCAAGTCACCTCGGAGTTTCGTCCATTCCCCTGATACCTCTTTCGAGTCCGGTATCCATCCTCTTTGAATGGAGAACATACATAAAGCACCAGTTGCGCAACCAGATCTGACGACAGTTTTAGCTCAGCTCGTGTCCAAGATTGACAACCTTCAGACTAGGGTCCGAGAGATGCAACGAAACCAGGTTCCTGTTCCTCAAAAGACTGATGCCCTATTCCCTCGCGCTATGGGTCCACCCAAGCCTATCTAGGTTCTCTAAGAATATCAACACGCTCCTCGTGTCCCTCTTGTTAATGGGCTGCCGCCAACCCAGCTTCCTATGCCAAACCTTGCCCAACATAGGGGTAACTTGCATATGATCGTTGATCCGAAAGAGGAAGAATTGAACAAAGTCGAAGAAGATATCAAGAAGCTAACTAAGAAGTTTGACCAAGTCCGAATCTCCGAAAATTGCATGGACTACACCCATATGTCCCCTTATCCTAAGGCAAGGTTACCCGAGAAGTTCAAGATGCTGAATATCGAGAAATTCGGAGGAAGTAGACCACTGATTGTTCATCTTCGCAGTTATCACCATTCCATGACTCTCCTAGGGGCTTCAGAAGAAGTGATGGCCCAATTGTTTAAGCAAACTATGAAGGATAGCGCCCTCCGATGATTTTTGTCTCTCAAGGAGTCCAGAATCCCTAGCTGAGAGGATGTAGCCCGTGAATTCATGTCGCAGTTGAAATATAATTAAGGTCTTGAGGTCATCCATCGTGATTTAGAGCTACTCAAATAGAACTTTGGGTAATCAGTCAGTAACTTCATAGCCTGACGGAGGGAAAAAGTAGCTACCATGACCAATCGGCCTTTCGAGGAAGAACAAGTTAGCATGGTGAAGAAAAACTTCTTGCCCCATGTCCGAACAACCATGGGAGGACAATACTATCTCCACTTCTGAGCTCTCAGAGAAGCAGGAGTAGAAATCGAGGAAGGTCTTGTTAAAACAGAGGTTGAACCAAAGAAAGTGTCCAGACAGTTCACCCCCAAAAAATATGACAAGCTTGCCAGTGCTGCAGTCTCAACCATCAACAATATCTCTCAACTAACCACATTGTGGGAACTAGAGAGTATCCCTATCCCATTCCAAAAGGAATACACCGAGCTCCATGCTCACCTTTCCAAAGTTTATCAATCCCTATTAAGCCGAAACCTCATCAAACCCTTGGATCCCTGTCCATTGCCCAATCCACTTTCGAGAAACTTAAAAGCAGATGGCCATTGCACCTTTCACCAAACCACTGGTCATACCACCGACCAATGCTTTAACCTTAGAAACGTAATCCAAGGTCTAATTAACCAGGGTACCATTTCCCCACGAGCCAATCCTAAGCCAAACACTACTCACAACCCACTCCCAAATCATACCAATGCCATCATCCTAGAAATGAACCCAGGATTTGATCCATCAACTCAAATCACACCCATACACTGTCCAAAACCTCTCCAAACCTGCCCATATTTCCTCCTACACCCTACTAGCCTTGCTGATCAGGCACTGTCACTCCTTACCAGAGCATGCATCGTTGTCCGTACCCAATTTGAAATGTCCCGTAGGATAAGCCCTCGAGTTAAAATCCTTATACTTTGAAAATAATTTCCTTATTAAATATATGCGAAAGCGTAAGATGGTTCAATAAAAAACAAATTCCCAAATTTTAATTTCTTTTTCAAAATTAAAATTAAACCAAGTGAAATATGATACAAACACACACTTATGTTAAATTTCACTTAAACCAAGTTAATTAACCCAAGTCCTTGAAAATTGCCTAAGTCATATTTTTCATTTAATTAAATTAGGCCAAAGCAAATTTTAACAAATTAAATTAAATTAAATGACTTGAATTAAATTAACTAAACATTACCCACTATTAAGTTACACCAAATTAAACAAGTAGTGATTAAATTAAACCAATTTTATCTTTTTACCTAAGCATGCGTTCTAGGTGATTTTGCAAAAGATAAAATAAATAATTAATCCACTACGCCGCGATGTACGAGGAAAAATCCACAACGGAAAAAAACCTTGGACGACCCTAGCCACAAATCCACTAAGTACGAAATTTACAAATACAAGAAAGGTGACTTACAACACTCGACTCGATCCTTGTCAAGCCCCGACGCATCTTTTTGTATCAACCTCTTCTTAGTGAATAACCATGGAGCTCCCCCGCGGTCTCGGAATCCACCGATCGGACTTTATATGGTCACCGTCACCCAAACTAGGAGCCCTTCTCCAAGTGGGTACATCAATGAAAACCTCTTCTTCTTTGTGGGATTTAGAAGCAAACCCAAAATTTCTCTTCAAACGGTAGAGATGAAAAACCGGTGCCAAAACTCCAAGCAAGTACAAATATATCTATGGAATCTTGGATAAACAATATGGGTGTAAAACAAGTGTTTAAACAATTTTTCTTGAAAATCAGCAACACTTAAACAAATAACTTTTTCTCTTTTGATTTCTCTCTCAAAACACTCTCTTAGAGGTTGTAGGATATGAAAAAGTTAAACCAAAAAGGTTGGTTCTCGCACTATTAAGTTTTGTCAAAAGTTAGTGGGGTAAGGAAGTGGGAAACATGGGTAAAAACTACCATAAAATTTTCCCGCCTGAAATCTCATTCGAATGAGATTTTCGTTCGAACGAAGTCTCATTCGAACGAGCCTTTCTAATGAAGTTCTAGTGGGTTAAAGTTGAACTCGTTAGGAATATCGTTTGAATTCTCGTTCGAACAGCCATCTCGTTCAGACAACAATTCGAACGATGTTCCAGTGGCCTATGGGGAATCTCGTTGGCAGCTTCGTTCGAACGACATTCTCATTCAAACGACAATATCGAACGAGAAACCAAAAAGTTGAAAATTACGAATTTAGCCAGGAACTTTATATACTTTATATAGAAGTTTAATAAAATCTTTCTGACAAATAAACAACAGTTTTTAATTAAGCCTACACCCATTATAAAATTTTCCAAGCTCCTATATATATATATTAAAATGCATTCATACCTTAGGAGCAATGGAACCATGTTGATGACGTAGAAAACAAGGCACAAAAAAACTCGGCAATGTGATAAAGCTTTAGACACTTGGCCGCTACATCTTCAACAAACACGTCATAGGCTTGAATGGATCAATATGAACTCTATCCTATAACTCAGACGTTTTTATCCGGAATTGAGTCAAAACTACAAAGGACTCAATTGGAAATTTGTGTCCTTACAAAGCCCAAGAATGTGAAGAAAGCACTCAAGAATGAGCATTGGATAAATGCTATACAAGATGAGTTGCTTCAATTTCGAAAGAGCGATATTTTGGGATTAGTCTGCCGGTGTAGAGAGACTAATGTCATTGGTACTGAGTGTGCGTAAAAAAATAAGATGTATGAGCACGATACCATAATTTGCAATATGCTTAGGTTTATCACTTAAGTTTACACAAAAATTAAAGATGTCGACTTTGATGAATCTTTTGCTTATGTTGCTAGGCTGGATTACATACGATCACTACTCGCTATAACATGTCATCTATGATTCTAGGTTTAGCAAATAGATGTCAAGAGTTACTTTGTCAATGGAATTCTTTAGGAGGAGGTTTATGTGGAATAACTAAAAGGGATTTGAACACCCAAAGCACGTGAAGAACGTTTTTTTATAAAGAAGGCCTTGTATGGTTTGAAGTAAGCACCCCGTGCCTTATATGAAAGGCTAACTTCTTATATCTTAGATCATGGCTTTAAGAGGGGAGAATTGATATAACTTCATTTGTTAAGAGAGAGGGTGGTGCTATCTTCATTAACCAAGTCTATGTGTTCCAAACATGCTCATACTTTTGAGGAGGAGATGAAAAGCCAAAAAAAAAGGATTTTGGCACATAAAAACATAAATGCAAAGAAAAATTTGTTTCATTGATGATTCATTAAAAATTAGCAATATGATACCTTCTGATACTTTGAGAGTTTATGCTTAAAATATTTTGAGGTTGTTATAAGTTGAAGATCAATGGATTTTCACAATTAAATTCCATCAAAAATATTAAATAGTTTGGCATTATTGATTTGAGAAGCATTAAAATTCGTAATATTTTATATGAGTTGAGTTAATTTCAATTTGTTCCTTTTTTTAGACAAAATGTTGAATTGAGTTCTTTCTTTCAGAGTTTTTCTTTAACTTCCTGCACTGTCGCTACGTATGCCAATGTTGACTTTCCCATGCATTAAGTTCACACACATTCATTCCATTTAAATGATTCAAATGTTTATGTGCTATGCCATGATGTGTTTATTTGTATCTATATTTATATTCTTAAACTCAAAAATTTCAAAAAATTCCAAAAGTAGTTTCTTGGTTTGTTGAAGTTTTATTGTGTATGATTTATTATTTATACTTTGTGATGATATTTCACATGACTATTCTCATGATGATAACTTTTTTAGGTTTATCTTCTAACCCTTTATCTATTATGGACAAAAAGGGGGAGAACATATTGAGGGTGAGTTTTATATTTTAAACTCCATGCCTCATGGTATTCCTTTGTTTCATTTGTCTAGGTCTTTTTCTGCATTGATGATATCATTAAATACATGATGAAACTTTTTAGCAGAGACAAAGTTACAAGTGTCTTTACCTTTTCGGGTTTGGGAGGTACATTAGTTGAACTTGTTGTAGGGGTTATTTTTTCAGTATTGTGTTTTCTACTAGGATAACAACATGAGAAGATTTGTAAGATCAAGTTTTATAATTGCTCATTATATTTTTAAGTTTGGTATATTCCGTTACATCTTTACATCACCATGTACATTATCAAGAACTTCAATAAAAGACAAGTTAGTCACTGAAAGGAAAAATCAAAGATCGAAGAGTTAAGATCATCACTACAATAATCAGAGAAGGTATATGAGTTTGATTTTTCGTAATCATTATGTTTAGGGGTATTTTAAAAGTGTTTGAAAACATAAAATATTTTTCCAAAAGTTTTTAATCAAATGATCCAATTTCCATATCACTCTACAATTTTTTTATGTTCGTTCAAATAACTTTGAATATGTTGTTCGAATGAGGTACAGTCCATTCGAACTAGCCTATGGAAAATTATTTTTTACTTGGTTTTAAATGCAAGTTTACTAAGTGCATCACTTGGAGATTTATCTCTTATTTAAGAGATACTAACTTGCATTTTTCCAAGCCTTTTACACATCTTTGTGTGATCAAACACTTTGGTTTTTCATATCCAAACCCCTTGGATGTATTCTGGTCACTTTATCAAACCTTGAAGAACACATCTGTCACACCCTGATTTTTGGTATGAATGCACAAGAGAGTATATTTAAAGCAATGAATTAAAGTTAAGGCGGAAAACAAAACTTTATTCATTATGAAAATAGTACACATGGTGTATTACAGCCGCAGGCATGAATTATATTTTATTTGTTAACATGAACTATAAACTAAAAAATTGAAAAGTGCCACTCCTTGCTCCCATCTGGCTTATTCTCTGCCCACACAGTCACTTATGCAAATAGGGAACCGATATTTGTCTCTAAATGGGAAGAGATATTATCCTCTTTCTCCTGGGCCATCGGGATGAAAATGAATTAGCACAAATATGATAAATAGGATTTACTAATTATATAATATATGTATGTATAGATGAGAGGCGGAGTGTGTATATAATTCAATGTTTGTATAGAAACGCTAAAGAATTAAAGCTGATAATCCATACTTATCAATTTATTAAGGGTTACACAAAGAAAATCAAGGATCTTTAAACTTATAATCCAATACTTACAAGGTCACTAGGGTGGTACATAAATAAGTAAGACATCAGTAAAACCAAATAATAAATAATTCAAACATTTGGATAATAATTGGCTAGGCACATAATTAAAGTGGCACTCATACGTATGTAGCAATAAATTTGCCTCTCAACAACGGAGACCATATGCTAAGTACAAAATTTTCATAGGATAACATATAAGTCTACTCCCTAGTTAATACGAATTCTTTTTTAATAACAATAATGCACAAATGTACAGGGTAAACTGAATCGTTGCAATGAATTGTTATGATATCAGTTATTAGGTTAGAAGGGTTAAATTTGATCTGAATGATCATAATTAAAACAATCGGTTAGTATAACAACATATGAGTATTGTAATTTCTACACATACTTGGAATCAAATTTGGGTGTCATTGAATGATATCAATAACAATATCAAATATGCAAAATTTAATATTAAAGAGGTAAAAGAAAACTAGTTGATCGGTATTTCTAACTGCTTATGGATCAAAAGAGGACATCGGGGGGATCTGGTACTTGATTCTCTATATACAATTTTTGGGTACATAAGCATTTATTGGAATTGGGGTTGGGTTGGTCAATTTATATAAAAACTGTATCTTTTAAAGTTTTGGTGGTTTCATCATAAATAACTTGGGCCTTTAAAATCTTGGACTTGATATTAAATTTGAACTTTAGTATAGAAGACTTTTTTACTTAAAATATTTTAAAGTACTTATAAGCAAAGTTTGGGACTAAAAATTCGTAAGTCGAAAAAGTCAGGAGGGATTAAATTGTAATTTAGGAAAAATATTTCAAACTTAAAACCTCATTTTTCCATAACTTAGGGTGGGCTTGACCAAACATGGCCTTACCTTATACCATTTTGACGAAAAAATAAAATAAAAATATTGGCAAAAATTTCAGAAAAGTTTGATGGCCACGCGCCCTCACTCGTGTGTTCAGTGCTTTTGGTCAAAATGTTCATCTTCAACCCCTCGATTTTTGACTTTAGGGTTTCAAAATTTTGACCTTGAATATATCCGTCATTTCTACACCATTTGAGATTATTTTTAAACAAACTCAACCTAAAATATTATAAGGAATCCAAATATATATATGATTTATGAATTGATATGAAGTATATCAAAAGTTCAATATTTGTGCCTTTTCTCAAAATTTTGACTTAACATTCGTGGATTTCAAAAATATAGTAGGGATTCTGATGAACATAGTTTGGTTTTAGCTATGTTAAGGAGTATTATTGTTTTGATTTCAAGTTTTGAGATGGATTATATAGGGAGAATTTCAGGTTTTCAATTTTCTAGTTCAAAAACTACTCTTGATGAATTGAAGCTTATTGTGCAAATTCGTGGGTTTTGATCATTGCACTAAAGTTCATAAGGTTATAATGAAGGTATTCATAGCTTCAAATCATAGTTTTAAGCCTTATATTATAGTTCACCATAAGGCTCAAGATTTAATGGTGTAAATTCATGTTTTTCCTATTCTACAATGTTATACACGTAAATCTCACTACACCAAAAAGGCTAAAATGCCACCCTTTAGTTGTCCACCCTTATCACGGTATTTAACCGTAACAAAACAAACACGCATTTTTTATCACGATTATTGACCGAGATAAGTCCGTGACAAGTACCATGACACGTCCATGATACGTCTTTTAAGTAAAAACCATAGGCGCTCTTTTTTCCCACCGTTTCATTTCCCTCTTTTCTCTCTCTCTCTCTCAGCGTCTTGTCTCTCTCTTTCTCAATCTCTCTCTATATATATATATTTTCTTTGTATGTGTGTGTGTGTGTGTGTGTGTGTATATATATATATATATATATATATATATATATATATGAGTGTGTGTATGATTTTCTCTATGTGTGTGTGTGTGTGTGTTAGATTAATTGTGTGTGGTTTTTCTATATATGTGTGTGTTTATATGATTTTTTTTTTGTGTATGCCTGTGTTTGTGTGTGTTAGATTAATTATGTGTGTGGTTTTTTCTGTATATATATGTGTGTGTGTGTGTGTGTGTGTGTGTGTGTGTGTGTGTGTGTGTGTGTGTGTGTGTGTGATTAATTTGGTGTTTGTAAAAATTGGGCACAAATCTGAAATTGGACCCCCTTTGTTGTGTAATTTTGAAATTGAAATTGGGTTTTGTCGTGTAAATGTGGAAGTAAAATTGAAATTGGGTATAATGTTGTATAATTTTCGTACATTTTCTATTTATTTATACGCAATTGGGTATATTGAAATTTAAAACCATAAACGTGATTGGGATAAGGCTATAATCTTAAACCATATATATATATATATATACACACACACACTAGGGTATGCCCGTGCCTGAAGTCACGCATATAATTTTGAAAAGTATAAAATCATGTAAATTTAATAGTGTTGAATCTTGTATAATTAAGTCAAAATTATTTTGCAACATATAAGCGTAAACAATTTAAACTATATTTATAGAGCTATACACCTCATTTAAGAAAAAAATAGGCCAACAACAACACTATTAGTCTGTCTAGAACCTCGCGATAATTGTAAACTACTATAAAACACAAATAATTGCAAACAAATTAAAAAATGAGCATAATTTCCTTTCTTTATAGAACGATTCACCTTGTTTAAGAAATAAAAAACAATTCACAACAATGCAAATAATATGTCATGGACTATGCATATACAACATCATAACCATCAAATACTATAAAAAAAAATTAAAACACCAATGTGTAGACATTTTAGAAATTTTGGATAAAGTATCCTTTGTTTATAAGACTTATGTATTGTATGTTTCGGTATTGTATGCTTTCATTGTAAGCTCTAGAGAAAGGCTTTTTTCTCCTCATATTAAATAAAGTGAGGTCCCATCCTCTTCTTTAAAAAATAAAAATAAACATAATGGATCTAATCAATTCATGACAATAATACAAATACATAAGTCATTGTAGATAACTTACTGCTAGATTAAGGAAAGAACAACACATTTGTTTATGAATAACTACAAATAAAAAAATTGATTTCCATGTATTTTTCTCTTTTAAAGGAATCAATGAAAATGACAAATTTGATTATATATTCTCAGCATTCAAGTACATATATTGTGGACAAACTTCAATATTTTCCATCTTCTATATTAGTTCAAGAACGTCAAGACTATCTTCTATACTGTTGAGAATCTACTATATAAATATATTTGAAGCATAGCATTAAATTCCCTATTACTGAATGCGGACTCTAGCTCTCCACGACGATGATATAGCTGCACAAAAGAGAAAGAATATGAATCAATATTTTTAGAAACATAACATCAAGAATACATAATACATATGTTAATCAATAACATATCATGATCCCGTGATAATTTATTATTATAATTTAACTGAAAACTAAACAATAAGGGAAGTTTGGAGCTTATAGTTCCATTCCAATGAGGGAAGTTTACCAAGCATGATCCTCAAAGTTTGGATCATATTTATTACATTCGATTTTAATGTATTTTTTTGCTGTTTTGAAAGCAATCAAAGAAATGTTTGAAAATAATTAAACTTCAAATCATACATTTCAAACATCCACATCAGCCATGATTCCTTTCATAGCTACTTCATTGCTTCAGACATTCGTTGCTTAATTACTTTCAAAACAGCAACCTTAGTGTTTAAGAATGCATCTTCATTGTCTCGAGAATCTCATATCATTTAAGGTGTTGTTTCACATGCTAAAAGATAGTAGTTTCAAACCTTTGCTCGATTGAACATGGAATACAAGGTCACAACCTCACATGCATGAATAGGGGAAACTGTTAACAACTGCAGCAACAACATTCATTGCTAAAATAGGCAGCAATCATAACTGAAATAGGAAGAAATCATAACGAACCTCATATTAAAATAATACATACATCGTAAACAGGGCCGGTGAAACTATCAATATGCCCAGGTTGATGGGGATAAGTCGATGGAAATTTGAAGTAGCTACAAATGGGGATAAGTCGGTGGTTCAACGGAAAAGCACCGGATAAGTTCTCGTTCGAAGAAGAGTTTCAAAAAATCAATCGAGAGCTCGTATTTCTTTAGAAAAAATGTTGATTCAGTTGTCTTCTTTCTAGTTTGCTCCTCTATTTCCTTCAATCACTCTTGTAGTTGTTTCCTATCATATAATATAAAGAAAATCCTTAAATAAATATTAAATTTTAAAGAAAAACATGAGTTAAACTAAAAAAATAGATACATAATAGTTAATTGAAACAAATACAAGAACCCCGGGATCTTACACTAAACTCAGGATCCCGCAAACTAAGAAATTTGTGGTTAAGAATTGCATCCACATCATACCAGGCCCCATATTTTGACTTGGCCTCAAATTCAAACTCTGAAAAATCTGAAACCTTTTCTCCTCTAGACATTTGAGGATTTTCATTTGCTTTGATCAAGAGGCAAGTTGCAAGATAATTGGAAATATTTTGGAGACATTAAGCGATGTTTCTTTGAATAGGTGGTCCTCCTACCCGATCCTTTAAACTTCCCTGGGCCCATGATATATGTGATTGTCTTTATAGGCTTCATAATTGCATTGCTCGTCCTGCACTATTCCTTTTACAATTCACGTAACCTTATCTTAAGATTGCATTACTGTAAAAGTAGACATCAAAATAGCATTTGATGGTTTTTAGATGCTTTGCGCCTCGCGCCATATTCTTCGGCTTCCACCTATGGAGGAGGTTTGTTCACTAATGTAGGGTCGTCCAAAAATATATTGAGCAAGGCCTTCACATACCTATTATTCAAAGAAATTTTATATAGGCTTCCTTCACATACCTGATATGATACATTCGACCCCCATTTATTATTTGACACATTCAACCCCATTTCAAAAATAAAAGTTGGATGTGGTATATGGTAAAGTAGTAAATATAGAAAAGTGCCTAAGGTCTACTCTACAACAACAATGCATAAGATATCTTGGACCGAACAATTGTATATTCAAAAAGTAGCTAGGTCTACCGGAAAATTGTCAATTCAAAAAGGAGTAATTTCTTATTCACAGTTGATGTGGTTAAAAATTTTGAACGATTAAATATATCGGTTAAACAGTTGTAGAGTCCACACACTTTTGAACGACTAAATATTGATTATGAGTGCAAGAAGCCGAATATGTCCTTGTCAACAACATCTACCAAACAGAGGTCGTATCAAAGATGAAACAGTTTACCTTCCAGCCATCTAGTGTAAGGCATTACAATGGGTGAATGTAACCATCATCCCTCCTAGATCGTGTCTTTTAGAACCACCGTGTGCAAGACCTACATTGGTGTTACTCGCTTCATTGGGGAATAGTGGCCTCCTTGATCTAAAGTGGAGGAAAACATAATGAATGAATAATAAAATATAAGAATACCAAAAGGCATTAAAAATATAACAAAGACAAAGAAGATATACCTAATAAGAGAATGGAAAAAAGCACAATTAGTCCCCCGAAAAGTAAATGAATTTTCACTACATAATTCGCAGCCTGTTAAAATAACTACAAAAAATAAGAAATTGAACTTAAAGAATGAATGATAGGAATTGAAAATTCAAAGAAAGAATGATAGGCAACCCAACACCAATCCCTGAAAATAGAAAATATGAATATAAAGAATGAATGATAGGCAACCTATATTTGGATATGATTAATAATCTATCATTATAAAAGAATTAATGATAGACTTCCAGTTTTGACTCCTTTTCTTGCTCAGATCTGATAAATGAATAAATCAAAGGTTTAAGTTAGGTCAAAACTTAATGCAAAGTTTATGTAGCAACATAAACATAAAAAATTAAAGACAGAGTTCAAAACTTAATTACCTCTGCACAACCTTCAAAAGCTGCTTCAAAGACAGTTCCCAAATATAAAACATTCATGGGCATGCCTGCAAAATAAACATAAACTTGTGAAAAGAATTAGTTGTTTCAAATAGAAGTAGAAAAATATATCAACACTAATAAATAAATAAACTTGAACCCCTGATGAACCCCCGTCCCAATGAATCATTTGGAAGCTTGGGTCGTGGAAACCTGTTTCATCTAGAACCCCTATTTCATCAACATTGAAGAAAAAATGAAAATGTAAATTAAAGGTATAATAAAACCTAGAGAGTACCTTTCAGTGACCGTGGATAAGAAGCTTGGGTCAAGACAGAGAGAGTATACTAAACCCTCCCTATCGTGTCAGCCCTGAACCCCCAAACCCTTGTCATTTCCACCTCGGCCCAGCCCTAAACCACTTCATATCTGAATACACACAGAGAGAGAGGTTTAAGGAGAGAGAAACTTGAGGAGGGAGACACTTGAACTGAAAATCTAGTTTAGGGAGAGAGGGAGGTTTGGTTAGAGAGCCCTTTACCTCGAGCCTTGTGATGTAAGGTGTAAACAACCTCCTGCCTTATTACTCTTGTAGCCTTGAAGAATTTACATGGAACTCAAATTTTTAAGGGTTCAAAGAGGGAACAAAGCAAAAATTCATCTCAAGGGACATCATCAATCAAACTTATTATTATTATTATTATATTATTATTATTATTATTATTATTATTATTATTATTATTTTATATATATATATATATATATATATATATATATATATATATATATACAATGTAAAAATCGAATATAAATAAAACACGATTAAATGAAACATAATGTAACCCTTACAAATAGTGCGCATAGATACTAGCCTTCTAGTTCTTATGCATACGCATGCAATAACCCTTAGACCCGTTCGAGAGTCATATGTAACACCCTGTAATTTTTAACGATTTTTAAATGTTGGATTAATTAAATAGAATAGGGAAATTAATTGATAATTAATCCAGATTAAAATAAATATTAACTAGCGAGATAAGGGTTAGTATTTATTGATGTGAATATTACTTAGTGAATAAAGTAATATGTGATTTTGAAGTTATCAGAATTGTCGAGAGTGAAAATATGATAGTTAGAGTAATTTAGTGGGGACGCGCGTGTCAGTCGTGTCGAGACTCGATTTAATGAGATACAAAGTAATTTATTTTTAAGTCATCCAAATGGTCATTTCGAGTTCACCAAAGTGTCCGAAAGGGTCTAGATAATCAAAAAAGTCTACTCGGAGGTTGAGTTTAGGTCCTGAGACAGTTTTATGCCAAACTGTATTTCAGGAGGGCATTTTGGTCTATTGAATTATTGGGGATAATTTAACCTAGGAATTTCCTAAGTAAAATATATTTGGTAAGAGAAGGGAAGTTGGGTGAGAAACAAGAGAAACAAAGATAAGTTACAGAGAAGCCATTGGAGGAAGAGGAGAGGAGTTCCAAAAGCTAGAACCACTGTTCTTACACCTTTTGCACCACCTACACTACTGTTGCATGGATCGGAGGAAGAGGAACGCACATATACCCATCATCTTCAAATGATCAGACCTTCATATTAACTCAAGTGTTTAATCTTACTAATTTCTAAGCATGTATGATATTCATGTTAGTTTAGGATGATTAAACCCATGAGTATGTAGAGTTTTAATAAAATTTTGGGAAAATAATTGAGATTTTTATTTAGATTCATGTTAGGTTTAATTCCCTAATGTAGGAAAAACGAAATTGATGAATTAGGATTATCCAAATGTGAATAAATTTGGATTGTATAATAATTCTTAAATAAAAATGATGAACTAGGGTTCTTGAGAACTTAATTGGGATTAATTTGATTAATTGATGAATCTTGACGATTTAATGATTCTTGTACGTTAGAAATCATTTATATGAGTTGGTATAGCATTTAGTATAATTTTTTTGGATAGTGGGAATGATTCATGAGGGTTTTAAAGGTTAAAAATGGAGGAAACCCGTAACGGTGCATTAGAGAAGACGAGACCTATAAGGGTGAATCGATTCGGTTCCTGGACGAATCGATTCGGTTCCTGGCCGAATAGATTCGCCAAGGTGAATCAATTTAGACCAGGGCCAAATCGATATGGCTGCCCAGTTTTGGCCACTTTTCCCCTTTTATTTTGAATCTTTGAAACTATTTTGAGAATCATTCATGGGATTTAATTTTAAATATAAAAGGGATTAAATTTGAAACACCAGTAGGCCTAAGTTGGGTTTTAGACTTGGCCCTACGAGTGAAATTTAAGGGCTAGATTTAATAGATTTAATCTAGAGGAAAAATCTTAATTCATGGATAATTCGAGTCACAACAATTCGAGAGGAACGATGATTTAGATCAGTAGGATAGGAGTGAGTTACTTACAGATATTATGTCTACAATAATGGACACACTTCGAATGGTGAGGCATTCTAGTAAATATGCGAAGATTAGTAAAATGAATAATTAGTCATACGTGAGATATTCAGGAGGTAAAAATATATTACGTATGGGATGTATAATATAGGTAAGGATTATACCTATAATGATAATATAAAAATATTGGTTGTATGTATGCCTATTGAATGATTTATTATGTGTATGACATACTTACGGTGCTTGCTATCACGGGTGGTTTTCGCGTCGAGACTGTCATATCCTGATGAGCCTGGGGGGAGTTTTGACTTGTACCTAAGATTATAGAACCTAGGAAAGGCCTATCTAAGAGAACGATAAACTGGAGGTCATATGGGTGCGTAGGTATGTGCGTAACCCATAGACATGGAACTGTATTTGCCTCCAATATATGTGATTTGTATTTACGGTTCAAGAGAGATACCGAACCAACCATCCTTTGTACAGTGCGTGATGTACCAGGAAATGATAGCAGAGTATGCATGCACCGCAGGTCTCAACCTATGGGTGTTATAGTTGCATGTATGTAATGAGATATATATATA
The DNA here is from genome assembly GCA_949130495.1 of Sambucus nigra. Lineage (NCBI taxonomy): Eukaryota > Viridiplantae > Streptophyta > Magnoliopsida > Dipsacales > Adoxaceae > Sambucus > Sambucus nigra. Next base: position 181,360,776 of record OX422211.1, on the reverse strand, counting down.
TATATACTTGTGATTAAATCCTACTGTTTTTGCTTAGTAGAAGAGAAAGATAGTAATATCTAAATGTATATAAGTATGTGAAAGATTAATTTTATATGAGGAATTATAAATGTCTAATAAACACAGAAAATAAATTAATGTATGTGTAACACATGTGAGTACGACAAGTTAGTAGATGAAGTGAAATATTAAAACCAAACTAGTTAGGAGGGGTATCATAACTTGGACGGGTTAGGAGTATACGTTAGGCGGGCACACTTAAAATTTGAAACACCAGTAGGCCTAAGTGAGAGTTCTGAACCTAATATGCATATAATATCTACTGATTATGCATTTCAAATACCTCTAAACTGTTTTAAAATATTCTCATGCAGGCTCTAACCCATTTTTTGCAAATCTATTTTCTTTGGAAAAACCATTCTAGGTGCCCATCCATAAGGAGGCCCAGCTTAAGAGATCATTATCATTTTTCGTTCCTATAGTTGTTGTGGCTGATTGCAGGACTTACTTTCTTGACGCCTTCGTTCATTTCAGATTCGATACATCCCTATTTTATTCTAGTCGGGCATGTCTCCCTTCTTCTGTTAGGAGTGATTACAGAGACATTGTACTTCCTTTATTTATGTCATTGGATTTAGACTTTTGATTTTGGATTATTGTATTAGAGTTCCAGACTGGGGTGTTTACTCCCGTCATATTTTATTGGATTTCGTGTTTCATTTATTATGGAGTTGATTAATTTAGTATGGTGAATGTGTTGTTCAAGTATTTAATAGTTTTAAATCTTTGTATGTTAAATAAAAAGATAAAATTTTGACATCAACTTTTCAAATACTAGGTGGTTAGTAAATTTAAAAACTTTTTTTGTTGTGATGCTAAGAATGAACCATTTTGGATATTTTTTTTAATAAAGGCCTGACCACTTGATATTTAATTAAGAGAGGTGTCACATATGGTATCAGAGCACCAGGTTCTAAAGTCATTTAGGATCTGTGCGGCTTATTATGCTTTTAGCGTAGGATGATTTAATATAGATCCCTATTATTAGGAATGTTGTATTCATGATTATGCATTTACGTCTTCAGCTAATTGAGATTTATTGAACCGAAGATTTATGAAAGAAAAATTATCATTTCAGATGCCTCCCTGACGTGCATCTCGGGCTAACAGAAATGCCCAACCAGAGCCTCAGCCACTGCCAGTCTAGGATGCTATGAATGCTGTAGAGGTTTCCGCAATAGTGGTACATGCGGTGAATGCAACTTTGGTAGTAGTACAGCAGGCCCCACCCCAAGCACACGCAGTAGCACCGGCTCAGGTGCAGGTGTTCCCTTCTGCTTGGGAGAGAGTTAGATATTCCTTCCAGAAGGCACATCCCCCGGAGTTTTAGGGGAGTTCTGATGTTGTTACTGCAAGTCAATGGAAAAAGGACATTCATAGGCACCTAAGGATGTACGAGTGCATCGAGTTATAAAGACAGATACTAGCTACCTCTAAGCTAGTCGGGGCAGCCTTATAGTGGTAGGAGTCCACTACCATAGCTGGTGAGAGAGACAGCATGACTATTTAGGAATTCGGGGTGCGGTTTGATCACAAATATTTCCCTTTCGTCATCCAGACTGAGATGAGGTGGAAATTAATGGACCTCACCCAGGAGGGGAAGACTATTGCTGAATACAAGGAGGAGTTTACAAGGCTAACCAATTTGGTACTAGGAGAGGTATCTACTGAAGAGAAGAAAATAGAGATATTTAGGAATGGTCTTGCCTGTAGGATCCAATATCACCTTCTGGGTAATCTATCTCCATAGTCATATAGTGATGTGTTATATGTTGCTTTGTTAAATTGCTAGGACCACTGCTTCCATGTTAATGGAAGCAAATGAGTTGGGAATCCATCCAGCAGGGCAGGATAGGGGGTGGCAGTGCCAGCGGGGGACCATCAGCTCAGAGTCAGCATAGATAGGGTTAGCAAAGTTCCCACTAGGGGGATCCTGCTAAGAGATTCAGATTCAGTGATTCCAGGTAGGCACATGGAGGTTTTTAATAGGGCCAAAAGATCCAGTGAGGTCAACAGGGCCAGCATAGCCATTGAAGGTGTGGAAATAGCTAACAGAGATAGGGACAGTCGGGTCAGGGAGGAGGAAATTTTGTAGGTAAACGCTTTACTTGTATCAAGATTGGACACAAATACCGGGAGTGCCCTGAGAAGGTCAAGGCCCCACAGTAATAGTAGGGTGCTCGCCAGGAGCCCAAAGGCCCATCTTCCCATACGCCCTTCCAACACCAGTTCAGATGCTAGCATTGCCCCCCATTCTAGCCATTTCAGCAACCCCACCTCAGTAGGGGTAGTTACAGTATGGGCATGTGTACAACATCCATAAGGCTGTAGCACCATAGGATCCACCCTCTCTTGAGGTTATGTTTATCATCCATGGCATTTTTGGGTGAATTTTATTTGACACTGGGAGTTCACACTCACGCATATCCACTAGATTTGCATTGTTCGCAGGGTTGTTAGACATGGCCAACAATATGATTTCTTATATAGACTCATCATTGGGTAAAGGGAAGCAGATTTTCTTTATATGTTGGGGTGTGATTATAGAGGTTAGGAGTCTTATTTTACCTGCTGATAGATATGTCTGAGTATGACACCATTATAGGCATGGATTGGCTAGTCGCATATAGTGCCATGATTGATTGTTATAGTAGGAGCATTATTTTTGCTATTCTGAGAAATGAGATGTTTCTAGTGGTGATGTCTCATCCCAAGGGAGGATCATCCACCCATTTGTATTATATAGAAGAGGATACCTCTCATGAGGTATTGATTTCTCTTGACTCGATTTCGGTTGCCTGCGAGTTCACCTATGTGTTTCAGGAGATACCGAGATTCCCACCTAGAAGGGAGATAAAGTTTGTGACTGATTTAATGTCGGTCACTCGAATGATATCCTGTGCGCCTTATTAGATGGATCATATGGAAATGACGGAGTTACGGTATCGGATTGAACAGATTTTGGGTGCACCATTTCTATTTCTGAAGAAAAGATATGGATCCTTATGACTGTGCGTAGATTATTAGGAGTTGAATAATGTCATGATACGAAATGAATATCTGTTGCCTCGCATCAATGACTTATTCGACCATCTTAGAGGATAAACCTACTTCTCTAAAATATATTTGAGATTCGAATATCACCAGTTATGTATCATAGAGTAGGATGTGTCCAAGACTGCATTTTTAACGAGATATAGGTCCTATGAGTTTCGGGTTATGCCATTTGGGCTAACCGACGCATAGACCGTATTTATGGACTTAATGACCAGGCGTTCAGAGAGTTCTTAGATCAATTTTTGATCATCTTCATTGATGACATTTTGATTTATTCCAGAATCGAGGAGGAAAATGTCGAGCACTTACGTCAAGTACTACAAACACTATGTGAGCATTAACTGTATGCGAAGTGTGAGAAATTTGGGTTCTAGTTATGTGAGGTGAAGTTTTTGGGGCATATTGTATGGGAGAGGGGTATATCAGTGGACTCGAGTAACGTGTCAGCGGTGAGGGAGTGGGGGCAGCCATGACATCGACGAAGGTATGTTGTTTCTTGCCGTTAGTCAGGTATTACAGATGTTTCATCTGAGGATATATTAAGATTACGGGTTCGATGATTAATCTGACTCATAAGAGCATAGCATTTATCTGGGATGATACGTGTCAGTTGGCATGTTATGAGTTGAAGGATAAGTTAACATCAGCACCCGTACTAGCACTTCCCAGAGCAGGTGTGGAGTAACTTGTTTCTAATGACGCATACCTACACAGACTTGGGGGAGTACTTTATCAGGAGGATCTGGCTATAGATTTTCCCTCTCGCAAGCTTAAGCCTCAAAAAGAAATTACCCCACCCATGACTTGGATCTAGCAGCATTTGTGTTTGGCCTTCGAATTTGGAGACATTACTTGTTGGGGGAGAAATTTCGCTTGTTCACATATCACAAGTCACTACTGTATTTTTTCACTTAGAGGGAGATGAATATGCATCAGTGCGGGTGGATTGAATTTGTGAAAAACTATCAGCTCGAGATCTAGTATCACCTATGGAAGGCAAACATAGTAGCTATTGCGTTGAGCCGTAGGCCAGTGGGGGAGGTGGTCGAGGTGTAGAAGGATAAATGGAAGCAGCTAGGACATCAGGATTCGGTTGCCCGGTTATTTATGTCAGTTTTTACCATTACACCCCAGATTGTGGCGAGGGTGGTACATGATCAGGCAGAGGATCCATTTTGTCAGGAGAGGATTAAATAACTTTTGGTGGGGGGATCAGAGTCTTACTCAGTGAGTTTTAAGGGAGGCTTGCGCTTCAATAGTAGACTGATTGTTCCCGAGGGGGAGGATTTGTGACACATGGTGATGATAGAGTCATATGGGTATCAATTTATGATATATCTCGATGGGGATAAGATGTACCAGGATATGAGGCAACGATATTAGTGGAGTGGGATGGAGAGGGACATTGCTAAGTTCATCTCGAGGTGTGCCACTTGTCAGCTAGTAAAGGTGGACCACCAGAAGCCAGCAGGGTTACTTCAGCCGCTAGAGATTCCTATATGGAAATGGTAGATCATTTCCATGGACTTTATCATAGGGTTGCCTATTTCTCAGAGGGGTCATGATTCTATATAGGTGATTATGGATCTATTGACTAAAGTATACCACTTTCTAGCAATCCGGACGGATTATACTATGACAAAGTATGCACAAATTTCTATTGTAAACATATAAGATTACACGGGGTGCCCTTTGATATTGTGTCCGATAGGGATAAGATTTTTGTGTCTCGTTTTTAAAAGATCTTCCAGAAAGCCATGGGTACAGATATACGATTAAGTATGGCCTATCACCCACAAACAGATGGGCAGACTGAGCGGACTAATCAGATGATGGAGGATATGCCACGTATGTGTGTTCTTGATTTTAGGGGAGGTTGGGAGAAGTACCTTCCATTGGTAAAGTTCGGGTAAAATAACTCCTATCAGTTCACTATTGGCATGGTAGAACTTATTGTTCTCCTACCTATTAGCTAGAGGTGGGAGATAACAAGCTACTCGGGACAGAGTTAATTCAGGATACGTCAGCCAGGATTAAGATGATTAGGAGTCGCATACGAATAGTTCGGGACAGACAGAAAATCTACGCCGATACTAAGAGGTTCTTCTGAGAATTTAGTGTGGGGGACCAGGTGCTACTACACGTATATCCAATGAAGGGACTTATGAGGTTCTAAAAGAAACAAAAATTTGTACATGGGGCTATTTCCTATCATCAAGAGGATTGTATTGGTAGCGTATAGACTTGGGTTGTTGGAGCACTTGCACCGTATTTATGATGTGTTCCACATTTTTTCACTTAGATGGTATCTTCAGGATGAGTTGGCTCACACTCACATTGCAGTAGAGGAGATTGACTAACAACCTGATAGTTCGTATCAGGAGAGATCGATGGCAATCTTAGACCATAGAGAGAGGAGGTTAAGGCCGAAGTTAGTTCCACTTGTGCATGTCCAGTGGGAGCATCATAATGTTGAGGAGTATACTTATGAACGCGAGGATGAGATGCGCGAAAAATATCCAGAGTTGTTCTTGCCAAGTATACTTTTATTTTTCAAATTTTTGGACGAAATTCCGTTATTAGGGGGGAGTATGTAACACCCCGTATTTTTTAATAATTTTTAAATGTTGGATTAATTAAATTAAATAAGCGAAAGTAATGGATAATTAATCTGGATTAAAATAAATATTAACTAGAATGATAAGGGTTAGTATTTATTGATGTGAATTATATTGAATATTACTTAGTGAATACAGTAATATGTGATTTTGTACTAAATAGAATTGTCGCGAGTGAAAAATACGAGAGTTACAGTAATTTAGTCAGGACACGCGCGTGTCAGTCGTGTTAGGACTCAATTTAATGAGATAGAAAGTAATTTATTTTTTAAGTCATCCAAATGGTGATTTTGAATGCGCCAAAGTGTTTAGAAGGTTCAAGATAGTCATGAAAGTCTACTCGGGGGTTTAGTTTGGATCCCGGGGTAGTTTTAGGCCAAACTGCATTCCAGGAGGGTATTTTGGTCATTTTTATTTTTAGGGTACTTTAACCTACGAATTTCCTAAGTAAAATATATATGATAAGAGAAGGAAAGTTGGGTGAGATATGGGAGTAATAAATAGAAGTTATAGAGAATCCCTAGGAGGAAGAGGAGAGGAGTTCCAAAGGCTAAAACCATCGTTCCTACACCTTTTGCACTGCCGACACCACGGTTGCATAGATCGGAGGAAGAGGAACGCACTTATACCCATCATGTTCAAAGGATTAGACCTTCATATTAAGGCAAGTGTTTAATCTTGCTAAATTGTGAGTATGTGTGATATTCATGTTAGTTTAGGATGATTAAACCCATGAATATGTAGAGATTTGATAAAGTTTTAGGAATAGAATTAAGATTTTTTATTCAAAATCATGTTAGGTTTAATTCCCTAATGTTGGTAAATTGAAATTGATGTATTGGGATTATCAAAATGTGAAGAAATCTGGGTTTTATATTGACTCTTGAATAAATATGATGAACTAGGGTTCTTGATAACGTAGTTAGGTTTAATTTGATCAATTGATAAATCTTGACGATTGAATGATTCTTGTACATTAAAAAATCATTTATATGACTTGGTGTAGCATTTGGTATAATTGTTTTAGAGATTGGGAATGACTCATGAAGGTTTTAGAGGTAAAAAATGGAGGAAACATGTAACAGTTCATTGGAGAATATGAGACTTGTAGGGAGCAAATTGATTCGGTTCTTGGTCGAATCGATTCGGCAAGGCAAATTGATTCGCATAAGTTCCGTATCGATTCGGCAGCCCATTTTTTGCCACTTTTCCCCTTTTATTTAAAATCTTTGAAAATGGTTCGGGATCATTCATGGGATTTAATTTTATATATAAAGGGGATTAAATTTGAAACACCAGTAGGCCTAAGTTGCGTTTTAGGCTTAGCTCTATGAGTGAAATTTAAGGGCTAGATTAATTAGATTTAATGGAGAGGAAAAATCTCAATTGAAGGATAATTCAAGTCATGATAATTGGAAAGGAACGATGATTTAGATCAGTAGGATATGACTGAATTACCTACTGATATTATGTATAAGAATAATGGACACACTTCGAGTTGTAAGATATTCTCGAAAATATACGAGGATTAGTAAAATGAATAATTAGTCATACGTGAGATATTTGGGAGATAAAAATATATTACATATGGGATGTATAATATATGTAGGGAGTATATCTATACTGATGATATAAAAATATAGGTTGTGTATATGCATATTTCAGGATTTCTTATGTATATGACATACCTACGTTACTTGCTATCACGAGAGGTTTCCATGTCGAGACTGTCATATCATGATGAGCCTTCAGGGGGATTTCTGACTTGTACCTCAGATTATAGAACCTCGCAAAGGCCTATCTATGAGAACGATAAGTTGGCGGTCATATGGGCGCGTACGTATGTGAGGAACCCATAGGTTTGGAACTATATTCACCTCCAATATATGTGATATTTATTTATGGTTCAAGAGAGATACCGAACCTATCGTTCTTTATACGGTGTGTGATGTACGAGAACATGATAGAAGATTATGCACGCACCGCGAGTCCTAGTCTAAGGGTATTGTAGTTGCACGTATGTAATTAGAGATATACATGTATACTTGTGATTAAATCCTACTATTTGTGCTTAGTAGAAGAGAAAGATAGTAATATCTAAATGTATAGAAGTATGTGAGTAATTAAATTTATATGAGGAAATATAAATGTGTAATAGACACAGAAAATAAATTACTGTATGGGTAACACATGTGAGTACCAAAAGTTTGTAGATGAAGTGAAATACTAAAACCAAACTAGTTAGTAGGGGTAGCATAACTAGGACGGATTAGGAGTATACGTTAGGTGTGTAGACTAGTTGAGGGGTGAGGACCTCAAGTGAGAGCCGTGAACCTAACATGCATATAATTCTACTAATTATCCATTTTAAATACTTACTAAACTGTTTTAAAATATTTTCACTCGGGTTGTGACCCGTTTCTGGCAAAACTATTTTCTTTTTAAAAACCATTTTAGGTGCCCAGCCACAGGGAGGCCCAGCTTAGGAGAGATGATAGGTATGGTGGTGTTTTCTTCCCCCTTTATGTGGTGGTGGTGTTGAAGATGCAATTGGAGTAGGAATTAGTGGTTTTAGCATATGGAACCTCATTTCTTCTCCCTCTTATGTTCTCTCTGCAACTTTATTAATTGTAACCCTCGAATACTCCTATTCCGAGATGATATAAACCTCTAAATTTTGTAGGTCATATTTCCCCCAAAATAGAAATGACTCAAATACCCCTTTGGGTGCTGGTTTGGCTTAAATGTGCCCTGGAACCCAAACTAAACCCCCGGGTAGACTTTTTTGACTATATTGACCCTTATAGACACATTGGCGCACTCAAAACAAACATTCAATTGACTTGAAAGTAAATTATTTTTTATTTCATTAAATTGAGTCCCGACACGACTGACATGTGCGTCCCGACTAAAATACTATAACTGTCGTATTTTTCACTCGCGACAATTTTAATATATTCATAATCCCGTATTACTTTATTTATTAAGTAATACTCAATATAATTCACATCAATAAATACTAACCCTTGTCTCACTAGTTAAATCATGCAATAGGCATACACACAACCTATATTTTTATATCATCAATATAGGTATATTCCCTACCTCTATTATACATCCCATACGTAATATATTTTTATCTCTGGAATATCTCATGTATGACTAATTATTCATTTTACTAATCATCGTATATTTCCAAGAATGCCTCACCACATAAAGTGTGTCAATTATTCTATACATAATATCAGGAGGTATCACTCATATCCTACTGATCTAAATCACCGTTCTTCTCAACTTATCATGACTCAAATTATCCTTCAATTTAGATTTTTCCTCTCAATTAAATCTAATTAGTCTAGCCCTTAAATTTCACTCATAGGGAGAAGCCTAAAACCCAACTAAAGCCTACTAGTGTTTCAAATTTAATCCCCTTTATATTTAAAATTAAATCCCATGAATGAATCCCGAACGATTTTCAAAGATCCTAAACAAAAGGGGAAAAGGGGGAAAATTGGGCAGTCAAATAAATTCATCCTTGATCCGAATCGATTCTCCATGCCAAATAGATTCGGCCAGGAATCAAACCGAATCTCCCCCTATAGGTCTCGTCTTTTCCAATTCACTGTTATGGGTTTCCTCCATTTTTAACCTCTAAAACCTTCAAGAATCATTCCCAAACTTCAAAAAAATTATACCAAAGTTATACCAACTCATTTAATATTACTTAGTGAATAAAGTAATATGTGATTTTGAAGTTATTAGAATTATCGCGAGTGAAAAATACGACAGTTACAGTAATTTAGTCGGGACGCTTGTGTTAGTCATGTCGGGACTCAATTTAATGAGATAGAAAGTAATTTATTTTAAATTCATCAAAATGGTCATTTCGAGTGCGCCAAAGTGTCTAAAAGGGTCGAAATAGTCAAAAAAGTCAACCCGGGGGTTTAGTTTGGATCCCGGGGCAGTTTTAGGCCAAGCAGGCATCCCGAGAGGGCATTTTGGTCATTTGTATTTTTGCGGAAATTTAACCTACAAATTTCCTAAGTAAAATATACCTAATAAGAGAAGGAAATCTGGGTGAGAGATGGGAGAAACAAAGAGAAGTTACTAGGAAGCCATTGGAGGAAGATGAGAGGAGTTCCAAAGGCTAGAACCACCATTCCTACACCTGTTCAGGAGGCCATGGGTACGGAGTTGTGATTTAGTACTGTCTATCACCTTCAGATGGACTAGAAGACTGAGCAGATGAATCAAATGTTAGGGGATATGCTATGAATCTGTATCCTTGATTTTATAGGAAGTTAGAAGCAATATCTCCAACTGGTGGAGTCTATGTACAATGACTCCGATTAGTTTATGGTTGGCATAGTTCCATTCGAGGCATTATACAATAGACCTTGTTGTTCATTAATTATTGTAGAGAGGTGGGGAAAAAAAGATTCTCGAGTCATAGGTGATTCAAGATACCTTTGTCAGGATCAAGATGATTTAGAGTCTGATACGGGTAGTTTGTGACAGATATAAAAGTTATCAAGAGTTTGAGGTGGTGGACCATGTATTTTTGTGAGTATCTATTACGAAGGGGATTATAAGGTTCGCAAAAAAATGGAAATTGGCTCTAAGATATGTGTTGACATTTCCTATCATCGAGAGGATTGGACCCGTGGCATATAAACTTGGGTTGTCGGAGCACTTGCATCGGATTTATGATGTATTACAAATTTCTGCATTGAGGAGATATCTCCGAGAATACGATGCAAGTGCTCTGGAAACCCAAGTCTATACGCTACCAGTCCAATCCTCTCGATGATATTAAATGACCCCACGTATCTCGATGTCAATTTTCCTTTCTTACTAAACCTCATAATCCCTTCATAAAAGATATGCATATTAGCACCTGGTCCCCCACACTAAATTCTCGAAAGAATCTTTTAGCATCGGTGTAGCTTTTCTGTCAATCCTGGGTTATCCGTATGCGACTCCGAATAATATCAATCATGGGCGACGTATCCTGAATTAACTCTGGCTTGAGTAGCTTGTTGTCCCCTACCTCTAGCCAAGAGGCAAGATAACAACAAGGTCTATTATACAACGCCTCAAATGGAGCCATGCTAATAGTGAACTGATAGGAGTTATTGTATGCAAACTCCACCAGTGGAAGATATTGCTTCCACCTTCCCATAAAATCAATAACACACATACACAACATATCCTCCAGCTTCTGATTAGTTCGCTCAGTCTGCCCATATGTCTATGAGTGATAGGCCATACTCAATCGTAATTTTGTGCCTATGGCTTCATGGAAGCTCTCCCAAAAACAAGACATAAAAATCTTATCCCTATGGGAGATGAAGTTAACTTATCCTTTAGCTCATCAAATTCCAACTAGCATGCATCATCCCAGACAAAAGGTGAGCCCTTGCAAGTCATATTGGTCATCGGAACCGTAATTTTTGAAAATACTTGGATGAACCATCTATAATACCGGTTTAACCCTAAGCAACTACGTAACTCCATCGTTGTCGTGGGCTGCCCCCGCTCCCTCACCGCTGACACTTTACTCGAGTCCACTGTTATTCCCCTCTTTTTAATAAAATATGCCCCAAAAAATTCACCTCACATAACTAGAACCCACATTCCTCAAACTTCGCATACAACTGATGCTCACGTAGCGTTTGTAGTACCTAATGTAAGTGCTCGACATGCTACTCCTCAGTCCTGGAATAAATCAGAATGTCATCAATGAAGGTGATCATAAACTGATCTAATAACTCTTTGAACACCCTATTCATTAAGTCCATAAATATGATTGGTGCATTAGTTATCCCAAATGGCATAACCTGAAACTTGTAGGACCCGTATCTCTTCAGAAATGCAGTCTTAGACACATCCTGCTCTCTGATACATAACTGGTGATATTCAGATCTCAAATCTATTTTAGAGAAGTAGGCTACTCCTCTAATCTAGTTGAATAAGTCATCGATGTGAGGCAATAGATATTTATTCCGTATTGTGAGTTTATTCAACTCTGGATAATCTATGCACAGTCGTAAGGATCCATCCATTTTCTTCAAAAACAGAACTGGTGCACACCAAGGTGAGGTACTCCGGGGTATGAAACCATGTCCCAATAACTGTTCAATTTGATCCCGTAACTCCCTCATTTTCATAAGAGCCATCCGATAAGGCGCATGGGCTATCGATCGAGTGCCCAATATTAAATCAATCACAAACTCTATCTCCCTGCTAGGTGGTAATCCTGTTATCTCCTGAAACACATCGAAGAAACTATAAGCAACCGAAATCGAGTATAGATAAATCACTACCGTTGGCGGTATGAGCCTTATGATGAACATATTTACTGTTGGGTAGCGAAACTTTTCGGTGTCTCCAGTAGGAGAATGAGTGTGTACACTAGGACATTTATATTGTATTGCTGATTTTACTACTTTTGGGATTTGTAAAAGTAAAATTTATTATGGTCATTTGTAGTTACTGGATATCGAAGGTTTGAGCGGTATTTATGATAAGGCTATCATGTTTGTTATTCCAGGGTGAGATATATTGTTTTACGAGGCATCACCTGAAATAGGATTGGGCCGGCCTATTTAAATTATATTGTATATTGGACTTCGTTGAGCATGTTGTCTTGTTATATTTGATCCCAGTGTGTAGGTACTTCTGAATGACGTGATTCAGGGTGCTTTGTGTTTATTCTTAAGCAGAGAGGTATAGCTCATTATTTATATAGCATTGAGAACTTGTGATAGTAAGAGAGACGTATTGTATGTCATCTTTAGTGGAATGAGAGTAGATGAGTAGACTTTTTATGTCAGCGGATGGGACTTTGGAGGTATATGTTATGGACCGAGGGCCTAACGGATCTCGACAACCGGCAAGGTTAGGTAGTAGTGTATCAGGGGGGTTATTTATTTGGATTTAGCTTTGCGAGACATCCAACGCATGAAACTTAGCGAACATTGGAGGTTGAGAGAATTTTAGTCCTTAGGACTCGGGTTTAGTACCCTATTTATTGTACATATATGTGATTATAGCTGGGAGTTGATAGTTATATTACCATTTGAGGTCGGTAGAATCGAATAATGCTGGTATGAAAAATAGTGTAGAACGTTTATACCAGGAGTATATTGGTGGGGAAATATAGAGAATAATTAAGTTACGATTAGTAGGTTAGTCGATTATAACCCCACTATATAGTCATGACAAGTATGCAAGAACTAATTTAACATGAGTCTGTTACCTTTAGTGGAATTGTGCAGAAATTCACGGGGATAGGGTGTATGGGTGCCCTAGTTAGTTGAGATTTTCAATATCTTTCACGATGAGTAGACATATAAATTTATCAAATAAATCTAGACGCATTAGAAAATTAGAAACTGAAACAAAATAGGACAAAGAGAATGTAGTGACATTAAGAGCGAGGCGAGTCACCAGGAACCGAAGAGTGGACAAAAATGAGTGATTATAATGTTAAAAAGTACACGAAATGTACACTTTAGATTTTAGGGGATGATTAGGAGTTACTCTATGCAGAAGAGTAACATGATGAGAGTAACATCAGAACCAACTAGAGACGTAAAAGTCTAAACGTTAATAGTTAGGTATGATTATAGATGTCTTCCACGAACGGATTGATCACTAGCTCGAAGGGTAGATCATAGACCACCGGACTAAAGAGTACCGTGATGAAGGGGTACTAATAATAACATAATGTTCCAAACTTTGGAAAGATGTATAATTATATGTGTAATATGAAAAAATAAATAAGGGAGTTGACACTTGGGTATGTTGGAGTTTTCTCCAGTAAGAAAAATACTTTAGCCATGAGTAGAGAGGCTCATAATAGTGACAAAAAAATGAAATTTAAGAGTGTTATGTAGGCACCAGGGTAAATTGGTAGAGTAATGAAGAGCTATTTAGATGTGTGATGACTAAAGAAAATTAGTCACTAGATGGAACGGTAGCGGAAGACCGATGGACTAAAGAACACCGTTAGTAGAGTTATAGCGTGAAGAGCAGAAGGACATAACTGGGATAGTGAGATTACATGGGGTGCCACTTGAGGTCGTGTCCAACATGGACAAAATTTTTGTGTCCCAATTTTAGGAGAGTGTCCAGGAGGCCATGGGTATGAAGTTACGATTGAGTAAGGTCTATCACCCGCAGATGAATGGGAAAACTGAGCAGACGAATCAAATGTTAGGGGCTATATTACCAATGTTTATCATTGATTTTAACGTAAGTTGGGAGCAGTATCTCTCGCGGGTGGAGTTGGCGTACAACGAATCCTATTAATTTACGGTTGGCATAGCACCATTTGAGGCGTTATACAATAGACCTTATCGTTCGTTTTTTATAAGCGAGCGGTGGGGGACAAAAAGCCTCTCGAGCCAGAGGTGATTCAGGATACCTTTGTCAGGATCGAGATGATTCAGAGTCGAATACGGGTAGCTCATAACAGATAGAAAAGCTACGCCGATGCCAAGAAGTTCTTTCGAGAGTTTGATGTGGGGGACTAGGTATTTCTGCGAGTATCTCCTATGAAGGGGATAATGAGGTTCGGGAAGAAAGGAAAATTGGTACCTAGGTACATGGGGCCATTTCCTAAAATAGAAATGATTGGATTGGTGGCATATAGACTTGGGTTACCGAAGCACTTGCATCGGATTCATGATGTATTCCATATTCTTGCACTGAGGCAATATCTCCGGGATGAGTTTGCTCACGCTCACATTAGATTGAACGAGATTGATTACAACCCTATAGTTCATATGAAGAGAAATTGGTGGCTATCTTATACCATAGCGAGAGGAGATTGAGGTCGAAGGTATTCCCTCTTGTACGTGTTCAGTGGGGGCATCATAATGTCGAAGAGTCTACTTAGGAGCATGAGATGAGATGCACGAAAACTATCCAGAGCTATTCATACGAGGTATTCCTTTTTTCGAATTTCGGGATGAAATTCTGTTATAAGGGGGGAAGTATGTAACACCCCCTATTTTTACTGATTTTAAATATGGGATTAATTAAATTAAATGCGAGAAATTAATTGGAAATTAATTCGGATTAAAACAAATTTTAACGCATGAGACAAGGGTTAGTATTTATTGATGTGAATTATATTGACTATCACTTAGTGAATAAAGTAATATGGGATTATGAATATATTAAAATTGCAGCGAGTGAAAAATATGATAATTATAGTATTTTAGTCGGGACGCGCGTGTTAGTCGTGTCGAAACTCAATTTAATGAAATAAAAAGCAATTTATTTATAATTCACCTGAATGGTCTTTTTAAGTGCGCTAATGTGTCTAAAAGGGTCAAGATAGTCAGAAAAATCTATCCGGGGGTTAGTTTGGGTCTTAGGGCACTTTTAGGCCAAAATGGCACCCTGGAGGGATATTTTAGTCATTTATATTTTTGAGGAAATATGACCTACGAAATTTAGAGGTTTATATCATCTGAGAATAGGAGTCTTTGAGGGTTACAATTCATAAAGTTGCAGAGAGGCCATAGAAGGGAGAAGAGATAAGGTTCCAAAGGCTAGAACCACCAATTACTACTCCAATTTCATCACCAAACCATCACCACGTAGATTGGGGGTTAAGGAACACCACTATACCCATAATCTCCAACGGAGCAGACCTACTGTAAAATTCAAGTGTTTAAAGTTTCTAATTTATAAGCATATAATGTATCCATGTTAGAATAGGATGATTATTCCCATGAATTTGTAGAGAATTGAATCAATCTTCGAAGGTTAAACTATACTCTTGAGTTAGAATAATGTTAGGTTAAATTACTTGAGTTGTGTAGGATGAAATTAATGAATTGGGATTATCCAATTATGAAGAAATATGGGTTATATAATGATTCTTAAATAAAAGTGATGAACCAGGGTTTTTGAGAACTTAATTGGAATTAGTTTGATTCATTGATGATTACTGATGATTTCATGATTCTTGTACGTTAGAAATCATTCATATATGTTGGTATAATGTTTAGTATAATTTTTTGGGAGTTTAGTAATGATTAATGAAGGTTTTGGTGTTCAAAATGGTGAAACATGTAGTTGCTTAACGAATAAGACAATACCTGTAGGGGCGAATCGATACAGACTAGGGCCGAATCGATTCAGCTGCCTAGATTTTTGCCACTTTTCTCTTTTTATTTAGAATCTTTGGGAAATGTTCAATACTCACTTGTTGGATTTAAATTAAAATATAATGGGGAATATATTTATGTACTATTAGGCCTATGTTGGGTTTTAGGCTTGGCCCTATGAGGGAAATTTAAGGGCTAAATAAATTAGCCTTAATCTAGAGGAGAACCCTAATTTGAGGGATAATTCGAGTCATGAAATTCGAGGAAAACTATGACTTAAACCAATAGGATATGAGTAATCTACCTACTGATATTATGTTAGAGAATAATGAACGCACTTCGAGTGGTGAGAGATAGTTGGGAACGTACGATAAGAAGTAAAATTTTAATTTACTAATACGTGGGATATTTGGGACATAAATATAAAATGTATGGGACTTATTATATAAGACGTTCATTTGCTTATACCGATGATACAAATATACGGGTTCTGTGTATACCTATTATATGATTTTTATAAGTATGACATACCTACTTTGCTTGCTAACACTGTAGGTTTCCGCATCAGGACAGTTATATCCTGATAATCCTTTCGGGGATTTTTAACTTGTACCTTAGAATATAAAACCTAGGAAAGGCCTATTTGTGAGAACGATAAGACGACGGTCATAATGGTGTGTAGTTATGTGCCTAGCCCATAGGCTTGGAACTATATTCGCCTCCAATATATGTGATTTTTATTTATGGTTCGAGTGAGATACAGAACCAACAGTCCTTTATACAATGTGTGATGTATTGGGACATGATAGAAAAGTATGCGTGCACCGTAACTGAGCTTTGAGATGTCGTATTAGTGTGCGTGTGTGTGTGTGTGTATATATATATATATGCACTTGTAATTTATTCTACTGTTTGTTCTTAATAGATAAGAAAGATAGTGAAATCTAAATAACCTAAGTATGTGAACACTTAACTGCTAATTGGGAAAATTCTTCTTGATTTAAAAGATAGGGAAATATTTGATAATGTATTGTGTGAGAAATACGGGTGGACACTATGAGTAATAGTTTAAAAAGGGTAATGTAATCGAACTAGTTAGGCGTTGTAACAGTAACTTGAATTATCTAAAAGTACGTTATCGTGCACACTAGACTAGAGGTGATTTTTCTCAAGTGAGAATCGTGAACTAATATGTATATAATATCTTCTTTAAGCATTTTAAATACTTTCTAAAATGTTTTAAACTATTTTCTACTCGGGCTCTCACCCATTTCTTTCAAATTTATTTTCTTTGTGCCAACCATTTTTAGGTTCCCAGCCATAGGGAGGCCCAACTTTGCAGTTCATTTCCATTTTCCATTGTTGCAGTTGTTGTACTCTATTGCAGGTTCTAGTTTGACAGACGCCTCCATTTCCTTACATATTTGATGCACACATTACTTTATCTCAGTCGGACATGTTGCCCATTTCCCATTCGTAGTTTTCAGGGGAAATTGTACTTCTTTTTATTATTCAGTGGTGGATTTAGTTTTATAGATTATTGTATTAGAGTTTTAGACTGGGGTGTTTACTCCCGTCATACTACATTTGATTCAGTATTTCATTATTTTTGGTGTTGATTAATTTAGTATGGTGAATGTGATGTTTAATTATTTAATTATTTTAAATCATTGAATGTTAATAATAAAGATAAAATTTGACACCATCTTTTCAAATACTAGGTGTTTAGTAAATATTAAAAAGTTTTTCGGCTGTGATGCTAAGAATGAACCAATCTGGATATTCTATTTTTAATTTAATAAAGGCTACCCTTGTAATGAGATCTCTCGAATTATCCCGTTTGGACAGTTTGAGACTGCATAGTTTCTATATAATGATATTTTCGGTGGCTTTAAATTTTTACTTTTGGGGGAAGTTCTGTTTTTATATCTTAATTTTCTATGGGTACATACTAGATGATGTGATGTTAAGTGTTATTTCAGTTGATAAATTGAAATTACACTTACACTTGTGAATCTATATCATGTTCTTGGAGAACTATTAGGATATGCTGTAGAATTTTCCTTAAATTCTAACAATGTGCATGAGTTGTTAAGTATATTATAGAAATATGCAGTATTAAATGGGATAGGACCACTCACCTTTTAGAGGAGATGGAGGAAATAGGAATTAATATTATAAATTGAAATTGGTTTTGGTATTGTAAGGACACAAATTTCCAATTGAGTCCATTACAGTTTTGGCTCAATTCCGGACAAAAACATTTATGTCATAGAATAGTTTTTAATTGTATCCATTCACGCCTATGACGGGTTAGTTGAAGACGTAGAGGCCGAGTTATTAAAGCTTCATCAAATACCATGTGCATTGTGCCTCGTTTCTACGTCATCAACATGGTTCCATTACTCCTATGGTACGAATGCATTTTAGTACATATATAGGAGCTTGGAACAATATTTATATGGGGGTAGTTTTTTTTTTAAACTGTGGTTTATTTTAAGAAAGATTTATTTAAAACTTTAATATAAACTATTTAAAGTTACTCAGCTAAATCTCAATTTTTTCATCTTTCTGGAAGTTCGTTCGAATTGTCATTCGAACGAGTTTTTCGTTCGAACGAGAATGTCGTTCGAATGTGGTCTGCCAACGAGCTCCCACTAAGTCCACTGGAATGTCGTTCGAATGAGATGGCTGTTCGAACGAGAATTCCAACGAGATTTCTAATGAGTTCAACTTTTATACACTGGAACTTTGTTAGAAGGCTCGTTCGAATGAGTTTTGGCGGGAACGGTTTATTGGCAGTTTTGAGCAGTTTTTCCCACTTTTTCCACTACTTTACCCCACTAAATTTTGCCAGATTATCTATTTGCAGGAACCAACTTTGAAAAATCAACGTTTTCATAATATTCTAACACCTACAGTTTTGAGAGTTCATCTTTCCTAAGAAAAAATTCAAGTTTGAGTGTCCATTTTTCAAAGAAGAATCCTTGAGACACCATTGTTTCACCCATTTTTTAGTTTATCCAAGTTTCTATATATATATACATTGCTTGGAGTTTTGGCACCGGTTTATCTCTACCATTGGAAGATTTTTTGGGTTTTCTTCTAAATCCCTCAAAGAAGAAGAAGTTGTTTTTAGTTGCGGCATTCTCACATGGTGAAAGGCACCATGTGTGGTTGACAGTGTACCTAGTTTCTCATTGGTGGATTCCAAGGTTCCAGTGGAGTCCGGGATTGTCGACTAAGCAGAGGTATTTGCAAAGAAGACGCGTCGGGTCTTAAAGGAGTCGAGCCGAGTGTTGTAAGTCATCTTGCTTGTAATTGTAATTCCGTACTTAGTGGACTTAAGGCTAGGGAAGTCTGAGGTTGTTTCTCATTGTGGCGTTTTCTCATACATCGAGTCATAGTGATTCAATTGTTTACTTTATCTTTTGCAAATTCACCTAGAACGCACGCCTAGGTAAAAAGATAAAATTTGGTTTAAATCACTACTTAATTAATTTGGTGCAAATTATTTTGAGTAATGTTTAATTTATTTATTTCAAGTCAATCACTTAATTTGATAAAAAAAAATTGGCCTAACTTGGTAATATTGAAAATATGACTTAGGCAAATTTCTAGGACTTGGGTTAAATTAATCATGTTTAAGTGAAATTACAATTGTGTGTGTGTTTCATCATATTTCACTTGGTGTTTAATTTTAATTTGAGAAGAATTTTTTTTTGTTGTTGAATTGAACCATCATCTCGCTTTCGCATATTTAAAAAGGAAATTAATATTTTTGGTAAGATTTTAAAAATTGGGGGTGCTTTCCTTTTCTCAAATTGGTATCAGTGCCAAAACGATAAGTTATTTCGTTAAAGATTCTTTAAATATTTTTGGCTAAAATGGAATTTTCCCCATTCTCAAAATTTCCTATTTTTAATGGTTCTAATTACGCCTACTGGAAAGCGCGGATGAAATCGGCACTTAAATCTATCGAAGAGAGGGTTTGGATGTATGTAGTTAACGGGTGGTCCCCACCAACACATTTAGTAGATAATGAACGTGTTCCCAAACTGGCCGATAAATGGAGTGAGAACTAATTTAAACTTTCTAATTTTAATTCCTGAGGTTTAAATGCCTTGTTTAGTGCGGTCACACCGGATGAATTTCGTCGTATTATGACGTGTGAAACCGCTAAAGAAGCTTGGGATATTTTACAACTCACTCATGAAGGTATAAGTGTCTTTAAAGCTTCAAATCTCCAAAACCTCACCACTCAATTTGAAACCATCAAAATGAACGAAAAAGAAACTTTTGTTGAATTTTATGCTAGACTTTCAGATATTGTTAATTCATCTTTCAATTTGAGAGAGAAAATACCCAACAACCGAGTAGTAAAGAAAATTTTAAGGTCTCTACCCGATAGATTTATTCCAAAAGTGACCGTTTTAAATTCTTTACCAACTTTAGCCTCCACGAAATTAGAAGAGCTCGTAGGTGATTTACAAACCTATGAACTGGACATGTTTCCCTCTAAATATGAAAAGAAAATTGAAAAGGGCATTTCTTTAAAAGCTCGAAAAGAGGATAAACAAGTAGTAGAGAGCGAGGGTGACAGTGACTCGGAAGACATGGCCTTATTTGCTCGAAAATTTCTTAAATTTAACAAAGATAAATTTAAAAATGATTTTAAGAAATTTGAACTTCTAAGCATGACAAAGCCGAAAAGATCCCTAAAACTCCTAAAGAAAATTTAAATAGGGACGAGTCAGATAAGTGTTTTGGTTGTGAAGGGTATGGCCATAGTGCTTTTGAATGCCCCACTAACTCAGGAGAGAGCGTAAGCGACCCATTTCATATAATGCGACCCTTAGTGACAGTGATAAGGAAGAGGGACCGAATTCCCCCACTAAGCCCAACTTTGTGGCTTTTATGGCTAGTCATGTGAGCACTGATAGTGAATCTTCTCATGAAGATATTCAAACACATGACACTTCTATGGTCAAAGTTTTTTATTCCCTTATTTTTTATGGTAGTGAGAGTGAAAGATAGAGAGAGAGAGAATGAAAATGAAGAGGTTGATGAGAGTGAACTTCAAGTTGCTTTTCAAGAATTATTTGAAGAATCTATTAAATTGAAAAGAGATAATTTGAAGTTAGAAGCTTGTTTGAAAGAGCGTGTCAAGTTCGTTGATGAGAGTGCATTAGTGTAAGACCTTAGGACATGAGAGAGATCTCTTCGAGAGAAGCTATAATATATAGAAGGATAGAGAGATAGCCTTATAGGTTTAATGGAATCCTTGAAAAAGGAGCTTCTCGAGTTTGAAGAGAGAAATGTTTTGTTAGAGTCTAAAATTATAGAATTAGAAATTAAACTAAAAGACTCTAGCAAAGTCAAATTTTATTTGGAGTGTAGGTCCGAAAAACTAGATAAGATCTTAGGAACGGTCCAAATAAAAAATGACTTGTGTGGTTTAGGCTTCGATACTTATAGTGAATCAACACATAAAGCCAAAACCAATGTTTAGGGAGAATCAACTAGGAAAGCTTTTAGAGATCACTCCTTGGGTAAATATTTTCTCCGTGAGTTTAGGTGTTCACATCGTGGTCGAAAAGGTAATCTTAGGAAATTTTGTTTCGATCTTAAAAGAGGTCCTAGAAAATCCCAACGTAAGGAAACCAAGGTAGCCAAGATTCCTACTCCCCAAGATTATCATTCGTCATTAGTTTTGGTTAGGATATCCGACTTGGTAGCTTTACATGATAGGATTTTTGATTCTCATTTACTTTCACATGCTTCCTCCCTTGCAAAATCTAAAGGTTGAATGTGTTAGTTTTGTTTACATACTCTAGCCTTTTATGCTTCATATTATATATCATTGCTAGGTGTATGCATGTTTAGTCATTTTCTAGTCATTTCTTTATTTCATATCTCATGCTAGAAATCATGACTTGTTTATCTTTCGTATTTTATTTATTTCATTCCAGCTTGTATTAAATGAAAAATACAAAAAGATTTTTGTTTATCATTTGTGCTTTATCTTTTAGTAATTTAGGCTTAATGAAAAATACAAATGATTTTTTTTTGTCTTTTGAGTAAATACTTTTATTTTTGGTCAAAAATTATAAAAACTCAAAAAGATTTTTTTGTGTGTGTATTTTAGTTTGACACACTTTATGTGGCATATACTTGTGTTTGAATCCCATCTTTTACTCTCCCATGTGGCTAGAACTTTTGGTTTAGATTGTCAATCCTTATTATGTTCTTTACCATGCTTACATGGAGTTGTTGGATTTTGTGTTATTTAAATGGATTCTATTTCTATATGCCTCAATTCACACATGCACGAGCTCTTTCAAAATTTAACTTCATATGTATATTTGAGCTTTGTGAGGTGTTCTCCTACCAATCTAGTCATCTATATATTTGTCGCCTAGGAGGACTAGTGCATGTCTAAATTCGTTGCACGTGAGATTTGTGTGAGATATAAAAAAATGATATATATGAATGTGCACGGGGAAGGGCTCCGAAAGGAATTATTATCCTTTGCGAATAGTAAGCCACCGTTTGGAATGAACCTAAAAGAAATACGTGGTCCAAAAGCCTAAAAATAGAATATGGCATTAAAAAGAAAAATAATTTCCAAGGCCTATGTTTGATTGATATATTCATTAAAAAATTATATATGATTATTGAGGGAGATTGGATGGTATATCAATGGTTTGCACAATGTTGGTTTATCCTAGTTTCGCTTTCAATGTCATGACTCTATTGGTTTGTAGAATCATCAATATGCTAGGCTTGTATACATTGTGTATGTTTTTTCATTGAGTTCAATTTATATTTTCACATGAGGATATATTCAAATGTGATGAAGTTTATAATCAATTGAGAACTCCGTGAACATGTTTTAAGTGATTGGGTCTAAATTTAATTATTACTAGTTCACACCCCAACACTTCCATTTCCGTATGACACATTTTTTTCCATACGAGTGTGAAAAGATTATTTTATTTTGTGTCATTTGTGTGTTTATATCTATATATACATGCATGAGCATTATTGGTATATTTAGTCTATGTATATATATGATATTATTCTGTCTTTGCCTTGCTTTCTAGTTCATCTATGCTTTAATTCACAATCGGTATCTATCTTGTTGCATTCTTTGTTAATATCACACGCTTAATTCTTTATGTATCACATTGGTATCATTTTCTTGCATCTCAGTTGGTATCCATTATTATTTGTTGGATTAGTTATGATTTTGTTGCCCATTTGCTTTAATACTTTATGCACCATTGCTTGTTTAAATTATTTATATCACCTTTGTCTATTCCGGAACAAAAAGGGGGAGAATGATAGGGGGAGAAATTGTATCTAATCCTATTTTTATCGTATATTAGTTTAGGGAGATTTATCTTGGGGGAGACCTCTTTCTAAGTAGTTGTTTTGATAAAGGGGAGAATTAATTTAGGGGGAGTATTTATTTTAATTACATTTAATATATTGATATTCCCTATGCGTTTGATAGTTTGCTTAAGTGTGCAGGAAATCTCCTAAGTGGCAACTTCACACGCAAAGATTTTGATCCTTGGGTCTTGTGTCAAGTATTGGGTGGGATAATTTTGAGTCTAGTGAGCTTGACGGCCCTTTAGGATTTTTGTTTGGTTTTTGTCCCAGAATCGACAAAGGGGGAGATTTGTAAGGACACAAATTTTCAATTGAGTCCATTATAGTTTTGGCTCAATTCTGAACAAAAACATTTATGTCATAGGATAGTTTTTAATTGTATCCATTAAAGTCTATGACGGGTTCGTTGAATACGTAGCGGCCGAGTTATTTAAGCTTCATCAAATGCCATTTGTATTGTGTCTCGTTTCTACGTCATCAACATGGTCCCATTGCTCCTAAGGTATGAATGCATTTTAGTATATATATATAGGAGCTTGGAACAATATTTATATGGCTGTATTTTATTTTTAAAACTGTGATTTATTTTAAGAAAGATTTATTTAAAACTTTAATATAAACTATTTAAATTTTCTGGGCTAAATCTCAATTTTTTCATCTTTCTGGAAGTTCGTTCGAATTGTCGTTCGAACGAGTTTTTCGTTTGAACGAGATTGTCGTTCGAACGTGGTCTACCAACGAGTTCCCATTAAGGATACTGGAATGTCGTTCGAATTGTCGTTCGAACGAGATGGTTGTTTGAACGAGAATTACGAAGAGATTACTAACGAGTTCAACTTTTGTGCACTGGAACTTCTTTAGAATTCGAACGAAAATCTCGTCCGAACGAGTTTTGGCGGGAACAGTTTATTGGCAGTTTTGAGCAATTTTCCCACTTTTTCCACTACTTTACCCCACTAACTTTTGACAGATTATCTATGTACGGGAATCAACTTTGAAAAATCAACTTTTTCATAATATTCTAACTCCTAGAGAGAGTTTTGAGAGTTCATCTTTCCTAAGAAAAAATTCAAGTTTGAGTGTTCATTTTTCAAAGAAAAATCCTTGAAGCGCCATTGTTTCACCCATTTGTTTAGTTTATCCAATTTCCTTTATATATATACATTGCTTGGATTTTTGGCACCGGTTTATCTCTACTATTGGAAGAGTGTTTGGGTTTTCTTCTAAATCCCTCAAAGAAGAAGAAGTTGTTTTTGGCTGGGGCATTCTCACATGGTGAAAGGCACCATGTGTGGTTGACAGTGTACCTAGTTTCTCATTGGTTGATTCCAAGGTTCCAGTGGAGTCCGGGATTGCCGACTAAGCAGAGGTATTTTCAAAGAAGACGCGTAGGGTCTTGAAGGAGTCAAGTCGAGTGTTGTAAGTCATCTTGCTTGTAATTGTAATTTCGTACTTAGTGGACTTAAGGCTAGGGATGTCCGAGGTTGTTTGTCATTGTGGGTTTTTCCTCGTACATCGAGGCATAGTGATTCAATTGTTTACCTTATCTTTTGCAAATTCACCTAGAACGCATGCCTAGGTAAAAAGATAAAATTTGGTTTAAATCACTACTTAATTAATTTGGTGCAAATTATTTTGGGTAATGTTTAATTAATTTATTTCAAGTCAATCACTTAATTTGATAAAAAAAAATTGGCCTAACTTGGTAATATTGAAAATATGACTTAGGCAAATTTCTAGGACTTGGGTTAAATTAATCATGTTTAAGTGAAATTACAATTGTGTGTTGTTTCATCATATTTCACTTGGTGTTTAATTTTAATTTGAGAAGTTTTTTTTTTTGTTGAATTGAACCATCATCTCGCTTCCACGTATTTAAAAAGGAAATTAATATTTTTGGTAAGATTTTAAAAATTGGGGGAGCTTTCCTTTTATCAGGTTTTATAAATTGAAATTTTAATTAGTATTAGAAATTGAAATTGGTATTTGGTTTTTGGTTTTGTGGTATAGTGTCTATCATATTTTTTGTATTAAATTCGGAAATTGAAATTTGGTTTCTCTCTCTATTTGCAACAGTAGTCGCCATCTCTCTCTCTCTCTCTCTCTGTCTCTCTATCTATCTATCTATCTATCTATCTATCTATCTATCTATCTATCTATCTATCTCTATCTCTATACACACATTTTGGTATATCCTTTATATATATATATATATATATATATATATATATATATATATATATATATATATATATATATATATACACATCTTTCTCTATTTATACACACACATAGAGATTATTGAATTGTTTGGGATTCTTGCATTGTTGTTGGCTGGTGGATTTAAAAATTTAGATGGCCACTGAGTTGGTTGACCCTATGAATTTTTAATAACAGACATCATTGTTTACATTGTACTTTTTAATTCTTGAATTGTTGTTTGATTGGTGGATCTGAACAGTTAAATTTCCATTGAGTTGTTTGGCACTAGGCATTCTCTAACATTTAGGGTTGTGATGCAAAATGAAACATAACTATGTAAAAATTGAATATAAATAAGAGATAATTAAATGAAACATACTACAAATTTTATACAATAAGTAATAAGTAATCATGCATTCACATGAGAATACATGCATGCATGTAGCTAGCAAAGAAAGTGTTATATAACAAGTAATGAGGGTAAAAGGTAATAACGGGAACCACAATAGATAATTCGTGTGTAAATTTACATTAAGTCAACTTCTTATATAACACTTGCTTTGGAGGGTTCATGCCTACATGTATTCTCATTTGAATGCATGATTTAACGGTTATGTAACATTTATAACTAATTTAAATTACATTTAGTGTGCATAGATACTAGCCTTATCATTCTTATGCGTACGCATTCAATAGCCCTTAGACCCATTCGAGATTCATTATCCCTGTAATGAGATCTCTAAAATTGTCCCGTTAGGACAGTTTTGGACCACATAGTTTATGTATAATAATATTCTTAGTGGCTTAAACTTGTTTCTTTTGAGGGAAGTTCTGTTGTTGTATCATAATGTTCTCTAAGCACATACTAGATGATGCGATGTTAAGTGTTATTTCAATTGATAAATTGAAATAATACTTACACTTGTGAATCTATGTCGTGTACTTGGAGAACTATGGGGATATGTTGTCGAATTTTTCTCAAATTGGAATAATGTGCATGACCTGATAAGTATATTACAAAAATATGCGGTCTTGAATGTGATATGACTAATCACCCTTTAGAGGATATGGAGGAAATAGGAATTATATTATTTTTATAATATAACCCCGAAAGATGAAATGTCAATCTTGTAGTAAATTATTTAATGGAAACTAAATGTTCACACCTTTGTTTATACTAATCCATGAATATACACTTCTTACCCATAATAGGTGATTATTTGTAGTAACTGTGATGGGATATCCTAAATAAAAAGAGTGGATGGGTGAGACAAATATATTATGGGATGCGTTTCCCAGATGTGCTAATGAATATGTGAAATACCCAAAGAGATGTCATATTGATGAAGAGTTGTCGTGTTCGTGTTCTAAGTGTAAGAATAGTAAGGTGTTTGAGTGGAAAATAGTTAAACTACATTTGTTAAGATGGGGTATGCAGCATAGTTATTGATTTTGGAATTTTCACGAGGAATTGAAATTTCCTTTTGTCCCCGCACAACCTTCACAACAACCTTCAACAAGCAGGATAGATATGCAAGGGGAGGACAATGTAGATCATAATATGCGATAGGATTTAGTTAATAACTCGTATGGAGTTCATGAAGCTAAAGAAAATGAGGTCACGTACGATGTACAAGGTTCAAGTGCTCATAAAAATATCATAATAAACCTTAATGATGACTACCAAAGTTTAAAATTAAAGGTGACCCAGTCATTGTACTCTCTCTGTGATAAAGATCAAACAACTTTACATGCCATGATTGGTTTGCATAGTTTGAAGACCCAATATAATTTGTCTGAAAATAGCGTGACATGAATTTTGAATTGGGTGAAGGGCTTGCTACCCAAGTAGAATACACTTCCAAATAGCTATCCTACTATGAAGAAAAGCTTGAAAGGTTTGGGAATGAAGTATAAATCAATTCATGCTTATGTGTATGACTGCACACTATACCGAAAGGAGTATGAAAATCTCGATCAGTGTCTGGTATGCGGTGAACATAGATATGTCCAATCTACTGGCAACGAAGGCACAAGCTCAAAAGTTCCTCAAAAAGTGTTGATATTTTCCCATTGGTCTTAGATTAAATTGGTTTTTCATAGTCCCATGGATAGAGAAGGCAATGACTTGGCATTCTAGGGATGAAGTAGGGGATAATCTCATCCGTCATCCTATTGATTTTACATCTTGAAAGAGGATAAGTTATGAGTATCCCATTTTTTCTCGAGAAAAGCGTGACATTGGTTTGGCAATATCAACAAATCGTTTCAATCTATTTGAAAATCTAATCGCTAATCAGAGTGTATGTCCAGTGATCCTAGCTCCACTCAACCTCCCTCCTTCAAAGTGTGTGAGACCTGAATTTTTGATGTTGTCTTTATTGATACCCAAACCAAAGGCCCCAACTGAGGACATCGATGTCTACCTGGATCCTTCGATAGAAGAATTAAATGAGTTATGGGAAGAGGATGTGCTAGAATTTGACTCTTTTAAAAAAGAAAAGTTTACACTAAAAGCTATATTGATGTGGGCAATTCATGATTTTCCAGCTTATGGGGCATTATCCGGTTCTGTAGTACATGGTTATTGATGATACCCCAAATTTGAAACAATTTTAGACTTATAATAAGTATCCCAATTATTTGTAATGATCAGTGGGTGTATTATTCTAGTGATTTATTATTATCAAACAACATTTTAATGTTTTTAATTCATTTGTACTTGATCATTTTAATGCTTGCAATAACCAGTGGGTGTATTCTTCTTGTGCTTTGTTATTATCGAATTTGAATTAAAATTGGTTTTATGGTTAGTGAATATGATAATTACGATTTTAATCAATTTAAGCATTGATTCAAAGTCCATGAAATGACCCGATATTGAAACAATATTAAGATTTATAATGTTTTTAACTTGTATTCTTCTAGTGCTTTGTTATTATTGAATTTGAATCAAAATTGATTTTATAGTTAGTGAATATGTTAATTAGGATTTTAATCAATTTAAGCATTGATTTGAAAGTCAATGAAATGATCCGATATTGAAACAAGATTAAGATTTATAATGTTATTAACTTGTATTCTTCTAGTGGTTTGTTATTATCATATTTGAATCAAAATTGGTTTTATGGTTAGTGAATATGTTAATTAATATTTTAATCAATTTAAGCATTAATTCAAAGTCCATGACATGACCCGATATTGAAACATTATTTACATTTATAATGTCATTAACTTTTATTCTTATAGTGCTTTGTTATTATCGGATTTGAATAAAAAATGGCTTTATGGTTAGTGAATATGTTAATCAAGATTTTAATCAATTTAAGCATCAATTCAAAGTTCATGACATGACTCGATATTGAAACAATATTTAGATTTATAATGTCATTAACTTGTATTCTTCTAGTGCTTTGTTATTATTGGATTTGAGAATTAATCAAAGTCCATATGCATGTTTGCACTGATAATAACAATTTTTGTAGAAAATGTCTTCATCCCAACGCAGTAGTTGAGGCAACGAGGGCTCTTCGACCACTAAGCCCCCCAATGGGGCAAATTAGGGCCCGTCATTGAGAATAATATAACATTATTGGCCACATCCCTGGATTTGATGAAGGTGATCTTTGGCTCGGGGTACACTAATTGGAGGGCCATTCCAAATGAGCTCAAGATGGGAATCCAGGGGGCACTACATGTTGTGTATTTATATTTATATTTATAAGTAACTAATACTTACTTTCTTTGCGGTTTGTATTTGTTTGATAGGATCAATTCTGTCAGCCCCCACATATTCGCTACTCCACATTGGAATAGTTGAGGAATTAATATAAGATGTGGATGAAAAATAAGCGGGCACGGTATGTTGGGAAAACCCAGGAGTCCATTTTGAGAGTGCCTGACACCTCTCCTAGAAGGATCCAGTCTCATTGGAACAGTGGAAATAGTTTATCGATAATGAGATCGATGAGCGGAAATTGACATCTCGACAATTGGGGAGGAAAAACCAGGAAAAAAAGGTGGACGTGCACTACTCTAGGCGGTTGTCTTATGCCGAGGTGGAGCACAAGATGGTAATTTTTTATTTTTCTTTAATTTTAGCTTTATAGTATTCTAATTTAGCATTACTTTGCGTTACTTACTAATTCTGTATTGTTTTATTTCAGGAGACGGGGAATGGCCATGGGTGTATGCCACATAGGCTCGATGCCTATGTAGCAATTTGGACAAAGAAGTGCAAGGATAAGGAGGTGTCCCCGAGTGTCGTAGCCACGATTGTAAATTATAATTGTTTAATTTTTTAATTACGTTATAATTTTTTTATTAACTTAATTAAATCATCTTGCACTTTTTGTCATTTCCGAAAAATCTTAAGAAAGTGCAAGACTCGTAGTCTGATGCCGACAAAGCATCTTTGGCTACGTACGCACTCGGCCAACTGCTGGAGGAGGATCACAAGGGGAGGACTAGGGGGTGAGATCTCAGGTGGGGAAGTCGAGGATCGTCGAAATGGAGACAAGCAACATCGGGTTGGCTCATAAGGTGAACACCCATCATGATAAGCTATCAAGGTTGGAGGCGACGATCCTAGATATGTATGCCTTTATGAAGCGTTAGTGGTGGTCCACCTCCAATGAGGGCGAAGGAAATCACTGCTTCATACCCGATACGCACGGATTCGTCACCCTTATATGATCAGTTTCCCATCTTGAGCCCTATCGAATAGCCTATGTCATAAATCAGTTGGCCGAGCATGTTTTTAATCGACATATTTGTTGGGGATCCGACAAAGAGGGGGTTGAGGGACCCGGGCACCCTCCCGGGTATGGTGGTTCATGGACGTCCCCTACAAGACATTGAGGTAAAGGTGCTCGTCACGCATGTTTTCTCCAGAAAGGAGAACTCAAGTTCGTGGTTGCATGAACAATGTTGTGTATAGAGAATTGCTGGGTGTATCAATGCATACGTCATGTTCCCCTAATTCCTCCTCCAACCTATTTTAGACCCTAGTCCATGACATTATCTATTTTTATTTTATTTGGATATTGGATTATATTTGTATTTTTTTTATATGGTACATGTTGGCTAGGATATGGATATTTGTATTTAGTTATTCATATTTACATGTTGGTTATGAGTATTTGTATTTTAGTTTGTTTGCTTGATATACATGATGTTTGGACATGTTAAAATTTTCTATAACAGGCACAAATATACTATTGGTCAGTGGCAGTAGACATACTGCCCGATTGTTTTTTTAAATCTTTCCATATTTTCCATGGAGTTTGACCGTGACTAGTCCATGATAAAGAAACTTGTCACGGTCAAAGTCCGTGGCAATTTTTTCATTGTCATGGAATTGTCACAGTCTAAGGCAGTGACAATTTTAAGTTTTTGACACATGATCGTCACGGTCTTTGACCATGACAAGTTCGTGACAAATTCATATATTACCCCCAAAATTGTTAAGGTTTTTGACCGTGAAAAGTTGGAAGTTTTGGTGTAGTGGATTTAATATTATGATTGCTCTAAGCGTAGTAATCACACGGAGATCATTTAAATGAAAGAACTAATTATAATGCATAAAATCATAGCATACCTATTTGGAGTGAATTTTCTAAGCTTTGAATATCCTTATGGTGTGTGTTCTAACTAATGAAAACGTAGGGTATTTATAGTATTCTTGGGGGAATTCGATTGGTTGTTGGTGGGGGTGGATTTTAGGCAAAAAATTAAACGATTTCAAAGTGAGTTTAAAAATGTCACATGTTTTCATAATGCTAACATGTGTTATTCTTGTCTTTTAGTGTTTATGTGTTGTATATGTGTCCAAGGGGTTATGTGAAAATACTCAAACTTTGGTGTTTGGTCCTTATTTGGTAAAATATTAAGGTATATAACCTTATAAGAATATTTTAATGAATGTTTAGGGGTGCTTTGGTAATTTTAGAACATTTCAAGAGTTAAACTTACAATTTTACGTTAGTTGAAATTTAGAGGATTAATTTGATTTAAAGTTGAGGTTTTGGTATAAGTCAAGTTATGTTTTTTTGAAATATTCAAGGGATAATTTATAATTATTGAAACTTTAGGGTATCTAGGTTAATTTAGTAATGTTGTTGGGAATCAAGGGCAGTTTCATTCTTCTTAGGAGACTTTTGAATTTGAGGTCATCATAAGGGTTTATAATTAATACTTTAGGGACTTGTTTATCCATAAGTTTATTCTTGCGAATTCCCGGGTATTACAATCTACCTACCTAAAAAAATGTGTCCTCAAATTTACCTTGGAAGAGACCAGTATATTTATCTTTCATATCTTAATCTAGTTCCCATGTGGGTTTTTCTTGATTTTAATTTTTCCAAAGTACTTTAACTGAGGGGATTTCCTTATTCCTAAGACATTTCACTTGGCGATATAGAATTTGAATAAGGCATACTTCAAATTCATGGTTTGGTTCGATAGAGTTGCTTCACATGTGATGGTATGAGAGGGATCAGATATATAATGGAGTAAATTAGGACACATGAATTACATTGGAATGTTGGATAATTCTACAGATAATTCTAATTGATAAGATACAGGGCCAATACAATTAGAAAGAGTGAAAGGTCCAATATATCCGGGGGCTAATTTTCCTTTTCTTCCAAAGCATAAAATTCCTTTTTGAGGAGAAACTTTCAACAACACTTAGTCATTAACTTAAAATTCTAAGGGCTTTCGGCTCTGATTTGCATAACTTTTCTGACGATCTTGTGTAGTTTTCAATCTTTCTTGAATCTGTTGTATCTTATGAGTAGTTTCTTAGATTATACCGGGACGAAATTATTAATTTCTTCTTGATTCTATCCATCATATAGGAGAACGATAAGGTCTTCTATATGAAGCTTCAAATAAGGCATTAATACTTGACTGA
Organism: Sambucus nigra; assembly: GCA_949130495.1. Lineage (NCBI taxonomy): Eukaryota > Viridiplantae > Streptophyta > Magnoliopsida > Dipsacales > Adoxaceae > Sambucus > Sambucus nigra. Next base: position 181,328,398 of record OX422211.1, on the reverse strand, counting down.
TAACTATTGTTACAAGAAAATTTGACAAGGGGTAAATGTTAATTCCAATTTTCAGGCACATTTAACGTACAAGCTCATAGCACATCTCTAATGTTTGAATTGTACATTTTGATTGTCTATCCATTTGTGGGGGGAATGTTATACTCAAATGAAGTTTGCAACCCATTGCGGTTTGAAGTTCTTGCTAAAACTTTCCAATAAAATATGAACCTTTGTCTGATACTATGGATAAAGGAATTCCACGTAATTGGATAATTTCTTGAATGTAGAGTTTAATGAAATTTTGAAACGAATTAGTGTCTTTTACTTGTAGAAAATGAGCAGGATTAATAAGTCGGTCTACTATTACACAAATGGAATTGAATCTTTAGGACGTACAAGGTAGTTCATGTAACACCCCATGTGTTCAAGGACTTAGGAATTTAACTTTTGGGGTGAAATAAATTTAATTTTATTTGGAGTCTCGGATGAAAATTTAGAGCGCACGGTTGATCCGAGATGGGTCGAGATAGTCAAAATGACTGCCCGGGGGGTTTATTTGGGTTCCGGAATGTTTTGGACCTAGTTTGATCGAAAATTGAGTAAACAGGTCATTTAAAGTGTGTATTATCATTTAAAGTTGGGATTTATCGATTTAAAGGCTTAAGAGGCTCATGAGTTTGCCAATCTCATTTGTGAGAAAAGACAAAACCCTAGAAAGAGAGAGATAGAAAGCTAAGGAGAAGAATAAGATAAAGAGGAGAGGAGAAAACTTGGAGCTTTGGAGATTTTTGGCTCAAATTCATCATTTTAAGGATGATTCGACCTCTACAACTTTGAGGCAAGTGATTAAACTTGCTAAATGTGTCTGAGTTATCTCATAATTTTTGTTGGGGTTTTAGTTGATTTTGAGCTTTTATGGTTAAACCCTAAAATTTGACGAATAATCTTGTATTTAGGGTTATATTTGTGGTTTAGATGAAAACAATAGTGGGGATAATTTTATGTGTTGGGTTTTGATGATTAGGATATTGTTACAGAGTGGAGTAGAATTGGGTTTTAAAAGTGTAAAGTAAATCTTGTGAGTCTATAGTAAGGTTTTGGGGTACAAAATATCATGGGAAAAAATCTGTACAAAACCGGACCGGTTCATTTTTAAGAGGCACCGGATCAATCTGGTCATTAAAGGTTTTCTGTCAAATTTTAGGGCCCGGATCCGATTCGGTCACTGTATTTTGTCAGTTCTGGTTTTGAAACATTTCAATTGATTTTATTATTTAAGGCCCCTCTATTAAAGTGTAGTAAACATGTTTGGGAGATATTATGAGGGTTCATATTAGGATGTAAAAGAAAAGGCACTTTGGGAGCTATAATAGAGATATATAAGAGTAAATTGTGTTGTTTTATTTTAGAAATCCTCCAAGGAATTAGGATTCTCTTGATGATGGTTTAAGATTATTATGGAGGTATATTTGGGAGTTTAACATACTGAATCCTTTTGTAAATTCTCCAAGTAGTAAGAATTTGCTTAATGCTGAATATGGACTAGGTGAGAGAGGTCGTGTGTCCTTAGTGTTGTTAAATTTGGGATTATTCATATCATAGGGTGATGGATTAGTATGTTTCAAGTGAGGGATTGAATAATAAAATGAATTGGAAAGGTATATGAGAGTGTATCGGTTAGTATATTGAGGGTTATATACATATAGTTGGAGTCATTACTTTTCTACATGCAGGCGTGATATATATATATGTGTGTGTGTGTGTGTGTGTGTGTGTGTGTGTGAAGAATACCCCTCAAGTTTTATCAAAGGAAGTTGTGCAATGTGGGTGAATCCTCTTGGCTTGAGAAGCAAGGAGAGTATAGTCCCCAGGTCATAGCGTCCATTATTTATATTGTGTGATTTTATTCGGGATGAGATGTGGTGGGTATGTTTCATTCTCATTTCCGGTGAGGAACTATGGCCCCTCCCCATTCGTTATGATTAGGTTCTTACCAAGTTCGACGTGAGCTAGTCCGACTATTGGTAACCCAGGGACATGTGAGCGACTCCTTGGAAGTTGATAGCATTGTAGAGACTATTAGAGTACATATATTATGTGTGCTATGTATGTGTACTTGCTAGATATTGATGAATTTCTTATCATACGTGCGAGTAATAGTATACAAGCTCTATAGATACTGTGTGATATCTTAATGTTATAACTAGAGAAAGTTATAAATATGTATATTATGTTTTGTCTTTTGTATCATGAGAGTGGATGAGTAATCTCTTATGCCTATAGATGGGAAGTAATTGGGTACATACTTTGGACCTAGGGCCCATCGGATTCCCACGACCGACAATGTTAGGTGGTAGTGTATCAAGAGAATGCCTTGTTTGGGTTTCGCTCTGCGAGACATCCCACACACGAAACTTAGCGTAATGTTGGGCGTGGGGAGATGTTTGGTCCTTAGTTCTTCGATATAAGTGAAATTGGTTGGAGTACATTACTATCATTAATGATGAGGTGGGATATCTTATGCTAACAGCTTGTGAAGTAAATAGTTAGAAAAAAGAGAGAATATAATTGAGTTATATTAGTGTATAAGTTTGGGTGTAAACTTAGGAGGCGATAGAATAAGTAGATAGATGGTTATGTTTTAGATATAGTGAGCTACACTAAAAAGGATTATGTGTTGATTAAGATTAACTATCCCTAGATTGTATCGAGTAGCTTATTGATGTTCATATGCATATGTTAGGTGCACGCTATCGATGAGGGGTGAGGTTGAGACCCAAGAGAGTGTGATACCACTTTAATTATGAAATTCTGCATTCATAATTATTATGCATTTTAATTGACTTGCCAAAATTATTTCTAAACCTCGGGCTCTGACCCGTTTATATTTTTCTCTTGCTATACATATATTGCATTATTTAAGGTTTCCCTCCGTAAGGAGACCAATGATGCCTATTCTATCCAGAGTCCTTGGAGTTGTAGCATATGCGGAATGTTACAGGATTTTTTTTATAGCCGTTTCATATTTTTTGTAAATCTAGTTAAGGTTCCATTTTGTGTATTGAGAGTATACCCAAGGGTTGTTTGTATAGGTAGCTCTCTTATAATTTTATCATCTGAATGTTGTACTGTCTGTGATGAGAAAACTTATTTGGGTATATCTTTTGTTGTACTCGTGTATACATTGTCATGTTTTGTAGCTACAATTAATGTTGGTTTTTAGTTCTTATATGTTGTTTTTAAATTCTTTTTGGCATCCGTTTATTTTATTTTTGGGTGGTTAGAGAGATTTTTAGTCTATGCGACAGTGATGCTAAGGATGATCCATTAGAGATTCCTATTTTATCTTAGTATAGGGATGGCCACCCATTTTTAATTTAAGCGGGGTGTCACAGTTCACTGACAAAGTCTACGGTAATATGATCCCATTTCCACTCGAAAATTAGTAAGGGACGGAGGAGTCCACTACGGTGTTGGTGTTCTATCTTTACTTATTGATAAGTAAGACACTTCCTTATAAAATTCTTGATATCTATTTTCATATTTGGCCACGAATATTTTTTCTCCAGGGTATGGTACATTTTGGAGCTTTTGGGATGAATCATAAACATTGAACGATGGGCTTCTTTCAATATTTCCTCTAGAAGAGATAATTAATTAGGTACATATAATCTATTTCTAAATCGTAAACCTTTTTCCTTATCATATGAGAAGTCGTGATTCTTATCCTGAAGGGATTGTATAAAAGGATCTTGAGAATGTGGCCAACTTAGATTTTCTCTCTCAATTCAGGATATATAATGATGTTAGGAAATTTTGAGAAATGGGATATTAATTCAAGATCATATTGTTCTATGGTAGCATGAATATCATAAGAATCAAAGTATGGAGTCTTCCTATTGGATTACGACTTAAGGCATTGGTTACTACATTTCCTTTTCTTAGATGGTAGTTTAACTTAAATCGGTAATCTTCCAGAAATTCTATCCAGCGTCGTTGACTTAAATTTAAGTCCTTTTGATTAAAGATGTATTTCAAACTCTTATGATTAAAAAAAACATGAAAATTTTCACCATAAAGGTAATAATGCCAAATTTTTATAGAAAAAATTACAGCTATTAACTCAAGATCATGGACACGATAATTATGTTCATGAGTTTTGAGTTGTCGTGATCCATACTCTACAACTTTCTCATTTTGCATTAAAACGCATCATAAACCTTGCAACGGGGCCTCGGTATATACATCATAGCTTACATTACTAGAAGGGATAGTAAGGATAGGAGTAGTTGTTAATTTATCCTTCACGATTTACAATGCTTGACTATATTCATTAGTCCATACAAGTGGCACTTCCTTCCATGTTAATTTCAAGAGGTAAAGAGAAATACGAGAAAATACTTCCAAAAAATGACGAAAATAACCGACTAATCCAAGAAGACTTTTTACCTCGATAATATTGGTAGGATTTTTCCATTCCAAAATGGATGAAATTCTAGAAGGATCTACATGGATTCCATTTGCAGAAATCACATGCCCTAAAAATTTGATTTCCTTCATTAGAAAATAAAATTTTCTCTTATTAGCATATAACTAATGGTTTTTCGATTACCTAATATTGTTTCTATATGTCATGCACGTTCTACTGAATTTTAAGAATACACAAGAATATCATCATAAAAAATGATAACGAATTGACCGAGAAAAGGACTAAAAATTCCATGAAATAGATCCATAAAAGATGCGGGTGCATTGGTTAATCCAAAATACATGACCGTAATTTGAAATATCCCGAATGATCTCGAAAATGAGTTTTTTGGAATATCTTCTTCTTTGACTCATAATTGATGGTAACCAGATCATAAATCTATTTTTGAAAAGACCTTGCTCCTCGAAGTTGATCAAATAGATCCCCATTCGGGGTAAAGGATACTTATTCTTAATAGGTACTGAGTTCCGTTTACGATAATCTTTGCGTAATCTAAAGCTTCCATCATGTTTCATGACAATAATACAGGATTTCCCCAAGGAGACGAGTTAAGGAGAATAAAACATTTTTCTAGAAGATCATTTAATTGGCTAAGGAGTTCTCAAAATTCTATATGAGCCATTCGATACAGATGTATCTAAATAGAAAGAGTATTTGGATAAATATTTAAACTAAATTCGATCCCTTGGGAAGGGGGTAATCCTAGTAATTCTTTGAGAAAAACATCTTCAAATTGTTCCAAAATTCTTGGGATTAACATAGAATTTTGAATTTGAAAACTTGATGGTTAGGACATACTTGATCCTTGAAATATAAAGGAACAATTTTCTTCATTAAAAAAAATTCTTGGCTTGACAATATATATAAGCAGAATGTCTTAATAGAGCATCCATTTCAATAATAATGTCAAAACTGCAAATATCTAAGATTATCAAGTCCACATAGAGTATACCTAAACCCAGATGAAATTTAAAATAGTTATAACCTTGTATTGATGTATTGATTTCACTCGTAGGTAATTCAATATCCAATGGAATAATTAAATTTATATTTAGTAATCGTCATAATTTAGCTAGTCTACGACTAATAAAGGAATGTGTTCATCCTGAATCAAATAAAATATGTGCAGGAAAATGATGAAAAAGTATCGTACCTTCTATCACATCATGGGAATTTTATGTAGGCAAAATCGTACAATTATATCCACGACTCGGGATTGTCACAATTTTCTTACCTGGATTTGGCTTAAGTGGATTTTGGATACTATGGGATTTTGGATTACGTGAGGGATTATCTAACGACGACAAACTGGAATAGATCTTAATTTAGGACACTATGGCCGGATCTGTCCTAATTCTTGACATTTTTTACAATGAATCACTGAACGGGTTGTGTTATGACGAATCTAGGAATAAGCTTGTCCACTTGAATTGACATAGATTTGAGGTAGAGATTGAGGTGAAGTCCTAATTACATGATTATTTGTAGTAACGAGGGGAAAAGATAGTACTATGACAGAAGAATTTCGTTCCACAATTACCGCAATGTCAATAAGTTGAGAATACTCGTGGATCAATAAAGGAGTGACATAATTCTTAATCCTGGGAAGTAGTCCTCTTTCAAACTTCTTGCTTTTCTTTATCTCAGTTTCCATATACTCAATGGTTTAATGAGATAGCTCAGTAAATTGGGCTTCATACTGGGATACAAATAAGTTTTCTTGTTGAAATTTTAAGAAATCTATGATTTGTTGATATCGTTTGGCTTTGGGAAAATACTTTTTGAAGAAAATTTCTTTAAATTTCTCCCAAGTAAAATTCATGATAGTCTAGTTATGAGATTAAACTTACCACCAAAAAAACGGCTTCACCTTTAAACATATAAGCTGCTAAAGTTACTCGGATATTGGATGTCATTCCTACTCCATTCAGAATTTTCACAGTTTGATGCATCCATTTCTCAGCTTCACTAGAACTTGACTTTCTAAGGAATGGCAGAGGTCGTTGTCTAAAAAATTCTTTAACAGCGTTCATCCTACAGACTTCTTCTGATATTTCTTCCAGAATAGAGTGATGAATTTGCTATTACCCAGCTAATGACGTTAATTCCTGAAGAAATCGCATGATTCCTTTAGTGTGGGTCTGTTCAGTTTGAGTTCCAGTGGAAGAAATTCGAGTACTAATCATCCTAAAATATAATAGAACAGTCACAACAATAAATAAGAACATAAAACAGGAATATGTCACAAGCCTATTATATTATAAACGATAAAGTTCGATGATACATTAGAGTTATATCGCATTACTTTCTCTATATCAGTACTTATTCTACAATAATTATAGTTAATCATCCTCATAAAGATTAGTAAGACACACTATGTACATTAATTTCTTTTTCTATACAACACTAAGAGAGATGAGTTTCTTTTAAAGTTGGATTTTCTTTAATTGGGAACAGTAGCATCATATTCTGAAGAGTTCGAAACTAGAATATCAAGATAATCATCGAGTTATGAAGGATCATCATCATATGTTGAATTATTGGTTTCAGAAGACACGCTAAGTATGAGTTCACCATTAGAAGCAGCATCTGGATACATCAGTGGAGTCGGTGGTGCATCGGTTAAGGCAATATTAATGGCTTCCTGTAGCATCACTGGATCATTGATATAGTCATCCACTTTCCTCGATACTTGTATTTCATCCAACACTATATTAGTCACCACAAGTCGCTTTATATCGCTACTAGAAGCTACCCAATCCTCATCTACCACACAAAACATTTCTCTAAGCTTTGTGAGTGCTTCTTCTCAGACTGTATTTTCCTAACGATTCATTAGTCCAATATCCACATTAAATAGAAATGGATCCCACATATGCAGATTGTAAAATGGAATTACCATATAATAGTAATAAAAGAAGTTACAAAAAAATAAAATAACTAATATCTTATAAACTTTTTCCATGTAGAATGCTAACTCGATGATATGTTTAAATTTAAAACATGCTCTGATACCAACTTGTCACACCCTACTTTTTGGTATGAATGCATAAGAGAGTAAATATAAAAGCAACGAATTAAAGTTAAGGTGGAAATAGAACTTTATTCATTATGAAAATAGTATACATATACATTTTATTTGTGAACACGAACTATAAAGTAAAAAATTTAAATGTGTCATTCCTTGCTCCCATCTGCCTTATTTTCTATCCACACCGCCATGTATGCAAACATGTGACCGGTATTTATCTCTAAACAGGAAGAGATATTATCCTCTTTCTCTTGGTCCATCTGGAAGAAAAAAAATTAGCACAAATATGCTAAGCTGTCTTTACCAATTATATAATAAATATCTCCAGAGGTGAGAGGCAAAGTGTGAACAAAATTCAGTGTTTATATAGCAACGCTAAAGAATTAAAGTTGATAATCCCATACTCATTAGTTTATTAAGGGTTACATAAAGAAAATCAAGGATCTTTGAACTGATAATCCCATACTTACCATCTCACTATGATGGTATGAAAATAAGTAAGCCATTAGTAAAACCAATAATAAATAATTCAAAACCTTTAGATAATAACTGGCCAGGCACACAATTAAAGTGGCACTCATATGTATGTAGAAATAAATTTGGTTCTTAACATCGGAGACCATAGGCCAAATAGAAACATTATGTGGGATAACATGACGTCTACTTACTAATTAATACTGATACTTTTTCAATAAGAATAAGGCACAAAAGTATAGGGTAAACGAAATCGTTACAATGGTGAGAAGGGTTAAATTTGATCTGAATGATCTTAATTAAAACAATCAGTTGATATAACAACATATGAGTATGGTAATTTCTACACATACATGGAATCAAATTTGGTTGTCATTGAATAATATGAATAGCAGTTTTCAAATACGAAAAATTTACTATTAAAAAGGTAAAAGAAACCTACTCGCTTGGTATTTTGAACTTCTTATGGATCAAAAGAGGATATCGGGAGGATCTGGTACTTCATTCTCTGTATACAATGTGTGGGTACATAAGCATTTTCTAGAATTGGGGTTGGGTTGGTCAGTTTATACAAAAACTGTAGCTTTTAAAGTTTGGGGGGTTTAATTGTAAATAACTTAGAACTTAAAAAATCTTGGCCTTAAGGTTATAATTGAACTTTTTTCTAGAAGACTTTTTTACTTAAAATATTTTGAAGTGATTATAAAAAAAGTTTGGGGTTCAATTTCATAAGTTGAAAAGGTCGGAAGGGGTCAAATTATAATTTAGGAAAAATATTTTGAACTCAAAACCTTATTTTCCATAACTTAGGCTTAGCTTAACCAAACATGGCCTTGCCTTATACCATTTTGACCAGGAAAATAAAATAAAAATATTAGAACAAATTTTAGAAAATTTTAATAGGCCACACGCTCTCGCACGCATGATCAATGCTTTTGGTCAAAAAGTTCAACTTCAACCCCTCGATTTTTTACTTTTGGGTTTCAGATTTTTGACGTTGAATATCTCCTTCATTTCTACACCATTTGAGATGATTTTTAAGTAAACTCAACAAAAATTTCATAAAGAATCCAAATATATAGGATTTATGGATTAAGATGTAGTATATCGTAAGTTATATAACTGTGTGTTTTGTCAAAATTTTAACTTAACATTTGTGGATTTCAAGAATATAGATGGTATTCTTATGAACATAGTTTGTTTTTGCTATGTTAAGGAGTATTTTGGTTTTTATTTCAAGGTTTGAGATGGATTATACAGGGAGAATTACAGGTTTACAAGTTTCTGGTTCAAAAACTCTTTGGATGAATTGAAGCTTGTTGTGAAAATTTGTGGGTTTCGATCATTGCACTAGAGTTATTAAGGGTCTAATGAAGGTATTCACAGCTTGAAATCAGAGTTTTAATATATGAAAGTTCACCATTAACGCTTAAGCTTTAATGGTGTAAATTCATATTTTTCATATTATACATTGTTTTACACGTAAAAGATTGAATATTATGATTGCTCTAAGCGTAATAATCACATAAAGATCATTTGAGTTTGAAAGAACTGAATACAGTGCTTAAAATCATAGTGTACCTATTTGGAGTGAATTTTCTAAGTTTGAATAAGCTTATGGTGTGCGTTCCGATTGATGAAGACGTAAGGTATTTATAGTACTTCTTCAGGGAATTCGATTGGTTGCTGGTGGAGGTGCATTTCAGGTAAAAATTCAAAGTATTTCAAAGTGAGTTTAAAAGTGTCACATGTTATCATAATGCTAACATGAGTTATTCTTATCTTTTCGTGCTGATGTGTTGCATATATGTCTAGGGGGTTATGCGAAAATACTCAAACTTCGGTGTTACATACTTGTTTGGTAAAATATTAAGGTATATAGACTTACATGTATATTTTAAAGAAATTTTAGGTGTATTTTTATAATTTCATAAAGTTTCAAGGGCTGAAATCATAATCTTATATTAGTTGAAATCTAGAAAATTAGTTTGATGTAAAGTTAAGGTTTAGGGATTAAGTATAAGTCAAGTTATGTTTGTTTGAAATATACCGGGGTTAATTTATAACTATTAAAACTTCAAGGTGTCTAGGTTAATTTAGTAAAGTTTTAGGGCATTAAGGGTAGTTTCAATTTTCTTGAGGAGGCTTTTGAATTTAAGGTCATCATAAGGGTTTAGAATGAATACTTTATTGACTTGGTTATCGATACATTTGGTTTTGTGAATTGTCGGGTATTACAACATCACATGTTCATATCCCCATGGAGTTGATTCTTTATTGCTGAAGATAGCAAAGAAGTTTCCTAAGGATGATCGGTAGAACACTGAGGCAAGTGGAGATTGAGGTGGAGTGTTGTTGGATCTGCACCGCTTTCTATTATTAACAAGGAAAGAGATATAACTTTTATACTTAATAGAGTCTAAGTCTGTAAGTTTTTTCATGTTGTCCTATACTACCTTAATTGTAACATTGTTGAAAACTATTTTTTCCCGAAATTTTTCTCCCTCATATCTCCTATTCTGGTATGTTTGATTTGATTTAGGTCACATATCTTGCGTGTTTAGGTTCGCCTATTTAATCAAGAAACCATTTTGGTTAAATTGATTTTTATTTGTGTATGATCTAATCTATTATTTCTACATTAGACCATATAATCGAACCACTCTAAACGTCTTTCAATCATGATTTGATCCTTAGGCATAAGATTTAGACATAATATTTCTTCTTATTTCTAATGTGTGGTCAATTAAAGTTCTTAAGGCAACAAAGTTCTTTATAATATCAATTCCAAAAAATTGGTATTAGATATTCGGTTATAAAATGATTGCATATTATAAATGTCCATGGTGTCTACCATTAAGAACCCTAGATTGCATGTTATAAAATATGTGCATGGTATGTTTTGTAATAGCATGTTTTTTAGGATTTTATTGCTCCCTCCATTATGATTCCATTTATTGTTGTTAGGTGAATAGATCTTATAGTTTTTTATCTGTAATTATTATATCTAGATTCAATTTGGGTGTAATAATTAGATATTTTTATTTATTCCGTTAATCAATGTATTCGGAGGAGTTTCTGCGGGGATATAAATATATGTGATCCTACATTGTAATGGGTTCTAATCGTGGTGGAAGATCCATTGATTTCGGAACTATTTATGTGAAAAATTAAATGTATGGGGAAATTATTCATATGTCTTTTAACAAATGTGGAGGCCTCACTACAAGAAAAATTATATAAGCCGATGTTTAAAAATGCCACAAGTGAAAGAAAAAATGTCGGGTTGACAAACCCCAATATTTTTTAAAAGGGTTATCGTAGCTCCAGTCGGGAATTATCCAACGCTTCGTTAAAATGTCGGTAAACTTTTTTTGATGTTTTTCCCAACATTTTCTAAATGTCTGTGAAAATTTAACCAATGATGAAAAACCTGAAATTTGGGCAAACCAATGCATTTGGACGACACATGCATAAATGTCTCATAATCCTATGGTGACGTTTTTCCAACAAGGACAAATATTACGTCATTTATACATAAACGTCGGGATTTTGTCATAGGAAAACTATTAGAATACTTAAAGAATATCATATGTTTTAGTATATGAATTCAACATTTTACTAGAGAAGCAATATTTCAATAAAGTTCATCTTTAACTGTTATTTAACAATGCAAATCCAAAAGTAAGTTCAAATGAGTGAAAATATCTTTCTCATGTTTCAATTATATTCGAGAAGGCATCATTAATATTAAAATGCATCTCAATACATATCAAATCAACAGATCATGAGTATTTATATATTTAATCTTCCAAAACAAAAAATAAAAATATATCTTCATTCCAAAACAAAATCGACCACGTGCCCAAATTATCCCAACAAATATAAAGCGACTATACATTATCATCCGAAAACTAATTGAATTATCTTGTGATTAATCAAAATAATATCTCAATGAGCGAGCGGGACCAAATTCAAAATATTTGAAAAAGTGAGGGAAATGTGAAAATCAAAATTAGTCAAAGGGGAAGTTACAGAAATAAAAGGTGAATTTACATTGCTCGCGGATCTCTTGCTTATTCTTTTTATCAGCTTAGTTTCCATGCAATTCTGATATTAAACATATGGATAATGGTATTTTTAATTTTATGTGAACTCGTTAGTGCACACGTGAACTTATAACTTTTGGACATAATAGTGTGTTGAAACATAATATTCCAACCAATTATCTCTCTTTTGTGTCACAATGTATTTTAGTACTTTTATTTAAAGAAAGAATAAAATATGATATAACAATTGGACAAAACACATAACACAAACATCACCATATAAGAACTAAGTATTAAAAAATTAGATATCATGAATGTGAGTAGAAAGACACATCTTATTATTAAATACTAGTGGTAAACCTTGCGATGCACGGACTAGTGTAACGAAATAACAAAGATTAAATCTCAAAATATTGTACAGATGATGTTCTTTGAATATTAAATGAATTAACGTTTCATTTCTTACATTTATTAATTCTCAAAATTCAATTAGATGTTTACATGAAAACAAAGAGAATCCTAACATCAGAAGAGATTTAAAAAACTATTCTTGTCGTACATATCGGTGCTAGACAATTGTTTTTCCAAAGCCATAATTTGAACCTTAGTTATTTTCAAATTAAATAAAAAGTTAAACACCATGTTAATGAATTACAAAAAAAAGAAATAGTACGATGAATCAAACTATTAAATCAATGGAAAAAAAAGATTGAAATTTTTTATGTACTAAAGTCACAAACACCCGAAAATAATATAATATTTCTCTATGGGTATTATCTCACAACAAACCTTAATCCTTAATTATTCTATATAATGCGGAGTGGAGGAATGTGGTGGTAATGATTAATCTATCAAAGTTGGAAGAGGAGAGCGAAGAGTATCTCGAATACAGTAAAAGAAAAAAACTAATTGAAAAAGATGGAATTACAGGTGAGAGAGAGAGAGAGAGAGAGGCGGTTGAGGGGTGTTGCAGGTATAATGGAGAAATTTGGGATGAAAATATAAATAGAATGGTTTCTTGGGAGTTACGTGTGTGTGGAACCTCTAAGTAGCTATCAGAGTTAGAAAATACGAACTGAACGTGGATTCCCTATGCATGAGGCATGTTATTTTTGTTAAAAAAATTCTAAAATCTCATAAATTGGGATTCACATTTTGGAGTTCTTTGACTCTACAACATTATAATATGTAATAATAAGACTGGTGGTAACACGTGTGAGGGTTGTTGCGATTGAAATAGGTTTGGAGTGACTCTGATTACTTTGAGGATATCATGAACAGTAACTCCCCCAGCTAAGAAAAATAGTTCTTGCAATTATAGAAGAAAAACATGGTGTATTTATATATAAGAACTGTTGGAGATCACTCTTGGAAAGAACAAATAATTTAATTAATTTTAACAAGGCACATTTTGGGAACGCTGTCTTTTAGGCAAAATTTCTCCCAATTCGGTTCAGATAGAACCGTGAGTACACTATGGGTTTACTGAATCTGCCTTCAGCATACAATGCAGTGTATGAATAGTTGTTCGATTCAAACTATGTACTGTTTGATCAAATGGAGAACATTCTGAATTTTTAATTTGATAATGACAAAATATAGAGGACAGAGAGAGGATAAATTAGCAATTTTTTGTGTACCAAACAAAGGCCTGGAACTCCTTTTATAGCCATTTCTGCGACTATTCTTCAATAGTCACAACTCTTTATATAGAGAATCAACAGCCATTGGATCATACTTTTTTGAAATATCTTCGATCTAACAGTTTAGAGGTGTCCCATCGTAAGCAAATGGACACCCCCTACACAAAACGCAATGATTTCATCTAACTTCTCAGATCAATTCATTTCGAATTTTAAACCTCTTGATAAGATCATTTAACCACAACCGTTGATCCGGTTTAATTTGTCAAAAATTTAGGCTCCCACGCTCCAAGCGACGATGAGCACGTGCGAAGTGCCATGTGCGCGTCAAAGCGCTCAATGCGCCCTAAGTCGCCCAAAATCCATTTTGCATTTATGCGTGTTGCGATTAGTGGTGCTAAAGCACCACCGCAATGCGTAGGATCGTAGCCTTTTATTCGACTATTCAACAAAGAATATTAGTTGTCCTTTAGTTGATATACCACTACTTTTGTGGTAATCTTCTAATGTGGGACAATGTGGGACTTTGAGCACTCCCATATATTTAACACCCATTTGCTCATGTTTCCTCCTTCTAAAATAAAACCCAAACTAAGTTTAAAATAAAACATCAATTAGTAACTAAATATTATATAATATTTTATTAATGTTGAAATTCATCCAACATTCCTCCAACAATTTTAATATACACAAGAGAGGATACAAAGGATCGATTACAAAACAATAATAGAAAGATTTTTGCACTATTGCTGAAATCTAGTACATAAATGAGAAGTGTCTTCTGGACTTGAACTTCCATATAGTGTAAACAATCCAAAGCTCCATCAATGTGCTATGGTGAATGTATCTTGAACTAAGGACCCTTTGAGATATGCTGAAACTATCACACATACCGATTTATGAGTTTTAGAAGTGTTCTTCTAACATGCACACTTATGGCCTTATGCTAATCCTGATTTCAAGAGTTCTTTAGGATCGGTCTTGATTCCATAGAAAGCGGCCACACTTTCGACACTTATATAGATAAATCAATTTTAGTGATTCTACGAGTCACACCTATATGATTTTTTAAGAAGTAACCTTCATCTTCTAGCATGCAGAAAAACCAACACTAGGCACATAGGAATGGAATTTTTTTATAAAATTCCTACTGTTCCATAACTATAATTTAACTTGTTTGTACCACATTGAACTCTATCTATATTTTCAAGATATGAGTCGGGTTCCCATTAAATATACTTGTGTTATTTAATAAACCTTAGTCCTATTCCTTTTAAGGTGATATATATCATCTCCCTAATAAGACCTTTAGTCAGAGGATATGTTAAATTCTTGTTCTCTTTAACATAGTTGACTGTAATTACTCCTTCCTTGAGTATTTTTCTTAAAATTTGATGCCTTAGACTAATGTGTCAAGATTTTCCGTTGTATGCTTTGTTCGAAACTTCATAAATTGTGGCTTGGTTATCACAACTTATCATAACAGAATGAGATGGATTTTTCCATAAAGGAATATCATATAACACAATTTTTATGCCATTCTGCTTCTTTATACTCATTTGCTAGGGCTATAAATTCAGATTGCATTGTTGAATCTGATACACATGTTTGTTTCTTAGATCCCTAAGAGACAGCAGCTCCTCCTGGAGAACAAATCCAACCAGTAGTTGACTTGGATTTTGATTCAATATTATTTCAACTTGAATCACTATATCCTTCAAAAACAAGTGGATATCCTACATAATGTAAGGCATAATCTACATTCCTCTTCAAGTATCTAAGCACCCTAGAAATTTCATTCCAATGCTCTTATCCTGTATTACTTGTAAATCTACACAAGACACCTACTTCTTAAGCATTATCTGGTCTAGTGAAGTGAAAGGAATACATTAGACTTCCAATAATACTAGCATAATTAAGTTGGTCCATAGCACGCCCTGTATTTTTCATTAATTTAAAACTAGGGTACACTGGTGTAGCAACTGGCTTAAGTTCAAAATGATTATATCTTTTATGAACTTTTTCTTTATAATGAGATTGAGATAATGCTAAAGAATTATTCTTTCTCACAATTTTGATTCCTAAAATCACATCATCTTCTCCAAGATCTTTCATGTCAAATTTGGATGATAGAAACCTTTTGGATTCTTCAACATATTTGAGACTAAACCCAAATACTGACATGTCATCCACATATAAGCAAATAATAACACCAACACCGTTTTCAAAATTATTATATATACATTTGTCGGCATCATTAACTTTAAATCCATAAGATATTACAATATCATCAAACTTCTCATGCCATTTCATAAGAGCTTGTTTAAGTCTATAAAGCGATTTAACTAGTTTACATACTTTCTTTTCTTGGACATGTAAAATAAGCCCTTCAAGTTGTTCCATATAAATATCTTCTTCTAAATCACCATTTAGAAAAGCAGTTTTGACCTCCATTTGATGAATTACTAAATTATGAATAGGAGCAAGAGATATTAATATCCTAATGGAAGTGATTCGAGTAATAGGAGCATATGTATCAATGTAATCAATTTCATATTTTTGCTTATAGACATTAGAACCCAAGTTTGATTTGACAAAATTGAGTTCATTTCATCATTGCTTGCTTTTTTCCAAAAAAACATCATCCCTAGATGTTACCACTTCATAAATGTTGTCGGTCCAACTTCTATATTAAAAACAAATTTTGTTTTATTCTTAGTTTTATTTAAATCCCTTTCAACCAAATAGATAAAAAAAAGTCCGGCCCATATGTTTTTTCAGTTCTTTATCGTTTACTCATTCGTGGTTCAACGTCATTCATTATTTCTGAAGAAGATATTGGTTGTGAAATTTTTTCTAAAGGTGAGAAGTCAACAGTCGAATTATTATTTTATATACCTTGATTCAAAGTACTAAACTTTGTTAAATGTTCAAAGAATTGCACATCTACGGACTCAATGATTTCTTGAGTTTCAAGATTTAAAAATCTATAAGTCATACTGTGACTAGGGTATCCAATAAAAATACATTTGTAAGTCCTATTTCCTAGTTTAGGTCTTTTAGGTTTGTTTTCTTTACATAAGTAAGACATCCCCAAACTTTAAGACATCTAAGATTAGGCTTAGGATTAAACGATAATTCATATGGTGTAATATCTTTATTTTTCAATGGAACTCTATTTAAAATATAACATGCGGATAAAATCGCTTCTCCCCACATAGACAGAGGTAAACTATAACTTATTAACATTTCATTTACCATTTCAACTAAAGTCCTATTTTTCCTTTCTGATGTTCTATTTTTTTGTGCCGTATAAGGCACTGTAACTTGATGGATTATTCCATGAGTATTACAAAATTATATACAGTCACTCTGGTAATATTCACCACCCCTATCGGATCGTAGGACTTTAATATTCCGATTTTGTTGAGTTATAACTTCTTCTTTAAAAATCGAAAAATTCTCTAAAACTTCATCTTTAATTTTAAGCAAATATGTATATGCATACTTAGAGTAATCATCAATAAAAGTTAAGAAATATTTATTTCCACCACGAGTCATGCTACTCTTCTTATCACATAGCTCACTATGAATAAGATCAAGCATTGCGGATGTCCTCTCAACAGATTTAAACGACTTTCTAATTATCTTCGATTGAGCACAAGTTTCACATTTAGAAAAGTTATCAAATTTACAATCCGAGATTAGTCATATTTTTAATACTTTTATGATTCACATGACCTAATCTACTATGCCATAAATAAATAGACTCAACCATATAAGCAGAACAAATATCATTGATTTCATTAATTTTGATCATGTCGTTACAAAAGTACCCTTTGTCAATAAATTAGCCATTCTTGGATGAGACAAACTTATCAGAATCATACTCAAGTTTGAAACCTCTCTTATTGAGAAGGCCCCTAGACACAAGATTTTTGCACATATCAGGTACATGAAGTACATCAATTAGACTAAGAGTCTTTCCAGAAGTTAATTTCAATTCCGCTGTGCCTTTTCCAACTACATTAGTGCGAAGATTATTTTCCATCTTCACTTCTTTTTCATTAATTTCTTGATATGTTTTGAATGAAGAGTGGTCTTTGAATATATGGACTGTTGTACAGGTATCTAGCCACCATCCACTTTTATTTTCAATTGAATTTGATTCACATACAGTAGCAATAATATCTTCAACATTGTCGGTTTCCTTCAACCCTTATTTTTCCTTAAATTCCTTTTTTAAGACGACATTCTCGAGAATAATGGCCCGATTTCTCACATAAGAAACATTTGCCCTTCTTTTTCTTATTTTCACCTTGGTTCTTGAACTTTGAATCATTCTTTTCTTTAAATTTTGAGTCTTTGGTATTCTTGGACTTTTGATCCTAAATAATATTAGCTTTTTAATGACCCTCCCCTTGTTCATCCTTCTTTTCTCGAATACGAGTATCATCTTCAATACGAAGGTGACGAAGAAGGTATTTAACTGCATAAGTCTTTCCATCATGATTAATTTTCTTCTTAAAGCCATTCGAAGAGGATGAAAGTTTTGAACCAATTACCCTACTTGAAATTCATCTTGAAGGTTAATTCTAGTGGATTTAAGGTCACCAACAATCTGCTGGAGTTCATGTGCTTGTACAATAACAGATTTATCATTACTCTTTCTAAAATTCATATGGTTTGAAATAAGAAACTTACCATTGCTCGCTTCCTTGTTTAGGGACTTTGTCTCCAATTTCTTCCATAATTTCCTTCGCCGTTAGAATCATTCGATGAGCTCTATAAACAACTTGTGACAAAGCATTGATCATGTGTCCTCGACACATAAATTCATCTTCTTTCCTCTTCACATGCTTTTGCTTTATTTTTTCAGTGTCTTCGAGTGTGGGCTTGGGAATTTTCTGGTTGTCATCTAGAATGTATGCTAGTTTTAGTGATATGAGTAAGAACATAACTTTCTCTTGCCAACGGGTGAAATTTATTCCATCAAAACAGTCGATTCAGATTAAGTCTTGACTCATGACTTGGAT
Source organism: Sambucus nigra (assembly GCA_949130495.1). Classification (NCBI taxonomy): domain Eukaryota; kingdom Viridiplantae; phylum Streptophyta; class Magnoliopsida; order Dipsacales; family Adoxaceae; genus Sambucus; species Sambucus nigra. Next base: position 181,309,694 of record OX422211.1, on the reverse strand, counting down.
AGATTGTGCTATTGTTCCTTCCATTTGAGTGGAGATCACTCTTAGAAAGAATGAATCATTAATTAATTTCTTCCATGCACTCTCTGGGAACGTTGTCTTTTACGAAAAATTTATCCCAATTCGATTGAGAAAGAACCACGAAATATATTCTGGGGTAATTGAATCTGCCTTCAAGATACAATGTAGTGTATGAAGAGTTGTTTGATTCAAATTATGTACTATTTGATCAAACTGAGAACACTCGGAATTTGTAATCTGATAATGTCAAAATATAGAAGATGGAGAGAGGAGAAATTAGCAATTTCGGTGTCCAAAATAGAGGCCTGGAACTCCTTTTGTAACCATTTCTGACAGTCACATCTCTTCATGTAGTGACTCAGCAGTCGTTTCATCGTGCCTATTTGGAATAGCTACAATCTAACAATTAAGATTAGTCATCCCATCATAAGTGAATGGATAATCCTACACGAAACTACGTGCGAAGTTCCAAGTGCCCGTCAAAGCACGAAATGCTCCCTAAGTCTCCCAATCTCCCTTTAGCATGCCGCGTGTCGTGTGTCACGATTGGTGGTGCTTAAGCACCATCGCAATGCGTAGGATCATATCCTCCTTTTTGACTTTTCAACTAAGAATCTTCATTGTCCTTTAGTTGATATACCACTACTTTTTTGGTAATCTTCCAATGTGGGATAATGTGGGACCTTGAACACTCCCATATCTTTCATACCCATTTGCTCATGTTTCTTCCTTCTAAATAAAGCCCAGCCTAAGTTTAAAATAAAACACCAATTAACATAATAAAATTAACAACTAAAAATTATACAATATCTTATTAATGTTGAAATTTATCTAACAAAAGCAGTGATTACTAATAGAGATTCTGAAGAGACGGAGGAAAAGAGGCGACCCTTTGGAGACTGATAACTTTTTGGATAAACATTTATAAACACTTCCCACTAAATTAAAATTCTGAAGTCTCAAGATCTCCTCTGCTAGAAATTAATGTATTATACATTGGGTTGGAGCTCCTCACAAACTAATAAAGTAACATAGCATGGATGCAAAATTAAGCTATTGTATGCAGCGTGGCTCAATGTCTCAGAGAAGAAAATGATGTTATAATTCCCTTATCACAATATCAACACCTTCATCAGATAATGAAATTATTAGCTATGAGTGCGCCATACCAGTTATATAGCAAGGTCATGTACAAGAGCAATAGAGGAAGAGGATTCAATCATTATTCTTGCCCATTTAATTCAAAAAGAAGGGTTTCAGACATGCTGGTTTTGTACCATTTACCAAAATAAATGGTTATCTTATGTAAGGAACCATGATAGCCTACAACCATTTATATATTAGAGGCACCTCAAATACAATTGTATCACCAAATGTAAGATTAAACTATCAATCAAAATATACAAAATAATAACTCAATTTGGGCAATGGTCTGATGGATGCTTTCCCTATGAGATGCTCGTGTTTTATGAAATGTTAAATTACTTGAGAGTGACAGATCAAGTGTACAACATTTCTTTTTCTTTATCAAACTTCATTAAATTTGTAAGCCTTCATTAAAGAAATATATATACAATAAGAAGAATAATTGAATTTGTTGATATTCCTTAAGTTATAGCATTGGAACTTGACAAGGGATCTCGAGGGGTGTTAAAGAAATATCATGGGATCATGGGAAATCCTAGTTAGAATCTACCTAATACATACTAACATAGACAACAAGAAAAATTATCAGTTTCTTCACTTAATTTTTTGTAGATAAAATGAATAAGTTTTAAGGGAAATGGAAGATACTATAGCTAAAAGTTTAATTCTAATAAAAACTACCATATATGTTTACTTGTTATTATATCATTTTACACCCAAGCTTTAAAGGTGTTAGAATTACTTTTGAGTATGCCTACTTCAAATCCATCTTTCTTAATTTAATTAGGAGCTAAAACAGTTGATTATGCCTACTGAAGAGCCACTACAAATGCTTTTAGAGCATCAGTTGAACTCGAAGAAATAGTCAACAAAAACATTAGTCATCTTTGTTTCCATATTTAGTTCTCCCAAACTAATAAACTTAGCCACAATTTTCCCATTGTTGATCCCCTCAAATTCAACTGTGATTGGTATGCTCATTTTCGAACTAGATCCCAAATCCAACGTATCCTCACCATTAATCACATTCACTGTTGGATAAATTTTAACATTTATTATAATATAATATTTAATTGCTAATTTTATTATGTTAATTGGTGTTTAAATTTTCAACTTAGTTTGAATGTTATTTTAGAAGGAAGAAACATGAGCATATGGGTGTGAAAAGATATGGGAGTGCTCAAGTCCCACATTGAAGATTACCACAAAAGTGGTGATATATCAACTAAAGGACCGATAAGCTTCTTTGTTGACAAGTCAAATAAGGGGCTATGATCCCACGCATTACGATGTTTCTTAAGCACCACCAATTGCAACGCGTAAAAGGACGATTGGGAGACTTAGGTCACATTGCTCACTTTGACAAGCACTTGGCACTTCGCATCATCAGCCACTACATGAAGAGTTCTGACTGTTGAAGAACAGTCACAAAATGGCTATAAAAGGATTTCCAGACCTTTGGTTTGGACAATAAAAATTTATAATTCCTCTTCTCTTCGTCCTCTAAATTTTGCCATTAACGGGTTACTAATTCAGAGTGTTCTTGGTTTGATCAAATAGTACATAGTTTGAATCAAACAACTGTTCATACACTGCATTGTATTGTAAAAGAAGATTTAATAAACCCATTGTGTACTCACAGTTCATTCTCAACCGGATTGGGAGAAATCTTGCCTAAAAGACAGCATTCCCAGTACATGCCTTGCAAAAATTAATTAAATTTTTTTATTCTTTCCAAAGTAGAGTTCCAACAGCTTTAGGCAAAAAATTTACTCCACTCAAATGGAAGGAATAGTGGCACAATCTATCGAAGTCATGAGTCAAGACTTAATCTAACTCGATCATTTTGATAGCAGAAACTTGACCCATTGGTAAGACCAAGTTATGTTCTTCCTCACATCACTAAAACTAGCATACATTCTAGATGACAACCTTGAGCGAATTCCCGATCCCATACCAGAATACACCGAAGAAAAAAGGAAGAAGCGTATGAAGAGGAAAAAAGATGAATTTATGCGTCGATGACACATCCTCAATTCTTTGTCTACAACTGTTTATAGAGCTCGTCGAATGATTCCAAGGGCAAAAGAATTATGGACGGCATTGGAGACAAAGTATCAAAATAAGGAAGAGAGCAACCGTAAGTTTTTTATTTTAAACTATATGAATTTTAGAATAAGTAATGATAAATATGTCGTTGCATAAGCACATGAACTCCAACAGATTTTCGGTGATCTTAAAGCCGCTGGAATTAATCATCAAGATAAATTTTAAGTAGGGGTGATTGTTTCAAAACTTCCATCCTCTTGAAGCGGCTTTAAGAAGAAAATTAATCATGATGAAAAGACTTATACAGTGGAATGGCTTCTTCGCCACCTTCATATTGTAGATAATAATCATATTCGAGAAAAGAAAAATGAACAAGGTGAGGGTCATTCAAATGCCAAACTGGTTAAGGATCAAAATCTAAGAATACCAAAGACTCAAAATTTAAAGCAAAGAATGATTCAAAATTCAAGAACCAAGGTGAAAATAAGAAAAAGAAGGGAAAATATTTCTTCTATGACAAACCGGTCCATGATTCTCGAGAATGTCATCTTAAAAATAAGGTATTTAAGGAAAAACAAGGGTCGAAGGAAACCAACATTGTTGAAGATCGTATCTATTGGATGGGAAGAAAATTCAATTAAAAATGAAAGTAGATGGTGGCTATATATCGTCTCAACGGTCCACATATGCAAAGACTGCTCTTCATTCAAAACATATCAAGAAATTTATGGAAAAGACGTGAAGATGAAAAATAATCTTCGCACTAATGCACTTGGGAAAGGCATAGTGGAATTGAAATTAACTTCTGGAAACACTCTTACTCTAATTGATATAATTCATGTACCTGATATGTGTAAAAATCTTATGTCTTGGGACCTTCTCAATAAGAGAGGTTTAAAACTTTTGTATGAGTCAGATAATTTTGTCTTACCTAAGAATGGCCAATCTATTGGCAAAGGGTACTCATGTAACAACATGGTCAAAATTAATGTAATCAATGATATTAGCTCTTCTTATATGGTTGAGAATATTTCCTTATGACATAGTAGATTAGGTCATGTGAATTATTAAAGTATTAAAAATATGAAAAATCTCGATTTAATCACGGATTGTAAATTTGATAACTTTTCTAAATGTGAAATGTGTGCTCAATCGAAGATAACTAGAAAGTCATTTAAATCTGTTGAGAGGACATCTGAAATTCTTGATCTTATTCATAGTGATGTGTGTGATATGAAGAGTAATATGATTAGTGGTGGAAATAAATATTTCTTAACTTTTATTGATAATTACTCTAAGTATGCATATACATATTTGCTTAAAAGTAAAGATGACGTTTTCGAGAATTTTTTTATTTTTAAAGAAGAAGTTGAAACTCCTCAAAATCAAAAAAATAAAGTCCTACAATCCGGTAGGGGTGGTGAATATTACCCGAGTGAGTTTATACAATTTTGTAATACTCATGGAATAATCAATCAAGTTACGGCACCTTATACGCCACAACAAAATGGAACAGCGGAAAGGAAAAATTGGACTTTAGTGAAAATGGTAAATGAAATGTTAATAAGTTCTGGTTTACCTTTGTCTATATTGGGAGAAGCGGTTTTATCTGTATGTTATATTTTAAATAGAGTTCCATTGAAAAATATAGACGTTACACCATACGAATTATGGTTTAATCGTAAGCCTAATCTTAGACGTCTTAAATTTTTGGGGCTATCTTGCTTATGTAAGAAAACTCGAACCTAATAGACCTAAACTAGAAAATATGACTTACAAATATTTTTTTATTGGATACTCTAGTAACAATACAACTCATATATTTTTATATCTTGAAACTCAAGAAATCATTGAGTCGGTAGATGTGCAATTCTTTGAACATCTAATAAAGTTTTGTAGTTTGAATCAAGATTTAGAAAATAATAAACTTTGAATCAAGGTTTAGAAAATAATAATCCGACTGTTGACTCCTCACCTTCAAAAGAAATTTCACAACAAATATCTTCTTCAACAATGAATGTCATTGAACCACGAAGGAGTAAAAGACAAAGAACTGAAAAACATATGGAACCAACTTTGTTATCCATTTGTTTAAAGGGGAGTTAAATGAAACTAAAAATAAAACAAATTTCTTCTTAATATAGAAGATGAAACGATAACATTAAGCAGTAACATATAGGGATGTTGTCTTTTGAAAAAGAAGAAATCAATGATAAAATGAACTCAATTTTACCAAATCATACTTGGGTTCTTTCTAGATCTTCCCCCCGGAGCTAAAACTATTGATTTCATATGGATATTAAAAAGGAAATTAAATCCAGACGGTTCTATAAATAAATTTAAGGCAAGATTAGTTGATAAAGGCTATAATCAAAAATATGAAATTGATTACATTGATACATATGCTCCTATTACTCGAATCACTTTTATTAGGATATTAATATCTCTTGCTCCTATTCATAATTTAGTAATTCATCAAATGGAGGTCAAAACTGCTTTTCTAAATGGTGATTTAGAAAAAGAGATATATATGGAACAACTCGAAGGGCTTGTTTTACATGGCCAAGAAAAGAAAGTATGTAAACTAGTTAAATCTCTTTATAGCCTTAAACAAGCTCTTATGAAATGGCATGAGAAGTTTGATGATATTGTACTATCTTATGGATTTAAAGTTAATGATGCCGACAAATGTATATATAATAAATTTGAAAACGGTGTTGGTGTTATTATTTGCTTATATGTGGATGACATGTCAGTATTTGGGTTTAGTCTCAAATATGTTGAAGAATCCAAAAGGTTTCTATCATCCAAATTTGACATGAAAGATCTTGGAGAAGATGATGTGATTTTAGGAATCAAAATTGTGAGAAAGAATAATTCTTTAGCATTATCTCAATCTCATTATAAAGAAAAAGTTTATAAAAGATATAATCATTTTGAACTTAAGCCAGTTGCTACACCAGTGTACCCTAGTTTTAAATTAATGAAAAATACAGGGCGTGCTATGGACCAACTTAATTATGCTAGTATTATTGGAAGTCTAATGTATGCCTTGCACTTCACTAGACCAGACAATGCTTAAGAAGTAGGTGTCTTGTGTAGATTTACATGTAATCCAGGATAAGAGCATCGGAATGAAATTTCTAGGGTGCTTAGATACTTGAAGAGGAATGTAGATTATGGCTTACATTATGTAGGATATCCACCTGTTTTAGAAGGATATAGTGATTCAAGTTGAAATAATATTGAATCAAAATCCAAGTCAACTACTGGTTGGATTTGTTCTCCAGGACGAGCTGCTGTCTCTTAGGGATCTAAGAAACAAACATGTGTATCAGATTCAACAATGCAATCTGAATTTATAGCCCTAGCAAATGAGTATAAAGAAGCATAATGGCATAAAAAATGTGTTATATGATATTCCTTTATGGAAAAATCCATCTCATTCTGTTATAATAAGTTGTGATAACCAAGCCACAATTTATGAAGTTTCGAACAAAGCATACAATGGAAAATCTTGACACGTTAGTCTAAGGCATCAAATTTTAAGAAAAATACTCAAGGAAGGAGTAATTACAGTCAACTATGTTAAAGAGAACAAGAATTTAGCATATCCTCTGACTAAAGGTCTTATTAGGGAGATGATATGTATCACCTTAAAAGGAATAGGACTAAGGTTTATTAAATAACACAAGTATATTTAATGGGAACCCGACTCATATCTTGACAATATAGATAGAGTTCAATGTGGTACAAACAAGTTAAATTATAGTTATGGAACACTAGGAATTTTATAAAAAAATCCATTCCTATGTGCCTAGTGTTGGTTTTTCTGCATGCTAGAAGATGAAGGTTACTTCTTAAAAAATCATATAGGTGTGACTCGTTGAATCACTAAAATTGATTTATCTATATAAGTGTCGAAAGTGTGGCCGCTTTCTATGGAATCAAGACCGATCCTAAAACACTCTTGAAATCAGGATTAGCATAAGGCCATAAGTGTGCATGTTAGAAGAACACTTCTAAAATTCATAAATCGGTATGTGTGATAGTTTCGGCTCATCTCAAATATGTTAAAGGAACCAAAATGTTTCTATCATCAAAATTTGATATGAAAGATCTTGGAGAAGCTAATGTGATTTTAGGAATCAAAACTGGGAGAAATGATAATTCTTTAGCATTATCTCAATCTCATTATATAGAAAATGTTATTTAAAGATATAATCATCTTGAACTTAAGTCAATTGCTACACTAGTGGATCCTAGTATTAAATTAATGAAAAATAATGGGTGTGCTATCGACCAACTTAAATATGCTAGTATTATTGTAAGTCTAATGTATGTCATGCATTACACTAGACCAGACATTGCTTATGCAGTAACTGTCTTTTGTAGATTTACAAGTAATTCACGACTAGAACACTGGAATGAAATTTTTAGGGTGCTTAGATACTTGAAGAGGAATTTGGATTATGGCTTACATTATGTAGGTTATCCACCTATTTTAGAAGGATATAGTGATTCAAGTTGGAATAATATTGAAAATCCAAGCCAAAATTTATAAAGTTTCGAACAAAGCTTACAACAAAAATTCTAGACACATTAATGTAAAGCATAAAATTATAAGAAAATTACTCAAGGAAGGAGTAATTACAGTCGACTATGTTAAAACGAATGAGAATTTAGCAGATCCTCTGACTAAAGGTATTGTTAGGGAGATGATATATATCACCTCAAAAGTAATGGGACTAAGGTCTATTAAATAACACAATTATATTTAATGGGAACCTAACTCATATCTTGAAAATGTAGATAGAGTTCAATATGGTACAAACAAGTTATAGTTATGGAACACTAGGAATTTTATACAAAAGTTCCTTTCCTATGTCCCTAGTGTTGGCTTTTCTTCATGTTAGAGGATGAAGGTTACTTCTTAATAAATCATATAAGTGCGACTCGCAAAATCACTAAAGTTGATTTACCTATGTGAGTGTCGAAAGCGAGTCCGCTTTCTATGGAATCAAGACCGATCCTACAACACTCGTGAAATCAGGATTAGCAAAAGGCCATAAATGTTCATGCTAGAAGAACACTTATAAACTCATAAATTGGTATGTGTGATAGTTCTAGCTCGTCTCAAAAGGTCCTAGGTTCAAAATACGTTCCACACATCACCTTGATAAAGCTTTCAATTGTTTACACTATATAGATCTTCAAGTTCGGAAGACGCTTCTCATTTATGTAATAAATTTCAGTGATAGTGCCAAAAGTTCTCTATTATTGTCCTTTTGTTTTATGTAATCGATCCTTTGTATCCCCTCTTGTGTATATTGAAATTACAGGGGGAATGTTGGATAAATTTCAACATTTATTATAATATAATATTTAATTGTTCATTTTATTATGTTAATTGGTGCTTTAATTTTAAACTTAGTTTGTATGTTATTTTAGAAGGAAGAAATATGAGCAAATGGGTGTGAAAAGATATGGGAGTACTCAAGTCCCACATTGAAAGATTACCACAAAAAGTAGGGATATATCAACTAAAGGACAACTAGGCTTATTAGTTTATAAGTTAAATAAGGGGCTATTATCCCACACAAGGCGTTGGTTCTTAAGCACCACCAATCGCGACACGCGACATGCATAAGCGCGACACGCGGCGTGCAAAAGGGCGATTGGGTGACTTTGGGCGCCTTGCGCGCTTTGACGCACACTTGTCACTTCGCACGTGCGCATCGTCGCTTGGGGCATGGGAGCCTAAAGTTTTGACAAAGTAAACCAGATCAACAGTTGTGATTAAACGATCCGATCAAGAGGTTTAAAATCTAAAATGACTTGATCTGATCCGTTAGATGAACTTGTAGCATTTCATGTAGGGGTGTCCATTCGTTTACGATGTGACGCCTAATTAGAGCCATTAGATTGAATTTATTCTAACCAGGCATGATCCAACGGCTGTTGAGTCGCTGCATGAAGTGTTGTTACTGTCAAAGAATAGTCACAAAAATGGCTATAAAAGGATTTCCAGGCCTCTATTTTGGACCCTAAAAATTGTTAATTTCTCCTCTCTCCATCATCTACATTTTGGCATTATTAGATTACAAATTCAGAGTGTTCTCGGTTTTATCAAACAGTACATAGTTTGAATCAAACAAATGTTCATACAATGCATTGTATCCTGAAGGCATATTCAATAAATCCATTGTGTATTCGTGGTTCATTCTCAACCAGACTGGGAGAAATTTTTCCTAAAAGACAGCGTTCCCATAATGTACCTTGCAAAAATTAATTAAAAATTTTCATTCTTTCCATAGCAAAGTTCCAACATTCGCATCATCTTTAATTTCCTCAATCATTCCAATAGCAACCTAATTATCTTCACTATTGTGTGAGAAAAGATATTTTCCTCCAAATTCATATTGTCTTAACGATGTCCCCATTTTAATTTTGCGAACGTATTGCAAATCAAATTAATTAAGTTGTGTAACTGTGGCAGTTGGTGATATCTCTTCCATCATACCTTCTTAGTATAACAACAACAAAAAACTAATACTAATTTATCCAAACCACCCTAAATATTAATAATCGCATAATCAACCACTTATTGACCCTGCATATTTGCTCAGCTAGCGATATCTCATTGATAAATATTTAGGAAATATACGTCTGCCTATCTTCTCATTAAAAACAAAAGGTATAGCAAAGAATCGCAATAGCAAGCCTATCTGCTCATGAAATGTACACAAATCCAGTGGGAACAGACACGTTATTTTCGATTTGAAACAATTGTGATTTTGGCACTTAAAATTGTGTCGCCCATAAATGTAAAAAATACTTAAAAACACCACACCGAAACTTACCCTTATTTTTTGTATTAAATAACAGTCTATTAAACAATTATTAGTGGTAAAATGTGAGTCCCTTTTTATTCCTTTTTCTTATAATTTTTTTTGTTTTTGGTTCTGTAGTTGAAAGGTAATGGCCATATTTCGTTACCTATTTTTGAGTAAAACAGGGCTCATAATTCAAATTTATTTTTGGGTCTGGTAATTTATTAACCAAATAGTCTAATGTTGCAACTGGTACATACGAGGGCAAGATTCAGTTGCAATTGGTACCAAAGATAATAATAGTTTTTGAGTTTCTATTGGGATCTATATTCATTAGCACAGTTGTAACACATTATGCAAGCAGGACTGATAGTTTCTATACAGAAAATGTAACTCCAGATGAAAATAAAAAAATCTGAGTAGTTCTTCAGCATTATCACTAAGAACACAACATTGCCTGGAAACTATATGGTTTATATTGACTACATTCAGGAATTGAAGCAATGTATTGATGTTCTAACCTCACACTAGCTCTGAAGTTGGGATCTTGATATAATTTGTGGTGGTGATTTCATTGGGGTTGTTACCACTATTTTTTTTATCATACCATGAGGTGTCCGGGCCATCTTATGCGCACCTCGACTAATCCACATTCGCGGTTCGATATTTCCACTGGTCAAGCATTATTTTGACAATACCAAGGATCGAACGGGAGACCAAACTTAATCCACCCCCAAGAGTGTCCCATTGGCAACCTTATACCACTGTGACAAGAGGCTTGGTTGTTGTTGCCACGGTTGAGATTGATCAACATGAAACCTAATTTCACAAACTAGCAACCATTGGATTGATCATATAAAAGCTTGCAAGATGGCCTATTACTTCTTAATCTGTTCTTGTAAGTTTTTCATTGTATTCTGTATATCTTCTTGATGATGTAATTCTACACAAGTGCTTATTATATATGACAGTTTTTTCAATTACGATTATAAAAAAAATCCCATATTTAATGGGCTGGTTTGTCGCTCCACCGTTCATCATGGCCGCATTATATATAGTATTTGTGCCATGTTTTATAATAATATCGTGTTTTATGATCCTGGTGAGATTTCTTTGTGATTGGGAAGTGTTATACCATAAAATGTGGCATGGTACAATGACCAATTATAGAGACAAACCAATGTCTCTTATGAACAGAAAAGGATGTCGGCCCAGGATCCACCTTGGTCATCCAAGGAAATTTGGACGCCCCCCAGTATGACAGGTAGTAACTTTAGCTTATCCAGCTCATAGGCCACTGATAAAATGTACACTATGTACAGTGGGTGTCAGTTAGTGGGATGATGTCAATATCACTCGAGAGACAAGCATGAGGGATTTAAGGTTTATTATGATCTCATTATTGATGGGCAACCTGTACCCATCCCTCATTTCCATAACGGCATGTAAAAGGATGTACCTACCTAATCTGCAAAGGCAAGACACCTGTCACCCAACATTCTTTTTGTCTTCACTAGTTTTTCTCTCTCTTTCTAGGCCCACACTTGGCAAGTATAAATAGGACGCATTATCTTCAAGAAAAGGGGGATCGAGGAACTTTTTCTATTGTTATGATGCCATTTTCTAGAGTGAGTGATAGAATCTTGTAATTCTCCATTTATCCACAACTAGTTCCCATTGGATGTAATATAAACAACTACTGCACTTATGAAGGTATGCACCGCACCGGGACGAACGATATAAACTTGGTTTCCATCTCTTTTCTCTTATCGTTGATCTATTATTCTTATTCTATACTATCATTTATGTGATTAATCTCTCTTTATCTATTGCGGATCTAAGATTAGTGTATTTAGATAAGACATTAACCTATACACCAGTTTTAGGCATTAACAGATAGGCGCCATATGTGGGAAAGCATTGACAAACCCGTCGTTGCTTTCTACCAATATTTTCTCTTACTACTCCAGGATCCTCAATCATCCTACATGCTATAAACACTCTACTAATTCTAATTTAACTCCAAGTGCATAACCGTACATAGTCCATCTACTTATATCCTTTTTCACACTAGAACTCTTACTTTTGTGATGTTTTTTAGGTTGTAATATCGTGAAAATGGGTGAAAATCTAGAGAGTGGAAGGGCTGCATAAGAAGCCTTTCCTTCTATGCCTATAGGTACTAATGACCTGCAAGGAATACTATGGCAACTAGATAAAGGCTAGGAAGTTATGTAGGAAAATGCCAAGCAGTTGATGCAAAGTATACTCCGGATAAAGGAAGCTAAAAGAGAATCTAGCCACCCCATTAGGGAGTGAGAACCTCGAGCACAGGCAGGAAATGCCTCCTCCGAACCTGCACAAAAATAGCAGGCAAATATACCACAAAATGGTGGTGGAGAATACCAGACGATTAGACTAGGGATCACATGAAAAGGCTAGCAAAAATCCAGGTACAATAGATCTAAACGTAATGACAAGTCTTATAGACCAGGAGCCACGTCCACCATCCAAACAGGTGGATACGAAGATGAACAGACTTACTCTTTGGAGTGCCGAAGAATTTTGGAGAGACTGGGCAGAGGGTATCCATTTGATTGTTTGACCCCAAGGAAGGAAATAGCCTACCAAAGAAGGGGGCTCAAAGAATATAGGGACAAAACCAAATGATTTGAGATTTCACACAGGTCAAGAACATGTATTGGATGGTCATCTAAAGTCGAACAGACTTCCCAGGAAGAGAGCATAGCTGAAAGCCGAGGACGAGCAGGTAAGATAGTGACGGTTAAGCCCAATAAGGACTAATAACCCTCTAAAGAGAGGTTTCATCTAAAGGTCCCCCTTCACATCATCCATCCTGGGTTACCCAATGCCCGCGAAGTTCTAACCTCTTGTCACTACTCCTAAGTATGATGGCACATTGGATCCTGTTTGATATTCCCAATATATACCCTCATACTCGGAGTTAACAACCTCGATTAATGTAACAGCCGAGTCAGTAGGGGTCTCATAATCTTGATCAGAGAAGTCATCCTTTAGAAGGTCGGCCTCACAATAACTAACCTCGACTGGCCACCAGTCGTGGTCAGACAACTCATGGTCTCAAGCAACTTCCACTAACGTACACTACCACAACCGACACTTCAGTCGTTCTTAACATTTTACCTCGGTTGGTCAATTAGGTCAAGGTTATACTTAGTTTGGTGGAACAAAGACAAACCTTGGACTTACTAAGCATCATATTCGGCTGGGCTGAGGTCACCACGGATGACATCACAAGTTAGAGCCTACGTAAGCACATGGGAACACTAACACGTGGACTAAACCGTTATAACCAACTCGTTCCCCTCATATGGGGGGATATTTGGTCATCATTACCTACTTGTGGAACAGCCAGTTGTCCACATAAGATTGGACTGATCTTTACACACATGCTCATGGCATACTTGGGGGTATACTACACACTTCAGGCACTATATACTGGCTTGAGCTTACCAACACCTCATATCGTTGGTGCTATTTATCGCATCATCATTTTGGCAGGAAATAAGAAGTTATGCCTTCCTTTTTGCAGGTTGACCTCACTAGAGACTCTAGTGAACCAGTCCTCCCCTTTTTGTGGAGTTGTTTCACCATTGAAAGAGATCCCTTAAGGACTCAAGCTCTCTAATATTTTCATTAAAAGATCTCTAGTCTTTTGTATGGCACCAGAGTTACTACCTCCACCATCTGGTCTTGGAGGAACCATTATACCCAAGCGTCACCTCAGTCCGAAATGGTTGAGGTGGCGGCGGCCTTGAAATCCTTAGTTGTAACTCAATAAGCGATGTAGGTGCAATTTGACCAGCTAAGGTAGAACATAATAGTGAGACCACATGTGATGTCACCGGAGATGATTACTTCGATGGCTGATCAGGGACAACATGAGGCCAGGGGACCACCCTAGGCTCCACGAAAAGACCTACCTCTTCCTCAATGACGGAGGGATGTTTCTGAACCTAGGCATTTACGCCTGGGGAGGCAAGGAAACCCTTGTCCGGAGGATAGGTATGACGATATAGAAGCCGAGGATGCTGTGGCTCACTGTTGGGAGCCATATCAGGTCTCAAACAACACTATACGCCCTATCCAGCAGAGCCGAGGTCAAGGTGAAAGGTGAGACTGCGATGCCCGTTAAAGAGGTTTAGCTTTTGATCAGTTAAATAGAGGGTCGACCATTGAAAGACTCGGCCCAATTAATGACCTGCGAGAAAGGTTATCCAGGTCAAGAAGCATCGCTAGCTCATGAAGAGATGGTGGAAATCATTGACCCCATCATGGCCAAACCCCATAGGGTCGAGACTGTGGTCGGTGGGAGGTCAACAGCCGACGTTGTGCAATAGTTGGGGAACCCTCAGTTCACCCTTTGAAGGTGGCTGGGGACAACCTCGGTCAAGACGATGTTGCTAAGCCTTGGAATGAATCTATTCAAAGGCTAGAAGATAAGATAGAGGTTGTCCTAAAAAGACGAGACCCATTATAGAGGGGGTACTCAGAGGGTTCACCATTTATGTCAAGGATTGTCAACTTCCCAACCCTTGCCAAATTTAAACCTCTAATGGTGTCTCCCAAGTACGATGGAAGTACCAACCCAATCCATCATATTGAAATGTATCAGTCTGCAGCAGACATTTATTCAATCTCTGATGAGATGAGGTGCCGATCTTTCTCGAGCAATCTAACTGGGGCTCCACATATCTGCTTCACTTATCTTCATAATAATTCAATTGAAAGTTTTAAAGATTTGGCTGAGCGATTCATTCACAACTTCTGTTTTGGGGTGAGGTCTGAAAAGAAGATGACCCATTTGCTTTATGTAAAGCAAGGGAAGAATGAAAGCCTTATAAACTATATCACAAGGTTCAACAATGAAAAGTTAGAGATAGATGACTATGAGGAGAGTATAGCCATGATAGCCCTCATTGGAGGACTTCAGAAGGGAAAGCTACTATGGAAGCTTGCTGAAGACCCTCCTAAGTCTATGGCTGAGATGTTGGCAACAGCTGGAAAGATAATGAATAAAGAGGAAGAAATGTCTATGAAATATGAGGATGAGAATGGAAGTAGCAGTGGGAAGTTCCAGAAGAAAAATGATGGAAAGAAGAGGGATGCGAACGACAAGTTTGCAGACTATAGTCCTTTAACTGTGAGCTGTGAACATATCCTCAACGAGATAAATAATGATAGGTCTTTAAGATAGCCAGATAAGTTGAAGGCTCCTCCACATAAGGGAAACAAGAATTTATGGTGCGAGTTCCATCAAGATCACGGCCATCTAACTCATAAATGTTTTGCCTTGAAGGATGAGATTAAAAAAATGCTGAAGTCTAGAAAGCTAAAAAAGTATGTGGATACAAGCGCTTTAAAGAATGGTCGAGCCGACCTCAGAAAGAAAAGAAATGATAAATACCGGGAAGACACACCTGCCAGGAAAGATGATGCCTCCGATGATGACGATGATGACCCTATCCTCCCACCAAAGGACGATAATGTCCCAGTAAAGGGAGTCAATATGATATCTTTTGGTGTGAGCACTATCTGCGGGGGACTAGCAGGGGGTGGCTCAGAGGTAGCTGATCGCAAGGCTCATTTGGCAGAGGAAAAAGAAGTAACTAAAGTCGAGGTTAAGAACTTGACTTCAACTGAGTTTAAACTTGATATAAGAAAGAAGGTAGACATGGACACTCTCGTAGTCGATGTCTCGCGACGTGATTGCAAGGGTATCTTATCCCCCTATGATGACCCTCTAGTCATCACCATAAGGGTGCATGGGTGTGAAGTTTAGAGGATCCTTGTGGATGGGGGCAGTTCTACAGATGTTATGTTTTGGCCCTGTTTTAAGAGCTTGGGTCTTAGCCGAGAAAGGCTTGTCCCTCATAATCATCCCTTGATTGGCTTCAGCAGGGAGAAGGTCCATCCATTGGGAATGTATGAAATGGATGTGAGAATGGGAGATGAATGGACTAAGAGGTTGACTAGAAAAATTAATATCTTTGTGATGGATGAAAATGTCTTCTTAGCCTACAAAATCATCATGGGACGAGTGGCCCTCAATAAATTTGATGTCGTGCCTTCAGCGGTCCACCAGATGCTAAAATTATCGACTCCCTATGGAGTAGGGGAAATGTAAGGTGACCAAACGTCGGCACGTTAATGATACTTCAACTCTGAAGAAGAGAGAGAGAGGCTCATAAGAGGGAAACAACCACTTACAACATTGACACCATTGATCCCAAAGATGAAATAAAGCTTAAAAAGGGAGAGGCAGCGGAGGAGGTAGAATCCATCATCCTCAATAAGGACGAGCTAAAAAAACCATCCAAGTTGGCAAGGTCCTATAACCTGAGATCAAGGAGGAGCTAATCAATCTGTTGAGGAAGAGACAGAGTATCTTTGCCTGGAGTCATGCAGATATGCCAAGTATTGACCCTGAGATCATGTGTCATAAACTCAACATTGTAGAGGATGCCAAGACCATTAAGTAGAGAAGAAGGATCTACTCAAGAAAAAAGTACGAAGTCATCAGAGACGAGGTTCGAAAGCTTGAAGAGGCCAAGTTCATTAGAGAAGTCATATACCATCAGTGGTTGTCTAATGCAGTCATAGTGCCTAAAGCTAATAGGAAGTAGAGGATGTGTGTAGACTTCACCGATTTAAACAAGTCTTGCCCAAAATATAGCTTTCCCCTGCAACGTATAAATCAGATGGTGTATGCCATAGTAGGACATGAGCTCATGAGCTTTATGGATGCATATTTCGGGTATAATCGGATCTTCATGGACTCGACTAACTCATAGAAGACAGCCTTTATTTAAGACAAGAACACCTATTGCTACAAGGTCATGCCCTTCGACCTAAAAAATTCAGGGGAAACTTACCAACGTCTTGTAAATAAGATGTTCGAGGATCAGATTGGCAAAACCATAGAAGTCTATATGGACGACATGCTGACAAAGAGTCTGAAGGCCGACACTCATGTGGCCGACCTCAAAAGAACATTTAATACCTTGAACAAATACAGAATAAAGCTCAACCCAGTCAAATGTGTCTTTGGGGTCAGAGCTGGAAAGTTTTGGGGTTTCATCGTCATCCAAAGGGGAATAGGGGCTAACCCTGAGAAGATCAAGGATTTTCTAGAAATGAAAACACCTAGAACCATCAAAGACATTCAGAGGCTAACCGGACGAGTGGCGTTACTTAATAGGTTTATCTCTAGATCTACGGTTAAATGTCTTTCATTTTTCAAAGTTCTTAGAAAATCCTTTGAATGGACTGAGGAATGTGATAAAGCTTTTAAAGATCTTAAGTATTACCTTGGATCCCCTCTATTCCTATCTCTGCCAATTCAGGGTGAGAAGCTGTATGTATATTTAGCTATCTCAGAGTCAGCAATTAGTGCTGTAATAGTGAGAGAAGAGGATAGAGTACAGAGACCAGTGTATTTTAATAGTAAGGCACTCCAAGGGTCAGAGTAGAAGTATCCTAAGATGGAAAAATTGGCATATGCCTTGATACATGCTTCTAGGAAAATAAAACCATACTTTCAGGCTCATTCTATGGTTGTCCTCACCAATTCCCCACTGAGACAGGTGCTCCATAAGCCTGAGAAGTCAGGAAGGCTAATGACATGGGAAATTGAGTTGGGAGAATATGATATTGTTTGTCAGCCGAGGGTCGCCATCAAAGGACAAGAACTCGCAGATTTTATGGCCGAGTTTACCTGGGATGAGGCCCAGGTTGAGAACAGTCATGGAGTTGCAGATGAGCAAGTGGATAGGAACATTGACCCAGAAACAGACGAGGCTGAGACAAGTTCATCTAGGCAAAAGGAAGTTGAGAATTAAGAGGAGAGATACCTCTTCAAACAAGGGACCCTAATATAGGGAAACTTATCTCCAAATGGAACCATCTGGAACATCTTCACTGACAGGTCGTCCTGTGAAAACGGGAGTGGAGCAGGGTTGATAGTATCGGCACCAAATGGTACAAATATTGAATATGCACTAAGATTTATATTTAAAGCCTCCAATAATGAGTCAGAGTATAAGTCATTTATAGCAGGTCTCTCTTTGGCAAGATCAATAAGTGTCGGCCAATTCCTGGTCCACAGTGACTCAAGATTGGTTGTGAACCAGATCCTAGGGTTATATGAAGCCAAAGATGATAGGACGTACAGATATCTGAAGAAGGTGAGATCGATGCTAAAAGGATTCAAAGAGGTAAAGATGAAAAGGATACCTCGATTGGACAGCAGCCGAGTTGATGCACTCGCGAGGTTGGCCTCAGCCATAAGAACTGACATAAAAAGAGTGGTATCAGTTGAGATTTTGCTCAAGCCGACCATTGAAAAGGAAGAGGTTGCTAGAACATGGCTAAATCTGAGTATGGAAGCATCGTGGATGGATCCTCTTATCAGATACATCAGAGAGTGAGAACTGCCAAAGTCAAAGTTAGAAAGGAGAAAGCTGAGGTTCAGAGCTGGTAAATTCTCCATTGTGGGAGATATCCTATAGAAAAATGGATTCCTACTCCCTCTTCTCATATGTGTTCATCCTTCATAGGTTCCATACATATTGAAAGATGTACATGAGGGATCTTGTTCAAGTCACATTAGAGGAAGGTCGTTGGCTAAGAGGATAATTACCCAGGGATACTGGTGGCCGACCTTGGCCAAAGATGCAACCACATATGTGAAGAAGTGTGATAAGTGTGAGAGGTTCTCCATCGTTCCCCATCAACCTCATCAACCTCTGACTTCTATCAGCTCCCCTTAGCCATTTATAGTATGGGGCATCGATTTGGTAGGACCCTTTCCAAAATCTATAAACAACTATCGGTACTTAATTATAGCGATTGATTATTTCTCTAAATGGGTAGAAACTGAGCTAATGATCACAATTATAAAGCAAAAGACCTTCCGGTTCATTTGGAAGAACATCATATGAAGGTATGGACTTCCAAATACCCTTATCTCAGATAATGGAACCCAATTCAAGAATATTTCTTTAGAAAAATACTGTGAGAGAGTAAGAATCAAGCAATTCTTCTCTTTCCCTAGCCGACCCTAGGCAAGAGGTCAAACTGAGGTCACAAACCGAACAATCCTTGATGGGATAAAAAAGATATTGGAAGAAGCCAAAGGAAGATGGATTGAAGAGGTATATGCTGAACTTTGGGCTTACAGGACGATAGTGAGAACACCCGTAGGGGAAACTCCATTTATGTTAGCCCATGGCTCAAAGGCTATCAAAACAATAGAGATAGGGCTTCCAACTCATAGAATTTAGACGTATGACCCTCAAAGGAATGGGAAAGAGATAATACTTGATCATGATTTAATTGAGGAAAGAAGAGAAGAAGTTGAGATGAGAGAAGTAGCATATCAATAAAGAACTGCAAGGTTTTACAATCAGAGGGTGAAATCAAGGTCAATTGTTGTGGGAGATCTGATCTTGAAGAAGACGTGGCAGAAAACCAATAAGCTCCAAACCAATTGGCATGGTCCTTATAAGGTAATTGATGAGGTTGTACTAGGTACCTATTAGTTAGATAACCTTGAAGGAGATCCTTTTTCCAACCCTTGGAACGCTGACCACTTGAAAAAATATTACTTACGATATTGCAATTATTTTATACTTTTGTAATACATGTATCAACTTATACAGAGAATGTCAGTGAGAGTAGCAATTTGAAAAAATATTACTTATGATGTTGTGTTGATGCTTTTGTTCCAATGTATGTATTAAACATCATTAATTTGGTGAAATATGAGGTGAAACATCATTAATTTGGTGACCTCGGACCTAGTTTGGTGAAAATATGAGGTAAAACATCATTAATTTGGTGACCTCGGATGTTAAACATCATTAGTTTGGTGAAAACATGGGTTAAACACCATCATTTGGTGACCTCGGACTTTTAACATCATTAGTTTGATGAAAACATGAGGTTAAACACCATCATTTGGTGACCTCGGACCTTTAACATTATTTATTTGGTGAACCATGAGATGAAACATCATCAATTTGGTGACCTCAGACCTTGGACATCATTAGTTTGCTGAAATTATGAGGTTAAACACCATAATTGTGTGGCCTCGAACCTTAAACATCATTAGTTTGGTGAAATTATGAGGTTAAACACCATAATTTGGTGGCCCCAAACCTTAAACATCATTAGTTTGGTGAAATTATGAGGTTAAACACCATAATCTGGTGACCTCAGACCTTAAACATCATTAGTTTGGTGAAATTATGAGGTTAAACACCATAATTTAGTGACCTCTAACCTTTAACATCATTTATTTGGTGCATGAAGTGAAACATCAAGAATTCGCTGACCTCAGACCTTTAATATCATAATTTGGTGTATTGAAATTTGTGGTGAACATGTGGAGCATCTCAATTATAGAACAACAAAACATCATATGAAACAATAGAATCAGAAAAAGGCAAGCTACTTATGATCATAACATAAAGAGGATTCAAAATTACATCCAGAATATCAACAAGCTACCACTAGAGTTCATGAAAACAAGAATTACAAAAAAAATGTTAACCAAAGTTCATTAGAACTATAACTATCAAGAAGCTTCACAAGAAAAAGTTGTTAATGAGCAGGAGAGGCCATCTGAGTTGAGCGTATGCCTCAGTAGGAGCAGACCCACCAGCAACTATAGTCTAATCAAGGTCGATGTTTGTAACTTCAACCTGGCCATCGTGCTGAGTGTCGTCTTCTGTCTCTGTGATCTCAAGGGAGTCATCTCGACTGGAGTAGCATCACTATCTTCAACTTCCTTTAAAGCTTGGGTGAACCGAGGATCTCCAAAGCCAATACCAACAAAATTCTCGGCAGTCAAGCCCCCAGATTCTCCTTACTTCATGGCCGCCCATAGGCTAGTCGCTTTAATACCCCTCTCTAAGTACTCAAAGCCGAAGATGAGGAACTCGTCAAAGACTTTGTAGTCCTTAATAGCTTTCTCGGCAGCCTCTTCTAATACAAGTTTGACAGCAGCATTAACCTTTGATTGAAGAACATCATCCTTTACCTTGAGAGCCTTTTGATGACCCTCCTTAAGTTGAGACATCTGGTTGTCCCTCTCCTTGACATCTTCTTTCAGCCTTTCAACCTCGGCCTTCAGAGAGGCCTCAACTTTTTCAACATCCTTACCCTTTTCTGTAAGGGGTAGTGTTTTTAAGGTCCATTCAACAAGATGGTGAAGAGACACCACACTATGTAGAAGAAGATTAGATATATGAATCATAATTCCTGAAGATCAGAGACAACATTTAGAAGAAAAAATTGCTACATGAACCGATCTATGAAGAGTGAACTCGGCCAATAAAGGGGCATCTAAGGAACGAAGAAAATACTTGTCATCATCAGTCACTATGGTGCCAATAGCATCAATAGCTTTCAAACTATGGCCGATCACACTATCTCAAATCTTGAGCTAAGATAGACGAACACCTAAGGAATCATCTGTTAAAATGGGTATGGCGCGATCTTTAGCTTGAGTCTTACTTGGCCTTGTATGAGCCGGGTTAGTGGAAGTCTTCCTATTCTTGGTAGCATAGGCCTTAGAGGTGCCGATGATCTTTTTATGGAAGGTGGGGGTACATTCTTGCCTCCTCATTTCTCCATGAGCTTCATAAGGCTGGAGCCGATATCTCCCAAAAGTCGTCTGAAATGCTTGCGGGTCGCTCTGCAAAAAGTCAAGTCTATGAGTTAGAAAGTCAGATAGATAGAAGAGTACGAGATATCACTTCATAAGAAAAATGTGGAGACTCCAGAGGACCACCCCCCAAACCTGTCTGAGAGAGGTAATAGGGGTCATCAGATGTTCATACTTAACAAGACGTCCCTTCTCATCTTGGTTATGAAGGCTCTCAACATCCTTGTAATTATCCTAGCTAAGACCAGGGTCGTCTTTATCCACGAGGGAGACTTTCCCCCATCTCAGAGGGGCCCATGGAACCGACGTTCCACCAGCCCCATTTAAGCCAAATTCCTAGGCCCCAGAAAAAAAGAAATACCAAGGTTTCCAATTATGGTTGGAAGTTTGGGTAACCAAGAGCATCTTCTTCTCAAATTTCACGGCTAAGAAGTGGTAGTAGCCGAGGTAATTTTTGGCAGACGAGGGAACGTAACAACCAGTAAAAACTCTAACTGGAAGGTCTAAATAATGAACAGCCTTCCAAAGGATGATAGCCCCAATTATAACCCTCCAAGCATTTGGGGACAATTGGGAAGGGGCAAGGTTTATCTGTGAGAGTATGGTTTTGATAATTGGGTGGATGGGAAGACGAAAACCCAACTTAAACATCTGCTCGTAAATGCAGATTTCACCCTCTCGGCCATCGAAGTCCCTTTCATCCTTTAGAGGTTTCCTCAAGATGATGGAGGACTCAATGGAGTACAGGTGTCTGAAGACTAAAAGGTCATACTCATTTACAGTACTTTCATACTCTGCAGCCAGAGAGGATTCAAGTTCACTTCCTTCATCATCATCACCATCCTCAGCAACTTCGGCCTGGGCACTCATAGGGACACCACAAGAAACCTCTTCGTAAACTCAACACCAGTGGCGACCGATAGAGGAATGGCATCAATAGTAAAGGGAAACGCTACACTGGGCCCTAATATTTCTATTGAAGAATATCTATGTGAAGTGATAGCATCTCTATTGGATAAATCACGGATCGAAACCTCGGCATCTTACAAAACCTTATCTTGCTTACGGGAGCAATCCATGGCCTCTTGAAAAGAGTCTATGGACTCAACAACCTTGGAGGTGGACATAGGGTCTGAAGAAGCTGGCTCAGACATTGGCATAGGAACCTCAGGAACCATGGCAGGCTCAGCAGGCTCAGGGTATATGACTTTCAAGGGTGGACGAAATATTGGTCTGAGGGGAAAGGCCTCAGCCCTACGAGCCTCCTCTTAGGATAACTCTATTTGCCTAATCTTTTCACAGGTCTTATCACGAAGAGATGGAAACTCTTCAATAAGTTTATACATAGGTCTGAGCATTTGACAGACGAAACTACACTTAAAGAGTTCAAACAAAAAGGGTAAATAGGAAAACAGCTTGTACAACTCAAACCAAAGATCAAACTAGGAATCCAAAGGGTTTACACCAAGAACAGGTGCAAAGAAGCTCGCCGGAGAGGGTAACCGGGGATCAGCCATAAAAACTTAAAACATAAATTTTGACCTAAATTAAGCCCAAGATGACTAAGTATAGGTGAAGTAGACCCTATAGCCCACTCTCACTCATGAAAAACCACCAAATAGGGGTAGTTTCCCTTGCCGAAGAACAAAAAAACTAATCGAAAAAAAGGGAAGTTGAAAATAAAGGTATAAATTTAAAGAAACAAATAGAGAGATGGTTACCTGATCAATGAGGAATGAAAGGCGAGGGGTTACAACCCCAAGATGACTTGAGAACTAGAGAGAGATTGAATCTTTGGCTATGGAGAATTTGGGAAAAAATCTCAAACAGTGAGAGCTCTATGGTGGGAGAAATGAAAGAAGAAAGAGAATAAGGGAAGGGAAAAAGTATTTAAACCTTCCCTAATGATGGGGCATAATTTTTAAGGCACCCATCATTGCCCTAGAGAACCGAAAAGACGCCGTCGGAGCTGTCATACCTTGGGGAATACATTAGACACTTAAATGAGTAAGATGTGTCCAAGGAATCACTCAACACCCCAAGACACCAAATGTAACTCGGTATCGGCCTAACTTATATATACCCCTCAGTCACCTGCTCACATACGAGACTAAGGGCTAGGGGGTGATTGATATGCCCAATATATACCCTCATACTCAGAGTCGACAACCTCGGCTGATGTAACGACCGAGTCAATATGGGTATCATAATCTCGATTAGAGAAGTCATCCTTCAGAAGGTCAGCCTCGTAATGACCAACCTCGGTTGGCCACCAGCCATGCTCATATAACTCATGGGCTCAAGCAACTGCCACTGACGTACCCTGCTACAACTGACACGTCAGTCGTTCTCAAAATCTTAACTCGGCTGACCAATCAGGCTGAGGTCATACTTAGTTTGGTGGAATAAAGACAAACCTCAGACTTACCAAGCATCGTAGTCGACTGGGCTGAGGTTACCACGGATGACATCATAAGTTCGAGCATACGTAAGCACATGGGAAGACTAACGCGTGGACTAAACCGTTATAACCAACTCGTTCCCCTCATGTGGGGGAATATTTGGTCATCATTACCTGCATATGGAACAACGAGGTGCCCATATGAGATTGGACTGATCTTTACACACATGCTCTTAACATGCTTGGGGGTACACTACACACCCCAGGCACTATATATACATATCTCCTCCTACCTTACAAGGGGATCCATAATTGTAACCCTAGCGAAAGCTCTGTATAATTACACAATTGAGAGAGAAATTGAGAGATTTTATCACAGGCCATTAGTGCCATCATTCTACTGAAATTTACTCACACACTCATAGTAGACGTAGGCAAGATTGGCTGAACCACTTATATACTAGTGTATCTCCTCTTCTCCTCATCACCTTCTACTAAATGCTTACTCTTGTATTGTCGTTGTTATTACTAGCTTGAGCTTACCAATACCTCATACTAGTGGTGGTGTTTACTGCATCATCATTGTTCTCCACATATACAAGTATCAAGTTGCCTCGGATGTCTATTCCATCCCTATTTAAATGCGTTGCCTAGCCTTCTCCGGTATAATTATAGGATCAGCCCAAATTTGGTATAACATATTACCAAGACGTTAGATTTACAACTTTTGACCACTGGCCAATCTCTTCATCGGTAATTTATATTTTAATTCTAGACTAGGAAAGTGGGTCACCCATTTGCTAAACATTTTCTAAGGAATAAATGAGATAACCATGGAATTCATCTTTTGGTTCATCACTGAAAAGCTAGAAGTCTTTGACTATGAAGAGAAAACGGCGATTGCAATGCTCATGAGTGGATTGTGACCTCAAAAGTTGATCTGGAAGTTCCCTAAGGAACCACCAAAGATTAATTCTGAGATATTGGAAAAGGCCAAAAATATAATGAATGCCAAAGAATCCATGACAGCGAAATAATCTAGCCATTCCAAGGCTGACACCTACAAGGGCTTAAAGAAGAAGAAGGATCCTAAGTAAGAGGATCTGCCTCCTCATAAGGACAAGAGGACCCATCACCTCGGACCAGTCACCGAGAAGGATCCCTTTCGATCACCATTCTTTTAACCCTAACCTTATTCCTCTACTTTTTAGGACTGGGACTAGAAAGATTATCGAGAGACCTCTTCTGACAAGCTCCCATGTCTTCTAGCACAATGACTTTCCCCTTCCCTTCGATCGTAGTAGCATCCTTGACTTCAGCCTTCCTCCTATCCTTATACTCCGTATTTTTTCCAGGCTCATCACTATCCCATTTCTCATCCTTTATTTTATTCTTATCTTTAGCCTCAGTAGAAACAACATCCTTTTTCTTATTGGCATCAATATCTAATTTTCTCTTTCTGGCGATCTTCATCACTAATCCATCAATAGTGGAAGGCACCATGAAGTTAGTTGAGTCCGATGAACTAGAAGAAGCTGCACAGAAGAAGACATGATTAATACTAAAATTATGAAAAAGTAAAGGTGCTCGATTTTACAAATTAGAATATCAAAGTGTAACCTATGCTCAGATTTGCAAATTATAATATCAAAGTGTAACAGGCTGCGATATCCTCGATACCCAAATCCCTTCGTAACTCACAATCTGGAGATAAGTCAACCTACTTATCTCTATGAGGGGAACCATTTTGGAGGATATAGTATCCCAAATTGATGAACTTTTGAAGAGAGAAGAGCATCTTAAATTCTATTGGGTTAGGAGTGCAGGAGGTCATAACCAATTCCCTTAGATCAGGGTGTAGACTCCCCATTCGATGACTCCCCAAGCATCTCATTATGTCTTTAGCCCTCCTCTTTCACCATAAACCTTATATCATACTTCGAATACTGATTTGGAGGCCATCGAATGCTCTTGAGCCCCGTTTAACTGACACCTGAACGATAGCACATTGGATCTTCGAAGGGCCCTGATTCCCCTTTCTAATTATCTGCCCTGTGCGTGAATCGGCCTTATAGTTCGGACAAACAGACCATTCTCCTCCAAAAATTGATTTAGAGACCACTGAGTGCTCCCGAGACACGTTTGAATCCAGTCAACTCTCCAACTTTAGCGAAGCTCTTTTTATCTTTAAAAGTATATGAATTCCATTTTCGAAGGTTCTCCTTATACGCGAATCAACCTTACGGTATGGATAAATGACCCATTTCACTTTGAAAGGTTATTGAGCACTTTCGAGCCTGCTTTGACCTTGGTCAACTCTTCGAACCGAGTGAAGATCTTTGGAACATCGAAGGGCCCTTAATAACCTTTCTAATGGTTCATCTTGTTCTGGAATCAACCTTACGATTCAGACGAACGATCCGTTTCCTTCTTGTACAAAAGACCAACGGAATCTTCCAAGCCCCATTTGAGAACCCGAGAGTGTCCCAATGAATTCTTAAAGGTCTCTGAATACCCTTTCCAGCGATTTGTCCCATGCGTGATTAGGACTTGCAGATCGCATTTTAAGATCATTTTTTGGAAAATCTGCAGAGAACTTCCAAATGGAAAATCCATTTCCCTGCTTATCAGAAGTGCGTTTGGGGTTTCCTACTGATACACATGAGAAGGAAAATACCGATCGTCACCCCTCTTGAACCTATACAAGGAGAGCATGAGATCACTTTAAAGGCACCTCTGAAACATCCCTCTCACTGATCTAAGCGATATTCTATCGAAGTCAATGTGGTACCATCTTGAAACCCCTCTCCCATATTCCCTTTACATACCCAATTTCACTACACCAAAATGGCCAAAATGTCACCTTTCAGCCGGCCACCCTTGTCAAGGTCATTGGCCGTGACAAAAAACACGCGTTTTATGTCACGGTCATTGACCTTGACACGACCGTGACAAGGAATTGTCACGGTGTGACACCCCGACTAATTAAATACCGGGTAGCTACTCCTTTATTAAATTAATACAAAATGCCAAGTTGGTTCAGTTAATAGCATCATTGCCGAAAACATTTTAATGATTACTAAGCACCTAGTATTTAAAAAGTAAGATGTCAAATTTTAAATTAAATCTGATTAACATGCAATAAATGAATTATGAAAGAATAACATAACCATTCACAATAAAGTCCCAAAAGTGTAATCAACAAATAATAAAGAGTCTAGAGGAAATACTCCTCACAACAATCCCAATAAGGAAAAAAATAAAACAAGTCTACATCCTGAATTAATTACAAACCAAAGTCTGAATAACTGAAATATAAAATGTCTCTAAAGAAATGGGCGACATGCCCTACAATGATGAAACTGAATATGGAGTCAAGACTAGAAAAGGAGGCATCTACTGTCAAGGCCCTGTAACTTCCACAACACCTATAACTCGTCACCTGTATAGAATTCCTATGCATGGTGTCCTTGTGGCTGGGCACCTAAAATGGTTTTTACAAAAAGATAGATTTGAAAGCAAACGGGTCAGAGCCCGAATGTGGAGAGTATTTTTAAAAACAGCAAGTGATTTAATAACATTTAAAACAATGAATGCAAGATACATGTTAGGACGTGCTCTCACATGAAATACTCACCTCTCGTCTAACTGTGCACTCCTAACGTTCCTGTACCCATTCATGTGTTATTTATATCTAACTAAATCATCATATGTTCTAACCCAACTACTCGATTAACAATATGAATTCCCAATGTTATCACTTAAATAGATAGCTTTACTTGAACTCGGATTCTCAATTATTAGCATTACCATTTACTGGAGGTTATCCCCTTATTTATCTTCTCAAGGAGTTACTATAAATGATTCTCATAAATAAACATAACAATTCCTTTTCATTTAACCGTATATTATTCACATCATAAATATACAATATAAGCACCCCGAGGCTAAGCTGCGGTGCACACATACTCTGCTATCCATCCCGGTACATCACGTACATAAGGATTACATATTCCGAATCTCTCAGGAATTGTTAAAATAAGCACAACACACAAAAATGGAGGCGAACATAATTCAACATATCCATGGGTCACGTACATACCTACGCTCCATAGTCAGCTGACTTAATAACTCACAATTAAGTCATTCCCTTGAACTATGTCCTCTAGGTACCAAACTAAATCCGGGCACACAAGGATTAGATGGCCCTAAGCGAATGTAAACCTCCTGTGATAGCAAGTATGGTAGGTATGTCATACACAAAATCATATATTATGCATTCACACATCTTAGATGTCTCATTATTAATAAAGGTACATTCTACATCCTTATACCATTATTCCAATTTTATACATTTTAAGTCTTCCAATAATATAAAATGTAGACTGTCGACACATCTCACGTGATAGTTTCTTGTACTTAAAACCTATCTCAAAGGGACTATTAAATTTCCTATTATTCCCACATATAACATCATTATTCTTAAGGTCCTTACTTCTACCCCAAACCTCATTTCACCAAATTATTCAAATTCACTCTTTTAACTCTAACATTATCTCACTCATCGGATTTCATTAGATTTTAGAATAATTCCTCAATTTGAATTCTAATTAAGGTCCAAATTTTTTAACCATACCTACTGGTCTTCATTAAGTCTAAGGATATCCATAAAGTCTCCAATAATAATTTCTAAGGTTTAACATCATTAAAATTTAACTAGGAAAATTTTACTCTTTCTGGGAAGGTCGATCGATCGACCTTGAACCTCGATCGATCGATGGTGGTCGATCGATCGACTGATGAATGTCGATCGATCGATCGCACCAGGTAGGCTACGGACTGCTTCGTTTTGCAGTCCTCAAATCGTTCCAAAACTCCATTATAAAGCATGAAAATCTAATATAACTTTATAATATCATCATACAACCATCCTACAACATTGTTAACGTTCTAAAACCAATAATTCATCAACCAAAGGCTTTGTTTGGATCAAAACTTCATCAAGAATCTTAGTTTTCTATTTCTTTCAAGAACACTAATAAATTTCTTCTTAAATCCGTTTTTTAGATCATCAAGGGTAATATTTTGAATTCAAAATTCATCCAGAATGTTTCTACATGCAATTCCTAACATAGTTCATAGTTTTAATCTTCAAATTCATGGGACTATATCAATCTTCCAAGATAAATTCGATAATTTCCCTAAACATGGAAAAGCATAACATTGAATCAATTGTAATTAAATCACTTGCCTCTAATCTTTCTCTAAATTTGATGTTGAATCTTGAAGGTTTAATTGTTCTCTCTCTCTCTCTGCAGAATTCTCTTTTCTCTCTCTCTCTACAAGTTCTTCTCTAAAGATTATGACAATGGAGGTTTAGAGGTTGCCTTAGGAACTTCTTTTCTATTTCTTCCAATAACTCCCGTAGCCCATTAATTCATTTAGTGTAGTTAGTGGGTTTAGTGTATAAAGAATAAGTCAGATTTTATTTCTAATTTTCGCGGGTTTTAATTCCCAAATTTCCGAAATTACCAAAATGCCCTTTTAAGTTACTGGTATGGCCCAATAATGCCCCGGGACCCAAACTTAACCCCCGGCTAGTGTTTTCTGACTATTTCGACCTTTTTGGATGCGTTGGCGCACTCAAAATGACCATACGGTTAATAGAAATAAAATTCACTTTTTAATTAAATAATTACTTTCCTGACGCGACTGTCACACGCGTCTCAACAAAATTTCCCACATTGACGTATATCAATCTCACGACAAATTTAATAATTTCAATATTCATATATCGTCGTATGTACACATTATAATCAAATACCAACTCACATCTCATTAGTATTTTATCCGGATTAATTCCCAATTAATACACATTTAATTCAATTAATCCCATAAATAAATATCACAAAAATACCGGGTATTACATACTTCCCCCCTAATAACAGAATTTCGTCCCGAAATTCGGAACTAAAAAGTACCTGGTAAAAGTAACTCTGGATAACGTTCGTGCATCTCATCCTCGCGCTCCCATGTGGACTCCTCGACATTGTGATGTCGCCACTGAACACGCACTAACGGAATTATCTTCGACCGCAGTTTACTCTCACTTCGGTCCAAAATAGCAATCGGCCCCTCCTCGTAGGAGCTATCGGGCTGGAGATCGATGTCCTCTAAAGCAATGTGAGAATGAGCCAAATCATCTCTAAGATATTTCCTTAGCGAGGAAATATGAAACACATCATGAATCCTGTGTAGATGCTCCGGTAATCCAAGTCTATACGCAACAGACCCAATCCGCTCGATGATAGGAAATGGTCCCACGTATCTCGGTGCCAACTTCCCCTTCTTCCCAAATCGCATAATCCCCTTCATAGGAGATACTCTGAGTAAAACCTGGTCCCCCACTTAGAACTCCCTGAAGAACCTCTTCGCATCAGCGTAGCTCTTTTGCCGATCCTAAGCTACCCGAATGCGACTCCGTATCAATTCTATCCTTGTCGAAGTATCCTGAATCACTTCCGTACCAAGTAGTTTGTTGTCCCCCACCTCCAACCAACATGCTGGGGAACGACAAGGTCTACCGTACAACGCCTCAAATGGATCCATACCAATGGTGAACTGGTAGGAGTTGTTGTAAGCAAACTCCACCAGTGGAAGATACTGCTCCCATCCACCCCCGAAGTCAATGATGCACATCCGCAACATGTCTTCCAACATCTGATTTGTACACTCGGTTTTCCCATCGGTCTGCGGATGATAAGCCGTAATCAACCGCAACTCCGTGCCCATGGCCTCCTGAAAACTCTCCCAAAATCGTGAAACAAATATCTTGTCTCTGTCGGACACGATATTTAGGGGCACACAGTGAAGTCTCACTATTTCTGCAATAAAAAGCTGGGCATACTGTGCTGTAGTGTAGTCGGTCCTTACGGGTAGAAAATGAGCGACTTTGGTCAACCTTTCCACAATTACCCAAATGGAGTCGTGACCTCTCTGTGACGTAGGCAACCCCGTGATAAAGTCCATGGAGATGCTCTCCCACATCCACATCGGGACCTCTAATGGCTGTAGAAGTCCTGCCGGTCTCTGATGGTCCACTTTTACCAGCTGACAAGTGGCGCATTTAGAAACAAACCCGGCAATATCTCTCTTCATCCCGCTCCACCAATACTGACGTCTCATATCTTGGTACATTTTGTCCCCACCGGGATGTACCGCGAACCGTGAGCCGTGCGACTCTGCCATCACCTCGTGTCGCAATTCCTCCCCTTCCGGGACTACTAGTCTCCCATTGAAGCATAATCCCCCGTCTGAGCTAACAGTATAGGACTCGTCTCCCTCTGCTAATAATCGAACTATCTGCTTCTGACAGAACGAGTCATCTGCTTGTGCCTTTACCACTCTCGTGACAATCTGCGGTGTAACAGTCATCACCGACATGAATGATCGGGTCACTGCATCCTGGTGTCCCAACTCCTCCACTTTGCCTTCCACACCCCTGCCACCTCATCTACTGGACTATGGCTCAACGCGTCTGCTACCACTTTAGCCTTCCCCGGGTTATATTGGATATCAAATTGATAGTCCTTCACAAACTCAAGCCAACTCTGTTGCCGCATATTCAACTCCTTCTGCGTGAATAAGTACTATATGGACTTGTGGTCCGTGAACAATCGAAACTTCTCCCCCAAAAGGTAATGTCTCCAAATTCGAAAGGCAAATACAACTGTCGCTAACTCCAAATCATGAGTGGGGTAATTATTCGCGTGAGGCTTAAGCTTACGGGAAGCATAAGCTATGGCATGACTCTCCTGCTGCAGTACACCTCCAAGTCCTTATAAGGACGCATCGGTGTAAATAAGATACTCAACTCCCGGTCTCGGCAATGCTAACACAGGTGCTGAGGTTAACTTGTCCTTCAACTCATCGAATGCCAACTGACAGGCATCACTCCAAATGAACGGCACACCTTTACGAGTCAGATGTGTCAAAGGACCCGCTATCTTTGAGAAACCCCGAATAAACCTCCTATAGTATCCTGCTAAGCCCAAGAAACTATGGATCTCAGTCGGTGTCGTGGGATGTCCCCACTCCCTCACCGTGGATACCTTCCCCGGATCAACAGATATCCCCAGGTCGGAAATAATATGCCCCAAAAACTGAACCTCCTTCAGCCAAAACCCGCACTTCTCATACTTTGCATACAGCTCGTTCTGACATAGCGTCTGCAAAACCTGCCTCAAATGCTCGGCGTGCTCCTCCTCTGTCTGAGAGTAAACCAGAATTTCATCACTGAAAACAATGATGAACTGGTCCAGGAACTCTCTGAACACCCTATTCATCAAGTCCATAAACACTGCTGGAGCGTTGGTCAAACCGAAAGGCATAACCCGAAACTCGTAGGAACCATATCTCGTTAAGAAAGCAGTCTTCGAGACGTCCTCTTTACCTGATACGCAACTGATGGTATCCCGATCGCAAATCAATCTTTGAGAAGAAAGAAGCTCCTCTCAACTGGTCGAATAAGTCATCGATTCGGGGCAACGGATACTTATTCCGTATCGTGACCTTATTCAACTCCCGGTAATCCACACACAACCTCAACGATCCATCCCTCTTCTTTACAAATAACACAAGGGAACCCCACGGCGATGTACTCCTCCGGATAAACCCCTGACCCAACAACTGCTCAATCTGATCCCGTAACTCTCTCATCTCAGCTGGAGCCATACGGTAAGGTGCGCGGGCAATAGGCCGAGTGCCCGGCATCAAATCAATCATAAAATCTATCTCTTTACTCGGAGGTAATCCAGGTATATCCTGAAATACATCGGCAAACTCTCGAACAATCGGAATCGAATCAAGTGGTATCACCACTTCCTTAGAGGTCTCCTCCTCTATGTAGTACAAATGAGTGGACGATCCTCCCTCAGGGCGAGGCATCGCCACTAAAAACATCTCTTGCCCGGGAATGGCAAATATAATACTCCTACTAAAACATTCAATCATGGCTCGGTACGCTACTAGCCAATCCATACCAATAATGGAATCATACTCGGCCATCTCTAACACTAACATATCAGCGGGTAAAGTTAACCTCACGATCTCTATACCCACACCTCTACACATAAGCGAAATCACGGAACCCCTACTCAACGGTGAGTCTACACAAGTAGCAGTGCTCTCTGCGGTGTCTAATAACCCAATGGTGCGTGAAAATCTCATAGCAATAAAACAGTGTGTAGCCCCCGTGTCAAATATAATGCGCCCCAGAGTCCCCTGAATAGAGAACATACCCTCAATGGCTGGTGGATCCTGTGGGGCTGCGACCTGCTGGAGCTGATACACTCTCCCATAATGAAGTTGTCCCTGCTGAACTGGGACTGCTGGAATGGGTTGTAATGCTGCCAACTGCGGTGGTGCTAGGAGGGCGGAGGGAAACATAGGCCTCTGTGGCTCGTGTCGAGCACCCTGATGCTGCTGCTGTGGGGCCCTGCCCTTATCAGGATAATCCTGACGTTTGTGGCCAATCTTACCACAAATAAAACACTTCCCCTGGAAGTTTCCCCCTCGCTATCCCTGCTGCCCTCGGCCCTGGTGGCCGTTACCATTCCTCCCCTAGCCCTGCTGGCCCGGTTGAAACTGTTGTTGACCATTCTGGCCCTGCTGGCCTTGATGGCCGTTCGGACCCTGATGGCCCTGCCTAAAACCTCCCTGTCCGTGCCTAAAATTTCCAGATCTGAACCTCTTATGATCCCCCTGCTGGGAACCTTGGTCACCTTGCCTCTGCCCCTGAACAGATTGTGCCCCACTGGCACCGTTTCCCCAAGTCCTGCCCTGATGGCTAGACTGTCCTGATCGCTTCCCCTCTGTCAAGTGAAAGCGGTGGTCCTGGCAATGGAGCAGTGCAGCGTTAACCACATCAGAATAAGTGGCCAACGATAGATTCCCCAACAAGTGCTGACGGTTCCTCCAAGTCAACCCATCTGTAAACTTCTGAATCTTTTTCTCTTCTGTCGGTATCTCATCCGGTACAATGTTCAGTAAGTTAGTGAATTCGGCCTCATACTCGGCCACAGTCTTACCCTCCTGTCTAAGGCTCATCAACTTCCTCCTCATTTCCGTGTGAACAGCTGACGAAAAATATTTGCGGTCGAACCGCACCCAGAACTCCTGTATAGAGAGTGTATCTCTCTCTTCTGCGGTGGTAATAGACTCCCACCACTGCAATGCAGCTCCCACTAGCTTGAAAGTAGCTACTATCTGCCTCTGAACATCGGTGCACTCATACATCCTCAAGTGCCTCTGAATATCTTTCCTCCACTGACTAAATACCACAACATCGGAGCTACCTGCGAACTCCGAAGGGTGTGCTTTCTGAAAAGCATCACGAACGCATTACCAAGCAGACGGGAATGCATGTGCCTAAACTGGCGCGGCTATCGGCGCCTGGGGTGGTTCCTGTTGTACAACGGTGAGAGCGGCATTTACCGCTTGGCCTACAATGGCTGCAACCTCGGCGGCATTCATGGTGCCCTGTACTGGAGCTGACTGTGGCTCGGGCTTTGCATCCCTAGGAACCCGTGGTGCACGTCATGGAGGCATCTGAAATAAGAGTAAAGTTTACAAGTTTGGCAGTTATAAACTTAAAATAGCTGAAGAGCGAAGCATACATAAAGGAATACAACAGTCCAAAAATATAGGGCTCTATATCAAAGAAAGCTCAGCGAAAACATAATAAGTCGTACAGATCCTAAAGGACACTAGAACCTGATGCTCTGATACCACCTGTGACACCCCGACTAATTAAATACCGGGTAGCTACTCCTTTATTAAATTAATACAAAATGCCAAGTTGGTTCAGTTAATAGCATCACTGCCGAAAACATTTTAATGATTACTAAGCACCTAGTATTTAAAAAGTAAGATGTCAAATTTTAAATTAAATCTGATTAACATGCAATAAATGAATTATGAAAGAATAACATAACCATTCACAATAAAGTCCCAAAAGTGTAATCAATAAATAATAAAGAGTCTAGAGGAAATACTCCTCACAACAATCCCAATAAGGAAAAAAATAAAACAAGTCTGCATCATGAATTAATTACAAACCAAAGTCTGAATAACTGAAATATAAAATGTCTCTAAAGAAATGGGCGACATGCCCTACAATGATGAAACTGAATATGGAGTCAAGAATAGAAAAGGAGGCGTCTACTGTCAAAGCCCTGTAACTTCCACAACAGCTACAACTCGTCACCTGTATAGAATTCCTATGCATGGTGTCCTTGTGGTTGGGAACCTAAAATGGTTTTTACAAAAAGATAGATTTGAAAGCAAACGGGTTAGAGCCCGAATGTGGAGAGTATTTTTAAAAATAGCAAGTGCTTTAATAACATTTAAAACAATGAATGCAAGATACATGTTAGGACGTGCTCTCACATGAAATACTCACCTCTCGTCTAATTGTGCACTCCTAACGTTCCTGTACCCATTCATGTGTTATTTATATCTAACTAAATCATCATAGGTTCTAACCCAACTACTCGATTCACAATATGAATTCCCAATGTTATCACTTAAATAGATAGCTTTACTTGAACTCGGATTCTCAATTATTAGCATTACCGTTTACTGGCGGTTATCCCCTTATTTATCTTCTCAAGGAGTTACTATAAATGATTCTCATAAATAAACATAACAATTCTTTTTCATTTAACCGTATATTATTCACATCATAAATTTACAATATAAGCACCCCGAGGCTAAGCTGCGGTGAACACATACTCTGCTATCCATCCCGGTACATCACGTACATAAGGATTACATATTCCGAATCTCTCAGGAATTGTTAGAATAAGCACAACACACAAAAATGGAGGCGAACATAATTCAACATATCCATGGGTCACGTACATACCTACGCTCCATAGTCAGATGACTTAATAACTCACAATTAAGTCATTCCCTTGAACTATGTCCTCTAGGTACCAAACTAAATCCGGGCACACAAGGATTAGATGTCCCTAAGCGAACGTAAACCTCCTGTGATAGCAAGTATGGTAGGTATGTCATACACAAAATCATATACTAAGCATTCACACATCTTAGATGTCTCATTATTAATAAAGGTACATTCTAAATCCTTATACCATTATTCCAATTTTATACATTTTAAGTCTTCCGATAATATAAAATGTAGACTATCGACACATCTCACGTGATAGTTTCTTGTACTTAAAACCTATCTCAAAGGGACTATTAAGTTTCCTATTATTCCCACATATAACATCATTATTCTTAAGGTCCTTACTTCTGCCCCAAACCTCATTTCACCAAATTATTCAAATTCACTCTTTTAACTCTAACATTATCTCACTCATCGGATTTCATTAGATTTTAGAATAATTCCTCAATTGGAATTCTAATTAAGGTCCAAATTTTATAACCATACCTACTGGTCTTCCTTAAGTCTAAGGATATCCATAAAGTCTCCAATAATAATTTCTAAGGTTTAACATCATTAAAATTTAACTAGGAAAATTTTACTCTTTCTGGGAAGGTCGATCGATCGACCTTGAACCTCGATCGATCGATGGTGGTCGATCGATCGACTGATGAATGTCTATCGATCGATCGCACCAGGTAGGCTACGGACTGCTTCGTTTTGCAGTCCTCAAATCGTTCCAAAACTCCATTATAAAGCATGAAACTCTAATATAACGTTATAATATCATCATACAACCATCCTAAAACATTGTTAACGTTCTAAAACCAATAATTCATCAACCAAAGGCTTTGTTTGGATCAAAACTTCATCAAGAATCTTAGTTTTCTATTTCTTTCAAGAACACTAATAAATCTCTTCTTAAATACGTTTTTTAGATCATCAAGGGTCATATTTTGAATTCAAAATTCGTCCAGAATGTTTCTACATGCAATTCCTAACATAGTTCATAGTTTTAATCTCCAAATTCATGGGTCTATATCAATCTTCCAAGATAAATTCGATAATTTCCCTAAACATGGAAAAGCATAACATTGAATCAATTGTAATTAAATCACTTGCCTCTAATCTTTCTCTGAATTTGATGTTGAATCTTGAAGGTTGAATTGTTCTCTCTCTCTCTCTGCAGAATTCTCTTTTCTCTCTCTCTCTACAAGTTCTTCTCTAAAGATGATGACAATGGAGGTTTAGAAGTTGCCTTAGGAACTTCTTTCTATTTCTTCCAATAACTCCCGTAGCCCATTAAGTCATTTAGTGTAGTTAGTGGGTTTAGTGGATAAAGAATAAATCAGATTTTATTTCTAATTTTCGTGGGTTTTAATTCCCAAATTTCCGAAATTACCAAAATGCCCTTTTAAGTTACCGGTATGGCCCAATAATGCCCCGGGACCCAAACTTAACCCCCGGCTAGTGTTTTCTGACTATTTCGACCTTTTCCGGACGCGTTGGCGCACTCAAAATGACCATACGGTTAATAGAAATAAAATTCACTTTTTAATTAAATAATTACTTTCCTGACGCGACTGTCACACGCGTCTCAACAAAATTTCCCAAATTGCCGTATATCAATCTCACGACAAATTTAATAATTTCAATATTCATATATCGTCGTATGTACACATTATAATCAAATACCAACTCACATCTCGTTAGTATTTTATCCGGATTAATTCCCAATTAATACACATTTAATTCAATTAATCCCATAAATAAATATCACAAAAATACGAGGTATTACACACGGTCAATGACCGTGACAAGGCCGTGACAAATTTACTTGTCACGGACTTGTCACGGTCATTGACCGTGACAATTCTTTAAATAATTGTCAAGGTCAATGACCGTGACACGACCGTGACAATGTTTGCAGCAAAAACCCTTTCCCCCTTCTTTTTTCCCTCCCGTCGTTCCCTCCCTCTCTCTCTCTCTCGACGCTGCTCTCTCTCTCTCTACTTCCAGGTTTAATTCTCTCTCTCTCTCTCTTCCATTTTTATATATGTTTGTGTGTATATATATGTGTGTATGTGTGTATATATGTGTGTGTGTGTGTGTATGCGTGTGGGGTGGGGTGGGGTAGGGGGTAGGGGTGGGGAAGGGTGGGGGTAGGGTGGGGGGTAGGGGGTGGAGAAGGGTGGGGGGTAGGGGGTAGGGGGTAGGGGGTTAAAAATATAAATAAATAAGTAATTTTCTATAAATTTCCAAAAATAATATCCAAAAATGTAAATGTAAATAATATCCAAAAATGTAAATGTAAATAAAAACAATAAATAAGTAATTTTATGACGGGTGATGAAAGCCCGTAAACATGTTGGGGTGGGGGTGGGGTATGATTTATAAAAAACACAAAACAATAGTAGAAATTCAATACCTGAAATTAACATTGAGATTATTTTAAATAGACAGTCACTACTCTGTGTGTGTGTGTGTGTGTGGTGGGTGGGGGCTATTTTGTGTGTGTGTGTGTGTGTGTGTGGTGAGTGGGGGTGGTGGTGTGTGTATGTGGTGAGTGGGGGTGTGGAGGGAGGTGGGGGTGTGTGTGTATGTGGTGAGTGGGGGGTGTGGAGGGAGGGGTGTGTGTGTGTGTGTGTGTATTTGAATTAACCCATGAATTTGTATTTTTGTATTTGAATTAACCCATGATTTTATTTTTGTATTTGAATTAACCCATGATTTTATTTTTGTATTTGAATTAACCCATGAATTTATTTTTGTATTTGAATTAACCCATGAATTTATTTTTGTATTTGAATTAACCCATTATATGAAACATACTTGAAATTAAATATAGTGCGCATAGATACTAGCCTTCTAGTTCTTATGCGTACGCATTCAATAGCCCTTAGACCCGTTCGAGAGTCATTACCCCTGTAATGAGATCTCTCGAATTGTCCCGTTTGGACAGTTTGAGACTGTATAATTTTTGTATAATATTCTTATTGGCTTAAAGTTGTTACTTTTGGAGGAAGTTCTGCAGTCGTATCTTAATGTTCTCTGGGTACATACTAGATTGACAAGTGTGACTGTTATTTCAATTGACCAATTGAAATAACACTCACACCTGCCAATCTACGTCGTGTACTTGGAGAACTAAGGGGATATGCTGTTGAATTTTTTTCAAATCGTAACAATGTGCATGAGCTATTAAGCATATTACAGAAAAATGCAGTCTTGAATGGGATAGAACCACTTACCCTTTAATAGAATAATTAAATGATGGGATAATTAAATAAAAAAAAATACTATAAATCTAAGTTTTGTTTACCTTTAATAGGTGTTTAGTTGTGGTAGCTGTGATGGGATATCCGAAATACAAAGAGTGGATGGGTGAGACTAATAGAATGGGGGATGTGTTTCGCAGAGGTGCTAACGAATTTATGAAATATGCAAAGAGATGTCATAATGATGAAGAGTTTCCGTGTCCGTGTGCTAGGTGTAAGAATGGTAAGGTGTTTGAGTGGAAAACAGTTGAACTACATTTGTTAAGATCGGGTATGCAAGATAGTTATCGATCTTGGAGTTTTCACGGTGAATTGAAAGTTCCTTTTGTCCCCGACCAAACTTCACAACAACCTTCAACAAGTAGAATAAATGTAGAAGGGGACGACGTAGATCATAATATGTTAGAGGATTTAGTTGATGATGCGTACGGAGTTTATGAAGCTGAGGAGAGTGAGGTTACTGATGATGTAGAAGATTCAACTGCTCGTGAAGATAACACGATAAAACTTGACGATGACTACCAAAGTTTAAAATTTAAGGCGACCCAACCGTTATACTCTGGCTGTGAGAAAGATCAAACAACTTTACATGCCATGGTTGGTTTGCACAGTTTGAAGACGCAGTACGGTTTGTCTGGCAATAGCGTGACGGGAATTCTGAAATGGGTGAAAGGCTTATTACCCAAGGTGAATACACTACCAAATAGCTATCCTGTTATGAAGAACAGTTTGAAAGGTTTGTGAATGAAGTATAAATCG
The DNA here is from genome assembly GCA_949130495.1 of Sambucus nigra. Lineage (NCBI taxonomy): Eukaryota > Viridiplantae > Streptophyta > Magnoliopsida > Dipsacales > Adoxaceae > Sambucus > Sambucus nigra. The sequence goes on along the minus strand of OX422211.1, from coordinate 181,269,544 downwards.
ATTCATGCTTGTGTGTATGACTGCATACTATACCGAAAGGAGTATGAAAATCTCGATCGTTGTCTGGTATCCGATGAACCTAGATATGTCCAATCTACTAGTAAGGAAGGCACAAGCTCAAAAGTGCCTAAAAAAGTATTGAAATATTTTCCCGTTGGGCCTACATTAAAGCGATTTTTCACAGTACCATGGATTGCAAAGGCAATGACTTGGCATGCTAGGGCAGAAGTAGGGGTAATATCATGCGTCATCCTATTGATTCTACTACCTGGTGGAGGATGAATGTTGAGTATCCCGATTTTGCTCGAGAACAACGCAACATTCGTTTGGCTATATCAACAGATGGTTTCAATCCATTTGAAAATCTAAGCACCAATCAAAGTGTATGGCCAGTGATCCTAGCCCCACTCAACCTCCCTCCTTCACAGTGTATGAGACCTAAATTTTCGATAATGGCTTTATTGATACCTGGGCCAAAGGCACCAAGTGATGACATTGATATCTACCTGGCTCCTTTGGTAGAAGAATTAAATGAGTTGTGGGAAGAGGGTGTGCAATCATTTGACTCTTTTAGAAAAGAAGAGTTTACGCTGAAAGCTATGTTGATGTGGGCAATTCATGATTTTCCAGCTTATGGGACATTATCCGGATGTGTAGTACATGGTTATTTGGGGTGTCCTATTTGTGGAGAGGAGAGTGAATCTCTTCGTCTATCCTCTAGCTTAAAAAATGTATACCATTGCAACAGGAGGTTTTTACCCCCAGCTCATAGTTTCAGATTTGAGAAAGGTTCCAATTTTTTATTGGGCGGAGTTGAACATAGGCTACCGCCGAGACAACTTTCGGGTTCAGAAATTGAAAGTAAATCTTCTGAATGTGGCCCAAATATGCCAGGTAAGAATCCCAAATTTAAGAATGTCAAGCATAAGAAGACCCCAACTGGGAATGAAACTGAGATAAGAAAGGCATGGTCTCGGAGGTCAATTTTATTTGACTTGCCTTATTGGAAGAAAAACCCGGTGCGCCATATATTGGATGTGATGCATGCAGAGAAGAACTTCGTTGAACATATTGTGGGTACTTGCCTTGGGTGGAGTCATTCGAAGGATGGAGAAAATGCACGAAAAGACCTTAAAATGTTAAAACTTAAGCCACAACTATGGTTGAAAGAAGATAGTAGGGGAAGGACAATAATTCCCCCTGGTGCGTTTACTTTGACGAGTGGGGAAAGGAAGTTGCTTCTAGACACAATATATAATTTGAAGGGCCCATCTACTTTTTCGTCCAACTTGCAAAGGATTGTGAATTATGCTACTCATGATTTACATAAGTGTAAGTCCCACGATTGGCATGTGATCATGCAATTGGTTCCTCTATTGTTTAAGCACTGTTTCTACAAGCAGAAGGATTTGCGTAGGGATATTATGCAATTTAGTATTACCTTCTCCCTCTTATGTGAGAAGGTAGGGAATCGAGAACACATAGTGGCCGCAAAATTGGCTGTGAACGAAGCGATTTGTGTATTGGAGAAGTACTTTCCCCAAGCATTCTTTGACATAAGTGTTCACTTGTTGGTACACCTATGTGACGAGGCACTTCTTTGTGGTCCAGTTAGATATCGGTGGATGTATCCGTTTGAAAGATTGATGAAAGTTTTTAAAGATTACGTCAAGAATACGCGATATATTGCAGGATCAATTACAGAGGAATACATCACCGTGGAGTCATCAATATATACTCGGGAATATATGCCTGACTCGACCAGCGTTGATGACACTGATGAATTCCTCGATGATGGTGGTAATGTGATGGGAAAACGAGTGAAATTAATGAGTTTGCAACATGAACAAGTAGCTCGTTATCTATTTGACACACATGAAGATGTCGAAGAATGGAAAAAGTAAGTTTCGAATATTATAATGTTTAACATTATTTTAGATTATTTTATACATGATTAATTTTGTAATATGCAGTAAATATGAAGCCTCTGAGAACAATAAAAGACGAAAAATAATGGTACAATCAGACAGCGAATTTAGGCTATGGTTGACACAATAGGTAATTATAATGAAAACAGTCCTTATATAACGTTACATTACACTCAAATTTTACCACTAATATAATTAATTTATCTATATTCTCAGCTCCTAAAGATGGGTGATGCGACATCAAGGCTTGCTCGTCTAGACACTGGACCCTTGTTCGTGGCATAAGAGTACAAAAAGTATCGATTGAACGGTTACATTTCGGCGCTAAAGTGTACGAGGAAAGTACAAATTTACAGAACTCGGGAATTTCATACAAGGCTCTTACTTTCTTTCGAGCGAGCGCAAAAGATAAAAACCTCATTGAAGCTGAAATTACTTACTATGGTGTAATCCAAAATATATTTGAATTGTATTATATAAGCTTCAAAGAGGTTGTATTTTACTGTGAATGGGTAAGAGTTGAGGATAAAAATGCTTGTAAAGTTGATCCTGTCACCAATTTGATCATGGTTGACTTGTCCAAGTTGAAGAGCAACGACCACGTGAGTGATGAGTCGTTTGTTTGTGCATTTCAAAAGGTTAAGCAAGTTTTTTACTCGGAGTATATCAACAACGAGCCGTGGTCAATTGTCCAACACGCGCCAAGGCATCTAAATATTAGTGTGGATGACTTGGCTGCTCCTACCGAATATCAATCCATTTTTTATGATAACCCGAATTTGAAACAATTTTTCAATTTGTAATAAATATTTCAATTTGTACCGAAACATCCATTTTTAATGCTTTTAATTGATCTGCACTTTATCATTTTCACTCTTGTGTAGTGTGCGTGTGTGGAGAGGAGATTAATACATAAATATTCCAACTACATCTAAGTTTTGTTTATACTAATCCATGAATATACGCTTCTTACCTTTAATAGGTGATTAGTACATAGTTATTTGGAGCGATGCTCTGCAAATTCCTCCCAACCGTTATGTAACCAAACATCACCAGTTGAAGTTGTCAATTCCACTTTCCATACCCCACCACTTGGAACTTCTAGCAAAACATGGGAGACCATTGAAAGGTGGAATTGACAACTTCAATTGCTGATTTTTGGCTACACAACGGTTGGAAGGAATTTGCAACGCATAACTCCATAGGATTATGGTATTTCTTAGTGTTTAGATATGAAGAGAATTATATTTGACACGATTTCCCGGGGTACATTAGTTGGAAGGAGGAGTCATATGAGCTCAAGTTAGCTGTTTGAGTGACACTACAGGTAATGTATTTATATTTATATGTCAATTTCGATTTCGATTTCAATTACGATTTATATTTATCTATATTTGAGGGGCGGATACTAATTTTACTTTATTTCAATTCAGGGGACAGGGAGTGGCCCTAAGGGTAGGCCACATATGCTCTATACTTATGTGGCTATTCGGATGAGAAGGGAAGGATAAGGAGGTGTCCCCGAGCGTCGCAGTACAAAATCTCTTTTCCATGCAAATAGTTTGTAGATTTGAGATAATTGATGGTGATGTTGTTTCTTCTTAAATAGTTTCTATTTTGAATATATATTTGCATTATCTTTAGTTTGTTTGGATACATGATGTTTGGAACAGGTACAACGTTGCTATAACAGGTACAAATATACTGCTGGGCCAACAGATTTTTTTTAAATTCTGCCCAGAATTGTCACGGTCATTGACCGTGACACGTCCGTGACAACTTTTTGTCACGGACGTGTCACGGTCAGTGACCGCGACAATTTTTTTTAAAAGGGTCACGGCTTTGTCACGGTTATAAACCGTGACAAACGTGTCACGGTCATTGACCGCGACACGACCGTGACACAAAACGCGAGTTTTGTGTCAAGGTTAATGACCGTGACACGACCGTGAAAAAAAAGTTATCTCGCCTCGAAATGTCACGGTCATTGACCTTGACAAGTTGGATTTGTCAGGGTCAATGACCTTGACAATAGTGCAGATTTGGTGTAGTGTTTGGAAAATTCCCTTCCCTCTCCTTCAACTACCTTCATCCATTTACAAAAGTAACCCTTCAACATCCAAGATCAATATTAAGGCTTCAAAAGAAGGTCCAAATCTTTCACTCTTTCTTTAAATTCTCTTACTCTCGCATTATTTAGTTAATTCGTATTTTAGCATTTCATTTACATTGCACATAGTAATATCCAACCTTTTTAGTAGTATTGCACATACTATACTTTCTATAAAAAGAAGAAAAATAAAGTTTTCTTATAAATTCCAAACGGGTATTTCTCAATACATTTTCTCACTAAAACATCCATTTCCCACATATAAACATATAAGAAAACCCCCTGATTGGATTTATTGGATAAAACCCACCCCATGTTATATGAAGACTACATGGACTTTGATGACCTTTTAGGCTACATAAGCGTCTCGGGTAAAATTCGAGATTCGAGTCTTCTCCTAAGTTTTTCATATATTATCTTAATATCATATATTTATGATTTATGCTTGTATTTTGTCCAACCTACACCATCGTCATTCTATAAACAATCGGTGACCCGACAAATGCATACATAATATTTTGATTACTATTTTGGGAACACTCCTATGGATGACCTGACTCTTCCTTTATCCATGACACGAGTGGACATATTCCACTCTCCATTTATATATACATGCACACACTTCACGGAGTTATTAAGGAGGAGAATAGCACATGCCCATGAGAGATCAGAAGAACGAGATGGGTGCCTAACACCTTCCCATTTCGTAACTTATTCCCCGAATCCTTGAACTATTGGGTTCGTAAGCATCCGAATGTCTATGATTTCGTTCTCTCAAGGTGGAAACATTTCTTTTGCCTGTTTTCTGCAAAAGAGGGTGGCGACTCTATCCCAAATTGACGACGATCGAACATCCCGAGGAAGGGCATGATACATCTGCGTACGCGCGCCGATCGAGGAAGGTTGGCCATAGTGGTGACTCTGCTGGGGAGATGAATGACTTCTTTGAGGACTAGAATCTATTTTCATATAGGTGTTATTATTATCTACATGTATGTGTATGCACCTACCTGTATGTTTCACTTTTTCCTCTATTACTTCTTGTACATATCTAACTCATGTATATATCACTTTTCACTTCACACACTTGTAAATACCCTCCATGTACACTTCACTTTACCTACACTGGTATATAGGATCACTTAAACCCACATGCTTCACATGCCACTTAGAATATCCATGCTTAGGTTACACTAGGACACACCTCCACATATCACACTTGTACATATACATTCTTACTTTCACACATCACAAGCCACTTGTAGTTTACCCATGCTTAGACTCACTACCGCACACTCATTTGTAGATATTCACATATTATTCATTTACATGTATTCAAGATTAGTGTAGTCTTCATACTCCATGCTAGATTTACTTTTCATTGTACTTGTACATTATTCCCCATTAGTATAGAGTTCCTTTTACTCATCATGCCAAATAAAAGAAATTATCTCCATAATATACTAATTAAGAATCATGCACTTTGCACGCTACATCACCAAGTGCATTGCAATATTGACCAAAATTTTGTCTCGTACTGGAGGGTCACTTTCCTGTCGGTCACATTAGCCTAACAATATAACTCTCACCTTCCATTGGCCTGATACTTTTAACGTATATCGAACGATTCCCCCCGCATCGTACCGCTAAACCAAGATCACGATGGGAGGTATATAAAAGGGAACTCATTCACGTACATCGAGTATATCGAATTCTCTCTCACATATACTATCCCCACAAGGTATATAATGAGATAATTTATGTACACTCAAGTATATCAAATGGCTTGTCCAAAAGTACCGATTTCTCTAAAAGGCAAGAAGTATACCGTGGAAGTCAAGCCAGAGGGGGGAACCCCACCACTATCCCAACAAACTATAAAAACCTCATATAGGCATCAAACCTAGGGCACTCATATTTATATTGCCGATTGCTACACGAACCTTTATCGAAATTTTGGGTTGACATGCCGCCCAAATTTTCGCGCTATTTTGCCATTTTTCAAAACACGAACATGTCCATGAGCCTTGAAACAAGTCGAACCATGACTTACATATTTTTTAAACCCGATTTTCCTAGGCTTGGGTCCTGTCCAATATTTTTTATTTAGGTAAACCTAATACAAGTGAAAACATAATGATAATAATCATGTTGAGATTCTTATCTCATTTTTTCCCTCCAATTTTTTTCCTCAAAAAAACAAAATGCCAAAAACATTTTACCCCCTCTTATCAAAAATGCTAAAAACATTATTCCTCCTTTTATCAAAAATGCCAAAAACATTTTTTCCCCTCTTTAAAAGATACCAAAAAAACATCCTTCTTCCCTCTTTCAAAAATAAATTTGATCCATTTTTTCCTTCTCAGGTCGATCGCATACTCGATTCTTGGCTTATCTCCCTATTGGCTTTGATCTTTCATCAACTTCCCCGAAGCTCCCCTAGTTCCTTAGATACTTCATTCGAGTTTGATATCTACCTTCACCAGATCTTTATGGAAAACACCGACCAAGCACTGAATGTACAGGCTGATTTGATGGCACTCTGAGTCCAACTCAGTGCCAAGATTGACAACCATCAAACTGAGGTCCATGAGATACTACAAAACAGAGTCCAAATTCACAAAGATCCCAAGGTTCTCTTTCCTCGTGCCATGGGTCCACCCGCTACCGAGCCTATCTGGGTCTTAGAAAAATATCAGCATGCTCCGCACGTCCTGTCTGCTAATTGGTTATCGCCAGCTCAACTGCCTATGTCGAACCTTGCCCATCCAGGGGATAATTTTTCAGTGCCTATTGATCCCAAGGAGGAATAACTAAACAAGCTTAAACAAGAGCTCAAACAGTTGTCCAAGAAATTCGACAAAGTCAGGATATCTAGGAACTACATGGACTACACTCATATGTCTCCATATCCCAAAGCAAAATTATCGGATAAGTTCAAGAGCCACCTAGAAGTTTGGGGGTAGCAGTCCCCCAATCATTCACATTCATAGTTATCACCAAGCCATGAACCTTCCTGATTCTTCTAAAGAGATAATGGCCTGATCTTTCAATATACTTTGAAGGAAAGGACCCTCCGCTGGTTCCTATCCCTCAAAAAATCCAAAATTTATAGTTGGGAAGATGTCGCCTAAGAATTCATGTCTCATTACAAGTACATCGAAGATCTATAAGTTACACGTCGTGATCTAGAACTTCTTAAGTAGAATCCTGGGGAAAATGTCATTAGATTCATTGGGAGGTGGAGAGAGAAAGCTACTACCATGACCAACTGACCCTCCGAAGAAGAATAAGTTAGTATCGCGAGGAATAATTTTTTTCCCCATATCCGAGCGATTATGGGAGGCCAATATTATCCACACTTTCGATCCCTCTGAGAAGCTAGTGTAGAAACCAAGGAAGGTGTTGTCAAAGTCGAATCTGAGTCAAAAAAGGTAACTAGACAGTTCGTTTTAAAACAGTATGAGAAGCCTGCCAGTGCTACAATTTCAACCATTAATAATATCTCCCAACTTGCTACCTCTTGGGCACCAAAAATCCACCCTAATCTCGCCAGAAAGGAATACAACGAGCTCCATGATCCCTTTTCTAAAGTCTACCAATCCTTGTTGAGACAAAACCTCATCAAACCCGTTGTCCCCCCTCCATTACCAAACCCACTTCCTAAAAAAATTCAAAATCGATGCCTACTGTGGCCTTCACCAATTTGTAGGCCATACTACTGCCCAATGCTTCCATCTCATATGCATGGTTAAAGGTATAATTGACCGGGGTCTCATCACTCAACCAAAATATCATAAGCCCAATACTACCAACAACCCACTTCCCACACATGCAAATGCAGTCTTCCTAGAAAATGACCCAGAATTTGATCCATCCACTAAAATTGTACCCAACAAACGCTTATCATCTCAGCCAAACCTCTCAAAGTTTTCCATTATTTTATCTTACAACTTGACAACTTCACCGATCAAGCTTTGTCACTCCTCACATGATCATGCATTATCGTCTACACCCGATCCAAGGGGAAAGACATGGAGTTACTAGTTATAATGAATCAATTTCTGGAGTTTGGGCAAAAATTGGCCACCGAGATGACCAGCGACTATCATAAATTCAGTGGCCTATTCATGGAAGCTCAAAAATAGGCTATGGGAATCTGACGAATGGGTGGTACCTACCTAAGAAATTAATTTACACAACATGGTACAAATCATGGCCGACATATTTCGACAAACTAGCAATATTTGCAACATTTTTAAACTATTCACTACTTTGAATCTTCAAGGGAGGTTGGTCCATTCACTCCTACACCTCCCCGTTAAGTGGGGAGATTTATGAGGAAACCGTCGAGGTTATTAAATGCATTGATTTTTCTTTGCAAGAAGACATCATCGCCACCAGATGGAGGGATAAATTTGACAGATCAAATGATTAATCGAATCAGGGAAAGGTCAGTCCAGTAATCAATATGTGTGGCATTATATCCTTCAAAGACCTGTTGGTGGAGATCAGTAAAGTATCCATTTAGCCAAAAATAAATGAAAACACAGAGTTCTTATTTTTCCCACCTTATTAAACCACATGAATAGATCAGGGAGACACTACAAGGATCTGAATCCCCAGTCATCAGAAATAGATAAGGGAAATTGATCTACCGAAGAACTTCCCAAGCCAAAAATTACCATGGAGGAGAGAAAAATCCTCGACCAACTCAATAAGACTCAAGATAACATCACTTTATGGGGACTCTTTATGTCTTCCCAATTACATCGAAATTCTATGATAAAAATTCTCACTAGGCTTACAGTCCTTCCTTCCACCACGCTTGAAGAAGATGTAAAAATATTTAGGTCCTTGACCTCCACTAGACTCCTTTCCTTCTCTGAGGAAAAAAATTTCGAAGATTGGTCCCCATCACAACTGTTCCCTCAACATCTCAACTGAAGTGTTGGGAAAGACAGTCCCACTTTCACTTGTTGACAACAGATTTTCCCTCAATGTTTTTTCGCTTAGAACCTTAAATTGCTTGGGGTTAAAAGTCAGTGACCTTACTCCTACTTTTTCCGCAGTGCATGCTTACGATAATACTCATTGAGAGGGTATAGTATTCTTAAATCTCATAATAGGGTATGGCCCTATAAACCTTATCACCGAATTCCAAGTCACTGATGTACCGACATGTTTCAACCTTTTTTTTTGTCAACCACAACTTCATAACATCTGAGGGGTATCTTCTTCCCTTCATTAAAAATTGAAATTCTTCACCAAAAGGCATGTTATCACCATTTTTGGGGATGGCGACGATATAAAAAATTCCTGAACTAGCAATACGATATAGGAAATCCATTATTAAAAGAATGACATGCTCCTCTCTGACTTCATAATTAATTGACTTCCCCTTTCAACATGATACAATTACAAAGGCTGAGTCTGTCCAGAACATAGCCCTCATGATAATGTCATTGTGAGGTGTAAGAACATGCATTTCTTGCTCGGATTGGAGCTAAGGCTACGTTAACAAGGGATACTTGAGCCCATAGTATTGAAAGAGTCCTTTCCACCATGTGGAATGAGTTATTAACCTTCACCAAAAAAACTCAAATTACTCCTCCAACCACGACGGAAAAAGGGTTTAGAAGATAGAAAGACTATTTCAATAGACTCTCGAATTAGAACGTTTATCAAGGATGGTGAAGACTTCCCTTTTTACGGAATCCTCGAACCATGGTATGACCACATCGATAAGAAGATGAAATTGGGGATGTAAATCTACTTTCTAAACAACAACTCTTGGGATGAAGACTGCCAGTATAAAGTGTAACCTCTCACTAAGAAAGTTGTAACAGTTACTGAGGTTTTCGAGTAGAGTGATTCCAATGACTCATTCAACCTACAGACACTAGGTATGACTCTCTCTATGATCCATTCAGATGCTATACCTTCGGACCTTTCCACTCTAATCAAGGCTTCTAATGGGCCTCTTCTCAACTAGAATACCATACAAGTCCAACCTGATGAGATTCAACCTAATCTTGCTGTTGTTGCTTCTCCTTCTTCTGATATAAATGTAATCGAGACCTACTTTGACGAAGTTCTCAATGCTATTTTTCCTAAGAATGGAATAAATAAAGAATTTGATTATCTTTTTGTCCCATACATTAGTTGTGTTGATTCTAATCAAACTCTTGATGATAATGACTTTGCAAATGAATAATTATTAACTGATCTTAATAAGATTGATAACAAACAACATAACTGTGTTAAAATTGAAGAGGATGAAACTGTTGTCATCAACCTCTTTTCTTGTAGACAGCAACGTGAGTCTAGGATAGAGTCCACCTGTAAGGAACATGAGCACACATAATTTGAAGAGTTGTAAAAAGAATTTATAGATGTCTTCACATGGTCTTACGATGACATGCCCGATAATAACCTCGAAATAACATAACATGTGATACCGACATTCCCAGAATAAAAGTCGATCAAGTAGAAGCTAAGGAAACTCCGCACCGAATGGCCGCTTAAAGTAAAAAAAGAGGTAGTAAAGAAGTTGAATATAGGCATTATTCTTTTGATCAAATATCCCACATGTCTTGCCAGCATCATCCTTATACTAAAATCAGAGGGAAAGTCAACATGTGTGTCGATTACTGGGATTTGAACAAAGAATCTCCAAAGGATGATATGATCGTGGATAAAATAATCAGCCATGCCCTCAAGTCATTCATCGATGGATTCATCGAATACAACTAGATCAAGATTCACCCTGACCATCAAGAGAAAACCACCTTAATCACCCCATGGGGAACCTTCTGCTACACTATCAGCCCATTCAGGCTTAAAAATGCTAGAGTTACCTACCAAAGGACTGCCATAACATTCTTGCATGATTTTATACACAAGGAGGTCAAAGTCTACATAGATGACATGATCAATAAATCTAAGACTCGATAAGGTCATGCGTTCCCACCCTCTGAAAGTTCTTTGAACGACTACGATGATACTAAATGAGGTTAAACCGAAAAAAATGCATTTTTGACGTTATAAAAGGAAAACTCTTAGGATTCATGGTCAGTGAAATGGGAATTGAAGAAGACCCTACGAAGTTTAAAGCCATATGTTACATGCCACCACTACGAATAGAGAAGGAAGTCCAGGGATTCCTAGGAAAATTATAGTACATCAGTCGGTTCATCAGCCAGCTGACATCCATCTACGAGCCCATATTCAAAATCCTCCAGAAGGATTCTACCAAAGTCTAGAATGAGGCTTTCCATGAAGCCTTCAATAAAATCAAGCAATACCTTACCCGACCTCTGGTACTTATGCCATCGTAGCTAGGTTTAACCCTCCTTTTGTACTTAACCATAACAAATACTACAGCAAAGGATTTGCCAGCCCAACATATTGAAGAAACCCATACGAAAAGAGCCATTTATTGTGCGAGTCAGAAATTAGTTAGGTACGAAGTCAACTACACTGCTTTAGAGAAAGCATGTGACGCCCAAGACTGGGTCACTCAATTACGGCACTACATGCTCACTTTTCCCATCAAACTAGTTTCCCGGATAGATCCTATCAAGTACCTGCTTAAGACAATTTCCCTATCTTGCAGAATGGTGGCCCGGTGGTTGATGTTGCTAGCTGAGTTTGATATCGTGTATGTCACGTAGAAATCAATAAAGGAACTTCCATCTCCAACTAACTTAACAACTACCCAATGGAGGGAACCGATGTTTGGATCTCTGAATTCTCGGATGAAGATATCCTCTATACTTTTCAAGAAGACCTTAGATAGAAAATGTTCTTTAATGGTGAAGCTAACAAGAAAGGATATGGCATTGAGATATTCATGATCGCCCCTGACTCTGACACTCCCATAGCCGTAAAATTAGACTTCCCTTGCACCAAAAATATGACTGAGTACAAGGCATGTAATTTATGCCTTAAAGTCTCCCTCAAGAAAGGTATCAAACATCTATATGTCTATGGGGATTCTTCCCTCATCATCGGCCAAGCCCTTTGAAGATGAAAAGTCAAAAACGAAAAGCTATTATCCTTTCATGCCCACGTCGAAGAGCTAGCCTCATAGTTTTGAGATATCACCTTACACTATGTGCTTTACGCAAAGAATAGCTTAGACGATGCCCTTACTACCATAGTCTCTATGGTCGACATGCCCGAGGGAATAATAATTTCCCCTCTCCTAGTCCAAAAGCAAGGTATACCAACCCACTGCTGTGACACCCCACCTAATAAAATACCGGATGATCAATCCTATAACAAATTAAAACAAGAGTCTCATATGGTTCATTCTTAACATCACTGTCGAAAACAAAATTAATTACTAATAACCCATTATGTTGGCCTCAAAATTTTACTTAACTAATCTTTTTAAGCAAACCAACTAAATAAAACATTCACACAGTTTATAACCAACAACTGAAATGAAATAAAATTTACCAACACTTGGTTTAACATAGTACAACCAAATTGAATGCCTCACTAAAAGGCGGTGAAAGAATAAATGAATGTAGTTGGGCTATCGGCCTGAATGTTTCTACAATACCTCCTATCTAGATATCAAGGATAGAAGCGTCTACAATAAACCTGCATGCAACCACAGCTGCTACAGCAAATGTCTGACTCGAAAGAATCATTATCCTAGCATCCCTATGTCTGGACACCTAATATATATACATATATATCAAGATAGGGGAAAATATAGAAACGGGTCAGAGGCTGAGCTTTGAAAATATTTTAGCAAGTGCATAAATGCCATATTTTAAAATATGAAAATCTTTCATATTTAAATTGGTATCGCACTCTCATGAGATACCCCTCGCCCCTCTTCTAATAGTGCACACATATCGCATTCCTTTAAACCATCTAGTTAAGCTACCCTGTCTAACTAATCTATAACATCCCTCCTCTAAGTCCTCATAACTATCACCTACCATGTGTGATATAATATCGGCTATACAGTAAGCTATCACACGAGCTTAAAATTAATATAATCCTCGATTAGATTTATATATATTTCTCATATATATATAGGCATACCGTTCATATTCAAAAACTTTTACTAGTTTAAAATACCCCTTTTCACTTTGGTATATAAAACTTCGTATATATAATTCTCATTTTAACATACGAATCACAATTTAAATCCGGATATAATCTCCTGGAATGAGAATAAAACCTTATTCATTTTACTCTTTACACCAGTTAAAGCTATATGATGTCTCGTCTTCATATACAAGCAATATACTATACGCAACAAGTATAAGTATACCTATCACAATCATAAGTATAATAACCATCCCACCGAGCTATAACTCGAGGATGTAGTCTCATAGTGCCTGTCTGAATTCGAGTTTACTCACTCAATCATGGTTCCAAGCCATACTCACTCATGGTCATGGTAAAAATACACAACGGTGGAGGCGGTCATGTTCCCTCCTGCAAGTGGAATATAGACATCGCACTCATATACGGGACGAGATGACCTGGGGATATACTCTCCCTGCTCCTCAAGTCCTTGGATTCACCCACATCGCGCAACCTCCCTGGATCGTACTAGAGAAAATATAACCTGGATGTCCAACCCTACGCCCTGGGAAGCCTGTGGAACCAGCCTCTAAGATACAAATATACCAATCACACACATATATATTTATTTCCGTATCATCACATATATATACTTTAACAACTTCCGTATATATATTATATCACTTCTCAATATATATATGGCTAAAATTTCCGAACTCTCATAGAGATAGCCGATAACCCCGAATGTTCCCATTCGTAATAGTATCTAAGTATTCATACACTTACAATACAAAACTTATAAGTATTCTCTTACTTAATATATAACTCACACCTTAGTCACTTTTATTGATTTATATATACTCCCAAATATACCAATTCATAATCATTAAACAAATATACTCTCAACTTATTTTAATTTCATAGGTATCGCATCACCTATAATAATAGTCGTCAATAGACGTACCGGATAACCGCACAATTCTCTTGAGCCTGTATCTTAAATTTCATCCTAATCGCATCCTAGGATATACTCAATTACAATCGGTCCATATTTATTCTAACCACAAAAATATATCAACATATGCTTGCTGAATACTTCCCGTGAATGTTATTCATACATTCATTAAATCCATATCCCAAATTGTACACCAAATTAACCCGAGGTTCACTCTTTCGATCCAAGGTTTACTCACCGTCAATACCATTATCTAAGAGTCCTAATATCACTTCTAGAATCCCCTAAAATAATCTCCAAACAATTTTATCCTTAATTCTCCCAATATCAGGTTTGATTTCTAACTAACAATTTTGATCTCGGACAGCCTTCCGTAGAAAAATCATTATAAATTCAAAAAAAAATCATAAAAATACGAGGTCGGTGCCTACGAGACCGTATCTTCCATGATTTCTACCTAAACAACCAATAAAATAATCATCTACACATAATGATTTAACCAACACATCAATTAAAATCAAGGGATTCAAACATTCAATCAAAGATTTAAACCCATAACTTATTAAACCTGAGTTTCTCACTTCTTCCATTTCTAATCATATATACACACCATTAACATGGGTTTAACACTAGAAGTCATCAAGAGTTAACAATACATCAATTTGTAAACTCAAAATCAATTTTTCCCAAATTTATTTCAAGGGTTCCAACCCAAAAATCATATAGTTTACAACCTATAATATGAAATACACATACTCAATTGAATAAAGCAAGTAAACACTTGCCTCGTGGATAAAATCCGACGCCCTCGAGTTGAATCCTGCAGATTTTGGCCCGAAAATCTATTTTTTCCCTTCCTTTCTCCTATTTCTCTCTTTTCTTTCTCTTTTTGTCTCTCTCATTTTTGCCTATTTAAGAGAGAATAAGGGTTTATCTCTTATAAATCCAAAAATAACTTGTTTACTCAATTGCGAGTCCCTACTAGTCCAAAAGTCCTCGGAACTTAAACACTGCACCCGAATACTCTATTCTGACTATCTCGTCCATTCTGAAATCAACCTTACACTCAAAATCTCCATCCGAGTCACTTAACTAAAATTCGCTAATTAAACCCAACTCATCTCGGTACGCGTTTCCCACAACATAAAATAATTCCCGTCTCTTTACTCAGTTGCGACATGTCATAAAAACATTCTGACTCATTTACTCAGTCTCTAAAGTAAATGTAGCACATGTTGGTAAGAATCTAAGGCTTATTCATTCAGAATTTACCATTCCTGAAATTCCCCAAATTACCGAATTACACTCATTTATGTCATTTAAATATCTATAAAAGTACGGGGTATTACAACTGCTACACATTAAGCTCGTCACTAAGGAAGATTACGCTATGGTAGGGTTATGGAATTATGATATTTGGCACCTCCTCAAATACGGTAGGTATCCCCAAGACTCTAATAAGAAAGACTGTGCGGCCCTTCGCAAACTGGATGCCAAGTACATCATCTGTGATAAAGCACTGTTCAAGAGAAACTTTAATGAAACCTACTTGCACTGCACTGCAAGGGCTGATGTTGAAGAAATGATGCAAAAGATCCATAGCGGGGAATACTGACCCCATATGAATGATCATATGCTTGCTAAGAAAATTATCCATATAGAGTACTATTGGACAACCATCTTTAGGATTACACCGCCTATGTTCGAAGATGCCTCAAATGCTATCCCCTTGATAATTACACAACATGACTTTTCCTTGGTCATTCTCCACCTGTGGCATTAACATCATAGAGCACGTTATTCCCAAAGCTTCAAATATTCATGAATTTATCCTGGTTGCCATTGATTACTTCACCAAATAGGTCAAAGTCGAGTCATAGGCAATGATGAATGATAATAAAGTGGACAAATTTATTAGAAAGAACATCATCTATCGATACGAGGTTTCACATGAGATAGTATCAGATAATGTGTCACACTTCGAAGCCGAGGTCATAGAACTACTCGATGAGTATGGGATTCCTACACACAAATATTATCCCATCTAACCCCAAAATAATGGTGTTGTCGAAGCTGCGAATAAAAACCTCAAAGCCATCATCAGCAAAATGATCGAGAGTTGCAGATATTGGGCCACCCGGATTCGTTACACCATCTGAGGCTATAACACTTTAGTTAGAACATCTACTAGGGCTGCCCCTTATTCTCTAATATATGATATAAAAGTAGTCTTACCTATTGAGCTAAAAATACCTTCCCACGTGTCATGTACGAAAGAAGAGTTAGCGAAGAAGACTGTCATTAGAGCTACTTTGATGAATTATCACACTTGGATGAAGAGAGTTTGAAGGCTCTATACCACATACAAGGATAACATTGCCTAATAGCGCGATCATTCGATTGAATAGTTAAGAACCATGTTGTTTAGGAAGGAGACCTTGCCCTTATGGAGATCATAAAACCCGTCTGGGACCCAGAGGGAAATTCAAGACGACCTGGAGTGATTCCTACATAGTGAACAAGATCTTGTCAGGCAGTGCCGCTATGGTCACAAACCTCGATGGAAAAGAGATGGCACATCCACTCAACCTGGATCGTCTCAAAAAGTTATACCCTTAGTTTGAAATCTTAGTGCACTACGACTCTTCTCATCCCCCTTCTATTCTAAAAAAAAATCTCCTCATTTCTCTCTACCCAAAACTTCGAGGGACCTGATCAACTCAAAAACTTTTTTTCTTTCAAAAATGGAATTCACAAAAAAAAATTCCAAAACCCTCATAGGTACATAGGCATCCTAAATACCTTAGATAGGCACAGTCCCCTTCTTTTTCATAAAATTCTATTCTTTTCTAACCTCCACGAATAGCGATTCATTTTTTTCATTTACATTAATAAAAGGATTATGTATGCCATAGCGATTAGTATAGATAATTCAAATGTAAAAATCATCAAGAGGCACAACAAAATATATTCAAAATCAATTTTATTTTTTATTAAAGAATACAACGTTGTTACATGAAGTATCAGTGAAGGAAATCAAACCAACCACTCCTCTCCACTAACAAAACTATCCATAAAATAAACCTAACCCTAAACCAATCCACACAAAAATTATTTTCCAAAAACCCAAACCCCAAAACACAATACACCAAAATTACCATAGCTTTACAAAAGTTTTAAATTATTCCTGACTTCACAAAACTCTAACCAAATGTCAGAAGACATTAACCAATCATTATTTTTGGCCTTTGAATGTCCCCAGTTCTCCCCCTCCTGGTTAATATTTTTAATTATCTCTATGGAGCGGTATGCCCTGACTAGTCTAGAAAAAACCATTACCCCCTTCCTTAGTTTAAAAAAGAACAAACCACTTCTATCCAGTCTCTTCTACTGGGATCTTCTCTAATACTTGTTTCCACAACCACTTTAGATAGTCCCCAGACACATTTCAGATCCCTATTATAGATTGAGATGGACGGGTAGCCGACCAATGAATCTCCCACAAAGAACCCAGCATCATGTGCTAGAATTCAATTAGGTCATCCATCGAAAAGAAGTCTAGTGTGAAAGGAGGCAATATTTTCTCCCACCCAACTTAGCATAGAAGCCACCAAGGGAAATAGAATGAAGTCTTACATAAGACAACTAAACGTCCATACTGATACTCTCCCAGCTTCAGAACAGGATATAATTCTCCCCACAATGGCACTGACCAACAGAGACACCGGGCTTTGTGCTCAACAAACTAGTTGACCTAGTTCTCTACAGATGGGACGAAACTGATAAAGTAACTAACAAAGAAATTCAACACACCAGCTAAGGGATACTCAGGAGGAACTGCTCTATAAAACCTCTCAGCAAGCCACATGAACAATATCACCGGGTTCTCCCTTAGAAAATCGGAGCAACCTTCTATCTAAGCATCAAGACCATTCAGGGTCTCATCCAGTATCATTGTCGTAGGACTATGATTATAAGACATCCACGCTATTATTGTATCCAACTAGGGATCCACCATTAAGTCCACTATTAGTAGAAAAAGCCTCTAAAAAAGTCATAGCTCACGTCACTAAAATCCCTCAAGTGCACAGAATGCATAACAATCGAAAGGGAAATCATCCCCCCAATAACCAACAGTCGTGCCATCGAAGGTGAAATAAGGAGCATCTCCTCTAATAATGCTCGGGGATAGCTACCGCTACATTGGGGTCGATCCCCAACATGGCCAAGAATTATTCATAAGTCAGGAAGACGTCATCTAGGCTGAAAGACATGGTCTTCGGGGTACCAGAGTTGTACTGTCGTTGTTGGCATATTCCAGTCAATGGATCAATTATGCCATAGTGAAACTCAATGCAGGTTGAAAGAATCGTAGTCCACATTATACAAACACATGGACTCTAGACCATTAAGGTGGGAGGAAAATTTTCCATGCACCTAAAGAGACATTTGGGAATTATAAAGCAAAAAACAAGAAGAAGAAAGTGGGTATAGGTGGAATAATAACATTCCTTACCCCCTCTTTTATACATAAAAAACTTGGGAAAAGACAAAGTATCTGAAAATCCCAATAGATACTAGCCTCGCAAGATGTGCAGAAAAGTGCAATCAAAGCCTTAAAGTGATTTGACTTGACCCATATGTCGATAGGCAGGACAAGGGAAATGCTGATCGGCAACCCCTTTATTTTGGAAAATCCATCTTTCCTATTTTGTCAAAATCAAATTCTCAAAAAGAAATCCTTATTGTGAAACCCCCCCGCTCATTTCTTCTTAATTATTTATTTTTACTACCAAAATAAATCTTTTCCCTAAGTTAATTTACTATCTTTCCTGAATAAATAAAAATCATGTCATCTTTCCAGTCTGAGCAGAAAAGTAAAGTGCATATAGGATAAGTTATTAAATCAAGAAAAATTAAAATTGTATATATATATATATATATATAGAGAGAGAGAGAGAGAGGCCTTCTCCTATAAGGACTTCTTATGTTGCAGACCCCGGTACATACCATTTTTTTAAATAGTAAAAAAATGAATTTTTTGATGAAACTTCAAAGATATGATCTTCACGGTGAGAAGATCATCTCCAAACTTTTTCATCAAAAAATTCAATAAAAAACCGTTGAGATGAGGTTATATGTAAAAAAATGGTATAAATATGTATTTTCGACCGTTGAACTGTTGGTGATCATCTCACGCACTTAATGATTGAATTTTTTTATGAAACATTATGGATATAATCTCGATAGTGAGAAGATCATATCCAAGAAGTTTCATCAAAAAATTCAATCAATAATGCGACTGGCGCCGACCCAACATTTTAACGGTTGAAAATGCATATTTATACCATTTTTTTATATATCACCTCATCTCAACAGCTTTTTTATTGAATTTTTTGACGAAAAAAATTAGAAATGATCTTCTCATTGTGGAGATCATATCCATAAAGTTTCATCAAAAAAATTCATTTTTTTACTATTTTAAAAAAATGGTATGGATTGGGGCCTGTACCATAAGGAGTCCTTATAGGAGACTTTTTGTATATATATATATATATATATATATATATATATATGTATGTATGTATGTATGTATGTATTTATTGGTATTGCATGATTACATCCTTGCAGGTAAAAGAATAAATACAATAAATGGGATGCCACCCGAACCAAGAACTCTCTCTCTCTCAAAATCCTCACCCTCTGCGGTGAATAGGATTTCCTCGAAAACTAGCAGTAGAACCTCCACTCCCAGAGACTGAACCCTCACTCGAGGATGTAGAAGGAACCAAGAAGGAAGGAACTGGCTCCCTTATGTAAGCAGATGCATTGGCCACAAAGTCCTTGATACCCTTCAGCCGCCAAAGAAACGACCGAAAAAGACCAATCAATCCTTAAAGAGAAAAGAAAGAATCAAAAGAAATAAGATAAGGTAAGAAGAGGATTATAACTTAGGTTGAAGGTCATCATCTGAAAGCCCCATCAACCCAGGCACCGACGCATTAGGTAGATGCGGCATGCTGAATAACTCCCCACTAATCAATCAAAAATTATAAGAAAGATGAGGAACCTGAATAATCGAAGCCTCCTCTATCGCTGCCACTGCCGCTGAGATACCACCACCCGTTTTGTGGGAAAATCCCATTGGCCTGCTAGTAACCTTACCTGAAGTTATTGGAGGTGGAGGCATATCATCAACACCATAAATGTAAGGGGCATCAACCAACTCCTCACGAAGTCCAAGTAATCTTAACTCACCATCGCATCCGTATAGAGCGTGTAGGGCTCACTGACCAATGTATCGCTCGAGTCTCGTCGGAAATCTCCCTCACTAGCCTCATAAACATCGGGGACATCGACGGCAGGACCACCACCCAGTCCCCCACAATATGTCTCACCACTCTCTCTCCTAGGTACCAGACCTAAACTCGTGCACCATCAATCGTCACATCTATGCGTGCATACCCATCACCCCCGTATCCCTAGGAGTCATCCCCCAATGGTAATATGTCACCTGCAATTATCAACAGAGAATCAGTATTCATGCAAGAACAAAATGCCAAGAAAGAACTCATAAGAAATATAAAATTACCTGATCACTCGTCAAGACGTTCAAAGCTTGTCGTATCGCTGCCAATGTTAAAGACCGGTTCGATCGCCGATTGGACTTCTTCCACCAGTACATTCGACAGAAGTCCCCCAAATCCTTATCCTTCAGGGCTATCAACCTCACATTATGCCCAGTCACCTCGTAAAACCACGTCTACAAAAGACTGGAATCAACAAAAGAACAAAAGAATAATGCAAAGAAAGACATAGGGACCTTGATGACCCGTTATATCCACTCGAGGCTATCATTGGTCACCATTGTCCATCTTGATCTCTTTGGTTCAACCGTATTTATTAAAGATCATTTTGATATTCTATGGTCAAATGAGGCTGTTGAGGTCGAGTTCAGCCGCTTTAGGCTAGTGTTGGTCGCCATTTACCAACTTGGCCGTTGATGATCAATTTTGATTGTCGCAGATCCATTTGACCATCTTTAGTTGAATAAGGATAAAGCATACTGAATTCTTCCTTCTTAATCTCATTAGTCTATCCTTGATTATTTTTTATCTAATATATTGATCTTGATAAAGTAGTATGCTCGAGATCATACTACCCGTTCATAGGTGGGGTTAATCTTAATCTAGGCAAATCGACTTAATCGTATTGTGTGAATGGTGGATTTGAGCTCGGTAGATGCTTCTAAGTCGTGCCACTAATAAAGTGGTTTTAATACCAAATCATAGGCGGACGACTTGTTCTATGACCACTGCTTGTGTGAAATTCATGTCGAATGTGGGTGACTAATTTATTTCTAGGTTGTAAAGTGCAATTCTTTCGTAGGTTTTTGCCTATCCTAAGACGACCAACCCAACTTGTGTTGTACCACCATTTTTAGGTGGGTTTTGTGTCAGGTTCTCAAGTGACCTATTTGTTCTAAGTTGTACCACTGCTTCAATGGGTTGGAGGTGGCACCACTAAAGTGGGTCTGATGCCAAATGTGGATGATCGACTTACATCTGAGTCATAGACTTCTTTGACCCACCTTAGATCACACCATTTACTCTTCTAAGTCAATCTACTTTTGATCATACCACTCAAATTGGGTTTTCATTAATCTTTTCCATATCGTACCACTTGTGCAGGTGGGTTTTGTGCCTCTCTTAGCCGGCTTACTTTAGATCATACCACTCAAAGAGTGGGTTTTTACCAACCTTTATTAGATCATACCACTTGTGCAAGTGGATTTTATGCCTATATAGGTTGATCTACTTTAGATCTTACCACTCCTTGAGTGGGTATTCACCGATCTTTCCCTGAACGTACCACTTGTGAAAGTGGGTTTTGTGCCTCTTTAGGCCGATCTACTTTAGATCATACCATTCAAAGAGTGTGTTTTCACTTATTTCCCTAGATTGTACCACTTTAAAGGCCTGTTTACTTTAGATCATACCTCTCCAAGAGTATATTTTCACTGATCTTTCTTAGATCGTACCACTTGTGCAAGTGGATTTTTTTACCTCTCTAGGTTGATCTACTTCAGATCATACCACTTTAAGAGTGCGTTTTCACTGATCTTTTCAAGATCATACCACTTCTGCAAGTAGATTTTGTGCTTCTTTAGGACGATCTACTTCACATCATACTCTCTACGAGTGGGTTTTCATCAATCTTTCCCAAATTGTACCACTTGTGCAAGTGGTTTTTGTGCCTCTATAGGCCGATCTACTTTAGTTCTAAGAGTGGGTTTTTATCGATCTTTCCTAGATTGTACGACTTGTGAAAGTGGTTTTTATGCCTCTCTAGGCCGATCTACTTTAGATCATACTACTCTAGGAGTGGGTTTTTACCCATATTTCCTAGATCATGCCACTTGTAAAGGTGGGTTTTGTACCTCTCTCGGACAATCTACTTTAGATCATACCACTCAAAGAGTGGGTTCATCGATCTTCCTAGCTCGTACCACTTATGCAAGTGGGTTTTGTGCCTCCCTAGGTCGATCTACTTTAGATTATACCACTCGACAAGTGGATTTTTACTGATATTTTCCAGATCGTACCACTTGTGCAAGTGGGTTTTGTACCTCTCTAGGACAATTTACATTAGATCATACCACTCTAAGAGTCAGTTTTCACCGATCTTTCCCAGATCGTACCACTTGTGTAAGTGGGCTTTGTTTCCTCTCTAGGCCGATTTACTTAAGATCATACCACTCCTACAGTGGATTTTCATCAATCTTTCCCATATCGTACCACTTCTGAAAGTGGATTGTGTGCCTCTCTAGGCCGGTCTACTTTAGATCATACCATCCAAGTGTGGGTTTCTACCGATATTTCCCTGATCGTGCCACTTATGCAAGTGGGTTTTGGGTGCCACTGCCAGAGTGGGCTTTAGGTGCCACCTCTAGGGTAGACTTTATGGAAAATTCTTTGGTAGTCAACATAATTCTGGTGGCTTACTCTAAATCAATTGTCGTTGTGGTAAACTTTTAGGCATGCCTGGCAAAAGTTATGTAGCCCCCAATTTGGATGCGTGCCGATCTGATTCTCATGAATGATCTTAATAGTCGATCATATTTTCATTCATACGATCATATTATCGAGTTTAGATTTCAAAGTCAAATGTTGTTCTGATCAATTGCTAGGATAGATGAGCTCGTCAAAACTTCTCTACTTATCCCCATTTTGGGTATCTGAGTGTAAACGAATCTCTTGCACCCTATTTTTATTGTTACACTTTCAATAGGGTACTCAACTGAAGGCATTTTGTTCGCTCCCCGTCTCAATTCACCACTTAATAGTTGTGAACACTAAATCTCGGGAGGCGATTGGGACGACCCACATGTATAATAGACCTGATTAAAAAATTAAATAGAGAAAATAACAAAGATGGACGGACTCGAAGCGCCAAGGTTGGAGTTCAGCCCAACTGCTATTTAGTCTTTATTTTAGGGTGTCAAAGTTGAGGGGATAAATTTTAATCCCTCTCCTCAATCTTTGACAACTTGTTTTCCTAACTTCATTTCTTTGGCAAATCTCAGGTTTATTTCTTTTTTCTTATTTTTTTTGTTTGTTGCATGCATGTTAGTGATGATATCCCCTCAGGTTGCAATTCGGCAAAGGTGTTCCTGATCTAGGATCTAAAGTATGTGTGCAATACAGAATTGAGTGGTGTCGTGAGTTGGTCTGTGATATTAATCTGGAGGCGCAACTTCTAGGCCGACTACCTTGAAGGTTTATCTACAAGGGGCTCCTCTTAGTTTGTAAATAAAGAAGAATATGTCAAGATTGAAGGTGGTATGCATATGTGGTTTTACACGATTCTCGTCCATATCTCTAAAGACACCAAATATCTCGCATGAATAAATTGATCATTCAGCCAAGATCCGGGATTAGACATACCAATGTGTGCACCGATAATCAAGAGATTTTGTTAGTAAATGTTGAGTTGTAAAGAACCCACATGATTCTTCTCAATATTTCCTTCACATCGGCATCATAAAGGGAGTTCAATTGTTGCCTTTAAAACTATAGAGAAATCCAAAAAAATATTTATGGGGGAGTCCTCAATGGCATGTTCTCATTAACACCCATTTTGAATTTCTTTGCAACTCAAGAAATTAAATTTAGAGACTTGTCCATAGTATTATGAAATCTATGCAAAAAGGAAAATAATCTGACTATTAAAATATACGAGCATGAAAGCATATCCATGTGAAGGTGAGTTCATATTTTATAAAAGAGAAAAGGAGAAAATGGGCTTAGCTTTTGTTTGTTTAGAAAGGTCCCGAAAACCATATTGCAACTGTTGGTGTGTTTGGCCTCCAATTACCAGAGGTAATTGAGTCTGTCATGTGGTTTATGATACAAATTTGGAGCTGGTGATGACGGCCCTCAATTTCGTTCCATTTTTTTGGTCAGTTTTTTTATTTGGCTTGATGCTTAGCTAAATATTAACGAAGACCTGCTTACTTGATAATTCTCGCGGCCTTTCCAGTCATGGGTTCTTAGCTTGGAGGTTAGAAAAGTGACCACCGTGATCCAAATCATGGGCTTTGGATGGTTTAAATCTCATCCGTGTACTTACTAGTTTCGGTCATGTTAAATTATGAAAATTCGGCCAAAAGACGGCTTCGACAGAACAATTCAAAGGGACAACTCAGTTTTTTTTGGTGCAGGGGAATTTTTATGAAAACCCATTTAAACACCTGAATTTGCAGCTCATCTTATTAATGTTGTATGTTGACGGTTGTGACTGACTTGGGTGATTTGCTTAGTCACGGCTCAATCTGAGGTGCAAATCTTATCGGTCTACTGATTCAAAGAGAATTTGCACCATCTTCTGACTGAAAAATCTTATCGGTCTTGAGGAATGTGCGTTATGGATGTCATCACGAAGAGGGTTTGATTTACAACTCTCTCACACTAAACAATCTAATACCGGTTGGAACGAGTGTGCCGATTAATCTTTCTATAGTTAATGAAGTGTTTAATAGTGCTGAAGCAATAAGAATTCCACACACGCGTCCTTTGGTGAGAATTTGGCCTCCCTTGGGAAGATATGTTCTGCCTGAGGTTATTGTTGTTCGTGTTCCTCTTTTGCATCACTCAGCATTTATAGAGTGAGAATGATGAATATGAGACGGCTGAGGGTCACCTTTTCTCTTGGCAGGTAAGTTTAGTAACGGCGAAGGAAAAGTAACATATTTGGGATCGAAATCGAAGAAGCGGTGGAGAGAAAAACCAACGCCTTTGAGAGAATTAAGATAGGCTGCGTGAGCTTGGGCGAGGGAGAAACGCTGGTGAATGGCTTCGTCTAAAAAAGTGCATCTTTGTCGACAAAGCGCAACGGCCGGTAGGTCGTCCAGCTTGGACCCTGTACAGCCCATTGAACAAATTATTTATTTGGGAGTGTGTCTTAGTCGAAAGAAAAAGATTATATCATTAGAGATGTGAAAAAGCCATAGCCTTGAATTTAGGGTTTGGACGGGGGAGATAAGGTAAAAACAGAAACAAGGACTGTGCAAGATTCTTTGCCAGCTCGGTTTGTAACGGACAGAGAGAAGTGGGTTGGGTTCTGGGATGGCATTATACGTATTACTTTATAACTTTTTTATCAAGTCAGCTTCTCCCCAACTTTAATTGATATCAATACAACTGAGACAAAGAGAGAGAGAAACTTTAACAAAAGCAATTTCTTCCTTATCTCCATATTATAAATTCTAAAAAGATATTAAAATTAAAAAACTCTTCTCACGAAATCAATGTTTTAAAATCTCTTCAACACTACCACAGTTTTGAATCTTAAAACCAATTAGACAAATATCAATTCAAAGAACTCAGTTCATATTCTTTAAACAAAGAGAGATATGTCAATCTTTAAACAAAGAGAGATATGTCAATGAAGACCCATAATAATAATTCATACGCACATATACGAATTGAAATAAAAAGAAAAGACTTAGCTTATTTTCTAGGCCTTTTTTTATCAGAATGTCAGATCTACCTCCCATAAATTGATATGTAAATTACCCTTTAATATCTCATCAAATTCACCATTAACGATGCTGGAAACGCGCACAAGAACCAATCATCCAGTTTCCCACAGACGGTGTCAAACTGTAGGGTATCAATGGTGAACAATATAAAAATATATACGAGATATAAGATTTAGGTGGTTAGGCCAAGATCGACCTACATTCATGACAGTGGTGATGGTGTTCTTATTATAATATTGATAGAAATTACATGAGAGTGTTCTCTAGCTTTCAAGCGCCCCTACATAATGAGGGGTCTCCCATTTATATAGAGTTAGAGGTTATAATTGGATAAGGACTCTATTATTAGAGTTTACATCATCATAAAATACTACTGTTGTGATTTGATTGGTCTTCTATCATCACTTGGACTCTTGTCATCTTTACCTTCTCAAACTAGTCATGTAGTGTTATAAGGACTCTATTCGGTCAAAGTTATCTTGGTCGATCACGTGTGTGACTAGGGAAGCGATCAACCAACCTCAAGAATGATCCTGGAGCCCCATTTCCATGGGCCACATTATTATTGGAGATATATTTTTATCCCCTCAATATATATAACTTCAAGGCCCATCGTTTTTTCCCTAAATTAGACCTCAAATTCACATATGAATGTGTGTGTGTGTGTGTGTGTGTGTGTGTGTGTGTGTGTGAGAGAGAGAGAGAGAGAGAGAGAGAGAGGGAGAGGAAGGGAGTACTTTACAAAAAAAATTGGTTAACCAAAAGAGATTGATAAGAGAGTGCCATTATTGAACACTGGAGAGATTCTCCTCATTTTTTATTGTGGTTGGCTTATTTTTCCCAAGTATCTCTCATGTCTTTTGTTGTGAGGTATGAAAAGAATAGGAAAGACAAAAAATAGCGGGATCAAAAAAATAGGAGGGAAACCTGATTCCAAATAGAAAAAGGAAATATGTAAAGTGAAAAAAGTATCCGACATTTTTTTCTAAAAAAAACTTAAAATACCTATGTTTAAGCAAAAAATGTGTCCAATTTTATGTCGTTTTATAAAAATGATGATAAATATGTCGATGTTTTTTTTAAATGTTAAGAAGAATCCCAACATTTTGGAAAAAACATGGGTATGAGACATTTAAACCAACTTTTTCTATAAACGTCGCAAAAAAAGCCAGGGTAGTTATATTTTCTTGTAGTGTCTTAAGTCTCTCCACTGCCCTCTAACCCAACCCCCTAAGTTTCGAACCCCAAACCTCCCACCCCACTAAGTAAGAGGGTAACCATCTGACCAAAATGTGTGTAATATGAGATGAACAAAGGACATGCGTGGTTCGATCAAAGTGACGTATCTCCACTGGTTAAAGAGATAGGGAAGTAATTTATTATTCTAGGAGTGATGGAAGTTGCATACAATCAGTTTAGGTTTTTCATCTTGCCCTACCTTGCCTTAATATAGTAGCATTACTTTACAAATCCTAATATATCACCCCCACCAGTACATTGATCAGCTCCCAAGAAACTGGCGTTTAACAAGTTGCTTATTACATTGGTTAGTGGTTCTCCTTAATGGGGATTGTGCTTTACTTTATATCAACGGTCATTTGACTCGGTCTTTGCTATCGTCGTCTAATGGAGAGGAGAGGGGTGTTCGGTGGAACATAGATACGAACTAATGTTTATATCAATTGACTAGAAATTTCCATCATTGGGTAGTCTTCGAATCAAGTTTGAAGGTCCTTTAATGGAGTTTTCAAAGTTTCTAGCGGGTGAAAATGATGTAGTTTTGATCAAAGTTGAATGAACCTTGAAAACATAAGAAGAAGACCACATTGCACATACCACGACGCAGTCATCAACCCCCGTGACTGAAAGGTCTGTTAGCACTAGTTTTGGATTCTACCTCTTTCAGATTCAATTCCGTGATCAACTCTTCTCCAAAGGTGTTCTCACAAGGAATTTACTCAATAATGAATATTTGGCAATGATGGAAGGGGACTTTGTTTCTTTTTCAACAGATAATTTAATATTTTTTTGATTGATTAGATCTTTATTATCCCAGATTGAATTATTGTATAATTGTGTAACATGATTATAAATTAAATTAGGAACCACATTGTATGGACGTTATGAATTTATTTATGAGTGAGGCTTATATCATGATTTTTTGGAAAATAAAATTTTATTTTTTCTTTTCTAAAATTGTATTTAATCGGGTAATCAATTTAAGGTATAACTTAAATTATGGTATCCAGATTCTATTTTAATAAAAATGGTATTTTTATGAATTAAAATAGAGAAATCGGATAATTTAATTTTTATAAGAAGAATTGAACTAATAATTTAAAAAATACCCTCAGTTCAAAATATAAAGTGGGAGAAGTGTTTCAACATAAACTCCACATTCGCCATTGGTGTTTTAAAATGTGATGTGATTAATTTCTTGTGTTATCTTGACTTTCGTTCGCAAAGGAGGGAATCAACCACAACCTCACAAGATTTTAAAAATTTTAAGTGATAATTCTTTAAAATTAAATGTGAGTGAGTTCAATAGCCATAGCGAGAAAGTTCTTCAATGTCGGATTAAATTTTATAGAATGAGTCAACGGTATATAGTTAAATATAAATAATGATATCATCCCCCACCTAAGTGCATATCATTAAATGTGAGACCAAAAGACAACGGCTACTCAATCATGTTGGATAGTGGTTTCATCAATTATCTGTATAACATAATTGAAAGGTGCAAAATTTTGTTTAATTTAAGGTGAGGTGATTTAAGCTCTTATCGAGATATCTCACTTCACATGGGAATTGAGATGCTCAGCAGTACTAATTCTAATTATAAGTAGAGAGAAGCCAAATTAAAATTTAATCAAAAGTTAATTATCACATATTTAATTGAATATTAATATTTCAATGATGATTCTCATATTTCAAATGGGCTCGGGATGAATGAATTCCATTGACTAGAAAATGAATCTAGATAATGTCCTCATTGTTAAGGATTAAAATTTGTTTTAACTAAACCATGCCCTGCCAAGACTGCTAAGGAGGCATCTGATTTGGACTATAAAAATAGTCAAAAGGCAAGTGTCACAGCTATAAAAGATCGAGAAATTGGAAGAAGTTGTGCTTGGTCTACTTAGTTAAGTAAAGGAATAAGAGCAGTAATTTCTCCTTACTCATTGAGACATGTTTTGTTGTCCAATATACCGGGACTTGGTGTGTAGATTTAGGAGCCACTAATTTTATTTGCAAGGGTTCCAGGTAATCAGGTAGCTCAGTGCAGGGAAAATGTTCAAGGGTGACAATGGCAAGGCGTCGTTATTAGAAGTAGGATATCTAGTTTTAGATTTTTGTAGGAAAAAAAAGATGATATTAGAGGTTTGGATGAAACGAGTTTTAGGTGTTGTTGTGGTATGTCCCTTTTCATATTAAAGTCCATTGAATTTTACACAAATTTCCTAACAAGATTAGTATACTAATAAAAGGGGGCAATAATCCATCTTCTCAATATGGGAAGAAACTAAATGTAGACTAATGAAATGACATTCGCATATTTAAACACAAATTTCAAGGGATGTTTTACTAACTAGTATGCTAAATTTAAACCAAACTATGTAATAAGTGAAATAATAAAGTAAGAGAGATATGAGGTGTAAACAAATGCGAAATAATTCAAGGGAGGAAAGTTCACCACTTAGCCTATATATTTTAATTAATCAGTTTATTTATTTAAAATTCCCCATGATACGTTTAAATCCACAAATAAACTCTTGTTGCAAATATGAGTTTAAACATTATCTGTTTCTAAGATTAATATTGACCTTTCACAAACTCTTTTTAAAGGTGATATTTTAATGTTTTCAATAAATTACACATTAGGGAAAATTTAATACAAGTATTTTAAAACATTGAAGATAAAGCTTTAGAGTTGAGAAATTGAAAATAGAATATCATTAAAGAATTTCCTATCTCTAATTTAATTCATAAATAACTATTATAATTCAAATTTACTATTATCTAACGAAAATTATCATCCCTCCCTTGAGTCATGAAGTTAAATTATGAAAGTTTAATAATAATATTCAAAGGATTATAATAAATAAATAAACTGAAAATACAAATAATCAATTTATATGTTTCATCCCAAACCTTGAATGGGGTATTTAGTCTATCATTTTGTTATTATTACATATAACATGTACTAATATACCCATTAGAGGCATGTAAAATTGTAAAACGGACATAGACAATATGAAACCAAGTCTCCTTGCATTTCTATTGAACTGGCAAGCATGAACAAGAATAACACCAAAAAAATATGAATTTTACAACAAGAAATATGAGAGAAGAATAAAAACCACTAATCTCGCACTCTAATCTGAAATGAAGCTCACAAACTATATTCTTGCCCCTCTAAAACTCACTAGAAAAGTACAAAAGAATAAAAACTACTATAGTACACCCTAATTTAACACTAAGCCAAATGTGCTCTCAAAGATGTGTTGTGTAATCCCCCTTCAAATGATGTTGTCTTATTCTATATATAGGTGGTATGAGGAAAGTGTTTGTTCTCATTTATAAGGTAAAGTTGAAATTCAAAAGGGGACAAACAAATGGGAGGAGAGTGGATTATTTTGGGGATTGTCGAATAAGGGCTGAAATGGGTTTAAGGGTTTGGGACAACTAGAAAGATGGGGGTGAAAGATGAATAAGTAAAGATAAGAGGTGGGAAAAGAAAAGAATAAATATGGGGTGGATGATGGGATAAGAGATATGATAGTGGAGGAGAGAGAATAAAAATAAGAAGATAATGGGGGTGTCAGGTTTGCATGGCAAGGCAAGATGTTAGGAAAAAAATGTGTGAGAGGTGAGAGGTAAGTGGGGAGAAATAATAACGAGATGAGAGAGAGGGAGAGACAGATAGAGAGAGAGAGAGATGTTGGGAGACTAGTGTGGAAGGTAGAGGGATTACAGGTGGTGAAGATACAAGGGAAATGGAGCATCTTTGGGGAGATAAAAGTAGTAGTGAGGGAGGGAGCATGAGGTGTCAACCTGATGCTTTTAGCACCACGACTTATATGAAATGATGACAAAATAAGGGTGAGGGTATAGGTTAGGCAGGTGGAGATGAGGGCAAAATGGGAGAAAGTACAACAACTAGCAAGAGGATAGGGGGTAGAAATATCACATGAATTGTCATTATAGAATTCATGGAATACGAAGGTCGAATCATTGGTATATGTAATTGATAATCTTACTTAATACCAAATATATAATCCTTCCTAAAATTCAACGTATGTTGTGTGAATCATAACAAGTATCACAAGTGTAATTCCTAGATGGCCTTTTAAAATCAATGTTTCAACTTCAAATCTCATTAGATGCATCTCTATCAAATGAATCTCTAGGAGACTTCAACAAATATTTGTCTTTTGTATATGAGGAGGTGAGTAAATATAATCAATATCAAACGTCTCACACACGTATATAAGAAATAACAAATGCATGAAATAATTGCTCTCGTGAAAGGTTTCGCTACACTAAAAATGGATTTTTGTCACTTTTCACATGGCAAGAGTTGTCAAGATAAAATATCTTGACAAATAATCATGGAGATGTTGTCAAGGTTAATGATCGTGACATAATCGTGACAACGACTTGTCACGATCGTGTCATGATCATTAACCTTGACAACAGAGTTGTCACAGTCATTTTAACCGTGACAACAAATAAAGTTATCACAGTCAAAAACCTTGACACGACTATGAAAACTTCAAAATGCTTTAGCCCTAGGTTAACACAACAATTCGGTTACTCTGATGCTGACAAATATGGTACCACTAAGTAGTTGTGTAAGAGCTTAACCAAAAGAACTTTAAATGTGCAACAATGATGAAATCACAGCAATATAAATGAAGCAGTATGTGAGATAAAAAGGAGAAAGACAGTAATATAAGGGGTTCAGCCTATGTAGGCCTACTCCACTATGCAGGTGAGTGTATATTTACTATGCACTCAACTTTCTCTCTCTATTATAATTTTAACAGAGTTTTGCTAGGGTTTTGAATTATGGATCCCTTACAATGTTGACGAAGATATGTATATATAGTCCATGGGGGTTGTAGTTTACCTCCTAAGCATGTAATAAGCATGTGTGAATGTTCCAGCTAATAAGATTAATCCACCTGGCTCTGTCACATATAGATCATGATGATGAAATATTCCCTCACGTGTCAGGGAAATCTGGTTATAATAGTTTTGAGCACG
Organism: Sambucus nigra; assembly: GCA_949130495.1. Lineage (NCBI taxonomy): Eukaryota > Viridiplantae > Streptophyta > Magnoliopsida > Dipsacales > Adoxaceae > Sambucus > Sambucus nigra. Next base: position 181,237,184 of record OX422211.1, on the reverse strand, counting down.
TGGGATCTCCAACCCACGTGCACCCTTCCACATGTTCGCCAATCCATTCACTCTTCAAGATGTCAACTATTGATCATATGGACTAGGTCGAGGTCGAGTTGTTAAATTGGACACTCTGATAGAAAGGTAACTGTCGTGCTGAGATGTCTTCCATCGACCCTCGTCTTCTAAGGGATGGATGAGGTCGAGGGTATCTGAGTCATAAGACTACTGATGTTGATGTTGTGGAATGTGTCATGAGATGAGGACGGTTCCTATGGCATTGGTCTTGAGGATGAGGATGAGACATTTAGTGTAGGATATAAAGTCGAGTCATGACTCGCTCTGTTGGATGTTTTGGTACTGATCGTCCTTGGCTAAGGGGGTTAAGTCCTAAGACGAGGTTATACTTGGAATATCAATCACCCCTTAGCCCTTAGTCTTTTGTGTCAGTGGAAGGCTGAGGGATAAAGCATCTTTTGCCGACTTTGATGCCTCTTTTTTATGAAAGATTCTTGATGAGACATTATTGATTGTTATCTGATGTCCTTTCATATGTCAGGTTTGGAACTTTGTATGTAGACTTCGAACTGACACTTGGCAGCCATCCTAAAGGTTGGTGTGCAGCCCAAAAATAATGGTTGTAGGAGTGTCATAGGGTATTGTGCCCTAATAATGACCGATAATAATAGTCAAACCTTAACTTCTTTATACTTTTTAATCCTTTGGACATTTAAGCTAAACCTCGGCCTTTTAATGTTAAAAAATCTCAGCGGGTTAGCAAAGCGATTTCCCACACTTAGGGAGAGGTACTTCCAGGAGATTTGTAGAATTAAGGAAGAGGACGAGGCTCAACGTAGAGCAGGGGCCGATCGTACTCACCCCATATTTCCTATTTCTTTAAAGACGATTTTACCCTCATCATCTGAAGTCAGTAGAGACGAGATGGATAACTCGTCCTCACCTCCATTCGAGATAAGGTATTCATTCGAAGAGGCCATGAGAGTATATCCCTCGCATCGTGTAGGGTCTTAGGAAGCTGAGAGCTTATCTCGGACTTCAACTTCTAACCAAGCTGAGTCATCTGGTGAGGATGAATTTTTAATCCAGATTATGAACGATAATATTGAGTCAGACAATGATGAGATGACTATTAATGTGATTGTCCCTCCGCCTATTGTTCCTCTCTCAGCCATGACCGTGAATGAATTTCAAGAAAGATTTCCAGTTAGGGCCTTAGCTGCCAAAGCCATGGCCGATGATGATAATTCTGAGGCCGAGGAACTAGTTCACACCACTTATGTCAAATCCTTTCAATATACTATTACAGAGACTTATCTCCCCCTTTAGATACATTTATATGGTGATAAGTTCGATATTTCTATGAGGGTCACAGACAAGGACAAGAGGGTGTTCCACAGCCGAGAGGGGGAGGTCACCATTTATGACCAGATGTTTAGTGTCGACGTCAAAGTGCCTTTCCACCCTTCTATTCAAGCTATCTTGTCTAGTCTGGGAGTTGCTGCTTTCCAGTTATCCCTGAACTCATGGAGGATCATCCTCGACTATATCTCTCTTTGGAAATATACATTTGTAAGGGAGCCTTCATTTGAAATTTTCAGAGCCTATTATAACATCTCATCTTCCAAGAACCAAGCTAGCATTTTTCACTTAGGGGCTAGGCAGCTAGATAAAAAGATTATTCATGTTTCCCAGACATCAAACCATTATTAGAAGTCGAGATTCTTCTTTATTTTTTGTGCCTGGTAATTTCTGACCGATGCTAACCTTTTGAGGATGAACCGAGAGTTCCGTGTATTTGGGCTAATCCCTGTATATCAGCCAAGTTAGACCCCAGACTCAGCATTGACAACTGGGATACGATTGACTATGTGAGGGACCAATGGAAGAAGCGTGCTCTACCCAAATTTGAGGATCCCATGACTCCTGACTATCTTGATGAGGGTGTTCTGGGGGTTGGCCCCCTAAATGAGTTATGTGAGTCACTTGTATTTATTTTAAAGTCTTTTCTTGTCTTTTGGTTTTAATAACTAGCCATTTATATTTCTCATTTGTAGATTATACTCCCCATATCACTAACGATCTCTGGAATATGATCCCTCCTAACTTGAAGAATTCTCTTTCCAAGAAAGGGGGAAACGGCCCATTAAGAATACGACGGCCAAAGGGTCGACCCCTCTTGAGATCGTTCATAAAATAAAAGAGTCGTCTACTCCCCTAGACCTCCCTCGCAAACATCAGAAGAGGCCAAGAGTACCACATCAGAAGTTTAGGTCGAGCTCTTCTGGATCGAGTCCGTCTTCTCCAGATAGTTTTGATAATTTCCGGGCAGCCAAAATAGCCCAGGTGAGGGCATGTTCGAGTTCAATAATTCCTTAGGCCATAAGGTCAAAGAAGTCTACGCTTGCAATCCCTTCCAAAGAGTACTATGAGTTATTGGCAAAGATACCTCCTCCTCAGGTCTTTGGCTTCGGCTCCAACTTATGGCGCATGTATCTACCTCTTCATAACTACTTTTTTGTATTGTTCATCTAGAATAAAAAAAATGAAGAATAAAATACTAAATACATATCCGTCATAGCACTAGTTAAAACATATAATATGAAGCACACAACTAATGTATGAAAAAACATGCAAACAAAATCACTCATATGATATAGCATGTGATGAATCATGAGAAACCGTGTGAGAATCAGTAATTCTAACACTAGGTGCCTTCAAATTGGATTTCCTCAATCAAATAGATGATGATTTAGCGCATTGGGTTTGGGTAAACATGGTGACACGGGATTTAAACTTCTTAGTGCCTCTTTTAAGATTAAAACAAAACCACTTAATGTGATCTTTGCTAACGCAGTGTGCATGTGTAAACACCAGGAAGGCCACACTCAGATTGACCATTGGGGATGTCCTTAGCAACAGTTGAATCTCTCATAATCTTGGTCTTGGATTTAGGAGTGAAAGAATTTGATCATTGTAGCCTAGACTTATCTTGTCATCCTTGATTTGGATGGCTCCTAATATTTTTTCCAACTTTTTCGATCTAGATTCCAAGCCAATTTTGGCATGCCTTGAGTCATTAAATTCATCTTCCAACTTCAAAATTTTATACTCAAGAAAAATTTTAGCCTCGTTAAATTTTAGGGACTCCGTATTCATATTTTCAACCATTCCTATAATAATATGTCGCTCCCCACAAAGTATGTGATCTTTTCCCTAAAAGTCTTCTCATGTGCCTTTAAATCCTCAACAAATTTATCCTTATTTTCTAAGACACTTTCTTACATCCTAGCCTATAATTCAAGTTTGACTTTTTCAATTTCAAAGACTCTGCTTACAGCTCAGTGAAGGAAACTAGAAGTTCATTATCCTCCTTATCACACATATCATCTTCTTCCTCATCATCACAAACATGGAAATTTAATCATTGGACCTCGACACTATCATGCGTATGATTATCTCTATTAATGGAATTTTTTTCATTTTTGCTCACATGACTAACCATAAAAGCAATATAGTTATGATCCATGGGAGGGTTAAGTTACTCTTATGACTCACTATCACTAAAGGTAGCATTGTATGGTTTAGGCTTCTAATATTTTCTACTTAGTTTAGTCGGACACTAAAAATCATGATGCCTAACACTAACTGGAAAGTGTAAAGAACTTACGGATACCTTAAAACGAAGAAAAATCGACATAGCATGCCTATAATAAACTAACTGGAAGGGTGAAAAGTCTAGAGATAGGAGAAGGTTATAAATTATTTTACTCAGGAGGGATATATAGTGGTAGAAATGGGGTGGGTATTATTGTTGATCACTATATGAAAGAAAAGTCATGGATATTAAAAGATGCGAAGATAGATTAAAGAGTATTAAGATCATCTTAGATAAAATAATATTGAATATTATAAGCATTTACGCGCCCCAATGAGATTTAGAAGAAAATGTAAAGAAATAATTTTGGGAATTATTGGATGAAGTATTACAACAAATTCGTATGCAAGAATACATATTTTTAGGATGTGACTTCAATGGACATGTAGGAGTAAAATGGGATGGTTATCCAAGTATACAAGGAGGTTGTGGCTTTGGTAAAGGAAATGAAGGAGGAGAAACTATCTTAAAATTTGCTAAGGCACAGATCTAGCGTTAACAAACACATTTTTTTTAAAAAAGGGAAGAACACTTAATAACATTTAAAAGAGGAGAGAATAAAACTCAAACAGACTATTTTTCACTTAGGAAAAGAGACTTGTACACATGCAAAGACTGTAAAGTTATAACGGGTGGAAGCTTAACAAATCAACATTGCATATTAGTAATAGATTTAGCAATTAAAGGATTCAAGTACTGAAAAGAGAAATAGGCTATAAAAATATATAATGGAAAGATTTAAAAGGATACAAAGAGATAGAATTTAGGCGGAAGTTCCTATTAAACATGAAGTGGAATTGGGACAACAATATTAACAACATTTGGTCAAGAACAAAGAATAATATTGAGAAAATAGGTAAGAAAGTTTTAGGTGAGACTAAAGGAAAAAGATTCATTAAAAAAGAGACTTAGTGGTGGAATGAGGAAGTGAAAAAGATAATACAAAAGAAATAAGTAAGTTTTAAAGAGTGGCAAAAGAGTAAAAATCAAGAAGATTTAGAATAATATAAGAAGTCAAAAGGGAAGTAGAAAACATTATTAGAAATGTGCAACAAAATGCACTAGATAATGCTTATAATAAATTAGGTACCAAGGAAGGTGAAAAGGAAATATATAAATTGGCAAATAATAAAGATCAATTGACATAAGATATGGATCCAATTAAGTGTATTAAAGACATTAATCAAGATATATTGATTAACAATAAAAAAAATCTAGATAGATGGGAAGAATATATTCAAGGATTATTAAATTAAGAATATCTTAAAAAAGATATTGGAAACATTGAAACGAATATGGGAATGGTATGTCCAATTATTAAAAAAGAAGTAGATATATTAATAAGAAATGGGAAAGAATAAAGTGGTAAGCCCGGATAAAATACCCATAGAGGTATGGAGGACCTTTGGAAGTATAGGGATAAAATGGTTAACAGGTTTATTTAATAAAATTTTAAGAGAAGAAAACATGCAAGATTAGTGGTTGAAAAGTACCATAACAAAGAGGATATACAAAACTGCGATAATTATCGAGGAATCAAACTGATGAATCACACTATGAAATTATGGAAAAAATTTATATAACGAAGATGAAGAAATGAGTCAGCTATTTTGGACAACTAATTTGGTTTTTGACAAGATGATCCACCACGAAAGCTATTTACTTATTAAGACAGTTAAGGAGAATTATAGAAGTGAGAATAAAAATTTATATATAGTTTTTATAGACTTAGCAAAGGCTTATGATAGAGTACCTAAGGATATAATTTGGTGAGCTTTAAGTAGGAAAAGAATCCCTGTGGGTTAAATTAAAGTTATTGAAGATATGTATGATAACACAAAGACTAGAGTAAGAACTATATGTGAAGAAACTAATGACTTTACGATTAACATGGGACGACATCAAGGATCGGCCATAAGTCCTTACTTATTTGTCATAGTTTTGGATAAGATTACTAACGAAATACAAGAAGATATCACATGGTGTATATTTCTTGCGGATGATACAGTTTTAGTAGACACTTCAAAGGAGGGCTTACTGATGAGTGCAGATACTTGAAGAAAAGCCTTAGAGTCTACGTGTCTAAAAAATAATATAAAAAAATATGGAATGTAAATTTAATAATGATGCATCGGGTAATATAACGTTAAAGATTGAAGAAAAATGATAAACTTGTAAACGGTATGCACTCGCTTTTAATAAAGCTCTGATACCAATTTGTAAAGGCGATGTGTGATACTGATCAAATTAATTTGCAAATTCCAAACACTCTTATTCAATTAGGAGTTTAAATATGAACAAACCAAATTCAATTTTAGTTCAGCCTCTAAAACATGCAACTACATGTTAAATAAAATGAAGCAATGAACAAAACTGACAAAAGCAGGTTTCAGGAAAAAAAATCCCCTCGGAGCAAAAACCTTTTATTTTCACTATAATTTGTAATGTACCGGTTACAATCGAATTACAATGAAAATACACTTTGACTTACGAAAAACCTGCAGGTGTCGGTTCGTAGTCATAAGCCCAGAAACACCGTAGCACTCCCTATGACACGCAGTCCTGAATCTTGGCACAATTTTCCTTCCACGATAGCTCGCAGCTCTCGATTGTAGAGATCACCCTCCAAAGATTAAATCAGCCCAGTACCTCCCGCAAGTGTCACCTATGGTCAGCCCACTACCTTTCCAAGGTACCTATGAATCAGCAGCAAAACTATGCTTTGGGGTTCCAAGAACAACTCACACAAAAGGCTGGGATTTGTGAATAGTAAAACATTTTGAACCCTCAAATCGATGGAGAATAAATCAAAAACACTTAAAAACGAATTCTGTTAAAACTAGTGTTTTCTCCCCCCCCCCCCCCCCCCAAAAAAAAAAACAGTACGTCTGACACTCTATTTATAAAATATTTAAGGCAGTGACGTGTCAAACTTAAACAGCTCGTTCGAGCGAGACACGATGTCGCTCGAGCGATAACTGATCTCATTCGAATGAGATACGATGTCGTTCGAACGACATCGTACACTTGTCAATTTATGCTTCAGTCTTTTAAAAAACTTGGAAACCTTAAACCTAAGGCTGTTTACGAGATTAGCAAAGTTTATCAAAAATATTTATGAGAAAATATTTTTTGAAAAATTGAAAACCATTTAAAATCATTTTTTCATAAATTAAAAAATATTTTATTTTTTATAAAAAATATCCCAACACTTTTATTTAAAATGTAAATGAAACCTAAACACATTTACCAAGTCCGTCCTTGTTGGGCATGATTGTTGAAGTTGACTTGAAATTTGAATTGTCGTTGTAGATGTACTATTTCCAATTCTTCGACAAACTTGTAGCGGTATACGACATACTAAATGTGATGAACTATGTCCTTACAAAACCAAACTAATAAATTTCATTATTTTGGTTCAATGTTACGAAGTAATGGGGATATTGATGCGGATGTTATGACTAGAATATCAAATTGGTTGGATGAAATAGAGACAATCAAGTGGGGTGCTATGCGCTAAGATGATACCTAAAAAATTAAAAAGAAAATTTTATAGAATAGTTGTTAGGTCGGCGACGCTATATGGAGCGGAGGAATACTAAGAGTAAAATAAAACAAAGTAAAGAGAAAGCACATGATGCCACGATGTAGGAGGAATACCCACATGGAAAAAATCTCGGATGGCCTAGCTTACACAATTCCACCATAATATAGGGTTTATAAAAGGATGATAGATGACTTAGTCACTGACTCGACTCCCTACAAGCCTGATGCAATTGTTACTCCTTGAACTTTCTTGATAACAACTATAGGAATCCACTAATGGCTTAAAATGTAGTCCTCTTGCATCTCAGTAACCACCGATCTCCAACTATTCTCTGCCAAGATTATAAGAGATCACAAACCAAGATTATATGTTAAAACTTAGATCTTTTAAACTAGGTGTAAACTAAGTTATATGAGGCTATGTTTTTTCTACTTTAAAAACCCATTCAAAACTAAACTTCATCATGTAATATTTATCTTGAAAAACATGTAACACTGATGGCATAAATTTTGAGGCACAATTCTTGAGGTTTTCTGAACAAAAACATGATCTTGTTTCAATAACTTAGGCTATCTAGTCTAAATAAAACAAACGCATTCGGATGAAATACAAAACTCATTAAAATGAGGATTAAACGAGCATATAATCGCATTTTGAATAATTAGGAAGTAAGCTCTCATTTGAAGGTAGTTGGAAGCTCATTCGAATGAAAACTTCAACCTTATTCGAACCAGTAACTAAACTCATTTGAACGAGATTAACAAACTCGTTAGAACAAAAACATTATCTCGTTTGAATGACTTTAAATATTAAAAAAATCAAAAAATTCCTCAACAAAATAAAACACCCATATAGAAACCCAATGATCAATCTAATTAAACTTTTATACCTTCTCAAGATCCCAGGTTTGAAGATAAAAACTTTCCATGAATGTGATGTCTCTTTACTCGGGTCACTTCATAGCTGCATTCCATAGATTTGAAGGTACAAACATAAACACCCTAAACTATGAGTCAAACCATTTAGTCCAACAGAATACATCGAATATTACAAATTATAAATGAACGTGACAAACAAGACAAAATTTGTCCTTACATTATTTTTCCATATTACTTATATTTCTTATTTTTTATATTTAGTTTTCTTTATGAATTGCTTTTCTTTTTCTTGGGATGGCTTTTTCCTATTATAATACTAATGAGGATATGTTTTTACATTTTGAATTACAGCCATTCTTTTTCTCAAAAATGATGATAATGATGGGAAATGATATATTGATGATGTGGGAAAATATATATGGGTATGGAAAAGAGATATGAAATGGAAAAGGGTAGGTGAATGGGTAGGTAACGATAAGGACAATGGGTAATTCTATGGATGAATTTGGGTGAGGCTTTAGTTCTCGGGACAAAGTAGACAACAAATTCTTTTAGAATTAAAAAATTGATATCATCCTTTGTGATTACATCAAATTTGAAGGATAATAAGGCCATGAAATATTTAAGTAAAGTATACAAAGAAAGTTGAGTCAACATATGACTTGGAGATTGCTTAAAAATCCTCAAAAGGTGAAAAGAAAAAAACTCACAGGGTTTAAGTCTCGAATAGTATTCTTTAAGGTTATTTTGAGAATTTTTCCACTATTCTAATTTTGCCTGAAATAAGGTGGTAAGTACGCAGAAAGGGTTCCGTTTAGGAATTCTTAATGCAAACATCACTTAAGAGGTATTATATAATCTTATAAAATTAAAGTACAACTTCATTTTCATACAAGGGTATTCCAAAACTTCTAAAAGATGGGTAATGGATAAATCATTCCAAATATGAGATATAAACTTCTAAATACAAAAGATTCAAAATTTTTTGTTTTCGATAAAAAAATTCTAAAGATTTATGATTTTGATAATTTTCCCACCCCTAAACAAACAAAATGTCATCATTGATGTTAAACCAAATTTTAAAATAAAATAATAGAGTAGGGAAGAGATTATCACAGTCAACATATAATCAAAGTACACAGCAAGCAAAACCTAAGGTGAAACCTCAAGAAATATGGGATGGCACAATATGCATAAGTCTATAAAGCATATGTAAATCTTGTGAGGATGGATAAGCCACCACCCACAAACTGGATAAGATTCATACTCAGAAACAAGACACAATGGGTTGCCTCTCGGTAGCACTAAATTTAACATTTTTAACCAGACATAAGAAAACTCACCTTTAAAATAAAATATGGAATGAGGAAACAACAGGGTCAAAGAGGAGTGAAGGTTATGACAATCACCCCCCCCCTCCCCCCCAATATAAGACAGAAAATTCAATCTTTAAAAATTGGGTCAAAAAGCTCGATGCACTTGTAAGGCGAAGTAATTAACAAGATAAAGGGCATCCATTAACGAGGTTATTGCGGTGGTGAGTCCATACGAAGGAGAATCCATGGGTATGGTATAGGTATGGTGAACATGGGCCACATTAATCATAAAGGTGAGGTATTCAAGGGCCTTATAAGCGTGATGATCAAGCTTGTGGGGAGGGAAAAATATTTTGTAGAGGTTAAGGGATGGGACTCAAAGTAATCAAGCAACCATTCTATCAACGGAAGATTATAATGGTCAAGCCATGACTGATAGATGATATGGTGATAACAAAAACAAACATGACAGTCGGTCTGTATGTAAGCGGGAACAGGCTCAATGTCACGTGACTTAAGTGATGGAGAAATAATGGCACACACTCCCTTAATTATGGAGTTGAAAAGATTTAGGGGGAAATTTTTTGTTATTGTGTGTGTATATATATATCCAATCTTGTACAATATATTACCTTCTTGCAAAACAGTTATATGGTTGTAGGTTTGAGTCTTCACCTTTGTTTTACTTCTCTTGATGAGTACATTGAAAAACAGTTATATTAATTTGTTTATATTTTTGTTTCTCTTTGTATATGTTTGTGGGTATGCGTAGACTCTAACTTAACCTTTTTAAACCCTCAACACCTTTCATTATCAATACACATATGGAGAAGAGATCCTTTGGTCCATTAGTTTTTCAAATTTTGACATTTGTTGCTTTATTTCAAAGAAAATCCTTCAAATTATATATATACAGAAAGTTTCCTATAAGGAATCCTTATGGTGCAGACCTCGATACATACCATTTTTTTTTAAATAGTAAAAAAATAATTTTTTTGATGAAACTTCATGGATATAATCCCCACGGTGAGAAGAACATCACCAATTGTTTTCATCAAAAAATTCAATGAAAAATCATTGATACGAGGTGATATTTAAAAAATTTGTATAAATATGCATTTTCAACCGTTGACATTTTGGGTCGACGCCTGCCACTTGATTGGTTGGAGTTTTTTATGAAACTTCATGGATATGATCTTCTCACTGTCGAGATCATATCCTTGAAGTTTCATTAAAAAAATTCAATCGAAAAGTGGGTGAGATGATCGTCAAAATTTCAATGGCCGAAAATGCAAATTTATTCCCTTTTTTTACATATCACCTTATCTCAACAGTTTTTTATTGAATTTTTTTATGAAAACAATTGGAGATGATCTTCTCACCATGGAGATTATATCCATGAAGTTTTGTCAAAAAATCATTTTTTTTACTAGTTTAAAAAATGGCATGTTCTGGGGTCTGTACTATAAGGAGTCCTTACATGAGAGGGCCTCTCTCTCTCTCTCTCTCTCTCTCTCTATATATATATATATATATATATAATTTGTTTAACTCATTTTTCATATGTAATTTTTTACGGTTACTTGAAATGATTTTTTACTTATAAGTTTTTTCATTTTTACTAAAAGAGCATATTTAAAAAAAATTAGAACGCACATTTTGAAAAAAAATCCAACATGATTCGGAGTGTTTTAGCTAAGTAGTAATTTTTATGTGAACCCTTTTATAAGGGAAGACATTTTATATTCAAAATGACAAGTGTTCCATATAATACCAACAACAAATGATACAAATATATGGGACCAGACATATAAAAATATCTTCATATGAGACCGAATACTATAGTCACAAAAATTCACTTTAAAAAATTAAGCAATTTATTTCGAATATGTATGAGGGGGACCATTTTAAGAGTTCTCATTAGGCCCTTAAAATCTTAGTACCAACCCAACACTTGTTGTCCGGTCTAACCTATGAATTAGGGGTACCTTAAGGATGCACATCTTGGGATCAGTAGATGTAAAATCAGGCATATTTTTAGACTTGAAGGGTGGGGGAACCTCAAATTGGGGTCTTGGTTTTAATGTGGAAGTGAACCTCCAATTTAAGTTCTTTTGGATTAGGGGGGAAAGAATGTGAACCTCAATGTTAGGTTCTTTTGAACTATCATGGGAGTGACTATGAACCTATATGTGAAGCTTATTTGGATTCTTAGGGGATTGAGTAGTCTCATATTCATTTGGTAAGTCTAAATAGTTTTCAACGAGATTCCCGAACCACAGGGTGGTCTAAACTTTAAGATTCTCGTGATATGTGGGTTGGTCACACTAGAAACTGACGTCAAACGCCACGCATTGTCCTTCCCTGTAAGGTAAGCAATAGGTTGACTTAATGTAAAATTTGACTCTCGCTAATACTCATAGTGATTTAATCATAGTTTGATCTGGTGAAGGTCTTGATTTTAAGACTGTGTCTTGCTCTTCTTCGATGACGAATTTTTGCAAGAGACTTTTAAGAGAGGCTGTGGATGGTGGTGGTGAAGTGTTTTATGGTTAAGGTTGGTCCAACTCACTGTTCACATTCAAAATAAGATAATACTTATAGGAATAAGGTGGATTAGGTATGAGTTTTTAATACATGGAACTTTATCCCTCGTGAGAGAAAAAAGGTTCATTACTTTGGTGAGTGTACTAAGAGTACTGATCAGGGAATGAAGCACATTGTTTCCATGACAAGTGTTGAAAACTCATAGGATCCATAACGTGTAGTTGAGATTGGTATTGGATAGTAGGAGGATCGTGACTCCATGAATAATTTTTTTGCTCATACTACTCGGATTATAAATGTCAATGTATGAGACACGAGTTGTCTCCTTAAAAGTGTTAAGGTGAAAGACATGTTCCATGGTAGGATCATGTTGATAATGAAGCATTGGGCATCCATGGAACAAATGATCGGTATGGAATCAAACTATGTGAGATGAAGCATTAGACTCATTGGCAATCATCACCGAAGTCGATGAAATGTGATTTTGTTTCATGGAGCAAGTAAGAGCAATAATGGGTTTTATGAGAGAATTAAAGCTACTAAGTAAAGTATGTAGGTTGGACGGAATCTGATTGTAAATCCTTAGTTGACATTGTTTTAAAGATAGCTAAACCTCCTTGGACGTCTCAAGAAATATTTGATAATATCAATTATCCAACGAACTTCAAAATCATTCACACTTGGAGGGAAAACAACGCAGTAGCTGATTACTTAGCTTCAAGAGCTTCAGTATCTCACAAGGATGAATACTTTTGGAATTTCAACTCTCTTCCGACATTGGCTAAGGGACATCTCAATATCGATAGACAAAAACTACCAAATATTAGAACTATCATAAAGAAAATGTAATGGGGATGTGATAAATCCCCAAATTTAAATATTCTTTAGCTCTCTCATGTTGATTAAGTATTCTCTCATTGTAATGGGGATAGTTTATAAATCCCCAAGTTTATATTCTTTCATTCTAGAGTAATGGACCCATCCTCTAGAATTAAGTTTTGTGTTTGGGTTTGTAAGCTTCGGAGAGGCTTTTTCTCCTCTATGATATAAATACAATGGGTGGGGGTACCGTCCCTCTTTGAAAAAAAAAAAAATGTAGGTTGGACGGAGGCTCAACTTGAAACAATCTTCGAGAAGATAGGAATGGAATAATGTTAATGATACACAAATCATACAATGATTCACCCAGAGATTGAACTATACACAGATGAATAAGTAACAAGTAAATTTCATATAATGAACAAGTAATTCAGGAGAAGAAATGAGAGAAATGGATATGAACATGAGGATATCAGTGCTTCGGGCATGGGCTTACATCCACTATGCAAGGTTTGAGATTATTTCACTATAATTAGGTAAAAATAACCATGGAAGTTACAAATACAAGCTTTCTCTCTATAGAACCATTTGAGCGGAGTAACAATAAAGGTGTATGATTTTAATCCTCAATAAAGAAGACAAAGTGAGCAGGTTGGGGGTGCGTAGTGTCACCCCCAGCATAAATTCCATTCCAAGTTAATATCGAGGGCCTATGAGAGAGAATCACGTGTCTATTCTAGTGGTGAAGTAATCGTGATGGAAATCTCCTCACATGGGTGAATAATTCTTGTTAACGGCTTTGTGCTGGAATGACTGAGATACCCCAATAATGATTTATATGCCTGGTTAAACATACTTATGGTAGGAAGTGTTGTTTGATATAACACCTAATGTATCGGCTTTACTGAGAGTCTATATGATGCTTGATTCTATGCTCGTAGTCGAGACAAGATAGGATGGCCATCTGTGCTCGACACACCTACCATTACCTCTAGAGTTTGGTTTCTTGTAATAAGAGTCTCGTTGGAGGTTCATCTGAGCCATCATATCACTGGGAATGTTAACAGAGTGATTGGTCTCATTTTATGATATGGGAGTCTGGAGACTAATTGATATGTAAGGTTTCATTCAGACGAGACTATTTTTATTTTTAACAATTACCCATATACCTTAGCTTACCGTATTAGTAGGAGGAGGATGTCTAAACTTGGTCCTCATTAGATTCAATATGACTCTGCCTAATGTCTCATTTTTTCTGATAAAAGGTTTGTAGGCCATGACTAAAGAGGCATGTATGTCTATTAGTTGTCAATTGAATCTCAGGGGTGGAATGGTCATCTCATCAAACATAAAGGTCATATCCCCCCACGAACTCTTGAGTCATCCCCATTATGAGACGTATGTCATCTGTCAGTTATCCCCTTATTATGTTATAGCTAAAGTGATTATAGGGGATTCAGTGCAAAATCTAAGGCGCATTTTCCCAAGTGCACAGTCCTTCACGTCATCCCATGCCTCGGTATACGTAACTCATCATTGCCACAATTCTCAAGTTAAAAATAGTCTATAGGACTGTCCCCCCATTTATGTCATTTTCATTAAACCTTCAAACCAAAGCAGTCTTTTTCCTTTCTCTCTCCATAACTCCATCTCTTCCGCTCCCTTCGATTATTTTTTGGCATTTTCTTGCATTTCCTGATCGTCTCCTTCTTCTAAGTACACTCCGAGTCACATCTCCTTTGTTTTCCATTGTTGTTTGTTTCCTTTTTCAGACATTTCATTTTTCCAGCATGTTATTTGATTTCTGCACCTCCTACTGTGTTGGTGTTAGGTTGGATTTTTGGTAGTTCTTAGCTTGTGTTAGGTTTTTATAGTTGTTGCATCTTTTTTAAGAGAAAGCTCATGATTTTTTGGACAGTCTGGTGACCTTGATCGTTTTTTGGTGACTTTTTATCGGTGTGAGGTTTTCAATTGAGTTGAGTGTTCTTCGTTGTTCTTACTACAAAATGATCCAGTTTGGCCTTTTTTATCTTTTCAAACCCAAAAACTCTCTTAGGTAACTGTTTTTAAATGAACGGGAGTCTTTACGAGACTTGTCTTAAGTTACGTCGCCTTCACGAATGTACTCACAAGAGAAGTAAAAGGTCGAGGATCAATTTAAGTCAGATAGTTCTCATTAATATAAACCTTCTGACACCTCTGACTCCGACACCTTTAGCGCTAATATCCCTTCCTTTATGTATGACCAACCTTTCCCACAAGAATATTTCACTTGAAGTTCATTCTTTAAGTGTTCTATCATTAGAATTGATAGTATATATGTGTCTAGGGGTTATACCAGGTGTGAGGCTGATTCCATGTCTAAGGGTTATATCCCATCTAAGAGTTCGAACCCTCTAATCAACACTGTGAACTTTTGCACATTTAAAAAATCCATGATAGAAACTATTGCTCATCCGAGCTTAGCCGAGACCGATGTTTTTGCTGAGTCCGATGACATAGGTCATCCAAGTGATTCGTCTTGTCAGTGTAGAGATCCTAAACCCCTATTTTACGATACCTCTCATAATAATATTGGTGACACCAATCAAACCAATATGTTTCTTACGACATTAACCGTAGTGTTTGAGTCAGTCCATCTGGGCCGAAATGACTGTGCAAAAGCACTTATTGTGGATGATGATGAGGAAGAGGCTTTAGAAGTTGACACAAGTGTTGCCTCAACTTATAAGAGTGGTGTCAAAGAAAATAATCTCATTATCTGGTGATACTTGTACAACAATGATCTTATAATTAACATGAGAGTTCAGGTCGAGGACAAAAGGGCCTACAATTTGATAAATGATGATAAGGTAGAAGATTTGAGTAGATATTTATGGTTGTCGTTCGTCTTCCATTTGGGTCGATCATTAGAGTCGTTATTATGCTATCGGCCTTGATTCGACATAGTTTGACCCCAATTCTTGGAGGATGATCATGGGGCCAATCATCATTTGGAGGCATGCCTATGAGGAAGATTTACCCCTAAATATCTTTCGAGTGTGTTACTTAACCATCATTAGAAAATTCAGTAGATCTTATTATCATTTCGTTGCATGAAAGCCTAACCAAAATCTCTTGTGCACGAACCAAACTTCTAATCACGACTGGAAGTCTCGATATTTCTTTGTTTTGAGATTCTAGGAGTTCGATGATAATGTGTCATAGCAGCATATGGAAGTTAAAGTGCCCAAAAGTGGGGTAGCATTTATCTCTCGGCCAAGGTTGATCTTCGGTTGAGTATGAGCAATAGAGAAAAGGTTGACCATCTTATAAGAGACAATGGTCTAATAATATTTGAGGATTTAATCAATCCTTAAGTTCTTCGATTAGTGGGAATGGGATCAGTCCCATTAGAGTCTCTTGGTAAGATTCTTTATTGTTAAAAATTTATTAACTTATCATGTCATCTCATTATTTTGTTGATACTGATAGTTGTTGAAATATTCCATTTAATATATCATCCCAAGGACACACCAGACCATATCTGGGAAATTAATGCTCCCATCACAGGAATCTTATTGCCTAATTGAAGGGCAAGAAGGTGGATCATCCGATAAGCCCTTACAAGCATAATTCTACAACTATTAGCCCAAATTCCAAGGGCCCAAAAGAAATGAAAAAGGCTATTGGGCCTGGGGTTGTGACTCAGTAACAAAAGAAAAAAAAGGTCCCTATGAGACCCACAGCCTCTAGTGTCCCCATTTATAATGATGCATCGGTGGCAACTCACCTATCTCCACTTAACCTGAAGCCTGAGTCTCTTTTTAGGACTTAGTGAAAATCTCGAGAAACTATCTCCTTAGTGACTCCTCCCTGTGATAACCATTTTTTTTACGCTTAAAGTAGCATTAGGGTCACCAGTTTTTCTCAAAACAAAGCCACTCAGGCATTAATTTTCTTTCATAATTTTTACGAAGTGTGGTCTCGTCATGAACTGACTCTCATTTTATGACCTATTTCAGTCTCTCCTTGATCTCCAATACCTTTATTAGTGGATTAGGTATAATGATCCCAAGATCAAGCTGGCCAAGCAGTCAGAGAAGAAAATAGCCGACATACAGAAGTAGATGGATGATCTCTTAAGATTACGAGATAGCTAAAATTTAAGACCACTACAGTGGTCATATTATTTCTCTTAAAGATGACCATAAGGAAGTCCTGAAGAAGAGGTCTGAAGCTGAGAAAAAGAAGTTGAAGTCTAGCTGTGAGGTAGCTAGGGAAGAGTTTAAAGTGTTCAAGGAGTTTAACGGCAATGACATATAATATCTTGAAATGATTCCAAGTCAACGTGCACACAACTCTTCAATCAATTTCTTGACCTCATCACAAAATATCTTGAAGTGGTTGATACCCTTAATTCCATGAATTTCTCTGATCATGAGACTATCTCTTCTCTAGAGGAGATCTATTAAAAGGGCGTTAATGAGGAGATTATTGCTGAAGCTGAACAGGACGAGACAACACATATTAACGTAGAATAGACTCACGTCGGTGACCAAGATGCCACAAATATTCGGGAAGAGTCCACCTTGCCTGAAGCCAGTAATGTAGGAGATATTGTTTCGATACTTAACTTCGAAAAAATATTATTTTTGCATGACCGTCGGTGGTCTTTGATTCCCAATTCCATTTGTAAACATAAATTCCATCCCACTTTTGGTACTTTAATAATGTTATACACTTCAAAGTACCCCCTTATTGGTGTGTTTTTGTTATGTGTTGATTGTGAATGATATTTTGATATACTCTCCTTCGTTTTAATCATCATGTCTTTATACTTGTGCAGTTTTTGCTTTTATTCATCTCCATTATTGACAGAATTTTCATGATAAAAGGAATCTATTCTAGGATATTTATATCATTTTTGTCCATTAGTTAGTGTTTACCCATATTTTCCCAAGTCTTAGAGTTTATATGAAGCATTCCTAGGAGACGAGACTCCATGTGTTCTTATGCTGCCGAGAGAGAGATTTCATGAAATTTTCACCATAAAATAATGATTTTAAGTTTCCCATATTTTACGGTTTATATGACAGATGCCTAGGAAACAAGACGCCATGTGTTATCATACCACTGAGAGAGATTTTTCAAAAAACTTCCAACATAAAATAATGATGTTAAGTGTCCCACCTCTCAAGGTTTATACGAGACATATCTAGGAGACGAGATTCAAATGTTTTCTTACTACCGAGAGAGAGAGAGAGAGAGAGAGAGAGAGAGAGAGAGAGAGAGAGATTTCTTTAAATTTTTAACATAAAATAATGATGTTAAGTCTCACCATAAAATTTTATGTTTCCCACCTCTCAAGGTTTATATGATACACGCCTTGGAGACAAGACCCCATCTATTCTCATATCATCGAGAGAAAAATTTCATGAAATCTTCACTATAAAATAACAATGTTAAGTTTCATTATAATAATAATGATGTTAAGTTTCTCATATCTCGAGGTTTATATGACACATGCCTACGATAAGAAAATCCAAACGTTCTTTTACCGTGGAGAGAGAGAGAGAGAGAGAGAGATTTTATGAGTATATGATACATAGAAATAAAATTTCACAATATGATAAAGCACTTAATTTTTATCCATTAAGCTTTCTCGTAACAGAATTCGATTACATAACAGAAATACTTTCAGTCTATTATATAATTTCCTCAAAGATAGTACTTTTTCAAATTATCAGCATTCCATATGTTAGCGAAAGGTTCCCCTTCCAAATATTTAACATGATAGGTACCTGTAAAGACTTCTTCAATATTTTTATAGAGTCCATACCAATTTGGATGAATTGTGTTATCCTTTTGGATAACCTTTTGCAGCACGAGGTCAGCAAATTTTAATGGGAAACCTTTAACCCCTTCGTTGTAAAATTTTGCGGCTCTACTAGTAGGCTAATTATTATATGACTGAGTCTTCCATATTCAATAAGGTCTAAATTAAGTCTTTTTTATTCTAAGTTTTGCTCTACATAACACGTTTGGACTTTATGACTCAGCAATCCAATTTTAGTTTGGATGATCGCTTCTGACCCAAATGCCAGCATAAAAGGTGTATCTTCTGTCGGCATACTCTCAGTGCTCTAATATTCCCATATGACAAGGTGCAGTTCATCAACCCATTTTCCTTTAGAATCTTCCAATTTCTTCTTGATCCCATCCAGTATTATCCTATTAATCACCTCAATTTTCTTATTTTTTAGAGGTCGGCCTGATGCCGAGAAGAATTTCTTTATTCCGACCCTATTACAATAAGCAGTCAGAGACTTATTCTTGAGTTTCTTTCCACTTTCTCATATCAGAGTATTTGGGAGCACACATATGTAGATGATATTTCTCCAAATAAATCTAAAGATATTCTCTTCGGGGATAATGACCATGGCCTCTGCCTCTACCCATTTCAAAAAATAATCAATTGTGATGACAAGGAAAAGAAAATTCCCTTTAACTCTCAGTAGTGGGCTGCAGCCGGGGCTTTGCTAGCCCAATACCTTGAAGACTCTTGTAAAGAAAGAGCCATCTATTACGCCAGTCGCAAATTGGCCGAATACGAGGTCAACTACACTGCTTTGGAGAAAGCATGTGTCGCACTTGTCTGGGTCACCCAAAAGTTGCGGCACTACATGCTCGCCTTCCCCATCAAACTCGTATCCCGAATGGATCCCATTAAATACCTACTTGAGAAACCCGCCTTATACAGTCGAATGGACCGATGGTTAATGCTCCTAACCAAGTTTGACATCGTGTACGTCACGCAGAAAGTTGTTAAAGGAAGAGCCATCTCTGACTACCTCACCGATTACCCTTAGAAGAGGAAGATGTCCATATCTCCGAATTCTCAGATGAAAACATCCTCTGCACCACTCAAGACCGCCTTCGATGGAAAATGTTCTTTGACGGCGCTGCCAACAAAAAGGGATATGGCATTGGGATACTCCTGATCTCCCTAGATGACTCCCACACTCTCATCGCCATAAAATTGAATTTCCCTTTCACCAACAACATGACAAAATACGAGGCATGCACAGTGGGCCTCAAGGTCGCTCTCAAGAAAGGTATCCCACACCTTCATATCTACAGGAATTCTGCCCTCATCATCGATCAAGTGCTCAGAAAGTGGAAAGTCAAGGACGAAAAGCTCATACCCTTTCATGCCCAATTAGAAGAGTTGGCCTCCCAATTCTGAGATATCACCTTCTATTACCTCCCTCGAGCAAAGAATAACCTAGTCGATGCTCTCGCTACCTTGGCCTCCATGGTCGATATGCCCGAGGGAATAACAATGACCCCTTCCTAGTTCAAAAGCAAGACAAACCAACCCATTGCTACCATATTGAGCTTGTCTCCACTGAAGATCCCGAACTAGCCAATTGTTGGTACTATGATATCTGGTGCCTCCTCAAACATGGTAGGTATCCCGAGGGATCCAATAAGAAGGATCGAATGACCCTCCGGAGACTGGCTGCCCAGTACATTATCTGTCATACAGATCTACTCAAGAGAAACTTCGACGGAACTCATCTATACTGTATCGCTGGGGCCGAGATTGAGAAAATAATGCAGAAAATCCACAACGGGGAATACGGACCCCACATGAACGGTCACATGCTTGATAAGAAGATCGTCCGACAGGGTTACTACTGGACCACCATGATCCAAGATTGCACCGCCTATGTCCGAAGGTGCCTCAAATGCCAATAATTCTCCAATCTTCAACACCTTCCTCCGCGAGAATTATACAACATGACCTCTCCCTGGTCGTTCTCCACCTGGGGTATCGACATCATAGGGAAGGTTACACTAAAGGCTTCAAACGGACATGAGTTCATCCTGGTTGCCATTGATTACTTCACCAAATGTGTCGAGGCGGAGTCATACGCAGTGTTGAACGCCAAAAAAGTGGCTGAATTCCTCAAGAAGCATATCATATGCCGATATGGGATCCCACACGAGCTGGTGTCAGATAACGGGTTTCATTTCAAAGCAGAAGTCACAGAAGTAGTCAACGAGTACGGGATTCAGAGACACAAATCTTCTCCCTACCAACCTCAGACAAATGGTGCAGTAGAAGCCGCCAACAAGAACCTCAAAGCCATCATTAGCAAGATGACCGAAAGTTGTAGGGATTGGGCCGAACGGATCCCATACGCCCTCTGGGGCTGTCGGACCTCAATCCGAACCTCTACTGGGGCTACCCCTTACTCCTTGGTCTACGGCATGGAAGCAATCCTACCTGTGGAGCTAGAAATACCCTCGTTACACGTCATGCTCAAAAGCAAGGTTAGTGAAGAAGACTGGTGCCAAAGTCGTCTTGATGAGCTAACCCTCCTAGATGAATGAAGATTAAAAGCTCTTTACCACATACAGGGGTACCATCGTCAAATAGCGCGATCATTCAACAAGAGAGTTAAGGACCGCGGTGTACGGGAGGGGGATTTAGCCCTCAAATAGATGATAGAACCCCTCTGGGACCCTAGAGGGAAATTCAAGCCCAACTGAAGCGGCCCCTACATTGTGAAGAAAATCTTATCCGGCGGTGCCGCCATGCTCACTGACCTAGATGGGGAAGAGATGGCTCGTCCAGTCAATCTGGACCGTCTCAAGAAATTCTACCCCTAAGTCCGAAATCTCGACGCGCTATGACTCTTCTCACCCCCCTTCTATTCCAAAAAAAAAACTCTTCATTTCTCTTTACCCAGAACTACGTGGGCCTGATCCTCTGAAAAAACTATTTTCAAACAGATAAAAAAAATTCAAAAAACCCCAGAGGTACGTAGGCAGCTCATACTGCTCACATGAGCGCGGCCCTTTCTTTTTCACAGAATATTATTCTTTTTCACAAAATACTATTATTTTCTTAACTCCGAGAACGGCGGTTCATTCTAAAAAAATACTTGAACAACAGGATTATTTATGCCTTAGCGATTAGTATAGATAATTCAAAAATACAAAATTCATCGAAAGGCACAGCTGGATGATCAGAAACTTGTTTATTTCATTAATAAGAAATTACAGTACGGATTACATAAGAAAAAGGAGCGGATAACTCCCTTCCCCCTACTACCATAAAAGCCAAATAAAATCCCCACATACATTCCCTATTACATAAATAAACTCTCCAGAATTCCTACCCACAACTACTAGAGGAGCCTGCACCCTCACCATCTATCTCCTGAGGTCCCCAAGTTTCCCCTGCCTGAATAGAGTGCCGTAAACACTCCATGGATCTATGAGCCTTAACCATTTTCTGAAAGACCATAACACCCCCTTCCATGGAGTCAGATAAAACAAACCATCTTTGTCCAGTCTCCACTGCCAACATCTTACTGACTACTTTCCTCCACAACCACTTCATATAATCTTTGGGGACATGGAAAACCTCCCCGACAGACTGAGAGGGACGAGTCGATGGACACCGATTTTACCACAGAGACCCAAGCAATAGACGCAGGCGCTCAGTCAAATCTTCGACCAGAAAGAAATTTAGTGCCCGAGGTGGCACAACTTGTGCCCAGCCAAATTGACGCAAAAGCCGCCAAGGAAAATAAAAAGAGGTCTGTCTGAGACCAACCAGCCGCACATATGAATACTCTCCTAGCTCTAGAATAGGTTGCAACTGTCCCCACCAAGGCACTGACCAATACAGACCATGAGCCCCATGCTCCACAAACCAATTTTCCCAGTTCTCAACATACAGGCCGACGCGAATGAAGTAGCCTGAAAAGAAGTTGGATACAACCGACAAGGGATACTCTGGAGGAGTTGACAAGCGTAATCTTTCATACAACCACACGAATAGAATCACGGGGCTACCCCTCAAAAATTCAGAGCGACCGTCTCTCCAGGCATCCAGGCCATTCAGAGTCTCCGCCAATATCACCGTCGCAGGATTGCTGCAGCCCAGCCGGAATTATAAGAGTCTTCCTTGGCAGTGATAGCCTCGGACTCCTTCTTCTTCATCTCTTCGGAGAGCACCCTTTTCTCCTCCACGACAGCAAGTTTGCTCGAGAAAACCAGGTCGTAGGCCTACCACAGCTCCTCCAGATCCTTGACTGCCACATCATTCTCCTTGCTCGCGGTGGCAAGAGCCAAGTCGGATGAAATTTGAGCAGCGTCAATAGCCTTAAAATTGGCCTCGAGCTCCTTACCCTTCACCTTCATGGCAGAATTCTCTTGCTCTATCTCACTATTCTTCTTCACCAGCTCATCGCGTGAACGATACAGCACGGCGAAGTCAGTAATGAACTGTAAAAAAAAGAAGGCATTAGAAGAAGAAAATGAGGGAAGTCAGAAAAACATAAGAGAAAAAGAAAAAGAAACCTTACCAGAGCAAGCCTCAGACTATCCTGGAGGGCCAAATGCTCTGACCCCACTGCCCTTTGGTGATCATCCGGGAGGACAGCTCTCTCGAGCAGGGCCGGGGCCAGCTGAGGAGAAATTGCCACAGAGGCCCCCTCGAGCAGAGCGAACACTGGGACTAAGGCCTGCCCGGCCTTCGTCCTCGCCTCAGCCCTCCTCTTCTCCTCCTCGTTCTCGCTCTCTCTCTTTTTCCTCTCCTTGACCTCCTTTTCTCCTCCAATTTCTTCCTCTCTTCTTCCTTTTTCCTCTCTCTCTCTCTCTCACCTGCTCGTCTTCCTTCCTTCTCCTCTCCTGCTCCTGAGCGGAGGACCGAGAACCAGTAGCCATGGCCCCAGAAGTAGCTTTTTGCTTCTTTGACTTGTGTGCAAGAAGCACATGGTCCTCATCATCATCATCCCTAATCAAGTTCTTCCTCGGAGGAACCATCTCTTCACTTGAACTGCTAGAAGTGCTCGATGATCTCCGAGCTTCAGAAACCTCCTCACGATCAGAGGAACTGCTATTATCAAAGCTCCCTCCACCCAAATTACTCACAGCTCCTGCAAGGTCACTTTCAGAGCTGCTCTCCTCCTCGTCCAACTGGATAGGCTCTGCAGCAGTCTCTTCGAAGGAGTCAAACTCTGGTATACTATCCACAGGCCTTGCTATGAAGCTGGAGCCAATGTTCTTGTACTCGAGCAGAAAGGCAGCAGACCTGGGATGCTAGCCGTCACCCAGAGGCTCCCTGATATTCCAAGCCTTAACCAATTTCGAGATACGAAACTCACTGAGATCAGGCTCCAAATTCTTTGACCTCGCTATGGAAGAAAGAGCAAAAGAGGAGTTTGAAAGGTCACAAATCAGTAAAAATAGAAACAACAGTACAATGTCTACCTATGTATTCCTCCCCGTAAAAAGGAACAGAGAACCTCTCAGACCTCGACCCTTCAAATTGGGGAGGGAACCGCCAATTCCTAACAAGGAAACCTTCTTGCCAGTAGTCCTTATGGGAATCAGGTAGATTTACTACCAATACCCTGTCAGGGCTCCTAGCTTTGAGGTAAAGTACACCTGAGCTAGTTCGAGAAAAGGAATAATAAAAACAGACCTCGGCAAGCCCTAACCTAGTACCATACAATTGATTTATCCTATGTACGCCATTCACTATTTTCCACACATTGGGCGAGCATTGTGCGGGAACAATATTAAAATAGCCAAAAAAATGCAAAAATGGATCATTAGGAGGAAAAGTGAGTCCCCCCTGGGAAAGAAACAAGACATGGATCCAGTGGGCATCATCTATATCCCTAAAGTTCCTAGGAGGGGAGGCACAGCACTCAATATCTACCCACTCAGGGATATTGTAAAACTTCCTAAATTCAGAGATTGACCTATTTCCAATCTTCGCCATTGGAAGACCCAAGAAAAGCTACAAACCAAAGAGAAAGTACAAAGAAAGGGCACATGAAACTTACAAAATAGAAGATCGGTTCAAGTGATCAAGAAGCACGAGCTCAAACAACTAAGAAGCAATGGGAATGGAAATTGAGAGAAGAAGGTACGAGGCGCTAGAGCTCTCAGAAGATAGAGGAATACTGGAAAGAGTGAAGCGACGGGAGAAAAGTGTCTATTCCAACAAGCCTTCAAATTCTAATCATAGTGCACAGTAAGCGAAGCGGGTGCCGCCAAAATCAACTCCACAATTTTCGAGGAATCACAAAACAGCCATTATGGCTAATCATTTAAATCTGTTGAGCCCATACACATTGCCCAACAAATTTAGGGGCAATTGTGGGTACCCAAAATTAGAACTATGGGACTTAACGAGTAGCCCAGTCCGGGCGGCCCAAAGTCCAAGCCCCTCATCTCTTATATTGATCTGGTCTCCCCCCACGTCCACATGAAGGAAAGTTATAGGGGAGATGGAAAACGTGGAGGAACCCATCACCTCCACTTACCTACATGTACATGTATATATTAAACCCTAGGTCCGGGGCAAAAGGACAAGTTGTATTCTCTGTAATTACTCTCCGGAGTATATAGAAATAATATCGACTGCACCACCGTGGACGTAGGCACATCTTTGCTGAACCACGTACATCCTTTGTTGTGTGATTGTCATTTTATATTCCTTGTTCTCACTTGGTGAATGATTTCTTCTTATTTATTTGTGTTGCACAATAATTGTCACCACATATGGATTATTATGGATCGGTTGATTAAAGTATCCCAATTTCTGCCCGTCAGGATAAACTATACAGTGGGATAGTATGCTCAGATATTTATTGAAGACATATTGAGACTGTATGGTGTGCCTCTTAATATCATGTCGGATAGAGACAAGGCGTTTGTGTCTCATTTTTGGGATAGTTTCTAGGAGGCTATGGGTACCGAGTTGCGATTGAGTACCGCATATAACTCGCAGATCGATGGGCAGAATGAGCGTACTAATCAGATGCTCAAGGACGTATTGCGCATGTGTATCCTTGACTTTGGGGGAGTTTGGGACAATATCTTCCACTGGTGGAGTTTGCTTATAATAACTCCTATCAGTTTACGATTGGCATGGCCCCGTTCGAGGCATTGTATGGTAGACCTTGTCGTTCTCTATCTTATTGGCTAGAGGTGGGAGACGACAAGCTACTCGGTCCAGAGGTAATTCAGGATACATCAAGTAGGATCGAGATGATTCGGGATCGCATACGGGTAGCCCAGGACAGATAGAAAAGCCATACCGATGCTAAGAGGTCCATCCGAGAATTCGCAGTGGGGGACCAGGTTTTATTAAGAGTATCTCCGATGTAGGGAGTAATGAGATTTGGTAAGAAAGGGAAATTGGCTCCGAGATACGTAGGACCATTCCCTATTATAGAGAGGGTCGGACCAGTGGCTTACAGGCTTGGGTTGTCGGAGCCCTTGCATCGTATCAATGATGTGTTCCACATTTCTTCACTAAGGCGGTATCTTCAGGATTAGTTGGCAAACACTCACGTTGCGATTGAGGAAATTGAGTTACAGACATACAGTTCATATGAGGAGAGACCGGTGGCTATCCTAGATTAGAGTGAGAGGAGGCTGAGGTCAAAGGGAGTTCCACTTGTTCGGGTGCTATGGCAGCATCACAATGTGGAGGAGTCTACTTGGGAGCGTGAGGTCGATATGCATGAAAAATATCAAGATTTATTTGTACCAGGTATGCCTTATTTTCTGAATTTTGAGACGAAATTCCGTTATTAGGGGGGAAGTATGTAATACCCCATATTTTTAATGATTTAAATAATCCTCTTTCATGCTATTCATCCCACGTGAAGGCTTTGGGAAAAATTTTAAAAAAAGATAAGCATTTATCGGTTGCTTGCAAGACGAACTTGTTGAGTGCAGCAACTCTTCTCGTCAGCCTCTGAATATCCTTTTTATTCCTTGAGGTCTTCATATCAATCAATTCATTTATCTTACCTGGGTTGGCCTCAATTCCCATTTGATTGACTGTGATCCCTAAAAATTTCCAACGCCTACAGTGAAGACACACTTGGTTGGATTAAGCTTCATCTTATAATGGTCCATGTTGTCAAAGCTTATTTCCAAATCCTTAACATCATTCTCATCCTTTAGAATTTTTGTTAACATATCTTCCACATAAACCACCAACGTCTTGTCAATTTTCATTTCGAATATCTTATAGATGGGACTCTGATAGGTGGCACCTACATTCTTTAGACAAAAGGCATCACCTTATAACATTAAGTCCCTTTATATGTAATGAAAGATGTTCTTTTCGACGTCACCTTCAATCATCGAAATTTGGATTTGATCAATTCGGTGCAAAGGGAAACTGACTTTGGGACAAGCCTTGTTGAGGTCTCTAAAATTCACGCAAATTCTCCACTTACAATTCTATTTCAACACCATGGAGACATTTCACAACCCTTATAGATACGTAAATTCATTGATGAAGTATTTCTTTTGCTACTTTTTGTAATACCACATATTTTTAATGATTTAAATAATTAGGGGATTAATTATTATGGTGGGATTAGTTGAATTAAAATGTGAGAATTTAATTGTTGATTAATCCAGATTTAAATAAATATTAACTAAAGTGCCAAGGGTTAATACTTATTGATTGAATATTACTGTGTGATATGTAATATGGAGCAATACACTACGACAAATTATCAAGAATAAGAAATACGACAGTTTAGTATATTAAGTCACACGCGCATAAGAGTCGTGTCAGGACTAATTTAATGGAATAAAAAGATAAATTATTTTTAAGTAACTCATATGGTCATTTCGAGTGCGCTGTTGAGTTCAGAAGGGTAGAGACAGTCAGAATAGTATACTCGGGTGTTTAGTTTGGGTCCCGGGGTAATTTTAGGCCTAACCGGCATCCCGAGAGGGCATTTTGGTAAATTGTATTTTTGGGATTAATTAATGGACGAAAATTAGGAAGACTTATTACCCCTTACGTAGTCACAGCTAGGGTTTCATCTGTGAAAGAAAAGAAAGAGTCCCAAAGGAAGAAGGAGAAGATGTTTCTCGGAGTTCTAAGGCCAAACTCAGTCATCCTTCACCAAAAACACCATCAACGCGTAGATCAGAACGAGGAGAACGCACCTATAGCAGTTTCAAAAGACGAAACAAACCTTCATAATCAGGAAAGTGTTTATTACTTGCTTTTCTTTAGCAATAACCATATTCATGTTAGTATAGGAATGATATAAACATGTATTGTTCATAAAAGTGATGAAAATTATAGATTTAGGATGTATGATTTGAATCTGAGATTAATTAGATTGAACCCTTCATGTACGTAGAATAGAAATCACATTTTCATGAACTTATGTGAAGAACGAATCTGGAAATCATGTATTCTTGACTAAGAATTCGAAGAACTAGGGTTTTAATAATTAAATTGGGGATTTCATATTTCTTTGATGATTTGTAATGATTTAATGATTCTAGGATGTTAGAATCCATGTGTAATTGTTAGGATTCGATTTGGGACTGATTAATTGGAGTTTGGGATAATAATTTAGAGGTTTTAGGGTTGAAAAATGATGAAAAATGGAGTTGTCAAAGGTTCAAGACGAGACAGCACAGGTCGCGCGTAGTCGCGCGAAGGAAGTCATTCGAGCGAGACCTTCATCTCACGTGTAGTCATTCGAGAGACTTAGTTATATCGCACGAAGTAGGATCAAGTGACACGTCTAATCGTTCGAGCGATAATCCATTATGGTTCGACCGAGAATCCATTCTGGTTCGAGCGACATTCTGATTTTTAGTAAAATTCCTACTTTACCCCTAATTAAGTAAATAGACAAATTGAGTGAGGAAAGGTAGTTCTCGATGATCCCAGAATAGTGTAGAATTTTTGGGAATATTTAATTGTTGTGAATTGAACAATTAGGAAGTTGAATAAAATTGTGGAGATTTCGAGAGAAAGAATACTTGAAATATTTATATAAAAAAAGGTAATGAGAGAGATGTCATTAAGTGGGGAAAATACATTTGGGTTGGGTGTATACTTAATGAATATTAATAGGAGGTGTGGATACCTATTACATTCTTAATATTATGTGTATGACATACCTAGCTGCTTGTTATCGCAGGAGGTTGCATAGAGATAGTCTTATCCTGGGTGACCTTCGGGGGGATTATTGACTTGTATCTCAGAATATAGGACTGTTAAGACTTATTTGTGAGTTGATAAGTCAGCTGACTATGGGAGCGTAGGTATGTGCGTGACCCATAGGTATGTGAACTATGTTCGCCTCCACTATGTGTGTTTTTAGTATATGGTTCGTGGGAGACTTCTGAGCCGATAGTCCTTATTAGAGTACGAGATGTACCGGGACATGATAACAGAGTATGCAATGCACTACAGGTTTAGGCTTGGGGTGATGTATTAGTATATGTATATTATAGTGATGAATATATATATTCCTACTGTGAGGTAATCGTAGGTTATCAAGATAGTAAATTCTTAAATCACGTCAACTGGGAATACTTAACTTAGTGTGATAACACTTAATCGAATTAATAATTGATGAAATTAATAATATGGAAAGTTGGGAATCACGGGTTACTACCACGAGGAGCATAAGTCTTTACCTAGTTAGAAGTGTTACAGATGGCTAGGGTGGATTAGTTTTACTTTAGGCATGCACAATAGCTGAGAGGTGAGAATCTCATGTGAGAGTTCGAACTAACATGCATTTGATACTTGCTTTATTGCAAATTTTAAATACTTGCTAAAACAAATATTTTTATACCTCGGGCTCTGACTCGTTTCTTGCATCTCTTTTCTCTTTTGCTATATATATGTATTATATCAGGTGCCCAGCCACAGGGACACCAGACTTAGAGATTTGGATTGCTTGGCGTGCTGCAGCTGTTGTGGAAGGTGTAGGTCTCTACATTAGACACCTCTATCATTTCACTCAGTTCTATATAGACTTTCCATTTAGGACATGTGTCGCCCATTCCTTAGCCATTTTATCAGAGATTGTATTCAGTTTACTTTCCTTTCATTTCAGTTGGATTTATTGTTACTATGGTCCTTGGTTTAAAGTTTTGTACTTTAATTTTTTATCCAGTCTTATTTATTTCAGTATGTGATTTAGATTTAGTATTTATATTATTTAGTTATGTGGTGGATGGATTATATTTCAATTATTAGATTTAATAAATCAATGATTTTGTTTGGAAAATTGAAAAAGGGAAATATTTTGACACTAGCTTAATTAATTATTGGGTGCTTAATAAGGTTGTTATGTTTTCGACAGTGATGCTAAGAATGAACCAACCGAACATTCTATTTTAAATTTTATAAAGGACTGATCACCAGATATTTAATTGGGCGGAGTGTCACACTTTTTCACTTCGTCTTGGATTACTTCATATCTATCATATTTGAATGTTCACCCCCTATGTTTCACTGGTTTTACCTTGTTATCAAGGTCCAGCATGTGGCATATGACATCAAGGTCAGTCCTTGTCATGTCAGTGTGACTCCATAAAAAGAAGTTCCACCTCTTACACAATAATTCAATTAAATCCTTCTTCAAGGATAGGTCAATGGATAGCCAATTTTGACAATTTCTTCTAGTCCATCCTCATTGAGGATGATGGATTCTACCTATTTTGTTAGTTCTCCTAACTTAATTTTTTTCTCATCTCATGGGAATCAATATTATAAGAGGTGTTTTTCCTCTTAAGGGCATCCCTTTCCTCTACTAAGGTGAAATAGCACTCCCCGTGCTTCCACTTGATCACCATTAACTTCCCCTACTCCATAATTAGTTAGTAATCTTATTATCTGATGTATAGTGAAAGTCATGGCTTCAAACTTCTTTAGAGATACCCTCACGAAAAAAAATATTATAAGTCGATAACACATTCTCATCCATCATAAAGAAGTTTATTCTTCTCGTTGAACATCTCGGCCATGTTCCCATGAGGACATCCATATAAAATATTCCCAGTGGGTGTACCTTTTCACTGCTAAATTCAATCAAAGGATAATGGTATGGGACAAGTATCTTCTTTCTAATCTTTAAGCCTTTTAAGAAATCCCAAAACATCATATCGATTGACCTTTATTCATCTAAACTATAAGACAAATTGTATTAATGCAATCATGTACTGATAACGAGTGGGTCTTCGTGAGGGGTTAGGATTTCTTTAAAATCCAATTTGGAGAGCCCCACTACGAGACTTTTAATGTGAATTTTTTTTAACTTGAGTGCTTTCCCCTCAGACTCTACCTATTCAACATCTATTTTTTTTTATTCGACCTTAGCCTCGATGATATAAGACTTTCAGTCTACTGATTATGTTCCTCCACCTGCAATGCGGCCTAATATAATTTTAACATCAAATGACATTATGTGGATATTACCTTTAATTTCCTCGGGTTTCGCTGCTAAATCTATGTCGTCTTCTTCATCATCATCCAAAATTTTATCATTTTGATTTCCTCGAACTTATTTTTTCTTTGTCTTCTCATCCCTTAATGAGGAATATCACTTCTTATTATTATATTATCTCCTACCTTGATCGGCAAACTCTCCTAGTTTTCCCTTCTTTAGCATCTTCTCTATCTCGTCTTTCAAAGCATAGCACTTATCTCATGTATGGTCATGATCCTAGTGGAACTCACATTAATTGCTCTTAACACTTTTGTGGGAAAGGACCCTAAGTTTCTCAGTCCAGTTAAGTTCTTTGTCGGGTATGACAGTGAGTGGTGTTTATTTTACAAAATTATCTTCATTTGGCTTCTTCTTGTCTTTATCCCTTTTTTATAGTTGCCTTGATTTACTGCTACCTGACTCCTTCTCGTCCCCACTCTTATCCACCATAACATCTTTCGCATTCATGAATCTCCTGGACTTAAACAAAAGCTTTGTCATGGATTTTGGAGGATCTTTAGAGAAGTTCGAGTAGAGTTTCCAAAGTTGAAGTCCGATAATAGGGGTTGTCATCACAATTTTTTCATTATACTCTTCAACTTCTAACTTCTCCTTGTTAAACCAAGATATAAAATCTCTTATTGGTTCATTCTTCCTCGTCTCATATTCAGTAGATGAGTCACACCTTTTGCAGGTTTCATACCGAAATAAAAATTATAGATAAATTTCTCGTCTAACTCCTTAAAACCTTTTATCCTCCCTCTTGGTAGACAAGTGTACCACACATGGGAAGCACCAGTGAGTATGATGGAAAATCCCTGATATCTCATCTCATCGAGAGTGGAGTAATCGATCGCGGATCGGTACATCTTTATATGGTGGATTGGGTTTGTGCTCCCATCAAACCTAGGTGTCACTATTGGCAGTTTGAATTTTCCAGGTGCTGGATAGCCAACAATACTTGGCAAGAAAGGAGAGCTTTCCATAAATCCCATGTGAATGGGGTCTCAGCTCTCGATATGACTACCGATCTTCTCCTTTAACATTTTAATCGAAATGTTCCATGGCTTTTCGTTAGTAGCAACATTATTCCCTGAATCGTCCATATATGAGATGACTCTATGGGTGGTTACTTTATTTGGTTACCTCTTAGAACTAGTCACCTCTCAGCCTTCTCTGTGGGATGATCGGTGCTTTGGGGAAATGTATCGACTAGAATATCCTCGTGGGTCGAGATGATATATCGTTGATCCTCTACTTACTCTTGTAAATGCAATATTCATGTGATGAATCTATGGTGTCTACTGAACGCTTTTACCTTGGTAAGTAGGAGGAAGAGTATGTATTTTACCTGGTCGATTTGACATATCCGACGTCTCATACCGCTCGGCGTAATCCCAGTAGTGATTCACCTCATATGCAGCGTCCTCAAATTCTCATTCCACCTCTTTGCCAAGGAAGAGAAAATAGGGATCCATAATATCTTTACTCCTCAATCCATAAGGCATCTCTTTCCTTGGAGATAAGTTTATCCCCCCGATTGCTAGGGGTATAAATCCCCTCACGACTGATGATGTGACAGGGTTTACAATCGGTTCATCTAGGATCCAACTCACTATATCTTGGATGAATTCCATCAACTAGTTTTTTGTCCTACTGACTAGCCACCAGACATTTCAATGCTTCTACAATAATGTCCAGCTCAGACATCAGAGATGATTAGCTGGAACTAGCCCCGATGTTTAACGGTGGATCAAAATACATCACCGGTCAGAGAGAGGAAGTAAACAACAATAACGAGCATAGAAACTCAGAAAATGGTGAATCAAATAAGAAAGCTAATGAACTTCAATACCCAGCCTCTTTACATTGTGATGTAGATTCAATAAGGGAGGATTTGAATCACAGCAAGAGATGGGAAAGGAAACCCCAGCTTAAAGGAGAATTATGAAGACGTTTCCATATACAACGCCATTTGATGATACACGTACCATATAAAGATTCACCCATATATTGATTTCTGAACAGATGAATAAGTAGCAAGTAAATTGCTGGTAATGAAATATTAATTCAAGAGAAGGAGATGAGAGAAATGAAGATAAACACAAGGATTTAAGTGGTTCAGATGTGGTCCTACATCCATTGTGCAACCTATGAAAGCGTTTCACTATAATCAGGCATAAATAGTCATGGAAGATACAAATATAAGGTCTCTCTCTCTAGAACGATTTGAGTAGAGTAACAGTAAAGGTGTAGGAATCCGATCATCAATGAAGAAGACAAAGGTAGCTTCTATTGGTCAGGGGTATGCAATATGTATTCCACACCCAACTAATGTTAAGGGCCTAGGAGAGATCACCACGTATCTATTATGGTGGTGATGTGATAATGATGAAAAATTGCGAACATGGATGAGTGATTCTTGTTAACTATTTTGTGTTGGAACGACTGAGACACCCCCGTCATGCTTTCCATGCCTAGTTGAATATACTTATGGTAGGCAATGTCATCTGAGATGACACCTGATATATCATCTCTACCGAGAGTCTGTATGGTTCTTGTTTCAATACTTATAGTAAAGATGAGATAAGATAGGTGTCTTGCCTGACACACCTACCCTGCCTCTTGAGTCTCGTCTCTTGTAACATGAGGGTCATCTGAGCTGACATCTCACTGCAAATGTTAATGAAGTGATTGATCTTATCTTATGAGATGAGAGTATGAAAACTAACAGGTATCTAGGGTGTCATCCAGGTAAGACTATATTTGTGTATATCAAGCGTAGTCCTTCAAGACATTCTCCAGACATGATGGGATGGATAGTGGGAGAAAAGGGATTATCCAATAACTATTTTTTCTCTTTAAATTTATTAAAAAGGGAGGAATTTCTTTTTGAGGTTTTGATTTTTTGTGGAAAAAAGAGGAAAACCATTTTTAGATTTTTGAATATAATAAAAGGAATGAAAAATATTTTAGGTTTTTTTAAGTGAAAATGGAATCTCTTTGAAACACAAATGTATGGAGCATAAAATCGACTACCAACAGATTTTGACCAGCGACGTACAAACATGGAAAGAGACCTTACTAGCACATAGCCAAATT
Source organism: Sambucus nigra (assembly GCA_949130495.1). Lineage (NCBI taxonomy): Eukaryota > Viridiplantae > Streptophyta > Magnoliopsida > Dipsacales > Adoxaceae > Sambucus > Sambucus nigra. Next base: position 181,203,024 of record OX422211.1, on the reverse strand, counting down.
TTATCATTAATTAAGAGATGGGGTACTCAAATTTTAATTAATCCGTGGATGTAAAAATCACTGAGTTGTATACATATCATTTGAAAATTTTGTTATACTTTCTTCCTAAGAGACCGATTAAGAGTCAGCTCAGTAGCTACTATGACGATCAATCATCTGGCATAACACTACAGGACCGACAATCTCAATTCACTGAGTTGTATCAAAACCTGGTTTCCCTGGACAACGTAGTTACCTCAAAAAGATTCCATCGAGGATTGGAAGGCTTGAAAGGGACTCACTAGAGTATCCTATGTGTTAATGATTCTGAAAAGGTTTTAATGAACCTATTTGTCTTACTAGTTGATTAATTTTAATTATGTGATGGCGCGGGTAATAAGAAAATTATATTAAGTGATTGATTGGGAGATGAAATCTCAACTTTTTTCAATGAATAGGTTTAGTTATTAAGTTAGTTGATTCATCAAAATATCCAAAGTAAAGGAAATGCAATAACTAAAATCACATTTGAGCAATTAAGCACACAATGAATGGTCTCGTTTGTGGGACATTCACGAGTGATTAACAAATTATCTCCCATAATTTTTACATACGTGGGGTGAAGACCGAGTTGAACAGACTAGGGGAGTTTTGCCAATATTCAGTTAGCCCCAGGAGTCCTATGGACCTAAAATAGAGAGGCTTCTAAATTAACTCCAGGGGAACTCTATCCATTTTGCCTTGTTTCCCTTTTTGTACTTTTAATTAATTATTATAAATAATTGGTATTTAAATCACCGCAAATAAAGGACTCAATAATCCTAAAACAACCAATGTAAGGAAATAAAAATATATACAAAATGAAAAGTACAAGTCTGCAATCGATCATTGGCTCAAGAAGTTAGCAACGACACCATTTGATGAAAAGAGTTTCGAATGTCGTTATGGTATGGCCCTTTTTTTAATCAAAATCCTTTCAATTGTGAACAAATTTATCAATGAGATTAGTACAATGAAAAAGAGCGGAATCAATTTGTCTTCTCAATATGGAAAAAAAATAATTAGAGTAGTGAAACGACATTTTCATTGTTAAAAATAATTTTCAAGACATATTTTACTAACTAGTATGCTAAAATTTAAACTAAACTAATAAATAAGTGAAATGATAAAGTAAGAAAGATGTAATGTGTAAATAAATACGAGATAATTCAAGGGACGATAATTCACCATTTAGCCTTTTTTTCAATTAATTAGTTTATTTATTTGAAATGCCCCAAGAAAAGTTCGGATTCACAAACCAACTCTCGTTGAAAAAAATAGTTTAAACATTGTATTTTAGAATATTGAAATTAAGCTTTCACAAACTCTTTTTAAAGATCATGTTTAAATTTTTTTGCAATAAATTATCCCTTAGGGAAAATTATTTTAAACCATTGAAAATAAATCTTTAGAGTTGTGAAATTAAAAATACAATATCATTTAAGAATTTCTTATCTCTAGTTTAATTCTTTAATTAATATTGTAATTCAACTTTACTATTTTTCTTGAAAATTATCCATCCTCTCTAGAGGGGTGAATTTAAATTATGTAAGTTTAATAATAATATTCAAAGGATCGTAATGAAAAGAAAAAAAAGCTAAAAATAAAAATAACCAAGCTAAAATTTTCACCTCGCCTTGTGAATAGTGTAGTTAGCCTCTCATTTGCGTAGTATTCATATAAAATGTAATAATATATCCGTTAAAGGCAAGTAAAATAATAAAACATGGAGAAACAATGCTAAATCATGTCTTCTTGCATTTTCATTAAACTCCCGAGCTTGAACTAGAATAATACCCCATGAATATTAGGTTTACAATCAGAAAGATGAGAGCGGAATAAAAACCACTTATCTCATACTCTATTCTGAAATAAAGCTCAAAAACTCAATATTTTTATCTAACAAAATGTATTTTTCACTCACTAAAACTCACTAGAAAGATATAAAAGAAGAATATATATATATATATATATATATATATATATATATATATATATATATATATATATATATATATATAAACACACATACATATTTATGAACTGACATATATTTGACAAATTCTTTGAGAATATTTAAATATTTATTTTGAGCTGCTTTTTTTGTCTTTTTTTCTTTGGGGGGCGGGGGACTTAAACTAATTATTTTAATTTGGACATTTTCACCCCTTGAATACTATGGGTTTACAAACACCCTTTAATAACTCACTTAATTTTTAATTAAAATCAATCATTAAATGTGACTTTATTACTTAAATACCAATCCAAACTCCTACTAAAAGTGGTTTGGTGTCAATTATTATTTTATGATTTGTTTATCCATTCTGACCTATATTTTTTGAACATGTACTTTTTAGATATGTATCATGTGTAAAGACACATACAACAATCTCTTTATATATATATATATATATATATATATATATATATATATATATATATATATATATATATATATATATATGTATATTTTAATCTTTATTAAATGAATAGTAATGTTAATTTAAATTCTCTGAGCACGCCCTTTCTAGTTATGGATCATGCACAAATACACTTACAATAGTCTTTTTCTATATATTATTGGAACTTTGAAGTTCTACTAAATGAATAGTATAATTACATTAAATTTTATATATTTATTGAAATCTTCTCAGCGTGAAAATCTATTTTATCATGTATAACTTGCATTTTTTATGTATATCCCTTTATTAATGCATTTGCAAATGTGGCTTTCTATTTATGTGATTCTATTAATATTATTAATATGGTAATTTATAAAAATAAAAATAAAAATAAAACATAATTTTAAATGTAATTAAATTATTTTCAGGACGACTCTAATATTAATTGTAATCAAATGATGGATAGTCTGAAAGATACCAATATTTCAGCAGTGCTCTATGGGTTTGAAGTTACACCATGAGTATTATGGACACAAATAACATAATTATCTATAAAGGTTCTTTGCACTTTGTCTAGAGTGTTAGTCATCTTAATCTCTATTTTCATATATCTTATATCAATTATTTTGTGTTAAAAATGTAAAAATGATAGATAGATAGATAGATTGTAACACCCCACCTAATTAAATAGCCAACTGTAAAAATGATAGATAGATTGTAACACCCCACCTAATTAAATACCGGGTGGCCAGTCCCATACCAAATTAAAACAGAATATACAGTTGGCTCATTCTTAGCATCACTGTCGAAAACATTTACAAATCACCCAATACCCAATTAAGCTGGTGTTGAAAACTTTCCAAATTTTAATTTAACAAAATTCATTTTTAGTTTACAAGTAACACTCCACATATTACTGTACAACACTAATAACTGAACAGATAACACGAAAGAATTCAAATGCAATTGGAATAAACATTCCCAAATAATTATCCAATACAGTAATCCCAACAATAGTAAATGTATTAAAACGACACGAATACAAGAGTATATGACTCAGATAGAAAAGATAACTGAATTCCTTTAGGCGACATGCCCTAACTAAAAGAATACTGTGAATCAAATGAATATAGGCGTCTAAGTAATACTCCATAGCTCCATAGCTCGTCATAATCCTCTAAGGTTTGCGTCCCTGTTGCTGGACACCTGATATAGAAGGTACAATAGAAAAGAGAATATGCAAGGAAACGGGTCAGAGCACGATGTGAAAAATGATTTTTAAAACAGCAAGTATTTAACAAGTGCAATAAAGCATTTATTATGTACATGTTAGTAACCAGACTCTCACTTGATACTCTCACCTCTCAGCTAGAGTGCACACTTAACGTTTCCTATTAACCTCCTAGTTAATGGTTCCTCCTCACTAAATTCCATAATATGATTCCATCCCATATCATATCCCTGTATATCCCATACCATACGTAATATAATTATTCATATACGTTTTCCATTAACATGAATCGTTTATCATTAATATGAATTAAGCTCTTCAATAAATATTCATTAACTTATTTCAATTCTTTTTCTCTATTCACCGTCATCTACAATTATCACACAGTAGATGATTTAACCACTATATATACATACATTTAATTCATTATATATATATATATATATATATATATATACACATACATATATAATACGGCACCCCGAGACACAGCTGCGGTGCATGCATTACTCTGATATCATGTCCCAGTATCGATGGTCACCGAATCGGGGACTAAAGGTTCGATAAGGATTCCTCGAACCACAAACAATAACACAACAGTTGGAGGCGAACATAGTTCTCATACCTACAGGCCACGCACATACCTACGTTCCCATAGTCAGCGGACTTATCAACTCCCCGATAAGTCTTTCATAGACCTATGTTCTCGAGCGACAAATCAAAGATCCCATGGATTCATCAGGATATGACTGCCCTCACGCGCAAACCTCCCGTCGATAGCAAGTAAGCTAGGTATGTCATACACATAAATTATCAATCAATCAAATAGGCATTATCATCTACCTATAATATAATGTCAACAAGGTAATCACACTACCCTAAGGTAGTTCCCATACGTAGAATTATATCTCTTTAAATCCTACGTATTAAAATATTATGGCTTCACTCCTTAATTTAATTATTCCAGAGTCTCACTCATTACTCAAGGTTCAAATAGGTTTTCCACAATAGATTTATTCAGTAAGTTTTCACTAAAATCATATTGGTCTATGTCATCTTCTCTCCCGAATTACTACGAATTAAACTCCCCTTTAAGTAGGGTTATAACCGATTGTTTCTAATCTCTTATAAACACATCCTCTATCACCTAGGATTGAACCTTCTTGTAACCCTAAGGCTGCCCAAGTGATTTATTAAATTTTCCTTACTGGACCTAACCTTAATCCTCATGCATACAAATTAGAATCCAACACATGAATCTAGCAACCGAAATTTCTTTCAAATTTAATTATCATAATTCTAATCAATTAAATCCCAATCACATTAATTCGATTCTTATCTAGGGCTTACTGATCTTCCCTAAGTCCAATAATATCCAATTAATAATCACCAAAAATTTACAAAAAGTTTGGGATATTAACAAGCATTAAAAAAAGAAACAACTTCACGAATTCTGGGGAGGTCGATCGATCGAAGGCAGGGGGTCGATCGATCGATCGCCCAGATAGCAGCCCAGTTTTCTACATTTCTTCTACTACGGGTTTCATCACTTTTGATCATTCAAACCTTCATATTAACAACCCAAATTCCTTATAATTCTTACTACATGATATATCAACATATGTGAATGATTTCTAATGATCTAAACATCCTAGAATCATCGAGAGTTTGAATTAAAAGCATATATGTATCCTATTTTTTCCAGAAAATTATAAACATAATATCTTCAAGAACACACCAATGATTCTGAGAATTTCTTTAACAGATTTATGATTATTTTGTGGATTACTATCTACTTACAACATGAGTTTGATTCCTACATAGTTTCATTTTCCAGAAATCATTTAACAACTATATCTTTATCTTCCAAACATGAAAAATCTCATCTTTTTATCACTATCCTAACATGGACAATATACAAACTTAGATTGCAATCATCAAATACTTACCTCTAATGAAGATCTGATCCTTTGGTGTTGTATTTCACAGGTGGTTCTCCCCTTCTCCGGTCACTTCTGGTGGTGGTTGGTGGTGGTGACCTTTGGTCCTTAGTTCTCCTCCTTTCCAAGCAAGCTTCTCTTCTCCCAAGGAACCTTTCACTCTCTCTAAAAAGATGACCTTTCAACTTTGTATAGAAGAGATGAATGAATTCACGTACAACTAATCTCCAAATACTTATAATAAGACAAAATTCGAAATCACTATTCATCCCCCTATAAAAATGACCAAAATACCCTTTGGGGTTGTCTTTTCATTTCCAAATGATCTGAGACTCAAAACCAACATCCAAAGAGACTTTTCGGACTATTTCAACCCTTTCGAATGTAACGACGCACTCAAGACAATTATAAGGTTGATGTACGAATAAGTTTCCTTTTTAATTTAATAAATTTGTCCAGACACGTCCCATACCGCGTCCGACTAAAAAATTCAAATTACTGAATCAATAACTCACAGTAATATCAATAACATCACATTCATATATTACCTAAATATCTTTAAGTAATATACGGAATCATTCATTTTAATATCCATAATTCGGATAAAACCCAATTGAATTTATTTATAATAAAATCCAATTAATCCATTAATTTAAAATATAACCCATTCTAAAAGTCATTAAAATCACGGGGTATATATATATATATATATATATATGTGTGTGTGTGTGTGTGTGTGTGTGTGTGTGTGTGTGTTGCAAGTTGATTTTTTTATATACATTTCTTAAATTCTGGGTTTTTGGTATTTTTATTTTGTTGTCTTAGTGATTTTAATTTTATGCTAATATTATGATCCGAGCAACAACTAAAGTTATCAATTTTCATGCTAAATATTCTCAAATTAACATGACACATGTTTGTCCTCTGAATTCCTAGATGCATATACATTCATTTTTGTATGCGTATTCCTACATAGCATGGATATTTCATCCATAATCATCGTGTTATAGGTACATATCATATGTTTCCATGATATTATGTAAGAGTCATATTAAAGACAATATTTTTTCTCTTTAACACCACATAAAACTTAAAAAAATGATTCTATAACATTCTTACATAATAACACCATGGTTATAAGGGAAAAAATAAAGGGCTCGACTAACGACATTTGTTAATTTAAGGCCCACGTCGTATAATAAGATTAGATTTCAATAGAATAATATGTTACGCTGCATATCAAAAAAAATGTGAGAAATTATATAAATATGACTCATGGAGAAATATTTATGTCATGTTAATTCATGGAAAAGACGGTTAGCATATTCAAAAAGTTATTGATATAATATATAATGGACTCAAACTTGAGTTTTGCAATGAAATTATTTAAACAAAATATTGTTTAAATTAATAAAATAATCTCATTTTCTCAATTAACTTAGAAGTATGGGCAAAATTATTAAAAATATAATCCATGCAAGAAAAAGAAAAACTAAAAATGTCATTTCATCAAGTAATAACTAAAGAAATAAATTTAATAAAAGGCAAAGGATGAATTAGTTACTTAAGATCAATTAATATTATATGAATATTAATTCATAACTCGAAAAATTATAAATAATCTCATTTATCAATTAACTTATAAAGAAGGAAAAAATTAAATTAAAAATATAATCCATTCAAGAAAAAAACAAAAAAGAAATTGTTATTTCATGAAGTAGTAACTAAAGAAATGAATTTAATAATAGGTAAAGGATGTATTAGTTATTCAAGATCAATTATTATTATATAATTATTAATGTGTAACTCAAAAAATTATAATAAGATAATGATGATCATATTATCATGATCATTATATTTATATTCAATAAGGTTACATGGACATGCGCCTATTAATTATTATAATTTGGGGTTTACACAAGTAAAAAAAACTATCGCATCATTGATCCCAAATTTAAATGGATTATGTTTGTTGACCCATTTTGACCATTATTTTTTATAAAGTTACAAAACAACCCTTATGGTAATTAGAATTTTAATTAAAAAATAGAATAACGTAAAACTAAATAAAAATCCTTACCCTTTCGTCGTAATCCTCACTCTAACAATCAACCCAACACAACACAGCCCTCCTCTCTCTCTCTCTCTCTTTATTTTTTATTTGATCCGATCACACCTTTTGAACTTAAAATCGTATCTCGTCATCCCCACAATCTCTTCTCCAACTTTGATTTTAGAGCAAGAAAACCTGTATGAAAGGCCCATCGTGGGCAATATGGGCTCAGGTTAAATTGTGTTTCGATCCAGCACTCGTCGATTCTCTTTATTTTGACTGAGTCGAGATCATTTTTGTTATTTGTATTTACAAAATCAATCTCTAATCATGGACGTAAGTAAATAAGGCAGATATACTTCTGAATTTTATGAAGATATTTTTTTGACCCCCCGCCTATTAAAATAATGGGTGGCCATCCCTCTACCAAAATAAAATGATAGTCTCATGTGGCTCATTCTTAGCATCACTGTCAAAACATGATTAATTACTAACCACCTAATTAATTTAACAAGCAACGTCAATTCTATCTTCCATTAACATACAATAATATTAACCAATCCACCATAATTCCATGCGCACTAATCATAATAAATAAGACCACAATATAATGTCTGAAGATGAAATAAATGAATAAAGTCACCGAATAAACCATCGGGTACAAATTCGGTACATCCAAACCAACTGACTAAAATAAACGGAAATACATGAGTCTGAATAAAAATGGGCAAACAGGCCTAACCAACGACTGAAATAAAGAACCTAATCTGGATAGCAATAAGTGAAGCGACAACTCTGAAATCCTGTAAGCCTCCACATCAGCTGCAGCTACGTGTCCTTTAAAAGAAAAATCATCATTGGTGTCCCTGTGGATGGAAACCTAAACGTTTTGGAAAATATCTGATACGGGTCGAAGACCAAAACCTTTGAAAAATATTTATAAAGTGTATATGTTACAGTATTGAAAATGTAAAGCAATTTTCATATTTAAAGTGGTAGTGCACTCGCATGAGATAATCCTTAGTCCTCATCTAATGTGCACACCTAACGTATGCTCTTAACCCACCTAGTTATGCTACCCCGCCTGACTAGCCTCATTACTACTTTCACACGTGTTGCCATGCCTCGCGTATTAATTTTCACTGATTTATTATTTAGCTTACTTACTTGCTTAATTCATTAAACATTATTATTCATTCTCATAACCTAAATCCTGATATTAATAGTATTCACAATTAATGTCTAATGCCCGTATATAATCATTTACCTCTTCATATACGTATAATCTAAATACATCAAATGCATATAAGCACATATCGCACACTATATGTATGCAATCTCTATCCCTTCAAGCTTTACTTCACTGGATGCAAAATCATTAGCATGCTATCAATCTCCAGGGAGTCCACCACAACCTGGGCAACCGGATCAAAATTTCACCATCGAACCTAAAAGCGAAACAAAAATCGAAGCCGATAATGGCCTTAAGTATGTAGTCATAACCATACAACATTATTCTACGGGACCCTAACCCTACAAAGCGTGGGCATCCACAGACCTATAAACCAGGAGAAAAAGTACTACCTCTGCTGAGATTCACCAGAGTGACCTCCCACGGTGCGCAACCTCCACCGATAGCATAGCTACTAGGATGGGTATGTTTGACATAAATATCAGGCACCCATATACATATACATATATATATATATATATATATATATACATATATATATATATATATATATATATATATCGAGTTTAGTTCATCCGTGCCTAACACCTCAAGCACTAACCTATAAGTCACGAGTTTGTCCCTGACTCTTAAATATTTAATTATTCACTAATTAAATTAAATTTCGTTATATAACCTTTTTGAAATACTCGAACTTTAGCGACCAGCCCGTAAATGGTAATAATACTCTCTGAATTCTTATATCTCAAATTCGTAGTTTATATTCCTAGTATTATCCCTCCTAAGCAAGTCTAATTTCCACTACTAGAGGTCGTATAACTATTCATAAAATTTTTGAAAGTCCTACAACACGCTATGGACCTTATATAATTTACAGTATCTAAAAAACCCTCGAATTACATTAAAAGGCCTGACTATCCCTCAATCGATTCAAGTTCATAACCAAATCGATTCTCCCATCGAATCGATTCTCCTATGAAGTCTGAATCGATTCGATTCTGGGTAGGAGCCCGATTTGAATTAAAACGACAGGTTTTCTAAATTCCCAACATTCAATTACAAAACTTTCATAACCCCAACAATATTTTTAGTCTATCAAGGGTTCTTATATAAAAAAATCTAATCTAAATCCATCCTAATATTCACAATTCTCACAATCAACATTCCAATTTCATCAATTCAACATATTCAACGATTTTATCCCAATTTCTAGATTTCCTCCTCTTTTAATTACTTCTCTAATTAGATTATTTCCCAAATCATTTTCCACACAATTTAGATTATCATAAGTATGAAATGTTACAGAAATCAAGATATATTTTCACAAAAATAAGATTATTCTCACATAATCAAAATTAATATCATCACATGATTCATATGTAAATCTTTTCCCAAAACCCCATTTTACATGTGGATCCCCATCCCAAAAGAGTTTTACTCTACCAATTTTGATATGAATCTAAACAATGCAAAATCAACAAGAAACTTATACACTTGCCCTGAATGATGGTTTAATATTTGTCTCTTCCTTATTAAATCTAGTCAATAATAGCCTTTTTCTACCCTTCCTTTTATTTTTCCTCCTTTTTTTCTCACTAAAAGACTCCCAGAGGTTTAGAATGTATAAAGTGGTTTCCTACTAACCCTAATTTCCTATTTAAACCTCTAACTCCAGAATTTAGGTTAACCCTTTAAATAAAAATGACTTAAATTCCCCCGAATGGGTCCCGACTAGCCTAAAAATCTCTCGGTAACCAATCTCTACCCCCGGGTACTTGATTTTGACTATTTTGACCTATTACGGATCACCCGTGCACTCTAAATCGCCATCCTAGCTACCAAACATAAATATCCTATCTAAAAACAGCCTACGCAAATGTCCCAGTTGAGATATCGTCAATCCCCGTCGTTATTACCCACTCTGATGTATTAACAATTTATCGGATTTAATTTACTTAATCACACTTAGTAAATTTTACTTCCACGTAAATACTAATTTTATTCTCACTAATTAATATTAATTATATATGCAATATTATTACGAGCATGTGTGTAATTAAAATGCAAAAAATTATTTATTCAAAAATACAAAGTGTTACAATTTTTTACTCACAAAAATATGTTTCTTTAAAATAGTATTTTCTAATCTTAAAGGTTAATGAAAAAAAAATTACTTTAAAATTTTGTGGTATTAAATAAATCATTTGCAAAATTTTTTTTCCCTTTTTCTCATTATTGTGATGATTTTTTGTATTTTAAGAATTTTTTGTTTTTACAATCTGAATTCTAATTTTATATTTTTTATGTTTTTACCTTTTTGATTTTATATTAGGTTTTATATATTTTTTATATATTTAAAATTTCAATATTTGTAAATATTTTTGTGGGTGTGGAATTTTTAAGCTTTAGCAATGGTAGCACAAGGAGGATGGAGGGAGAGAGAATGAGAAAACAAAGAGCGGTGAAAGATTAGGGTGAGGGTATTTTAGTAATTTAACTTGAAAAAATTGACTAAAGATTTTTTTTATCGACTAACGGAATTCGTCAAACTGGGGGTCAATCATGATTTTTCTTGTCAATCCCCAAACGATAATGACTAATGTAGGGTCAAGTCCAACTAACCCTTTTGACAATTCTTAGATTTTATGGCTCCTATATTATTAAGTACGCAATCTACTCAAAATGAGATATTGTGTTCATTTCAATGTAAAGAATTATCAATATGAACCACTAATATTTTTTTATTATAAAAAAAATAGCTTTTATGGACCATTTGAGTGAGCTATAGTTTTTATTAACATTTGAACTCAAATGAAGTTAAAGAAATTTCCAATGCATATCATTTAAAAAATAATTGGAAATTTTGTGCACTTAAGTAATGAATTCAATATCATTTAAATCAGTGAATGAAAATATGGTCGTTTTAACTTCACATACCATTTAGTTATCAATAATTAAGTTTAGCGATCTTTTTTTCATTTTAGACTTTAGTTACCTTTTTAAAACCATTTTGTATCACTAAAAGTCAAAATCTTTACTAAAGTCTATAGGTAAGGAAAACAAGGGCTAAATTCATATATTTATAATAAAATTGTGTGTAAAGTAAAAATCGTTGATATGTTAACATAATTCTCAACGTCATATAAATATGTTATTTAATTGGGGATCTTGAATAATTATCAAATGTTATGAAGTTATTGTGACACCCCGCCTACTAAAATACTGGGTGGACAGCCCGTGATTAAAATAAAATGTTGGTACCATATGGCTCATTCTTAGCATCACTGTCGAAAATATTTGTAAAGTTACTAACCACCTAGTAATTTAAATAGACTGGTGCCAAATTTTATCTTTCATTAATAAACAACATGCGAAAAAATAATAATTAAACCATCCACACAACCTGGTAACTGAATACAACACGGATGAATAATATAAATAAAGATGATCGAATTAACTATCGGTTCAAAAATAAAATCCAACAATAAACAGGATACACAAGGTCACATAAATAAATTGAATAGTGAATCTGAGGTCGACATGCCCAAAAGATAACTGAAATAAAGTCCCTACACTAGGAATGAATGAATGAGGTATCAATAGAAAAGTCCTGCAACTTTCACATGAGTTGCAGTTGGACATCCCTGGATCGAATCCTTAAGTTGGGCGTCCCTGTGGATGGACACTAGAAAGATCTGGTAAAAGGTATTGACATGGTTCCAAGCCCAAGTAAAACATTTTATAAATATTTAGCAACTAGTTAAATTGTAATAATTAAATATGCATGCACACCCTTTATATTCAAGCTAGTGTCGCACTTTCTTGAGGTATAGCTCACCCCTCATCAAATGTGCATGCCAAACACTTGCCTTCTAACCTTTTTAGTTATGCTACCCCACCTAACTAGCCTTGTCATACCTCTTTCTACCACACTACTCCAACCTGAGTATTCTTACTTTGATTATTAAGTTATCTACTCATTAACTTATTAATTGGTTCAACTATATTAATTCATATAACGTTCACACTAATTATATAGGAAACCCCTATTTTAATAATGTAACTTTCACACAAGTTATGTAAGAAATCCCTTTTTAAATCATATAACTTTCACATTACTTATGTAAGAAATACATGCAGACTTATGTATTAATCCTGAATATAATTATCTACTCATATTAAATACATACTAGTATACTACAACATTCACACACATGTCGCGTATAATAACATCCATTCTCGAGTAATAACTCACCAGATGCTTTCTCTAAAATTCTATCATGTTTCAGGTATGCTCACTAACCCGACTACTACAAGTCGGACTCACACTCGAGATTGGGTAAAAATAATAAGTGTAGTGGAGGCGATCATAGTTTCCCAAGTGTGAGACCGAATCATGCCCAAGACATGTCACCCGGAAAAAGAATCACAACATAAAAATATTGGACCCAATGACCTAGGGATTATACTCTCCCTGCTCCTCAAACCATAGGATTCACCCACATCACGCAACCTCATATGATAGCCCTAGTGGGGTATGTATTCCTATAAATATCATTTACACCGATATCTATAATGCAACTATATATATACACACACACATATATACATATTATCACACTAACCGTATACATATATTCAATAAAAGCCCATTTAACTCATGCCTAACACCCGTAGCACTAGCCCAAAAATACCAAAGTCTATATCCCGACTCGTAATTTAATTAACCACACATTAATTACTTTTTATTAAAGTATTGTCACCTAACTACAATACCTAGACTCACTCATTCGGTCCGTATCTTTACCCTTTAGAATTTGTTACACCAAATCCCACTATTAAGGTTAACACTCCTCGTTAAATTAGATATTCGATAATTTATTATATATATCTATAATAAATAAGATAGGTTACCCCGTGCTTAACTTCCGTCGCACTCGCCTGAATAATAACCGAGTCAAATCTCCGACCCTTAATTTAATTAATTTTATCCAAGAGGTGTCACTCGACCATAACTACCGAACTCCCTAACTTTGTTCGTTCTTTAACCTTTTGAATTTACTTCAGCGAATTCCAGTTATTTACATTGGCACTCTATCTAAATAAAATATATCTTAAAACCCCATATCCCATGGCCCTAACAATTATCCTCCCTTTTTATTTTTCACCCAATTAAATCCTTTAAAAGAAAATACCAAAAGGAAACCTAAGTAGAAGATGGCATTGGGCCAAAATCCTCATTGTCGTTCAAACAACTTCCACTGTCGTTTGAACGACTCCCCTGGTCGTTTGAACGACCTTACTTCATTTTCCCTCCTTCTTCTTCCTTACGTTGTCCATCATTGTTGAACCTTAATCCTTCTTGGTTTCTTATCAGAACGCAAAAATGGTATTCACAACATTTATGAGTCATCTAAAATAGGTTATAATCGTCCCTTTAAAATTCAGACAACGTTGTTTTATCTTAACATCCATTATTCTATGATTTGGGTTTCATACGGCTTGTTAAATTCTCATCATAGATTCAAATGCATATCAACAAATCAACGATCTAATCCTCTATATCTCAAAACCAAACCTAATTCAAATAGTGATTTACACCCAACCATCACTAATTTTATATTCAATCTACCCACTCTACTCAAACTATCAAAAACCAATTCATATAATAGCCCACTCCTAAAAACGAGTGTCTTTATCACAACCATTATGATATGAATCGAAACACTGCAATTAAATTGAAGGCAAGTTCAACTACTTTCCTGAATAAATTCGTAGGCTCTGATTTACCTTGATGTAGGCGAAGATTTGACGAAGAACATACCCTCTTCTTGATTTGGCTCCCAAAAGCTTTCCTAATCTCTCCCTTTTTTCTTCTATGCAAAAATAACGTTTTCTTATTGAGTTGTGTCTGCCATAACTCCCTGGTGTAGGTGTTATATTGTTAATCCCGAAATTAAGCCTATTGGCCAAGATCAAATTACCCAAAAAAAAAACATGTGAGCTCGGTTATGCTTAAAAATGCCCCAAAACCCAATTACTACCCCGAGTACTCTTTTCCAACTATCTCGACCTATTCAAAATCAATCGTGCACTCGCAACCGTCATCTGAGTTACTTTACTAAAATTCTCCAAATCTCGACCTCAAATGAAGACACATGTAAATTTTAAAAATGACCTGAATAATTCAAACCTTAATTCGCTAGATTAATTAAATTCTCCAAATTAATTCAATCCTATATCACTAATTTAATTAAATTCTATATCCTCAAAAATACGGGTATTACATACTTTCCCCCTTACAAATGAATTTCATCCTGAAAATTAAGATGAGTCTAGTACTCCAAGTTTGGATACTTCCCTACTCACATGCCCCTAAGATCGCTACACATATCTCTACTCCTTCTAATCACGAATTATATTAAAATTAAATTAATTACCAAGGGCACCCATACACCCCATACCCATGCTCATTAGCATGAATGTTACCCTTCTCTGCTAGCCTTTTATTGTAATATATTTCAACACACAGTTATAAACACATATATGTATAATAACCAGGGTTCAAAACCCATGTCCTTATGACCAAACATCTCCCCACTTCTTACGTTGCACTAATTTTCATGTGTGCGATGTCTCGTAAAGCAAAATCCAAATAAGGAACCCACCTGATACACTACTACATAACATTCCTGGTCGTTCAGATCCGTTAGGCCCTCAGTTTATAGCACGTAACCCCAAATTCCTGTCTCCTAACATAAAAGTATACTCGTCCACTCTCATGTTACAAAAGACATCATACAATATGGAGCCCCCTACTATCACTAGTTTCTTACTGAGAATTGATCACGGGCTATATCTCCTCGATCAATAATAAACCTTATCCACTTTTAATCCCATGAGTAAACATCCCTACTCCCCAAGATTAAATATAACGATACAACACTTTCTTATAAGTCTATTATGCAACACACTATAACATATATACACGTATATATAGGCTAGACCCTCTTTCAGGTGATAATTAGCACAAGTAAATCATACCTTGGAATAGCGAATCAAAGTTTCACCATACTATATACTATAGCCCAAACATCCAAGTATAATTATCACAAACGTCTCGTCTGTAACATACTTATCTCAAGCTCAGATCCGCACTCTCAGTGTGGCCATATCATACAGGTATTCTTAATTTCCCCATAAATTACAATCTTTAATTCTTCTCGATACTGCCCCACCCATTAACTTGTGGAACATAAGTTTTTCAGTGCTGCCTTCGTAGCACTCTCCGGATCCACTGACCATATATCGTAATATCTCTCAGATTAAAGTTTTTCTTCTACACTTTCAATAATTTAACATTTAAAATCGATGCACTAGAATCCAACAACGTCTCACTACTCCCAAGGTTTATTAAGGTACATCCGTGTAACATCCCTCCACGAAGCTCAAAAGAACTTCCCCATGCACTATCGCCTAGGATTGTCGATCATCGAATGTCGTGGGTCCAAAGCACATAACTAAGATATCACAAATTCTATCGCCCGACACATAAATCAAATCGTCTATGCCCATGTCTCTCAAGGCGTCACACGATACAATGCTCTCACTATCACTAAGTTCTCAACGCGTACACAATAATGAGCCAAATCTCTCTACTCAACGGTCAAGCCGATATATCTTGAATCACATCAGTAAAAGTCCCCATGCATCGGGACCCAATATAACTAGACAACTTTACTCTCTGAAGTCTTTTTCAAAAAAATATCACCACAAGCTCGACCCTCTTTCAAGTGAGACATCGCAAAAATATAAATCCTATCCCGGAAGAGTGAACACGATAGTCTTATTGTAACCTCCCACCATCGCTTAACAGTTCATACCCAGAATAAACCCATCACCACTCAAAATTAGTTATCCTCATAAAATATATCCTCTCAGTGTCCACACCTTCCCCCCTGTAGGTGGAACTAAAGATAACCCCCTAACTCAACGATGAAAATATACTACTATAGTAATATTAATAACACATCTACTAAACCTATTTATCATGTGAATCTAGTATTAATAAATTACTCTGACTCGCTCGTGTCACACAAAATAGACCCCAATCATCCTAGGATAAAACTCATACTTTCAATTGCTAATAGCACTCGCGGTTCAAGTGGTTCCTACACATAACACCCTCATCCCAACAAAACCAAGAACTTCTTATAATTGTTACCCCTACCGGGCATACCGTCCTTGTTCCCCAATTCTCTTCGGATAAGATCCACACAAGTGTTACTACTTTTTACACAAAAGACACCTCTTTATGCCATGCCCCTTTCTCTAGCCCCACTGGCCATGTCGGGGTTGTCCTTCTCACGAACCTATAAGTCTTGACCCTGATTGCTACTCCAGTCGTCCCTTTGGTTTTGCCGGCCCTATGGGACTCATTGGTGGCCTTGAAAGCCCTAACTGAATCCACCATCACCTGGTAGAAATTTTATTGATCTTAATTACTAAAATGGATCCTCTACGGGTATCCCTTCCTGTGGTGCCTCACTAGCAGTGTTAGATCCCGTCTTTCCCTTTAGTTAGATTCTCTAGCTCTCTTGGCTCCCTTCTTATGAAAGCGTTTCTATAAATTTGTAAACATACAACATTAACGATGACGGTACTAGTCGTTCAGGCCAGATTTCCCCATCTATGCTTGTATATTCTACCCATGAGTCCATTATTAACTTACGGACTTTTTTAATTCTCCGTCTCCACCTCATCAAGTATGAAGTTTACTAAAACATGTCAATTTTCCTTCATGACCGACCACTGCATGGCCCTTTTGAAATAAGTATTGAAATCTCCTTTACCTCTATGTATAAACAGTTGATGAGACCATTTGTGGTCGAATCGCACCCCAAATTCCTCTTTATTCATGGCATCTCTCCATGGTTCTGGTGACTGACTCCCATCACTACAACACCGCTCCTACAAGCCAAAATTTTGCCCAAAATTTAAGCTCGGGTGCCACTGCACTCCACCCTACATAATTGCCTTTGGGTTATCTCCTTCCATTGACCCATCACACTCCCTTTATTCCCTAAACACTTACGTATGGCTCTTCGAAAGAGTTTCTCGGACTCCCCCCTTTTACCGAATACCTTGGAGAGTATGAATTTGCACCACCGCCTTCTACTATAGTTCTTAGGGAAACTACTGTGCCCTAATGATTATCCTAACATCATCTGCCTAAACAATAATCTTAGTGACTTCTATCGCGGACATCGTACACACAATATTTCATGGCTTCTGCTGAGTCTATCCCCCTGGAGTCCTTCTTACAGCCCTCACTAGCCATCCAAAGTTGTTCGGTGTATAAAGCCCATTCGAACTCGTATATGAATTTCATCAACTATACATAATAGCAGGAGAACTTAAGTCTCATACATGAAGGAATAAAACAATCCTATGATACGGCTCTATCTCAAAGAATGCTACGCTAAAATGTAATGATCCGCACAGATCCTAAGGACTCTAGAACCTACTGCTCTAATACCATTTGTGACACCTCGCCTACTAAAATACCGAGTGGCCAGCCCGTGATAAAAATAAAACGTCGGTCCCATATGGCTCATTTTTAGGATCACTGTCGAAAATATTGTTAAATTTTCTATTCTCCTAGTAATTTAAATGGACTGCTGCCAAATTGTATCTTTCATTAATAAACAACAAGCGAAAAAATAATAATTAAAACATCCACACAACCTGGTAACTTAATACAACACAGAAGAATAATACAAATAAAGATGACCAAATTAACTATCGTTTCAATAATAAATTGAAACAATAAACTGGATACACAAGGTCACATAAATAAACTGAATACTAAATCTTAGGGTGACATGCCCAAATGAGTACTAAAATAAAGTCCCTACATAAGGAATGAATGAATGAGGTGTCTATAGAAAAGTCTCGTAACTTCCACATAAGCTACAGCTGCGCATCCCTGGATAGAATCCTCAAGCTGGGCTTCGGTATGGCTGGACACCTAAAAGGTCTGGTAAAAGATATTGACATGGGTCACACCCCGAGTAAAACATTTTAAAAATATTTAGCTAGTTTAATTGCAATAATTTAATATGCATGCACACTCTTCATATTCAAGCTAGTGTAGCAATCTCTTGAGATTTATTTCACCCCTCATCTAATATTCACACCTAACACTTTCCTTCTAACCTTCCAAGTTATGCTACCCCATACTATCCACATCACACCTCTTTCTACTACACTACTCCAACCCGAGTATTCTTACTTTGATTATAGAGTTATCTACTCATTAACTTATTAATCGGTTCAACTATAATAATTCATATAGCGTTCACACTAATATATAGGAAAAACCTTTTTAATCATGTAACTTTCACACTAGTTATGTTAAAAAAAAGTTTTTAAATCATATAACTTTCACACTAGTTACGTAAGAAATACAATCACACTTATGTATTAATCCCGTATATATTTATCTACTCATATTATATAGATACTAATAAACTACAATATTCATATACATGTTGCGTATAATAACCATCCATTCCCGAGTAATAACTCACTTGATGTTTTCTCTAAAATGCTATCATGTTCCAGGTATGCTCACTAACCTGGCTACCTCAAGTCAGACTCACTCTCGAGCTTGGGTAAAAATAATAAGCGTAGTGGAGGCGATCATAGTTCCACGAGTGTGAGACCAAATCATACCCAAGACATCTCACCCCGAAAAGAATCATAACATATAAATATTGAACGCTATGACCTCGGTATTTTACTCTCCCTGCTCCTCAAGCTAATAAATTCACCCACATGGCTCAACCTCCTATGATATCACTAGAGGGGCATGCATTCATATAATACCATTCACACCGATATCTTTAATGCGCAAAAATATATATACTATCACATTAATCGTATACATATATTCAATAAAAGTCTGGCTAACCCAAGCCTAATACCCATAGCACTAGCTCAAAAATACCAAAGTCTATATCCCGACTCATAATTTAATTAATCACACACTAATTATTTTTCATTAAAGTAATTTCACTCAACTACAATACTCGGACTCACTCATTTGGTATGTAACTTCACCCTATAGAATTTGTAACACAAAATCCCACTATTAAGTTTAACATTCCTCGTCAAATTTGATATTCAATAATTAATTATATATTTCAATAATAAATTAAATCGGCTACCCCGTGCCTAACTCCCATCGCACTCGCATGAAAAATATCTGAGTCAAAACTCCGACCCATAATTTAATTAACTTTACTTTAATTAATTATATCCAAGTAGTGTCACTCAACCATAATGCCGCGACTCCCTAACTTGGTTCGTGCTTTAGCCTTTTGAATTTATTTCACTCAATTCCAGTTATTTAGATTGGCACTCTATCTAATTAAAATATATCTTAAAACCCCATCTCCCAAGGCCCTAAGGATTATCTCCCCTTTTTCTTGTTCACCCAATTAAATCATTTATAATAAAATACCAAAAGGAAACCTAGGTAGAAGACGGCATTGGGCCAAAATCCTCACCGTCGTTCGAACGAGACCAATGGTCATTCGAACGACTTCCATTGTCGTTTGAACGACTCCCGAATGACCTTACTTCATTTTCCCTCCTTCTTCTTCCTCTTGTTGTCCGCTATTTTTGAACCTTAATCTTTCCTGGTTTCTTATCAGAATGCAAACATGGTGTTCACAATATTTGTTAATCATCTAAAAAAAGTTATATTCGTCCCTTTAACATTCAAACAACACTGGTTTATCTTAACATCCACTATTCTATGATTTGGGTTTTGTACGGTTTGTTAAATTCCAATCCTAGATTCAACTACATGTCAACAAATCAATGATCCAAACCTCTATATCTCGAATCCAAATGTAAGACTGTGTGCGATACTGATTATAATAGATGCACAAATTCCAATCACAAACTTATTTAATTAGTGTCAATTTATGAATCAAATCAATTCAGCCCTGAAACTCAAATAGCTATGTGTGTGCAAGTGTCAAACCATCATAAATCAAGTATGCGACACGAAGTTCAGGAAAAAATCCCCTCGGGGCAAAACTTTTTTATTTCACTATAATTTGTAAATCGCAACTTATACAGTTACAATGAAATACAACAGTTTTTGACACTCGAATACCCGCAAGCGTCGGACGATGTCGTCAGCAATAAGTCCACACGCGGCGAACCTACATGCACCGCAGTATAGTCATTAACCCAAGAATTCCTCAGTACTCCTTTGTGACACGCAGTCAGTCTTTGGTCTAGTACCCCTAATGGCACTTGGATCAGCAGCATCAAAATACAACAAACTATGTTTTGGGTTCCACAAAACAAATCACACAAAAGCAATTGGGATTGTGAAAAGAAAACACAAAAGTTATGAACCCACAAATGGTTGGAGAATGGTACAAAAATATATTCTCTGAAAACCATTTTTTCTCCACATAAAAATCAGTAGCTGACACCCTATATATAATTAAATTAAAGGCGGTGACGTGTCAGCACAAACAACTTGTCGTTCGAACGAGATACGACATCGTTCGAGCAAGACAAGTTCTCGTTTGAACGTGAATAGTGTCGTTTGAACGATAGTCCTTGATCCTAAAAAATCCTTTAGACTTTTAAATAACTTGGAAACTTTAAAACTTAAAAACTGTTCACGGGATCAGAAAACATTTATTCAAAACTTTTATGAGAAAATATTTTTTTTAAAATAAAAAACCAATTATAAAAATGTCAAAAACCAATTTTCATAAATCGAAAAATATTTTAACTTTCACAAAAATATCCCAACACTTTTAATGTGAAATGTAAATTAAACTTAAACAAAATTTACCAAATTCATTGTTAGGCTTGAATGTTGAAGTCTTCTTGAAATTCGGTTGTAAATGTTAGATTCTCAGTTCTTCGATGCATTGTAGCGGTATACGGCATAATTAATTGTGACGGATAATGTGCTTACACCAAACTTGATTCCAAGTGTGATTTATACCCAACCATCATCAATTTCATATTCAATCTACCCAATCTACTCAAACAATCAAAATCCAATTCATATAATATCCCACTCCCAAAACGAATTTATTTATCACTCCCACTATGATACGAATCGAAACACTGCAATTAAATTGAAAGAAAGTTTAACTACTTGCCTGAACAAATTCGTAGGGCCTGATTTCCTTTGATGTAGGCGAAGATTTGACGAAGAAGACACCTCTTCTTGATTTAGCCCCTAAAAGCTTCCCCAATTTCTCCCTCTTTTCTCCTCTACAAAACTAGGGTTTTATTATTGAGTTATGACTGCCACAACCTCCCTAATGTAGGCTTTATATTATTAATCCTAAAATTAAGCCTATGGTCCAAGCCCAAATGACCCGAATACCCCCTGTGTGAGCCCGGATATGCCTAAAAATGCCCTGAGACCCAATTACTACCCCCGGGTACTCTTCTCCGACTATCATGACCAATTCGGAACTAACCGTTCACTCAGAATCGTCATTCGAGTTACTTTACTAAAATTCTCCAAATCTCGACCTCAAATTAAGACACATGTAAGTTTAAAAAATAACCCGAGTTAATTTAATCTTAATTCCCTAAATTAATTAAATCCTCCAGATTTACTAAATCCTATATCACCAATATAATTAAATTCTATATCCTTATAAATACGGGTATTATAGTTATATTTTTTTTACTGAGTAACTACTTGTGATATTGATTTTGAGATGATGTTTCCTCACTTCAACTTTGCAATTCTTGGGTTTTCCCTCATTTTCTTCATTTTTTATATTTCAAGTAATGAATATTTATTAACTCTTAATGATATTTATATGTATTTGATCTATATTTTGTAACAAGTAATACACAGACTAAATTATATATTACGTTTATTTCACAATTGATATTATAATAATTCCACATGGTATTACACGTGCAACGCATGTGTGAACTACCTAGTAATAAGAAACATATAGACACGTGATTACACATATAAAACACATAATCATATTTTTAAAAAATAATACACATACACACACATACGGGGGTGAGAAAATAAAAGAGGGTTAGGAAATGGCAAGGGATGGGCTTTGTTTAGTAATTGGTGTCTCGGGTTATATGAGATATGATGTGAAGCTTTTTAACCGTAACTTTGTTGTAATTACATAAAATTGAGCATTTTCAAACGGGAAATGAATATTAACCTACAGAATAAACATTTACAAATAGAAGTGTGGCGTTGCGGTCCCCGAGCAAGGTGACGCGCCCGAGTGGAAAAGGGAACTTGCATTACGGTGGATGCGAGTGCTTGTCTCCCATCCCCCCCCCCCCCCCCCCCCCCGAATTTGCGTTGTCGATTATATGTTTGAGTGTAGATGATTTTTTATCGTATGTAGTTTAAATCCATGTCCAGGTTTGATACAACGAACTTCAGTAAGTGTGGTTTTCGAAAGAGAAAAGGGGGGGGGGGTTCGTAGGGTGTTCGGAGTCAATGGTTTATTTTATGAAAAAATAAACAAAAAGGTTCGACATAATCCAAAGGCAAATTTTAGAATCTACGTTTCATCCAGAGATTCCTGTTATGTAGATTCGGCAACTGGGTTACGAGTGGGTAAAGTGTTAGGCACCCACATGTTTTGTATGCTTCCTTAATTTTATAATGATTGCTCTTTACATTAATTGATTACTTTTTAGTTATTTTATAATGTGTTTAAAGACCTTAGAGTGAGGGTCCCACAAAGATGTAGATAGGTGCTTAGGATATAAAATGGTATCAATGAGAGGTATAAAAATCTCACTTCAACGAGTGGAGGTACACAATATTTTCTTATGCATGACTTCGTGCTTTTGCATATATAACAGATGGTCACTATTAAATATGTAAATGTGTGAGAAATCTCAACTTTTGAGATAGTGTGATACTTCAATTGCAGTATGTGAAGGATTATAGATGGATGCATCTATGTATAGTTATTATATGAGTTTGAGAATTTTTATATGGATATTTGTGAGATCATGCCTTGAGATAGTTTGATATCTCTTTTCAACTGGATAAAGATTAGAGATGGATGCATCTCGGTGAAATAGTATGTCGAGAGACATATTATAATAGCTTGAGCTCAAGAGAAGTACTCGGTGTCACGCCTACGTGCACAATGGGAAATAAGATTAAACCCTACGTAGTTCAGTTGTAACACGTGTTCAAACGTGATGTATGTTTAAGTATAGGACTTGGAATGGGAAGGGTAGGGTTGTTGTATGGAATATCATAAAGGGAGTGGACCCTAACATATCTGATATTGGCACATAACCTTATAATAGATGGGTGATTACTATTCGGATGGTTTTGTCCATCAGACTAGTTTGTGTGTTGTAGTGGGAGGGTTTGGGCTAAGAAACGTCGAGGTTACATAAAGGATGTAATGTTCTATTATTGAGAAGCATAGTAGAACACCACACCTTGGTATTAGGTTGACTGGGAGACTGGGAGAAGTCAGGGAGTTCAGGACTGGGGATGGATGCATCCCTAGGTTATAATACATTAAGAGACGTACTATAAGGATTACGCTTCACGATTTTATCTCTGTATAATGCCTATGTACCCAAGGAGACTTGGGATCAAAGACAATGTAGTTCCAAGAGGATGGGGTTGGATAGTATATAGAGGTGTAGGAGTAGAAATGGATGCATCTCCAGGGGATAATACACTGAGAGACATATTATTAGGCTTAGGTATACAACCTACATACCTAAGGAGACTTGGGATCGAATACAACATAGTTCACCAACGGGGTTATTTTGATAGGTGTATGCAATGGGATACAAGGTACACCATTATGGTATTTATATAACCTAGTCGTGAATATAGAACTTTTGTTGTGTTGGATTAATGTATTTTTGTGATAATATGATATGTTTATCAAATGTAAATGTTTGAAAAGCATTATAATGAAAACACTTATTCAGGGTGTCATGCAGTGACACGCTTTGTTCGCTTAGAGGAGTGATGGGTATAACTAACTTTTAGACTTTTTCCTGCAAAGATTCACATTGAAAGAAACTCAATGGCACTATTTTGAGATGCCTTGAGATAGTTGATACCTATTTTGAATTGGATAATGATTATAGATGGATGCATCTCATTGAAACATTATGTCGAGAGACATATTATCGAGGCTCGAGCTCATGAGAAGGACTCGGTGTTGAACCTACGTACCCAAGGGGAAATTGGATCAAAACATAGGTAGTTCGGTTATAATACGTGCTCGAACGTGATGCATGTGCAAGTGTAGGGCGTGTTTTAGGTGGGGCAGGACTGTTGTATGGAATATCATAGAGGGAGTGGACCCTAAGATATCTGATATTGGCACATAACCCTATAATAGGTGAGTGATTACTATCCAAAAGTTGTTGTCCCTCAAAATAATTTGTGGGTGTAGTATTGGGAGGATTTGGACTAAGAATCATTGAGGTTACATCAAGAATGTAATGTTCTATTGCTAAGAAGTATATAAAAACACCACACCTTGGCATTGAGGAGGACCAGGCGAAGTCGAGGGAAGTTTAGGACTGATGATGGATGCATCCCTTGTAGTTAATACATCAAGATACATATTATAAGACTCAGGGTTCATGAGTTTATCTCGATATAATGCCTAGATACCCAGAGAGACTTGGGATCAAAGCCAACTTAATTCTAAGAGGTCGAGGTTGGATAGTATACAGGGGGTGTAGGACTAGAGATGGAGATATCTACATGGAATAATACACCAAGAGACATATAATGACGCTTGGGATTCACGAATTTAGCTCGGTATAACGCCTACATACCCAAGGAGGCTTGGGATTAAAGCCAATGTAGTTAACTAGCGGGGTTATATTTATAGGTGGAAGCAACTAGATACTGGGTATATAAGGTACATCAGTGTGGCATTTATGTATCCTTGTCCTGAATATAGAATTTTCGTTGTGTTGGATTAATATATTTATATGCAATACTTTGATCAAATGGAGATGTTTGAAAATTAATGAAATGAAAACATATATTCAAGGAGTTGTGCATTAACAAGTTTTGTTCACTCGGAGCAGTGGTGAGTGTATCTGAATTTCAGACTTTTGTCGATAGAGTTTCGCGATGAACACGGCTCAATGGCCCTCTCCTGAGAACATTTTTTGAAAGGTATATTTTTCAAGTTTGTTTTTTAGAATCATGGCATTTTATTTGTATCAATTTAGCATATGAGTATGTTAATTCGTAGTACAAATGGAGCAGTTGGGTTAAAAACTAGGCTTAAACAAGTATAAATTATGTAAATTGCATATCTGGTTCCCTAAAAGGGGGCCAAGTTAGAAAGAGTTATAAGGACATATTTTTATAAGTCCGTCACCAATTTAGTATATTATATATCACTACACCGTCGAAGATCATTCAAGAACACTCAAGCATCAAAGACGGATACGAATATTAAGTTCCTCATCAAAAAGACTCCTAAAAGTTTACTACGGTAAGGTTATGTTTTAAATACCTTAACTTTCCACTTAGAGCTTTTGGGATATTTTTATAAAATATTTTCTAAGTGTTGGAGCGGACTTTTTCGTCAAAATTTGAGAATGAGTATTTTTTCTAAGTATTGGAGTGAACATTAAAATTATATTTTTTTGATGCAACAGTCGTTCAAATGACATAGCGATGTCGTTCGAATGAGATAAGTATGTTGCGCGATCTCGTTCGAGCAACACGTGTCCTTCGTTCGAGCGACATTCTTATCTAGTTCGAACAAGCTCTAATACCGAGGCGGCGCGTTTTCTTATAAATACTCATTAAATGGTTTCGTTTTCATTAAGAAGTCCCAGCGTTTTGAAAGACAGAAAACTGTGAAAGTGCAGAATCCTTTTGACTTCTTCTTTTAGGGTTTAATCCCTTTTTGTTTACAATTCACAAAAAATCCCATATGCTTTGGTGAATTGTTTTGGTGTTCAAGAACACACTTTGTTGTGGTTTATTCTTTGTGGGGAGAACTCTACAACTGGAGAGCTGCGTGCTATTATGGAGGAAGTCCTTATAAAGTTCACACTTGTGGAGAAGCCATTTTCTTCTTCATTGCTGACCATCTGGAGTTCTTGCGGGAGATTCCAGACGACGATATTTCTAGCCGTTGCTTTGAAGGTTTGACGAAGACACCGTGCGTTATACTTGTGGGCGATTATCAGGTTGTATGTAAGTCAATGGTCTTGCGAATTCTTCAAAGTTCTAGAAATAAAAAGGGTTTTCCCTTCAGGGGTTTTTCCTGAATATTTGTGTCGCATGCTTTATTTAATTATGGGTTGGCGCACGCACACACATAGTTGCACGTTTAGGGGATGAATTAATTTTGTTTAAAAATAGACTCCAATTAAATAAGGTTTACTTGGAAACATACGAACTAATTTAAATCGGTATCACACACCGTATTCACACGTTTTACAAATTGGTATCAAAGACAATTACATAATTATACCGTATAATTTTCCACAAAATTTTTCTAAGATATCAATTTTCTAAAAAATTGGTTTTTGAAAAAGGGTTGTTCACAATGGAGAAATTATATAATAAAATGCCAGTTTTTTACGGGACAAATTATGCTTACTGGAAAGCCCGCATGATTTCTGCTTTAAAAGCCATTGATGAAAGAGTTTGATTTTGGTTGAAAGAGGGTGGACACCTCCCTCCATCACTGTTGATAACATGACTAATTTAAAACCTGTGACTGCATGGACTGAAGAAGAATTTAAATGGTCATCATTTAATTCTAAGGGGTTAAGTGCTATTTCTTTATCCATCACATCTGATGAGTTTCGACGGATAATGACGTGCACCACGTCAAAATAGGCATGGGATGTTTTGCAACTTACCCATGAAGGAACTAATGTTGTGAAAGAGTCCAAACTGTAAAATTTAATAACTCAATTTGAAACTATCACCAGGCTTGAGACTGAATGTTTTGATGAATTTTATGTTAGGTTATCTGATATTGTAAACACTAGCTTTAATCTTGGTGAACACATTCCTAATGCTAGAGTTGTTAAAAAGATTCTAAGATCTCTGCCTATGCGTTTTATACCTAAAGTCACTATGCTAAATTCTATGGGTAATTTAAACACGCTTAAATTAGAGGAACTTGTAGGAGACTTACAAACGTATGAAATTGATATTTTTCCTAAATCTGTCAAGACTAAATATAAGGTAATTTCACGTAATGCCCAGGATAGAAAGAGTGAGGGGTCAGCAAGAAAGAGAGTTGAGTCATCTAGAAAAAGGGAGAATGAATTATGGGGGAGATTTGTTGGTTGATTTATCAATGATTTGCTTAAGCTTAATTGATCTTTAATTTTTTCATATCATTATATTTCAAACTGTTGCGTGTCACGGGTATCTGCTTTATCTCATGTGTGTAGGTACAAAGCTGATAATTATTGGATTGCACACCCTGATGAGAAAAGCTTTGGGAGTTTCTGAAGAGCAGAAGATTTAAAGATGTTGAAGTTTGATTGAAGACATGTCAGTTGGTATTCTCAGTTTGAGGGTTTAATGGGGATATTATCTTGTATGTCATTTGATTGTATAATTCGGATTTTTTATGTATGTACTGGCATAGACATAGGGGGATATTTGTACGAACATAATTTTATAAATATCCGGGGTAGAATCTAGGAATTTTATGTTTTCCCTAGATCACAGTTTGTATGTCTGAAACCGCTACATTTGGCACGTCAACACGATCAACTACGACAGCCTTGATCCGAATCCATGCATCCACCATCTTCACACGTGCATCATGCTTCATGCGACATGCTGCTTAACCATTCCCACTACTCCACTTCACATTATTGGTAAAATGTTTATTGGAGTTGTTTATATTTGCATAAATATTTGGAAATTTTTTAGAAAATGTTTTTTGAAGTCTGATTTCTTTTTATCAAAAGCAAAAAAAAAATCTAAGTGTAGAAGCGGAGTGCATCGGTCGACGAGCTCGTTCAAACGACATAGCACTGTTGTTCGAGCGAGATAGGCATGTCGTGCGATCTCGTTCGAGCGACACGTATCCTTCGTTCGAGTGACATGCTTATCTCGTTCGAACGACGTCGCCGCCTCGATTTTCATATAAATATCTGGTCACTTTCTACACGTTTTTAAGTCTTTTTCGCACACGATTTCGGTGATTAACAGTCCAAAAAATATACTTCACCTTTTAAGGTTTTAAGCCCTCTTTATTCACATAAACACTCCCATCTATGTATGTGAATCTTTAAACCGTCAAGAGGATCATTTTTACTCATCGGGAGTAATTTGTGGAGAAGTCGTTTTCTTCTTCATTACTGCCCATCTGGAGTTCTTGCGGGAGATTCCAGTCGACGACATCGAAACAGACACCTGAGGGTATTCCGTATGTCACTCTTATTTTCATTGTAATCTGTGTAACCGTTTCTTACAAATTACAATGAAAATAAAAAGGTTTTGCCCCTTTTGGGGGGATTTTTCCTCATTTGTGTGTTTTGTTTGTGATTAACTGTTCTTGCATGATCATATTGATTTCAATCACACCTAGATGCATGTTTTAGGATTTAATTCAAAAACTGAGTTTAATAAAATAATTTCTTAATTTGAACAAACGCGCACTCTACAAATTGGTATCAGAGCGGGTTACGCTAATTTATCGCGTGATCCTTATTTATCAAAGATTTTTTTTTATATACAATTTGACTTCTCACGTCGTCAAATTGGTATCAGAGCTTATTTAGGCGATCACCACTTTTATCGCGTATTCCTATTTTCCGCAAAATTTGTGTGATGTTGATTTTTTTCGAAAACTCACTTTTGTGAAAAATTGTAATTTTTCGATGGAGCAATTATGTAATCAGATGCCCCCTTTGATGACACGAGTCAGAGTTTTGATGATATAAATCGTTTGAATTTGACGTTTGCTAAAAGAATTGAAGTTTTAGAAAAAGAAAATTCCTGCTTTAAATCCGCGATGGATCTTTTGCAAACGGTTCAAAATTAAAGAGATTTTTATCGTGAGAAATTTGCTTCCTTGGACCATGACTTTGTTTCTTTAAAATTGTCCAAGAAGGAGAGTGATGATCGGGTCCTATTTTTTGAAAAAGAATTAGAGGACCTTAAAAATTCGATGGTTTGTGTTTGTGCCAAAGAGGACAAAAATATTTTAATCAATGAGTTTGTGGCACGTGAAGAGACTCTTAGGGAAAAGTTTGCTTTCATTGAGGGGGAGAGAGATACCCTTTTAGGAATTATTGAAATTTTGAAAAAGGCGTCCCTTAAATTGGAAGAGTCTAATTATTTGCTTGAGTCAAAAAATTTTAAGTTAAAAAAATAATTTGACAGACTCGAGTAGGTTTGTTAGTGATGGTAATGTCTCATCTTGTTCTCATGCTTCTAATGCTAAAGCCGAAACCATTATTTGTTTTAGAGGGTCAACCAATTCCAAGGATGTTAGAAAAGGTCAACCCATAGGTGTCATTCCACCCATTTACACATATTCATATTGTGGTAGGAAAGGTCACCTTAGGCATTTTTGTTTTGATCTTGGAAAATATCCTAGGAAGTTTATGTCTAGTGTTTTGTTGGTTCCCAAAAACCCCACGTGTCATGTCACATCCGTTTGGGTTAGGAAATCTCTTTTGGGTACGCTAGATTTTTGACTTGTTGATTCTCACATGCTTGCACATGACTCTTCTCTTGCCATATCATATAGATGATTGTGTTTGTATGCTTTTCATACACTAGTTGCGGTTTCATGATATATTTTTTCTAGTGTAATGACATGTACTTTTTGTATTAGACATTTTCTTTTGAAAAATTTTGAAAAATACAAAAAGATTTTATTTTGGATAAAGTTTTTGAAAAATCCAAAAAGAGTTTTGTATTTTGTTTACACCATTTATGGATGAACACTTAGGATGACCGAGTCACAACATCATTCCATATTTTTAATGTGACTATTTCATAGTGTTTTGAGACAATAGGTCAATTCATCCATGTGCTTTATAATGTTTGGAGTCATCAAAACGTAATTAAGTGTTACTACCTACATGTTTGACTCATGATTTTTTTTATTGCACACGTGCACGGATTTGTTTGATTATTGTGCTTGTCTTATCACATGTTGGTTGGGTGTTTTCACTTCAATCCTGTCCTTAAAATGAATCAAGCTCTATAAAACTTGATAACAAAGTTGTGCATGTAAGAGCCGTTTGTGTACTTTGTTTGAAAACGGCGAAGGGCTACAAAAGATTATCATTTATCCTTTGTGATTAAGCTGCCATTTAAATTGGACCTAAAAAATTGAGGAATTTTATTATCCGGGGTCCAGAGAGGTTTAAAAGAGCCCGAAAAAAATTTAAAGGCAATAAAAAGAAATTCATGCCAATTATGGTCCAATTAGGTTTTTGCACCAATTCTCCAAAGTTTGAGAATTTAGTTTAACACCAATAAAAGAAAATATATATGAGGGAGTTTGGATGGAGAATTAAAACGGGTTTGCACGTCCTTGAAAGTCTTGAAAAAACGTTAAATAGTTTTGGAAGTTATTGGTGTGGAAATCACTTTGACTTTGATTTGTTGATTTTTATAAGACGATGTCATCTAAATTTAACATTTTTTTACACCTAAGGATACTTTTGATGTTCATTCGTTAGGATTACACGTATTCATCGTGCACATATAATTGATTGAGTTTATTTACCTATCGAATGTGTTCACACCCATACATTCCATTTCCATGACTTAGTTGTTTTAGTTTAAATCCTTGTTGTGATTTTTAGAATCTTATTTTTGTATGAAAAATTAAAAAATCCAAAAGTAGTTTGTGAAATTGTTTAGATACTCCTTTGCATGTGCGTAGATTTTTCCATGTTTGCCATGCATTTTATCGTGACACTCCATGCGTTGATTTTTTCTTCTTATCTATCTATTTGGGGACATCATAAAAAAGGGGAGAAAGAATTATCATGTTATGGGGGAGTTTTTGCATTATGGGGGAAATTTGATTTATTAATGATTTATTCTTATATCATTTCAAAGTCGATGTGTCACGAAGGTTTTTGCTTTATCTCATATGTGTAGGTACAAAGACTAAAGATCATTATGTTGTACACCCTGATGAGAAAAGCTTTGAGATTTGATGAAGACTTTTTGAAGAACAGTTTGAGATCTTGCAAATTTATTCATGGGAGGGTAGATTTGTATAGGCATTTTGGCATTTGATAATTTGAATTTTTTATGTATGTACCGGCATAGACATAGGGGAGATTTGTAAGGACATATTTTTATAAGTCTATTATCAATTTAGTATGTCATATACCGCTACACCGCCAAAGAGCATTCAAGAACATTCCAGCATCAAAGAAGGATCTGAATATCAAGTTCTTCATCAAAAATACTCCGCAAAGTTTACTTTGGTAATTTTATATTTTTAAATACCTTAACTTTCCACTTAGAGCTTTTAGAATATTTTTACAAAATACTTTCTAAATGTTGGAGCGGACTTTTTTGTCAAAATTTGAGAATGAGTATTTTTTCTAAGTATTGGAGCGGACATTAAAATAATAATTTTTTGACACAACAGTCGTTCAAACGACATAGCACTGTCGTTCGAACGAGATAAGTATGTCACACGATCTCGTTCGAGCGACACGTGTCCTTCATTTGAGCGACATGCTTATCTCGTTCGAACGAGCTCTAATACTGAGGCGGTGCGTTTTCTTATAAATACTCATTAAATGGTTTCGTTTTCATGAACAAGTCCCAACGTTTTGAAAGACAGAAAACTATGAAAGTGCAGAATCCTTTTGACTTCTTCTTTTAGGGTTTAATCCATTTTTGTTTACAATTCACAAAAAATCCCATATGCTTTGGTGAATTGTTTTGGTGTTCAAGAACACACTTTGCTGTGGTTTATTCTTTGTGGGGAGTGTAATACCCCGTACTTTTATGCATAATTACTTTTATGGGAAAATGGGGATTAATTAAATTAAAGGGAGAAAATTTAAATGTAAATTAATCCGATTTTATGATAATAATCACTAGCGGGATGAGATTTAGTCATTATTGAAATAATAGTATGGCCGGGAATGTGATACGCGGCAGTTATGTTATAAATAATTGGGAGGCGTATGAGTCGCGTTATTTGTATATATTTGGGAGGTCAAAAGATAATTTATTTGTGTATATCTCGGACGACTATTTTGAGTACACCAGAGTGTCCGAAAGGGTTAAAATAGTCAAAAAAAAACTATTCAGGTATTTTATTTGGAGTTTGGGGTATTTTAACCCAAAACGACACCCCGAAGGGGTATTTTGGTCTTTAGGAATTTTAGAGTAATTAAATGGACGAAAAATGGGTTTAATTAAAAGGCATTTTGGGTTAGTGGCCGTCAGTTTCAACCTACGTAAGAAGAGAGGAAAAGAGAGAGACAACCAAGGAAGAAGAAGGAGACTCCATTAGAGCCTTAGCCAAGAACTCAACCTTTCACAACAAAAAGTACACCAGCGCGTAGATCGTGTAGGAGGATCGTTCCTATACCAACATCAACCCGTGAATCAAAATTTCATTTTTAAGGAAAGTGATTATCTTGCTCTTCTCTTAGCAATTATTACTCATGTTAACATATGTTGGGATTTTTAGAACAATAAATACCAAATTGGGTTTACCTATGTTGAGATCGTTTAGGAAATTTAGAAAATCTGATGGGGATTTGCATGTAGAGGATTTTCCCCTTAATAGGAATGAGAAATTTGGTGAATTCGATGTTAATCATGAAATAAAAATGGAGTTTTTATAGACAAATAATTATGGGTTCGTGTTAATATGGTTTATGGCAAATTTTGGGAATTTATTGAAATTGTATGATGATTAGAAGGATTTGAGCCCAAAACTATCCTAAGAAGGGTTCTAGGGGGACTTAAAGTAGTTTGGAAACCTGATATTTGGGTTGAAATGAATTTAGGTTGAGATTTGAGTGAAGAAAATCTAGAAAAATGGACTTTAGAGATGAACTGGGCGACTTCGGAAATTTCGTTAGAAGTCCAGACCAGGTCGTTCGAACGACCTCGTTCGAATGAGACTTCTAACGAGATTCGAGTAGCCCTTCTAACGAGTTTGGTGGTTCGTTCGAAGTACCTTTGTTCGAATGACCTCGTTCGAACGAGATTTCTGGGTCTTCTAATGAGATTCCCGAATGACCCTTTTTAGGATGATTTTTGTTCAAACTTTTTGTAGGCTTATTTATGTGAGTATTAAACGAGTATGATCGTTGAATGACTTATATTAATAATTAATAGTGAGAGAAGAATATGTCGAGCCTCGGAAGGTATAAAATCCATAGAATTAAGGAGGTGCGGAAATACAAGGTAGAGTACACACGAATAAAGTACGGGTTATAATAAGAGATATAATATATGTGCTACAAACCCTAGACTGTGGGAAAGCTAATGATTTTATATAAGTTGTGTGTATGCTTATTGATTAAAGTATTATGTGTATGACATACCTAGCCACTGGCTATCGAATGGAGGTTAATGTGTTGTGGACGACCGAATCCTGTGTGCCTTCGGGGGATTTAGAGTCGTACCACTAGAGCATGGAATCTAGGTATGGGCTATCAGTGAGAACGATAGTGATGACGGTCGTATGGGTGCATAGGTATGTGTGTAGGCCATCGGCTTGGGACTATGTTCGCCTCCAATAGTTGTTTATGTTTTATTGGTTCTCGAGATATTGAACCTGTTGTCCTCTATGCGTGAGCTTTGCAAATGGACTAGATAGCCGAGTATGCGTAGCACCAATGGTTTCTCAACCAAGGGTGAATATTGCTATATTTATATAATTTAGTATGAATACATTAGGTGAATAATGTGTGTATACCGAAAATCATGTTTGGTGTCTTATGTTGTTGACGCTATTTTTATATGTATACATATGGTACTATCAGTTGGGCATTTAGAAGAATACGAGAATAAACTAAAGAAATCCTAATTGCTATATCGAAATCATAAGTACGTCAGTTTTGAGTTATTTAGGGAGACTTTCAAACATCATATTATACACTTAGTAGTCAGTCAGGGTATCATGACTAGTATGGGTAGTTAGGCTCGTTAGACGTGCACACTAGATCGAGAGGTGAGTATCTCAAGTGAGTACGCTAAGTTAACATGATTAATAATTGTGCTAATTGAATCAATTTAATCACTTGATATTTTACACTGTTTTTAACTCGGGCTCTTACCCGTTTTTTTGTATATCTTTCTATTTCTCCATTATTTTAGGTGCCCAGCCATAGGGACACTAGCCTTAGGAGAATCTTTTCAGTTGCCGTGTTGTAGCTGCTGTGGAAGATGCAGGATTATTTCTAGTAGATAACTCATCTCATTCTTTCCTTTTCAGTTATCCATTATGTTGGACATGTCGCCCTTAGTTATGTTTACTTTCAGAGATTTAGTCGTTTTAAATTCTCCCTTAGATTTGGTTTCTTTTATTGGATTTATTGTATGGGATTGTACCTGGAGATGTTTACTCCAGACATTTATTTTACTGCAGTTAGACTTTACTTATGTTACTGTGATTCATGGTATTTATTGGTATTCTTTTGTTAATAGTTAATGACAAAATAAAATTTGGACATCACCCTTTTTAAATATTAGGTGGTTAGTTTTATTAAATAAAAATTAAGTTTTCGACAGTGATGCATTATTTGAACCAACTTGATATTCTGAAATTGAATAATTAAGGACTGATTACCCGGTAATTAATTAGGCGGGGTGTCACAGGTGGTATCAGAGCATCGGGTTCTAGTTTCCTTAGCATCTGTATGGCTTATTATGTTTCCATGTAGCGTCCTTTGATGTAGTGCCCTATATTTTAGGATTGTTGTACTCTTCATACGTTTTACATTTTTCAGCTAATTTTAGAATATAACTGTAGACTTATGAAACTTTTCTCTCCTTTCAGATGCCTCCAAAACATGCACAAAGAGTTCCCAGGTAATCCCAGTCAGAGTCTCAGCCTGAACGTGCTCAGGGTATGATGAATGCCGCTAAAGTGGCATCCATTGTAGCTCAGGCGGTCAATGCTGCTTTGGCCGTAGTGCAACAGGCACCACCTCAGGCATCGGTGGTGGCTCGAGTTCAGGCCCAAGTTTTCCTATCTTCTTGGGAGCCTGTTAGGGATGCCTTCAATAAGGCGCATTCTTCGGAGTTTTCAGGGAGCTCCGATGTAGTCGTAGGGAGCCAATGGAAAAAGGACGTCCAAAGGCATTTGAGGATGCACGAGTGCACGGAAGTACAGAGTAAGATTTTGGCCACGTTCAAACTAATGGGGGCAGCACTACAGTGGTGGGAGTCCATCACCACCGCTGAGGAGAGAGACACACTCAGTATTCGAGACTTTTGGGTGCGGTTCGACCGCAAGTATTTTCTTTCGGCTGTCCAGACAGAGATGAGTAGAAAGTTAGGAATTCTGAAGCAGGAGGGAAGGACTGTGGCAGAATACGAGGCATAGTTTACTAATTTGCTTAACATTGTGCCGAGTGATATTTCGATCGAAGAGAAAAAGATTCAGCGCTTCATGGATGGGTTGACATGGAGGATCCGCCAGCATTTAATAGGCAATCTCTCCCTGGCCATCTATTCAGATGTGGTTAACGCAGCACTACTCCACTACCACGACCACCGCTTTCACTTATCCGAGGTTAAGAAGGTGGGAGAGCCCAGCTAGCAGGGAAGGGCAGGAGGAAATGGTGTCGGTGGGGCACAGACAGTTCAGGGCCAACATAGGCACAGTGATCAAGGTTCCCAACAAGGGGATCCTAAGAGGTTCAGGTCAGGAGGTTTTAAACATGGGCAGGAAGGCTTTCGACATTGCCATCAGGGCCATCAGCAGTTCCAACAAGGCCAAAATAGCCAAGGGAGGGGTGGTAACGGCCATCAGGGCCGGGGATAGTAGCAGGGACAGAGGGGAGGACCTTTTCCAGGGAGATGTTTCACGTGTGGCAATACTGACCACAAACACCAGGACTGCCCTTAAAAGGGTAGGGGCCAGCACCAGCAGTAGGGTGTTCATCAGGAACCCCAGAGACCGTTATTTCTCGCAGCCCTCCCAGCACCTCCACAGATGGTAGCATTGCCACCCATTCCACCCGGCCCAGTTCAGCAAGGGCAGCTTCAGTATGGGCGAGTTTACAATCTGCACCAGCCCACAGTCTCGCAGGACCCACCAGCGATTAAGGGTATGTTTTCTATCCAGGGGACTTTGGGGGCCATTTTATTTGACACGGGAGACACACACTGTTTTATTACCACGGGGTTTATGCATACTACGGGGTTATTTGATACAGCAGAGGGTACGGCCACTTGTGTGTATTCGCCTTTGAGTAGGGGCTCCATTATTTCTTTTATTTGTCGAGGAGTAGGTATAGAGATTGGGAGGTTTATCTTACCCGCTGACATACTCGTATTATAAATGCCCGAGTACGACGCGATTGTGGGTATGGATTGGCTTGTCAGGTATAGGTCCATGATTGACTGTTATAGTAAGAGTATAGTTTTTGGCAAACCTGGGCAGGAGATGTTCCTGGTTTTTGAGAGTTTGCCGATGTGTTCCAGGAGATTTTGAGGTTACCACCGAGTAGAGAGATAGACTTCGTCATTGATTTAGCGCCAGATACTCGACCGATAGCACGCGCACCTTATCGTATGGCTCCAGCAGAGATGAGGGAGTTGCGTGATCAGATTGAGCAGTTGTTAGGGCAGGGGTTTATCCGTCAGAGTACTTCTCCATGGGGTGCTCTCGTATTATTTGTTAATAAGAGGGATGGATCGTTGCGGTTATTTTTTTATTATTGAGAATTGAATAAAGTCACGATACGTAACAAATATCCGTTGCCTCGAATCGATGACTTATCAGACCAGTTGAGAGGAGCGACTTTCTTCTCAAAGATTTAAACGAGATCGGGGTACCATCAGCTACGTATCAAGGAACATGACGTGTCAAATACTACTTTTCTAATGAGATATGGTTCCTATGAATTCAGGGTTATGCCCTTCGGGCTAACCAACGCCCCAGACGTGTTCATGGACTCGATGAACAGGGTATTTAGAGAGTTCTTGGACCAGTTTGTCATCGTATTCATAGATGACATTCTGGTTTACTCACAGACTAAGGAGGACCATGCCGAGCACTTGAGGCAAGTTTTACAAACACTGCGCCAGCATCAGTTGTACGTAAAATACGAGAAATGTGGGTTTTGGCTAAAGGAGGTACAGTTTTGGGGGCATATCATCTCCGATAAAGGGATATCTGTGGATCCAGGGAAGGTGTCAGCGGTGAGGGAGTGGGGAGAGCCCACGACACCGACCGAGATACGCAGTTTCTTGGGTTTGGCCGGATACTACAGGAGGTTCATTCGAGGGTTTTTAAAGATAGAGGGCCCGTTAACGCACTTGACTCGCAAAGGGGTGCCATTTATCTGGAGTGACGCTTGTCCGTTAGCCTTCGATGAGTTGAAAGATAAGTTAACTTCAGCACTAGTGTTAGCATTACCCAGGCTAGGAGTGGAGTATCTAGTCTACACTAATGCGTCCTTATTAGGACTTGGAGGGGTGCTTCAGCAGGAAGATCAAGCTATAGATTATGCCTCCCTTAAGCTTAAGCCTCACGAGAGGAATTACCCCACCCATGAATTGGATTTAGCAGAAGTCGTGTTCGCACTTCAGATTTGGAGACACTACCTCCTAGGGGAGAAATTTCGGTTGTTTACGGACCATAAATCACTACAATACCTCTTCACGCAAAAGGAATTAAATGCACGTCAATGTCGGTGGATTGAGTTGTGAAGGATTATCAATTTGATATCCAATATCACTCGGGGAAGGCTAACGTGGTAGCAGACGCGTTGAGCCGTAGGCCAGTTGGTGAGGTGGTCGAGGTGCGAAAAGCGAAATGGAATGAGTTAGGGAACCAGGATGCATTGGCTCGATCATCTATGTCTGCAATGACGATTACGCCCCAGATTATTACTGGAGTAGTACAGGCTCAGGCAGATGATATGTTCTGCCAAAGTCAGATAGTGAAGCTTCTAGTCGAGGGGGCTGAGTCTTACACCGTGGGTTCAAATAGGGGCCTACGTTTTAATGGGAGATTGGTTATTCCTGAGGGTGAAGATCTGCGGCACAAGGTGATGATAGAGTCGCACGGTTCCCGATTTGCAGTGCATCCCGATGGGGATAAGATGTACCAGGACATGCGCAGATAGTACTGGTGGAGCGGAATGAAGAAAGATATTACCGAGTTCGTCTTAAAATGTGCCACTTGTCAGCTGGTAAAGTTGGACCATCAGAGACCGGCGGGACTTTTACAGTCATTAGAGGTTCCTATGTGGAAATGGGAGAGCATTTCCATGGATTTCACCACGGAATTACCTACATCGCAGAGGGGTCACGATTCGATATGGGTGATAGTGGATCGGCTGACCAAGGTAACCACTTTCTGCCAGCCAAGACAAACTACACCGCGGGACAGTACGCCCAGTTATTCATAGCAGAGATAGTTAGACTCCACGGAGT
The DNA here is from genome assembly GCA_949130495.1 of Sambucus nigra. Lineage (NCBI taxonomy): Eukaryota > Viridiplantae > Streptophyta > Magnoliopsida > Dipsacales > Adoxaceae > Sambucus > Sambucus nigra. The sequence goes on along the minus strand of OX422211.1, from coordinate 181,163,521 downwards.
GCCTCTCAATATCGTGTCTGACAGAGACAAGGTATTCGTTTCTCATTTTTGGGAGTGTTTTCAGGAGGCATTGGGTACGGAGTTGCGGCTCAGCACAACCTATCACCCGCAGACGGATGGTCAGATAGAGCGAACGAACCAGATGTTGGAGGACATGTTACGGATGTGCATCATTGATTTTGGCGGAGGTTGGGAGCAGTATCTTCCACTGGTGGAGTTTGCCTATAACAACTCCTACCAGTTTACTATCGGCATGGCTCCATTTAAAGCCCTATACGATAGACCGTGTCGTTCACCAGCATGTTAGCTAGAGGTGGGGGATAACAAGTTACTAGGTCCGGAGGTAATTCAGGATACTTCGGCAGGGATAGAGTTGATACAGATACGTATTCGAGTTGCTCAGGACCGGCAGAAGCGTTATGCTGATGCAAAACGCTGTTTTTGAGAGTTCAAAATTGGGGATCAGGTATTACTTTGGGTGTCTCCTATGAAGGGAGTAATGCATTTTGGGAAGAAGATAAAGTTGGCACCTAGGTATGTAGGGCCATTCCCCATCATCGAGAGAATTGGGCGAGTTGCTTATAGACTTAGGTTACCGGAGCACTTTCATAGAGTTCATGACGTGTTTCATATCTCTTCGCTGAGGAGATTTCTTTAAGATGATTTGGACCATACTCATATTGCATTGGAGGAGATAGACTTATAGCCTAATAGTTCATACGAGGAGGGGTCGGTTGCTATCTTAGACCGTAGCGAGAGGAAGTTGAGGTCGAAAGTAGTACCACTAATACGTGTCCAATGGCGACACCACAATATTGAGGAATCAACTTGGGAGCGCGAGGATGACATGCGTGAATGTTATCCAGAGCTATTCTTGCCAGGTATATATATATATATCCTTTTTCGAAATTAAGGACTGATCACCCGGTAATTAATTAGGAGGGGTGTCACAGGGAGAACTCTACAATCGGAGAGTTGTGTGCTATTGTGGAGGGAGTCCTTATAAAGTTCACACTTGTGGAGAAGTCATTTTCTTCTTCATTGCTGACCATCTGGAGTTCTTGCGGGATATTCCAGCCGACGATATTTCTAGCCGTTGCTTTGAAGGTTTGACGAAGACACCGTGCGTTACACTTGTGGGAGATTATCAGGCTATATATAAGTCAATGGTCTTGTGAATTCTTTAAAGTTCTAGAAATAAAAAGGTTTTGCCTTTCGGGAAGTTTTCCTGAATGATGATGCTAGAATCTAGCATCACTAGATAAGTGATGATGAGCTCAAACTGTAAACACGATAGCAGCCATAGATGTATAAGTGTGTAAGTGTGTAGAAGGAGATGAGTATAAGAGGAATAAGTCAATGATGTATAGTGTTTCAGCTAATTAGGCCTACATCCACTCTGAGTGTGTGATCCACTAAGTATGGGAACTAATGGCCTTGGGTACAATGCACATAAGCTCCCTCTCTCTCTACTGTGTGTCCCAGAAGAGTTTTTGCTAGGGTTACGATTTATTGATCTATCCCCTTGTAGGGTTGTAGGTGACAAGTATATATAGGTCTTGGGTGGTGTAGTGTACCCCCCAAGCATGCATGGTGCATGTGAATGATGATCTAGCCAACCTCCTGTTGACACCTGTAGATGCCAGTTGATGACATTATATTCCCTCACGTGAGGGGGTGATATTGTTATAATGGTCTTCCACGTTCCATGTAAACCTCACGCGTACTGTTCCACACGTCTCCCAAACCACGCGTTGTGATGATGTCACCCTCGGCCTATGGCATGAGGCCGAGGGCCAAGTTCCCTCTGGCAGTGAGTCTGGCCTAATTTAGGCCTCGTACTATCGTACCCTCAAAGGGTCATCTGGATCATGATGAGGGGTCGGCCCTTGAAGGATCGTCTGGATCATGATGAGGGGTCGTTCCCTTGAAGGGTCATCTGGGCCTGATGGAGGGTCGGCCCCCTCGAGGGTCGTCTGGGCCTGATGGAGGGTCGGCTCCTTGGAGGGTCGTCTGAGCCTGATCAGGGGTCAGCACCCTGGAGGGTCATCTGGGCCTGATGAAGGGTCAGCCCCTAGAGGTTCGTCTGGGCCTGATGGAGGGTCGGCCCCTTGGAGGGTCGTCTGAGTCTGATGAGGGGTCGTGAGGTCACCTTGGGTTTATCTTGGTGGAGGGCTCCCTCGGCCTGGCCGAGGATATATATGGGTATATCAATCACCCCCAGCCCTTAGCCGTAGATGTTGTTGAGATGGTTGAGGGAAAGTGTTGTAGTTGATATGGGTGTATGATCAGTTAGGTGAGTGACACCTATCAAGCTGATATGACACCTAGGCAAATATCCATTGTCGTTTCAGTTTCCAAGGCATGGCGGCTGCACACTTGGCATGGGACAATGTGCCCTAATGATGCCCTCCTCGTGGGCTGTGTTTTGCCTTGGTTAATGGGCCCACTCATTACTAAGGTATTTAAACAATTTTTGAAGTTTTATTCCTCTTCTTCTTCTTTCTTCGCGCCTGAACTCTCTCTCTCTAGCTTCTCGCCAGCTTTCTAGCCATTTCTGCAATTTCAACGTTTTGAGTTTGGCAGCCCTGCTATTTCTTCTCAGGTAACCCCTTTTCCCTCTTTACCTTCATTTTTGTTTGCTTTCTTATTTTAGGCTGGTAGGGTTAGATTTTCCTTAGGCTGTTTCATAACTTTTCTGGCGTATTCTCCGGTGGCCTGTTCTTGAATGTTCTTGATAAAAACCCTTTAATTCTTTGGTTTTGATCGAAAAGTCCAACCAGGTCAATTGTGAGATTATTTGTAATTGGCTTAGCCAAATTCTTCTAAGTGTAGGGTCTTCCCCTTAATGCTTAGGAGGCTTTACAGTTTAGCTGAGGAGTTTCCATCCCTGAGAGAGAAGTTCTTCGTAGGTATTAGGCGAATAGAGGAAGAGGAGGAGAGGAGACGAGGGGCCGACCCTAATTGGGTACGATCCATTTTTCCCATTCCTCTTGCCACAATAAAGCCATTTGAGCCATCTAAGTCTTGTGGGTCGTCCTGTCGTCCAGCCGAGAGGCATTCAGGAGAGATGGATAAGAGAGCGTCGTCACCCACTGGCACTGGGACTTCTGGGAGGAGAGAGACGTCTGATCTAAGCCCAGGCTGAGGGTGTGGTCCCTTCCAAGGCTGTCCCTGTGACAACTTTATCCCCCCACGCTTTCCAGATGGTTTTCCCTCATGGGCCTCTGCCAGGTGATGAGGCCGGGGCCGAGGGAGAGGGGACTGGGGATGATGGTGAGGACTCAGATGTTGACCCAGTTGACACCTCCCATACCTCTTCCTATATTTTCTCAGTCAGGGATTGTGACCTCTTGCTTTGGAGGCATGCATTTGGTGTGCCCCCCAACATAAGTATGAGGGTCCCCTCTGAGTCTGAGAGGGTCTTTGAGGGTGAAGAGGGAGAGGTCGCAGTATACGAACAGATGTTTAAGGTCGGTACACCCTGTCGTTGTAAATATCTTATCAGCCCTCGGCGTTGCCCCTTCTCAACTTCCTCCCAACTCTTGGAGGACGATCCTTGGCTACGTCTCCCTATGGAAGAATGCTTCACTGATGAGCCTTCCTTCGACGTGTTTTTGGACTGTTATAACATCACTTCCTCATCCAAATAGCATGGGTACTATCACCTGGGGGCGAGGAGGTCTGATAAAAAACTTCTCCACATGGCACAAACCTCTAACCACGATTGGAAGAAGAGATTATTCTTCGTCTCTGGAGAATGGGAGTTTTTTGCCGAGGCTCAACCTTTGGTCGATGGTCCGAGGGTCCCAAGAAGATGGTCTAACCCCTCGATGATGGCCAGGTCAGATCCCAGACTTAGTCTAGATGAGAAAGACATAGTTGAGTATCTGAGAGAACGAGGGAAAGGGGGTGAACTCGCAAAATTTGAAGATCTGATGACCCCTCGGTTCCTCAAGGAAGCTGGTCTAAGGGTCGGCCCCCTGACAGAGCTATGTGAGTTATATTACTTTTTACCCAATCTTTGGTATTTTCAAGTGTTTCATCTTTGCCTCTGCATTTTTCTGACGTGTCGTTTTCTTTTCAGGTCGTCCTGCAGGTATATCTGACCATCTTTGGGAAATGACTTCCCCTAGCTTACTATCTGGTCTGGGCAAGAAGAAAGGCAAGGAGCCTCAGCAAGCTCCGAGGAAGACAAAGACCGTGGGGCCGACGCATCTTGAGCCGACCTCCGACAGGCAAAAGAGGAAAGAGCCAGAAGTCCCCGTTGACCCTCGGCCAGATTCTAGGACGAGGGCAAGGGTGGAGGTGTCTTAGGGGACCGCCTCTTCTTCCAGTATGGGGGCCTTCTGATCCCAAAACTTGGCATTTTTGAAGGACGAGTCGTCTTCTCTGATTTCCAACCTGAGGGCGTCCAAGGCATCTATGTTTTCTCCCCCCTCGACTGTCTACTATAAGTTTTTTCCAAGATGCCCCCGGCGAAGGTGTATGACTATGGTCTGCACACTCTGGCTCAAGTACTTGTTCATAATTGAATTTTTCACCAACTGTTTCCTCGGCCTCTTAACAACTATTTATCATTTTTCTGTGCAGTCTGTCTATGCCTTTATTTCGGCCACCAAGTGGATGGCTGAAAATCAACAAAAATTTCATGAGGCCGAGAGGGCAATTCAGCACGAGGCTGATCTGCAGACAGAGCTGGAGACTGCAAAGGCTGAACTGGAGAGTACCAGGACCGAACAAGCCAGGGTCTTGGATGAGCTGACAAGGCAGTATGATGCAGACTTGCAGGCCAATGACGAGCTTATAAAAGAGAAGGACGAGGCCTTGATCAACTTGAGGGTTCAGTTCAAGACCGATCTTGAGGTGACTGTGAAGAAAGCCGAGGTCGATGCTGTGGAGGCCTACAAACTCTCGGATGAGTTTCAAGGCTTCTGTCTTGAATGCTTAGAGGGGGGGATTAGGACAGCCTGCCGGTGGGTCATCCTTAAGTTTGCTGACGCAGTGTCTTCTGTCCGCCCCTGTATCGAAGCAGTCCAGCTGGACGACCCCCTAATTGCTGAGGCTTTGGCACAGGTGGAGTCTCAAATGCACGTCGAGGGTATCGGCACGTCTGACGATCAGCCTGTCATGGACGTTTAGGAGACTTCTCTTATCGATGTTAAGTCCCTACCCTCTGATGCTGCTCAATAGGGTGCCTGTTTGTAGCCAATACCCTCTTTATGTACCCCATGAATGTACTTTATTTTTTTAGGACACTTTTGTAATATTTCATTTATAATATCATCTCTCTTGTTGTCTTCCATACTCGTCTCTTGTGTCATTTGTATTGTGAATTTTTATATTAATAACATCACTAACCCCACCCTCGCCTTTCTTGAGCGCAAAGGTGGGGTCGTCCCCACCATTGACCCTCATTATAGCCGAGGGTTGGTTTTACCAATTTAATGGTTTTCAAGTCCTCCCTCGTCTTTCTTAAGGGCAAAGGTGGGGTCGTCCCCACCATTGACCCTCATTATAGCCGAGGGTTGGTATTAAAAGATGATCCCAATCTTACTAGAACTGACAAACGCAAGATGAGGGGAAACACTGATATTTCTCATTTCTCATTATCATTACAAGTGTTCTATAGGAGCAACACCCATTACAATTGTGGTCCAATAGGACATTACAACACTACTGATGGTACCTCTTCAAATGATCTGCACTCCAGGGGTTGGAAAAGGGTTCCCCCTCTAGGTTTTCTAGCCTATAGGTCACAGGGACAACTTCATCAATGACACTATACGGGCCATGCCAATTTGGATGGAACTTGTTGGGCTTCTGCCATGTAAGGACATTTTTGTCCAACATACGTGTATATGTCATTAGCCGTAACATCGTTGCAAAGATTCAAAGTCCATTCATCATCAACGGAATCCGAAGATCAAAAGAAAGGAAGAATTCAGAAATCCAGTCAGCCGGACCGATCCGCCTTTATATAAAAAGAACCGATCCGCCTAATACCGGACCGGACCGCCTTGCACTTTGAAGCCAGTGTGCCCCAAACCGAATGCGAACCGAATCAGCTTCAATTTAAAAGAACCGGTCCGCTATCGAACCGATCCGCCTAAGGCCCGGACCGGTCCGCCCTGGATAGAATTTCCCAGATCGTGTATCAGATTTTCTCGGGCAAAGAGTTCCTATTTAATCCCACTACGGGGAAGTGGTTTGATAAGACTTCCACATGATTTTCTGAGTTCCATAACTCTTAAGTCTTCATGGTATTTGAGTCCATTGATTCATACCCTTGATTCACACAAATTCCATACATTTGTGAGTCACTTTTGGTAACCCAAGAACACCATTGTTGTTGTTCAACCCTTGTGAAGTGGACCTCTCCTTCCTCTTCATTGCAGGCCTACTGGACAGGGATAGTTCCAGCCGCCAACCCTACTGGAAAGGGATATTCCAGTCGCGACTACAGAATCCGATGCCTGCAGGTAATTCTTAGTCAAAAACTTGTATTTCAGTGTAACCCGATTGTAAGCCGTTTCTCTTACAAATTATAGTGAATATACAAATGGTTTTGCCCCTGTGGGGGATTTTTCCTTAACTCTGTGTGTTGAATAATTCTTGCATGATTTCATATTGTTTCTATCACACCTAGTTGCATGCTTAGGGTTAATTTGGGTTAAAAATGGTATTTATTATATTATTTCTTAATTGAACGCAAGCGCCAACTCTTTCAAATTGGTATCAGAGCAGGTTACGCCATTCTATCGCGTATTCCTTACTTCCGCAAAATTTTTCTAAAGATATCAATTTCTGAAATAAATTGATTTTTGAAAAGAGCGTATTCAAATGGAGAAGTCATATTATAAAATGCCTATTTTTGACGGGACAAATTATGCTTATTGGAAAGCCCGTATGAGGTCGGCTTTAAAAGCCATAGATGAACGTGTTTAGATTTTGGTTGAACGAGGGTGGACTCCTCCCACCGTGACTGTTGATAATGCGACCAACTTGAAACCTGACATTTCTTGGACTGATGAAGAATTTAAATGGTCTTCTTTTAATTCTAAGGGTCTAAGCGCTATTTCTGGGTCTGTCACACCTGATGAGTTCAAACGCATAATGACGTGCACCACGTCAAAGGAGGCATGGGATGTTTTGCAACTTACCCATGAAGGAACAAATGCTGTTAAAGAGTCAAAATTGCAAAATTTAACGACTCAATTTGAAACCATCACCATGCATGAAAATGAATGTTTTGATGAATTTTATGCTAGGCTTTCTAACATTGTTAATACTAGCTATAATCTTGGTGAACATATTCCAAATGCTAGAGTTTTTAAAAAGATTCTTCGTTCCCTTCCCAAGCGTTTTATACCTAAAGTCACTGTGCTAAATTCCTTGGGTAATTTAAATACACTAAAATTCGAAGAACTGGTAGGAGATTTACAAACTTATGAAATAGACATGTTTCCTAAATCTGCCAAGCCAAAAGATAAGGGAATTGCCCTTAAAGCCCAAGAGAGAAAAAGTGAGGGGTCGGCAAGAAAGAGAGTCGAGTCATCTAGAAAGATAGAAACTTCTGATTCTGAATGTGAGTTTGACATAGATGATTTGGCCCTATTTGCTAAAAACTTCAAGAAAATTCTGAAATTTAAGAAAAATGGGAATGTCAAAGATAAAAAGAATTTTCAGAAAAATAAGTTTGAAAAGAAAGATTTCAAAGAACCCCCTAGAGACAGTGAGAGGTGTTTTGAGTGCGACGGTAAGGGACACAGAGCGTTTGAGTGTGCCACTTGTCTGAATAGGGAAAAGGGTAAAGCTGTCCTAAATGGTACCCTTAGTGACGACAGTGAGGTCGAGTCGGTGGACTCGGGAGATGAGTCACCGCATGAGCGTAACTTCACCGCGTTCATGGCTAGTCATGTGAGTACTCCTAGTGCATCTCACGACGTTGAGGATGCTACTTCACAGGGACACCTCGACAGCGAGAGCGAAGAGAGTGAGGGAGAGGAGGAAGGTAGTGAGGACGAGAGTAACCTTCAACGCGCCTACGCCGAGTTATATAATGAGTCTTTCAAAACTAAAAAACGTAACAAGGCGTTAGTTCTTAGAATCACCGCGTTAGAAGAAGAGTTAGAAGAGACGAGAGAGAGAGAGTCCTCCACCTGCACCGCCATGAGAGAAAGAGAGTCTGCCTGGGTTAGTAAAGAAAATTTACTTAGAGAGGGAGAGAGCAGTTTTGAGAAAGAGAAAGCGGACTTGACTAAACAAGTGGCTAGTCTTACGAGTGAGCTCCATTCCTCCCTAGAGACTCGGAAGAAACTTGAAGCACTTGTTGCCCAGCTTACTCATGACCTTGAGAGAGCTCGGAAAGTCAAGGTACAAATCGAGGACAGATCTGGGAAGATGGGAAAGATGCTCCACGGTCCCGCTTTAGGTTTTAGTGACAGGCAAGGAATAGGTTTTGATGGTGCCTCCATATCCCAAATTGCACCCGGACCAATTCCTGAGTTTACTACGACTCCTTATGGCCGTCATCAAAAACCAAGAAGGAGAGTTCGACCAAGAAAAGCAATCCAAGGTCCTCCTAATAATGTGCCCTTTTGCTCCCATTGCAAAAGAAACGGACACCTTAGGGATGATTGCTATAAGTTGGGTCGGACACGACATACGTTTGCTCCACCACATCAGACTGATGAGTTTGCCAGTCTGAGAGAGCGTGTTGAGTTTCTAGCCGCCACATCACAGAGTTTGATGGAGGAATTCCGACGAATAACCTTACCATCAATGAATGCGCCCCGCATTCCGGCTAAAACCAACAACAACAAGGGAATACAAAAAGGTACCTACTCTTGGGTTCCTAAGAAAGAGAAAAAGGCCCTTGTTGTCCATGTCGCTCTCAAAGCCCATAATACCTCACAGTGGTATTTTGACAGTGGATGCTCCAGACACATGACAGGTGATGTCTCATATTTTACCCATCTTGAGGATTATAATGACGGGAGAGTCACCTTTGGAGATGGCAGCAAATCTAGCATAGTAGGACGAGGTACAGTAGAGTTACCAGGATTTCCAAAGCTAGAGAACGTGCTGTACGTCAAAGGTTTGAAAGCAAACCTTCTTAGCATCAGCCAGCTGTGCGACGATGACTTTGCAGTGAAGTTTGACCAGAAAGCTTGTAAGGTCTATAATCAAGCCGGTAAACTTTTAGTGCAAGGGGTGAGGATAGAGGATAACTGCTATGGGACTGAGCCCACATCCTCACTTGTTTGCAACAGCACCACGATCACTCCTATGGATCTGTGGCACCAATGTCTAGGTCATGTGAACGTTAGAGACTTATCTCGTTTAGTCAAAAAGGACCTAGTACGTGGCTTACCATCATTTGGAAAGCCAACTTCCATGATTTGTAGACCCTGTCAGTTGGGAAAACAAATTCGTAGCCCTCATAGGAAGTTGAATTCCATTACCACCTCCCGTGTTCTTGAGTTGATTCACATGGATCTTATGGGTCCTACTCACACGGAGAGTCTCAGTGGTAAGAGATACATTCTCGTGATGGTAGACGATTTCTCTAGATACTCTATTGTAGGTTTTCTAAGAGAGAAATCTGATGCGGTAGAGTTCTTAACGACCAAGTGCCGTGTCCTACAAAATCAACACGGGGTCACTATTAACAGGATGCGTAGTGATGATGGCACTGAATTTACTGAAGCAAAAGTAGATCTTTACTGTGATAGCATTGGGATCAAACATGAGTTTTTTGCTGTGAGAACTCCTCCGCAAAATGGGATTGTTGAGAGAAAGAATAGAACGATCCAAGAAATGGCTAGATCAATGCTTCAAGGTCGTAAGGTCTCTAGGAGATTTTGGGCAGAGGCAGTGTCTACTGCATGCCACACGGTGAATAGGGTCTATCTGCGTCCACACACACTTAAGATGCCTTATGAATTGTGGACAGGCAAGAAACCCAACCTGGAATATTTCCGTGTCTTTGGGAGTAAATGCAACATCCTACGGGATAGAGAGCAATTAGGAAAGTTTGACTCCCGGAGTGACGAGGGAATATTTCTAGGATATTCATCGAACAGTAGAGCATACCGGGTTTTTAACCTGAAGAGCTCTAAGGTTATGGAATCAATAAACGTCACCGTGCAAGATGATGAACCCCCGACGGTTATTGATCCCAACCTTCAGTGTGAGGATGAGGACTGTTCTGATAGTGATTTTCCTGTTCCTCTCCCACACTCTGTGGACCCTATTCCTGTGTTAGGGGATACACCTGCTTGGGTTCGCAAGAGTCATGATCCTTCAGCCATTGTTGGCGATCCCACTCTAGGGGTCAAGACTCGTGCTCAACTAGAGAACGTTGTTAGTCATCATTGCTACACGTCCAAAGTCGAGCCCAAGAACCACAAAGAAGCACTCAAAGATGAACACTGGGTATCTGCTATGCAGGATGAGTTGCTTCAGTTTAAGAAGAACAATGTCTGGGAACTTGTCCCCCGACCTAGTGATACTAATGTTATTGGTACCCGGTGGATTTTCAAGAATAAAATGGATGAAAATGGTACCATAACCAGAAACAAGGCTAGGTTGGTCGCTCAAGGCTACACACAGATAGAGGGTGTAGACTTTGGGGAGACATTTGCTCCTGTTGTGAGGCTTGAGTCCATCCGGTTACTACTCGCCATTGCATGTCATCTGCACTTCAAGTTATATCAGATGGATGTCAAGAGTGCCTTTCTGAATGGCATTCTACAGGAGGAGGTTTATGTGGAACAACCAAAAGGGTTTGAAGACCCTCAGCACCCTGAGCACGTCTACTATCTGAGGAAAGCCTTGTATGGTTTGAAGCAAGCACCCCGTGCTTGGTACGAGAGGATTACTTCCTATCTCTTAGCTCGTGGCTTCAAGAGAGGGGGAGTAGATATGACGTTGTTCGTCAGGAGAGATGACGGTGCTATTTTGGTTGCCCAGGTCTATGTGGACGACATAGTCTTTGGATCCACATGCTCCCAGCATGCTCACCACTTTGAGGAGGAGATGAAAAGTGAGTTTGAGATGAGCATGGTTGGTGAGCTTACATTCTTCCTTGGTCTCCAGGTTCATCATCTAGAGGATGGGATGTTCATCTCCCAATCCAAGTATGCTAGAGACCTAGTGAAGAAATTTGGTTTAGACTCTGCTAAGCATGCTCGTACACCTATGAGTACCACTACCAAGCTTAGTAAGGACACTTCAGGCAAGGACGTAGAGCAAACCTTGTATCGGAGTATGATAGGCAGTCTTCTCTACTTGACTGCTAGTCGTCCCAATATTGCCTTTAGTGTTGGAGTCTGTGCGCGTTATCAGGCGTCTCCTAAAGAGTCACACTTACTCGCTCTAAAACGTATCATCAAATACGTGAGTGGGACTCTCTCATACGGTATTTGGTATTCCTTTGATACCGATGACCGTTTGTCCGCCTATTTGGATGCCGATTGGGCCGGGGACGTAGATGGATGTAAGAGCACTTCGGGTGGGTGTTTCTACTTTGGTTCTGCTCTTGTCTCTTGGTTGAGCAAGAAGCAAAACTCCATCTCTTTGTCCACTGCGGAGGCTGAGTACATCGTCGCCGGGAGTTGTTGCACGCAACTCATGTGGATGAAGCAAATGTTGGAGGATTATGGGATTTCACAGGACACCATGTTCATTTCCTGTGATAACACGAGCGCGATACACATATCCCGTAATCCTGTCCAACATTCGCGCACAAAGCACATCAGGTTACGCGAGCACTTCATACGTGAGTTAGTTGAGGAGAAGGTCGTATCCCTGAGTTTCGTACCCACCGACCGTCAGTTAGCCGATATTTTCATGAAACCTTTAGATGCCCTTAGATTTGAGAGTCTTAGGAAGTCTTTGGGGATTTGCACAGTTGACTGAGGGGTTAGTCCTTGTCTAGCGTAGGTTGCATTGTCATTATCATATCCTCTGATGCCTATTGCTAGATTGTACTATTAGTGTGTTTTACTTATTTTTTCCTTTCATTATTCTTTGAAAAAATACAAAAAGATTTTTTAAAAAAATTTTTGAAAAACACAAAAAGATTTTATTTTGATAAATTTTTGAAAAATTCAAAGAGAGATTTGCCTTTTATGGATGAGCATTTAAGATAGCCAAGTCACAACTTCATTCCATTTATCCATGTGACTGTTTTATAGAGATTTGAGAGGCTATATCATTTCATCCATGTGCTTAACATTGATTGGAGTCCTTGAGATGTAATTAGTGATATTTTCCTACATGCTTGACTCCTATATCCTTTACTGCACACATGCACGGCTTTATTTGATTATTGCACTTGTCTATCTCATATTGGCTTGAGTGTTTCTATCTCAATTCTGTCTATACAATGAACAATATGCGATAAAACTTGACAAGATTGGAATGCATGTGAAAACCGTTTTGGTGAGACTGTGTGTTATATTGTAAAACGGGGAGGGGCTGCGAAAGTTGATTTTTATCCTTTGCGCAAAAGCCACCGTTTAAAAGGACCTAAAAAATGGAGGTATTGTAATATCCGAGGTCCTAAGAGGTTAAAAGAGCCCGAAAAAATTGAAAAGGCAATAAAAAGCAATACATGCCATATATGGGCCATTTAGGTTTTCACCATCAATTCTTTTAAGTTTGAGAATTTAGTATACCTCTATTAAAAATATAAATCTGAGGGAGTTTGGTTGGAGATTGAAAAACGGGTTTGCACTTCCTTGAAAGTCCTGAAAAAGCATGAAAATCATTTTGGACATTATTAGTGTAGAAATCACTTTGAGCTTTGATTTGTAGATTTGATATAGTCAATGTCTTATATTTCCAATCTTTTACACCAAATGAATCATTTGAGTTCATTCGTTAGGAATATCCAATATTCATCGTGCACATATGTCATGTTTGTATGCTTTGATTTTCCTATCGAATATTGATCACACCCATTCTTTTACGCTATCACCGACTTGGGTGTTTTATGTTCATTCATGGTGTAATTTTATGCCTTGTGTCACCCCGGTACTTGATTGCTTGATTTATTTCTCTCATTTGTCTATTTGGGGACATCATAAAAAGGGGGAGAATGAATTATCTGATTATGGGGGAGTTTTGAAATTCTGAGAATATCATCTTAAATTGATATATATGCTTATGTTTATCTCATTTCAAACTCGATACGTCACTTGGTATTTGCTTTGGATATATATGCTTATGTTTATCTCATTTCAAACTCGATATGTCACTTGGTATTTGCTTTGTCTCATGTGTGTAGGTACATCTTTTGATAATCCCATGTTGCACACCCTGATGAGAAAAGCGGTGAGATTTCTGAAGATTCGATGAACAAACGTTGCAGCCTTAGTCATTTGTACCACTTTCAGTTTTTGGGTTCATGGAAGGGTAGATTTGTATAGGCATTGTGATTATAGATAATTCGGAGTTTTAATGTTTGTTCCGGCATAGACATAGGGGGATATTTGTAAGGACATTTTTGTCCAACATACGTGTATATGTCATTAGCCGTAACACCGTTGCAAAGATTCAAAGTCCATTCATTATCAACGGAATCCGAAGAACAAAAGAAAGGAAGAATTCAGAAATCCAGTCAGCCGGATCGGTCCGCCTTTATATAAAAAGAACCGATCCGACTGCGGACCGATCCGCCCAATACCGGACCGGACCGCCTTGCACTTTGAATCCAGTGTGCCCCGAACCGAATGCGAACCGAATCAGCTTCAATTTAAAAGAACAAGTCCGCTATCGGACCGATCCGCCTAAGGCCCGGACCGGTCCGCCCTGGATAGAATTTCCCATATCGTGTATCAGATTTTCTCGGGCAAAGAGTTCCTATTTAATCCCACTACGGGGAAGTGGTTTGATAAGACTTCCACACGATTTTCTAAGTTCCATAACTCTTAAGTCTTCATGGTATTTGAGTCCATTGATTCATACCCTTGATTCACACAAATTTCATACATTTGTGAGTCACTTTTGGTAACCCAAGAACACCATTACTGTTGTTCAACCCTTGTGAAGTGGACCGCTCCTTCCTCTTCATTGCAGCCCTACTGGACAGGGATAGTTCCAGCCGCCAACCCTACTGGAAAGGGATATTCCAGCCGCGACTACAGAATCCGATGCCTGCGGGTAATTCTTAGTCAAAAACTTGTATTTCAGTGTAATCCGATTGTAAGCCGTTTCTCTTACAAATTATAGTGAATATACAAATGGTTTTGCCCCTGTGGGGGATTTTTCCTTAACTTTGTGTGTTGAATAATTCTTGCATGATTTCATATTGTTTCTATCACACCTAGTTGCATGCTTAGGGTTAATTTGGGTTAAAAATGGTATTTATTATATTATTTCTTAATTGAACGCAAGCGCCAACTCTTTCATGCCAAGCCTTTTTGAGGACCAAGTCCCCCACTGCAATTGGTCTTTGCTTCACCCTATGATTATAAAACCTTGCAGTCCTCTGTTGGTAGGCGGCTTGCCTTATCTCGGCGTCTTCCCTCCTTTCCTCAATCAGGTCTAAGTCAAGTCTCCTCTCTTCCATATTCCTCTGGGGGTCGTACATTTAGACCCTATGAGTAGGAAACCCAATCTCAGTTGGGATGACGGCTTCTGAGCCATAAGCCAGCATGAACGGGGTTTCTCCGGTAGAGGTCTTTGTCATCGTCCTGTAGGCCCACAGTACAGGATATAACTCCTCAACCCATCTTCCTTTTGCCTCTTCAAGTATCTTCTTGATCCCGTCTAGGATCGTCCTGTTTGTAACTTCCGTTTTACCATTAGCCTGAGGTCGACCTGGGGTAGAGAAAAATTATTTGATACTCACCCTTTCATAGTACTTCTCTAGAGATGTATTATTGAATTGAGTCCCGTTATCCGAGATGAGGGTGTTGGGGAGACCATATCTGCATATAATATTTTTCCAAATGAACTGGAAGGTCTTTTGTTCAGTAATCTTGACCATCGACTCTGCCTCCACCCATTTTGAAAAATAGTCAATTGCCACGATGAGGAACCGATAGTTATTGATGGCCCTAGGCAAGGGCCTACTAGGTCGATCCCCCACACTGCAAATGGCCATGGGGACGTAATGGAGGTAAGAGGCTGATGGGGCTGGTGAGGGATGGTCGCAAATCTTTGACATTTATCACACTTTTTTACATACGTCGTAGCGTCTTTCCCCAAGGTCGGCCACCAGTACCCCTGGGTGATCACCTTCTTCGCCAGAGACCTGCCCCAATGTGGCTTGAACATGACCCCTCATGCATGTCTTAAAAAATGGATGGGACTTCAGATGGGTGCACACACCTAAGTAATGGGAGCAAGAACCCCTTTTTGTACAAGGTGTCTCCGATGACAGTGAATTTCGCAGCTCTGTATCTCAACTTTTTCCTTTCTTGCTTTGCTTCTGGCACCTCACCCTCTTTAATGTATCTGATTAGAGGGTCCATCCATGAAGCTTCCTTAGAAACATTAAAGCAAGTGCCAAGTGTTCCCTCATTATCTTCAATAGTTGGTCGAAGCAAAATTTCCACTGGGAATGTCCTCCTGATATCTGTCCTAGTTGCCGAGGCCAACCTAGCAAGTGCATCAGCCCGACCATTATCGAGCCTAGGTATCCTCCTCAATTTCACTTATCTGAAGCTCTTCAGTAATGGCCTTACCTTCTCAAGGTACGTGGTCATCCACTCATCCTTGGCCTCGTAGGCTCCTAGTATCTGGTTCACTACTAGCCTTGAATCACTATGGACCAAAATCTGGCCGACACTAAGAGACTTAGCCAAGAAGAGGCCTGCTATTAAGGCCTCATATTTGGACTCATTGTTGGAGGCTTTGAAGTTAAACCTCCGGGCGTACTCAATGTCTGTGCTATCGGGTGCTGATAACATCCGTCCAGCTCCACTTCCGCTATCGTAGGAGGACCCGTCGACGAAGAGGCTCCACAGGACCTGTTCTTCTGAGAAATTTCCCTCGGTGAGGGATCCCTGTCTAAGGAGGTATCTTCCCTCTTCATTTTTGGCCACTTTCCTTCTAGCGGTGCTTGTCTCAGCCTTATCTGCAGGTGTGTCGGTGAGCCTGTCTTGTTGGGTATCTGTCTTCCCAAGGCTCTCATCCTTGGCTTCATCATGTTCCTAAGTAAACTCGGCCACAAAATCTGCCAATGCTTGCCCCTTAATAGCATTCCTAGGTTAATACACAATGTCAAACTCCCCCAGCTCTATAGCCCAGGCCATTAACCTACCTGATTTTTCTGGCTTGTGTAGGACCTGCCTAAGAGGAGAGTCAGTGAGGATGACCATTGTATGGGATTGGAAGTATGGCTTCATCTTTCTTGATGCATGGATCAAGTCATAGGCTAGCTTCTCCATCCTTGGGTATCTTTGCTCTGCCCCTGGAGTGCCTTACTGTTGAAATACACAAGTTTATGTGCCCCGTCTTCATCTCTGGCGATTGTTGCACTGATGGCTGATTCTGAGACAGCGAGTTACACATAAAGTCGTTCGCCCTGCACGGGTCGTGATAACAGCAAGGGCGACCCTAGATATGACAATAACTCCTTGAAAGCCTCATCACACTCTTCACTCCATTCGAAGGCCTTTCTGAGAATTTTGAAGAACGGTAAGCACTTGTCTGTGGCTCTGGACACGAACCTATTCAAAGCAGCCACTCGCATCGTGAGCCTCTGGACGTCTTTAATGGTCTTCGGGGTCTTCATTTCTATAAGGGCCTTTATCTTTTCAGGGTTGGCCTAGATACCTCTTTGGTTGACAACGAACCCCAAGAACTTCGCCGCTCCAACCCTGAAGACACACTTGGCCGGGTTGAGCTTCATCTGGTACTTGTCTATCGTATTAAAGGTCCTCTCTAGGTCAGTCACATGATCCTCTACCTTCAAGCTCTTAGTCAGCATGTCATCTACATAGACTTCCATAGATTTCCCAATTTGGTCTTTAAACATTTTATTCATAATGCGTTGATACGTTGCCCCGGAATTCTTAAGGCCAAAGGGCATGACCCTATAACAGTATGTCCCCTTCTCGGTGATGAAGGCTATTTTCTTCAAGTCTTCAGGGTCCATGAAGATCTGGTTGTACCCTAAATAGACATCCATGAAACTCGTGAGCTCATGGCCTGCGGTAGCATCTACCATCTGGTCAATGTGGGTGAGAGGGAAGTAGTCTTTGGGACAATGCTTGTTGACGTCGGTGAAGTCTACACACATTCTCCACTTCCCGTTGGCTTTTGGGACAATGACTGCGTTGGACAGCCATTCGGGGTAGACGACTGTAACACCCCGACTAATTAAATACCGGATAACTACTCCTTTATTAAATTAATACAAAATGCCAAGTTGGTTCAGTTCATAGCATCACTGTCGAAAACGTTTTAACAATTACTAGCCACCTAATATTTAAAAAGAGAGAGATGTCAAATTTTATCAATTAAGCCAACACTTAAACAAGGATTTATTTAATAAACCAACAATCGCATAACAAATCTCATATACATGTTCATCGAAAAGAAATCAAATAAGTCTGGAGTAAACACTCCAATAATAAATATGCCAGAGTAAATAATGCCCCAATACGAGAGTCTGAATAAATAATAAATCAAAGACTGAAATAACAAAAGTCTGCAACGACAACCTCTAACTAAGAATTGGCGACATGACCTAACTGATACAATGTACTCTGAAGGAATCAAGAATAAAATGAGAGTGTCTACTAACAAGATCCTGTAACTTCCACAGCAGCTATAGCGCGTCATCTGAATGTAACTCCTATGCGTGGCGTCCCTGTGGCTGGGCACCTAAAATGTTTTTTACAAAACAAAAAAATAGATTTGGAGGAAAATGGGTCAGAGCCCGATGTGAAAACAGTTTAAAAGTTTAGCAAGTGATTTAAATTATAATAGAACATTACGTATTATAAACACGTTAATTGCGTACTCTCACATGAGTTCCTTGCCTCTCCACTACTGTGCACGTCTAACGTATGCCTTTAACCCATCCTAGTTATACCACTATCTAAATAGTTTATACCACTCCTGCCTTCGCATTCAAACATAAAGTATCTACACATAACCCCCAATTAAGCCATATTTATAACCCATGTTCACATTCGTTAATTTACTTATCTCAAGTGTTAGTTAAATTCTCATTTTTAACCCATTCGCATATCTTAGTCAATCACATCTACTAAGAAACAATGAACCCATCACAAATACATAAGTGCATCACTCTCAGTACATAAATATATATATGGCACCCCTAGGCTAAGCTTCGGTGCACGCATACTCTGCTATCAAATCCATGTACATCACGTACGTAAGGATCACGTGTTCCGAATCACTCAGGAACCATTGAAATACAAATCACACATATTGGACGCGAACATAGTTCACATACCCATGGGTCACGCACATACCTACGCTCCCAAGGTCAGCAGACTTATCCATTCAGCAATAAGCCCTTCCAAGCCCTATGTTCTTAGGTATAGATCTAAGGTACCCCCCTAAGGTCACATCGAGACTAGACTATCCTCTTACGAACGCCCTCCCGTGATAGCAAGTATGGTAGGTATGTTATACACATATTCACACAACCTAAGTAATCATATATCAATATAGATGTTCGCACATTTCATCTAGTTAATCTCGTACGTGGCAAATTTACTCCGAGTATTACATATAATATATATTCCGTTTGATAACTCTCTCGTCGTATCAATTTGGGTACTTAAACCTAACTCAAAAGGTTACTAGATTTCTTATTAATTTCAAATGTTATCTCAGTACTTAAAGTCCCTCCGTTACTGCCCTTATCTTACATCATCCTCAATTCTCAATGTAGTTCCAATTCGAACGTTTTCTAACCGTACCTCACTCGGTAGACCCTCGTACGTAATATCAATCAATCCCATAAGTTATAGCGTTCTCCGATAACAACTAAGGCCCTACTGACTTTAATTATCCCACACTATCATATTAATCTTCCTAATAACCAACATCGGCTTTGGAATAATCATTAAACCTTAAAGAGAAACAATTGCCAAAATACAGCAGGGGTCGATCGATCGATAAAAAGGGGTCGATCGATCGAACCTTCGATCGATCGACATTCTTGAGTCGATCGATCGATCAAGGAGGCATCAGCCCAGAAATCCTTAACAGTTACGGGTTTGCATTTTTTTACTCTTCTTAATCATCATTCTAACGTCCAAAACTCTCAAATGAATACACTAATCATCCTACTAACATGTTTACTTCTTTCCCCACGTTTTAGATTCATCAAATCAACATATAACATCACTTTCATGGATCAAATTACCCAAAAATCATATAAAACCTAGTTTTTCCTATTTCTTCAAGAACATCCCATAATTCCTTCAAATTTCGAAATTCTCTACTTATTAATCATAAATTCGTAGTTGTTATCATCTCAAATATAAACCTACATGAAAGTCCTACCCAAATTATGATTTAAACCATTCAAATCCATTTAATTTTCATTATTTATGAGAAATCTCCAATTCTATAAAAACATGTAAAATATATGCTTTCAATATTTGTAAGATAAACCACTTGCCTATAAATTTGATGTTCTGATCCGTTGTTGTTGTTTAAGGGCTGGTCCTCTCTCCATTCCGGTCACAATTCCGTCCAAATTGGTGGTGGTGGGTGGTGGTTTTGGTTTGGGGACTCTTTGTAACCTCTCCTCTAACTCACGTAACTCCCCTCTATGTTTTTGGCTGATTATGGCCCTAATGGCCTAACCAAAAATAAATAAATCAACACTAAAAATCGTGGGTCTTAATTCCTTAATTTTTAAAATTACCAAAATACCCTTCCGAGTTGCCGGTTTGGCCTAAAAATGCCCCGGGACCCAAACTAAACTCCCGGCTAGTGTTTTCTGACTATCTCGACCCTTTCGAACACGTTGGCGCACTCAAAAAGCTCATATGGGTGACATAAAAATAAAATACTTTTAAATCCATTAAATTGGGTCTTGACACGACTGACACACGCGTCCCAACTAAATTACCGAAATTGTCGTATTTTTAACTCACGATATTTTTAATAAATTCGATGATCACATGTTACCATATCACTCAGTAATATACAATAGCATATTAATAACCAAATACTAACTCTCGTCTCGCTAGCATTTAAATCCGAAATAAATTTTTCCAATTAATTATTACAAATTAAATTAATAAATCCCATAATTAAAAGTAATTCAATTTAATTATCCTCATAATTAAAAGCCATAAAATTACGGGGTATTACATACTTCCCCTCTTAAAACGGAATTTCGTCCCGAAATTCGAAAAAAGGCACACTTGGAACAATTAGGTATCTCTAGTATCTGAAATAAAAATTAAAGAAAGGCCCAATCACTAAAGCCCTCGCTTCACAACAAGCTTGTTTAACAGTCTTGATATCTTAACATATTACACTTCAATAAATACACCTCACGTTGTGCTCTTACTAAACAACATTCGAATAAAATATAGTCTATACATCATTGGCCGCATTATCTCAATATTATTGTGAGTCTACACCTCACTACGCATTAACTCCCGCGTTTATGAAAACATAAAACACCCATTCTAGAAGAAATCAATAACACATCTGCCTACTCATGCCCACTTTTTGAATCTCTGTTCCCGGCGTTGTGATCTTTACACAAGGGAAAAAATACTATAGCCGGGTGGTGTTACACAAAACAATAGTAAGTTCCTTGCTCACTATAAATAGATTTGGGTGTTTTCCCCCTACCCTACCATTGGGTAATACCTTTTCCCCATTACTACAATATACTTTGCTTACTTGTTATTCCCGATTTGGAAACTAAGAGATTGTAATGAATCCAAAATTTCTTTCAATCCACCAGTCGTCAATCACCTTACGCCTACACCTCGAGCTATAGGTGATACAACCCTCAGAATGGAGCGTTAATTTCACTACTTCTTGCTACCCCACGTTGAATGTGGATTTCGGGGATCTCATCCCAGTTCTAAATAATATCACGTTGTACCACATACAGGCGTGATCACTATCTAATAGTGTAAATCCTCCAAGTATATAACAATTCCTCTCCTTCTGGATAACCTGTCCCACACATTCGAAGGAACTCGTTTCTTATCTATAAGTTTCGACCTTCACACATTTCACCATGTTGTGCACCTATGGACACTTTATACCTTATGGACGTCCTCATTCTATTTACCCTTGAGTCACCCTCAATATTCGATTGGTCGGAACTCTACTCCAAAATGTCCATAATGGTAAACTATTTGCCTTCTCAAGATATACCCTCTTATTAAATGGCTTTCGACTGCCTTTTTCACCAAATTCGGACGCGCTACACTGATTATACATGATATTAATTTACACCTTTTCTTACAACGTTTAATCCCATAAGTAATAATCTCACCCATTTATGTCCCCTTTTCCTTTGAATTACACATTAGCAAATCAAGATGTCTACACCCCTTATAACCCCAATCCTATGATTTTAAACACTATATACGCTTCATATGTATCCCAAACTCTTTATTGCCGCTGCATTTACAACGTTGCTATACCACTTGGGCGTTCTCAATTTCTTTGGAATTTGAAATCCTAAATCCTCCTTAACCTCAATGTGTCCTTCAACCCGAACAAAAATCAAAATTATCACTACTTCTTTTCTAACAATTGGCTCTTCTGGCCTTATATCGTAAATTTATCCCTTATTAACTTCTAGTTAATTACTTTCTTCCGTAACGATCGAGGCATCAAGATCATGAACGAATGGCTACACATCTCCTCACTACCCACCTTACGCTAAGTTTCATGCGTGGGGTGTCTCGTAAAGCGAAATCCAAACAAGGAACCCCCCCGATACACTACTACCTAACATTGTCGGTCATCGAGATCCGTTAAGCCCTCAGTCCATAATATGTACCCCTATATTCCCGTCCCTTAACAACAAAGTTATATCTCCTTCCGCAATGACACTTAAACAAGGAACTCCTTCCGAAAGACACTTTCTCTTAACAGTGATGGAAATCACATTTCATATACAACATGCGAATAAAATCGGGACTCCAAATTCCCGTCCCCAGACACACAACTATGAGTATAAACTCCCAGATCTCTAATGGGTTACAAAACAATGCACTTTTCTCATTACGGCCTCTCTAGCGTTAATTATAACAACTAGCTAACTCTTTGCTGACTAGTAAACCAATTATATACGACTCGTAATAATTTGAAATCCTACGCATACTGGGATTGAATATCCGAGACATTATACCTTTTTAAAATCACAACATATATATATATATATATATATATATAAACTAGGGTGTACCCGTGCCGATGGCACGGTTGAATATCCCGTCTAAGGCACATCGATATGTATCATTTGCAACATGAGTTACATAACCAATAAATTTAAAATGTATAAAAAATATGAAATTGTGATCTTACAGGGGTGCATTTGAAATTTCGGCCAACATGTTCAACGTGTTTGCGACACACCCGTGTATAATTCTCTTCGTGCATTTAATGATTGTCGGCTACAATACATGTCGCGCAAAAAAATTATATTTCTTCAATTATTTGTTTCGAGATCAAAATTTAGTGCCAAACTTAGCTATATTACAAACACATGTTGGAATAGATGAACATGTATTTTTTAGTACCATACGTCGACCTGTAGAGAGATTAGTCAACATCACCTATATCATAATCAACTCCAATTACTATTTTATCAAATCTAAATCATCATCACTTGTTGTATTGCTCATTAGGTAGAACTTATTTTACAATTTATCATCAATACGAACATTTTTCTAATGAATCATAAGACCACTTGAACTTAAATTTATATAAAGTCATGATCCATAATGATTATGTTGGTAATGTTCATATTAACTTTTACACACAAAAAAAGTTAATATTACTTATTGCACAGTTTAGATGCAATGCTCCATTAGTCATAAGTTATTATTAACTAAAATTATGTGAAGGTACAATATGGTCTCCTTCGTAATAAGATGATTTACAATAATAAATATCATTACAATGACAATTGGACTCCAATCAGTTAGCTTTAATGCCAACTATTTGATAACCAAAACAGTTTACGAAGTTTGAAAGTATAATAGGAACATTAATGAAGAACTATTAACAACTCAAGAAAATTTCTCTCCTTGTAACTTGAGAACTATTACAGCTCTCTCTTCCTCAAATCATATTCTATTCAATCTCCCTGTAAAATAAAACTCACATGATGTTTATATAATAAATTCAGTGAATATAATTAGAGAACCTTTCATTATACTTGTACGTACAAATTTTCACTTTCAAATACCCAAAGCATAAAGAACCTTTCCTCAATCATAGTATAATGAAAATTGGAACTGAATGAGAATATCAAGGGTGTGTTCATAAGTAGATGGGGCTCAAATAAAATTATGAAAGTAAAAAAAAAATATTGGGAAAAAATGGAGTGTCGGATTACCTTTGTAGGGAGAACAATAGATCTACAAAATAGGAAGAAAAGTATGAACCCAAATGGGAAAACCGGCTGTCTCATGCATAGTAACCTACAAAAAAAGCATTGTAATGAAAAAAAGTATAGAGTTAATAACCGTAAATCCTTAACCCACATGTCTCAAGTTTGCCTCTTGAAAATAAAATTAAGTGCAAATAGAAAAAAAATATACAAATTCATAATACCTGCTTTCCCTTTTTGAAGGACCACCATCATTATATATAATCAAAGTAGAGACAAAAATTAAAAAGTAAAGTTATAAGATTTATATAAATTAATAAAATATATATTTTATACTAAAAATAAATGGGAACCTTCAAATTTTAGAAAAATCAGAATGCCCATGAACTAAGCATGTAACAGTGAATAGACGGAACATTGATCACTGTAAAAAAAGAAACTGATAAGATTGCAAGGCCACTGATATATATGACGAATAAGAAGATCAAAATCAACATTTTGGTATCTCAAACCCAATATAACAACCAAGCCCCATAAAAAAAACTAACGATTACTTCAAAACAAATCGAATCACAAATAAAGATAGGGGAAAATAGAAAAATAATAGCAAGACACAGTGGGATTCAACAAACATCAATATGAGCCGTGACTGATCAGACATGACTAAACAAAAAAATAGTTGCACCAAACCTAAGATGTATACCCACCTCAAAATAAGGCAACAATTTCTTAGTTTTGGGTCTCTATTTTACCCACCAAAAAGTATTTCAAAATCACAAAATCACCTACGCTCTGACGGAGATGGATCCGGCGGATCCTGTCACCTCCTTCACCTACGCTCCTTAATAAACCACCACAACCATGGTGAAAACCCACTGTCGGCGCCCTGTAAAACCCAACAACTTCCTCCCATTCATAAACCCACCGTGGTCGCCGACATCGGAAGGAAAAAAATGAAGAGAGAGGTGTGGTCCCAAAACAGATAAACCAAGTTCACTAATAGTTCCTTGATCAAACACAGTCAAAGCACCACGGCCAAAAATAACCAAATCAGATCGGGGAAAAGTAAGATTTGGAAAAAAAACTCGCAAAGTTTTAATCAGATCGAGGAAAATTATGATTTGAAATATATTGATCCAACGATTTTATTCATCAAATTTGAATAAGAGAGAGGGATTAAGTGTGGGGGTTTATAAGAAAAGGGGGAGAGTACCTATGACAACATGTCTTCCAAGCTCCTCAAAGGTGGAGAGAAAAAGAGGTTGATGGAGGAAGAAAAGAGGGACGTTGAGGATGGGAGAGAGAGAGAGAGATGTTGCCTCATGTATTGCGTGGGTGAAATATTGAGAGGATCGAGGTCTGAATAAGAAGAGTTGTTGAAAGGCTCGAGGTACAACAAATGGAGTGGGTGTGAGAGGCTCGAGGTCTGAATAATCAAAGTCCATGTGGCTACTTATTTCACTATCAGATACAAATCCTCAAATACTTAACCTGGATAAATCTAAACCGTTAGTTGATAAAGACCAAATTTCTTAGATTTCATCTGAGCCATCAGTTGGAGAGGACAAAAAGTCCCTCCTCCTTTATTATATATATATATATATATATATATATATATATATATATATATATATACCAAAGTACAATTGCGAGCCCGACCCTCTCACAGATGGGGCCTCGCCAGAACAAAACATGCTACCCCAAGGTAGTAATCCCAATAAACTTGCGATACCAGCACACTATCGGTATAATCATATATATAAAACCATAATTAAGATCATTTATACTCGTATAACACAGCACTAAGTCGAGTAATTTCACTAAAGTATAAACCGCTATCAATATACCCATTCATCCTCCGCGGATGATAATAAGACTAACCCCCACACTATCAGGGAAAATATTCTTACAAATTATCAAATTACTGATTTACTCACTAAACTCGACTCTCAAGTGATATTAACAATTATAACAAATGTAGAAACTCATTCATGCCACAAATAACATGCATCATCATCTGAGGATATAACTTATACTTCTACCTAACAATCGTCCTGCTAATCAAATGGTTCCCGGACTTAACACGCCTGTCCGTATCAAACCGAATATTTTCAATAACTATTGCCCTTTCCAGGCACGATACCTTTATCCCTACATTTACTTTGGGAAAACATTTATAATGTACGGGTTTCACTCCCCACAAAGTGCCTCTACTCATACTCCACTTATCTTTGGTCCCACTGACCATGTTAAGGTGGTCCTTCTCTCGAACGTTGGTAGTCTCGACTCTGACAACTACCTCCGTTATTCCCTTAGCTTTGACGGCCCTAAGGAAAACGCTACTAATTTCCACATATCTTACTGAAATCACGATCGCTCGGTAATAATTCAACTATCCGTATCACTTTAACTGGTTCTCCGTTGCGTAAGCCCATTGTGGTGCTTCACCAACACCGTTTTCCCCAGTCTTATTGTATATAAAGTCCTCTATTCTTGCATCTCCCCACCCAAGGAAACGTTTACCACCAAATTAACACTACACAACATTATTACCATCTGCCTTGACCGTCTAAGCAGAATTTCCCAAAAGAGTTAACAATTCTTCTTGTATGCGAATTCTCCCTTTAACATCCTCTTCTCCATTTCACCTACTTCACCCGGTGTAAGGTTCGCTACTTAATTAAATTTCTCCTCACAAAGTGACCTTTGTTCGGCCTTCTTGTGTGAGTTCATAATAACATTCGCCTTTCACCCTGAACATCTGATTAAGGAACTTATGGTCAAACCATACGCGTACGCCTTCTCTCGAAGTCACATTCCACTTCTAAGTGTGGTGATTGTCTCTCACCCTTGAAACTCCGCTCTTACGAGCCAAGGAAAAAATTTTCCCAAATTTTCACCCTCGATTTGCCATACCCGACATATGTCCAAGCCTTTGAATGTATTACATTCGTTTGACTATCACATGCCATTTCTACACTTCGAGTATTTCCACTGTTTGTTCTTTTCAATGTTTCACCTAACTCTTTTTCTCCCATTCCAACCTTGTTGGGTGAGTCGAATTTGACCCCAACTTCTACTATAGTTGTGCCTGGAAGTCACAAGTCACGCCTTAGCCGTCTGTACCATCCAGGACTTACGTGCCATAATATGGGTGACTTCAAATATGGTCATCCCTTTAATCAATTTAATAACCTCAACTGATCCTTACCTCCTGCTATTCGCCCAACTGTCTTCGCCTGGCGTACTACATTGTTTAGAGAACGAATACACCCGGTTGCAAATAAGATTCACTATCATATATATCATAGCAGGAGAACGAAATCACACCAAAGGAATCAGCAATCCTAAACATAGGGCTCTATATCAAAGAAAGCTACGCTTAGAAGCATAATAAGCCGCACAGATCCTAAAGGACACTAGAACCTGATGCTCTGATACCACCTGTAACACCCTGACTAATTAAATACCGGGTAGCTACTCCTTTATTAAATTAATACAAAATTCCAAGTTGGTTCAGTTCATAGCATCACTATCGAAAACGTTTTAACAATTACTAGCCACCTAATATTTAAAAAGAGAGAGATGTCAAATTTTATCAATTAAGCCAACACTTAAACAAGGATTTATTTAATAAACCAACAATCGCATAACAAATCTCATACACATGTTCATCGAAAAGAAATCAAATAAGTCTGGAGTAAACACTCCAATAATAAATATGCCAGAGTAAATAATGCCCCAATACGAGAGTCTGAATAAATAATAAATCAAAGACTGAAATAACAAAAGTCTGCAACGACAACCTCTAACTAAGAATTGGCGACATGCCCTAACTGATACAATGTACTCTGAAGGAATCAAGAATAAAATGAGAGCGTCTACTAACAAGATCCTGTAACTTCCACAGCAGCTATAGCGCGTCATCTGAATGTAACTCCTATGCGTGGCGTCCCTGTGGCTGGGCACCTAAAATGTTTTTTACAAAACAAAAAAATAGATTTGGAGGAAAATGGGTCAGAGCCCGATGTGAAAAAAGTTTAAAAGTTTAGCAAGTGATTTAAATTACAATTGAACATCACATATTATAAACACGTTAATTGCGTACTCTCACATGAGTTCCTTGCCTCTCCACTACTGTGCACGTCTAACGTATGCCTTTAACCCATCCTAGTTATGCCACTATCTAACTAGTTTATACCACTCCTGCCTTCGTATTCAAACATAGAGTATCTACACATAACCCCCAATTAAGACATATTTATAACCCATGTTCACATTCGTTAATTTACTTATCTCAAGTGTTAGTTAAATTCTCATTTTTAACCCATTCGCATATCTTAGTCAATCATATCTACTAAGCAACAATGAACCCATCACAAATACATAAGTACATCACTCTCAGTACATAAATATATATATGGCACCCCTAGGTTAAGCTGCGGTGCACGCATACTCTGCTATCAAATCCATGTACATCACGTACGTAAGGATCACGTGTTCCGAATCACTCAGGAATCGTTGAAATACAAATCACACATATTGGACGCGAACATAGTTCACATACCCATGGGTCACGCACATACCTACGCTCCCAAGGTCAGCAGACTTATCCATTCAGCAATAAGCCCTTCCAAGCCCTATGTTCTGAGGTATAGATCTAAGGTCCCCCCCGAAGGTCACATCGAGACTAGACTATCCTCTTACGAACGCCCTCCCGTGATAGCAAGTATGGTAGGTATGTTATACACATATTCACACAACCTAAGTAATCATATATCAATATAGATGTTCGCACATTTCATCTAGTTAATCTCGTACATGGAAAATTTACTCCGAGTATTACATATAATATATATTCCGTTTGATAACTCTCTCGTCGTATCAATTTGGGTACTTAAACCTAACTCAAAAGGTTCCTAGATTTCTTATTAATTTCAAATGTTATCTCAGTACTTAAATTCCCTCAGTTACTGCCCTTATCTTACATCATCCTCAATTCTCAATGTAGTTCCAATTCGAACGTTTTCTAACCGTGCCTCACTCGGTAGACCCTCGTACGTAATATCAATCAATCCCATAAGTTATAGTGTTCTCCGATAACAACTAAGGCCTTACTAACTTTAATTAAGTCCCACACTATCATATTAATCTTCCTAATAACCAACATAGGCTTTGGAATAATCATTAAACCTTAAAGAGAAATAATTTCCAAAATACAGCAGGGGTCGATCGACCGATAAAAAGGGCTCGATCGATCGACATTCTTGAGTCGATTGATCGATCAAGCAGGCATCAGCCCAGAAATCCTTAACAGTTACGGGTTTGCATTTTTTTACTCTTCTTAATCATCATTCTAACGTCCAAAACTCTCAAATGAATACACTAATCATCCTACTAACATGTTTACTTCTTTCCCCACGTTTTAGATTCATCAAATCAATATATAACATCACTTTCATGGATCAAATTACCCAAAAATCATATAAAACCTAGTTTTTCCTATTTCTTCAAGAACATCCCATAATTCCTTCAAATTTCGAAATTCTCTACTCATTAATCATAAATTCGTAGTTGTTATCATCTCAAATATAAACCTACATGAAAGTCCTACCCAAATTATGATTTAAACCATTCAAATCCATTTAATTTTCATTATTTATGAGAAATCTCCAATTCTATAAAAACATGTAAAATATATGCTTTGAATCTTTGCAAGATAAACCACTTGTCTGTAAATTTGATGTTCTGATCCGTTGTTGTAGTTTAAGGGCTGGTCCTCTCTCCATTCCGGTCACAATTCCGTCCAAATTGGTGGTGGTGGGTGGTGGTTTTGGTTTGGGGACTCTTTGTAACCTCTCCTCTAACTCACGTAACTCCCCTCTATGTTTTTGGCTGATCATGGCCCTAATGGCCTAACCAAAAATAAATAAATCAACACTAAAAATCGTGGGTCTTAATTCCTTGATTTTTAAAATTACCAAAATACACTTCCGGGTTGCCGGTTTGGCCTAAAAATGCCCTGGGACCCAAACTAAACTCCCGGCTAGTGTTTTTTGACTATCTCGACCCTTCCGGACACGTTGGCCCACTCAAAAAGCTCATACAGGTGACATAAAAATAAAATACTTTTAAATCCATTAAATTAGGTCTTGACACGACTGACACACGCGTCCCAACTAAATTACCGAAACTGTCGTATTTTCAACTCACGACATTTTTAATAAATTCGATGATCACATGTTATCATATCACTTAGTAATATACAACAACATATTAATAACCAAGTACTAACTCTCGTCTCGCTAGCATTTAAATCCGAAATAAATTTTTCCTATTAATTATTACAAATTAAATTAATAAATCCCATAATTAAAAGTAATTCAATTTAATTATCCTCATAATTAAAAGCCATAAAAATACGGGGTATTATAATGACCTCTCTGATAAACTCCGCATCTTCTAATTTTTTGACCTCATCCCTTATGACCTCATACTTCTCTCTAGAGTAAATTCTCCTATTCTGCTTCACCGGCTTCGCACCCTCTACCACGTTGAGCTTGTGCCACATGATTTCGGGGTCGATCCCCGGCATATCTGCATCACTCCATGCAAAGACGGTATGTCTTCTCCTCAACAATTTAATGAGGTCTTCTTTGATATTTGGCCTCAGAGACTTGGCGACTTGGACGGTTTTTTTTGGGTCATCCTCATTGAGGATGATGGATTCTACCTCTTCTGCGACCTCTCCTTTCTTCAGCCTTGTCTCATCTCTGGGGTCTAGGGTATCAATATTGTAAGTGGTTGTTGCCTTGTTGTGCGCCTCTCTTTCTTCGGCGGAGTTGAAATAACATTCTCGCGCGGTCGTTGGGTGTCCCTGGACTTCCCCTACATCGTAAGTGGTTGGAAATTTAATCATCTGATGGACCGTGGATGGCACAGCTTCAAACCCCTTGAGGGATACCCGCCCCAGTATGATGTCGTAGGCCGAAAAGATATGTTCATCCATCACAAAGAAGCTGACCTTCTTGGTAAGACATCTAGACTACTCGTCCCCCATCCTAACATCGGCCTCATACACTCCAAGGGGATGAACCTTTTCCCCACTGAACCCAATCAATGGATGATGGTATGGGACGAGTCTAGCCCGGATAAGACCTAAGGCTTTGAAGCATGGCCAAAACATCACATCTGCAGAGCTACCCCCATCGACCAGGATCCTCGTCACCTCACACCCGTGCACCCTAGTAGCGATGACGAGACACTACACCAAAAATAGGAAATTGGCACGGTTTAAAACAGTGCCAGACGCAATCTGGCACGGTTCAAAACCGTGCCAGAATCAGGCGTGCCAAATTTTTTGGCGCAGTTTAAAACCATACCAAATTTCCCAAACTGGCACGCTTTTAAACTGTGCCAGTTTTTTATCTGGCATGCTTTTGACATGCTTTTAAACCGTGCTAGATGTTAAATCTGGCACGCTTTTGGCACATGCTGAAACCGTGCCAAATTGTCTATTTTTTGGCACGCTTTTGGCACGGTTATAAAGCGTGCCAGATTTGTTTTATAAGCGTTCTCTCTTTTATAAATTGGCACTGTTTTGGCACGGTTTAAAACCGTGCCAGATTTTTCAGTTAATAAAAAAAAAATAATAATAGGAAACAAATTTGAAAAATCTGCAATTTCCAAATCTGATAGGATAAATATTTATTATTTGCAAAAAAAAATCATGAAAATTCACAAATTATGAATATCGCAGGTTATTGATAAACTAATGTGCATACAAACTTCAAAAAATTACAAGTGTTAATACCAATATAAAGCCCACATGGCCATAAAAGTCGACAATAACTTCAAAAAATTACAACAGCTACTAGTTCCCAGAGCACAACAAACTTGGGAAAAATTTCCTCTATTTTTTGAGCATTCCAAAACCTGTTAACATAAAATTTGCCCATATAAAGCCCGCACGGCCATAAAATTAAACAATAAAACTACTAAAGCCTGCTCGGCCATAACACAAAATAGAATCCTGAATATTAACGGCACTAAATAAATAATCACCCTATTGTAAAGCATTGACCTCTTCGTGCGTTCTAAGTGGATAAAAGATAGCGATTGAATGTCATCCTACAAAAAAAATAAGACACAAAAAAGATACGATATTAGTAACCAAGTCATTTTTGAAAAAATTGTATTCAAGCAAAAAAATTGCATAAACAAGCAGAAAAATTGCATATACGACTACGCGGTTAGTTCGTACAAGTTACATTGGTCTCGTGCGAGGTGTTCGTGCCTCTTACGGATCCATTTGGGGGTTGGTTTGGATTTTCACCCACAAACGGCCTGTTTTTAAGTGTTATTTTTACAAATTATCATCATATTCTCAAACCGGGAGATCCGTAACTACGCGGACAGTTCCTACAAGCTACATTGGTCCCGTGCGAGGTATTCGTGCCTCTTACGGGTCCGTTTGGGGGTTGGTTTAGGTTTTCACACTTTAAAGGCTTATTTTTAAGTTCAGTGTTGATTTTTGCAAATTATCGTCGTATTCTCAAACCGGGAGACCCGGGACTACGCGGTCAGTTCGTAAAAGTTACATTGGTCCCGTGCGAGGTGTTCGTGCCTCTTACGGGTCCATTTGGGGACAAGTTTAGGTTTTCACCCTTTAACGGCTTGTTTTTAAGTCTAAGTGTTGATTTTTGCAAATTATCGTCGTATTCTCAAACCGGGAGACTCGAGACTACGCGGTTAGTTCCTAAAAGTTACATTGGTCCCGTGCGAGATATTCGTGCCTCCTACAGGGGCATTTGGTTGCTGGTTTAGGTTTTCACCCTTTAACGGCCTATTTTTAAGTTTAGTGTTGATTTTTACAAATTATCATCATATTCTCAAGCCGGGAGACCCGGGACTACGCGGTCAGTTCGTACAAGTAAAATTGGTCCCGTGTGAGGTGTTCATGCCTCTTACGGGTCCGTTTGAAGGATGTTTTAGGTTTTCACCCTTTAACGGCTTATTTTTAAGTCAAGTGTTATTTTTGCAAATTATCGTCGTATTCTCAAACAAGGAGACCTGCGACTACACAGTCAATTCGTACAAGCTACATTGGTCCCGTGCGAGTTGTTCGTGCCTCTTACGGGTCCGTTTGGGAGCTGGTTTGGGTTTTCACCCTTTAACGGCCTGTTTCTAAGTCTAAGTGTTGATTTTTGAAAATTATCATCATAGTCTCAAACCAGGAGATCCGGGACTACGCGATCATTTCGTATAAGTTACATTGGTCTCGTACGAAGTGTTCGTGCCTCTTACGGGTCCGTTTGGTGGCTGGTTTAGGTTTTCACCCTTTAACGGCTTGTTTTTAAGTCTAAGTGTTATTTTTGCAAATTATCATCGTATTCTCAAATCGGGAGACCCGCGACTATGCGGTCAGTTCCTACAAGTTACATTGGTCCCGTGCGAGGTGTTCGTGTCTCCTACACGGGCGTTTGGTGGTTTGTTGAGGTTTTCACCCTATAATGCCTGTTTTTAAGCTTAAGTGTTGATTTTTACAAGTTATAATCATATTCTCAAACCGGGAGACCCAGGACTATGCGGTCAGTTCGTACAAGTTAAATTGGTCCCGTGCGAGGTGTTCACGCCTCTTACAGGTCCGTTTGGAGGCTGGTTTAGGTTTTCACCCTTTAACGGCTTGCTTTTAAGTCAAGTGTTATTCTTACAAATTATCATCGTATTCTCAAACAGGGAGACTTGCGACTAAACGGTCAGTTCGAAGAAGCTACATTGGTCCCGTGCGAGTTGTTCATGCCTCTTACGGGTCCATTTGGGAGCTGGTTTGGGTTTTCACCTTTTAACGTCCTGTTTTTAAGTTTCAGTGTTGATTTTTGAAAATTATCATCATACTCTCAAACCGGGAGACCCAGGACTATGCAATCAGTTCGTACAAGTTACATTGGTCTCGTGCGAGGTGTTCGTGCCTCTAACGGTTCCATTTGGTGGCTAGTTTAGGTTTTCACCCTTTAACGGCTTGTTTTTATGTCTAAGTATTATTTTTGCAAATTATCGTTGTATTCTCAAACCGGGAGAATCGCGACTACGCGATTAGTTCCTACAAGTTACATTGGTCCCGTGCGAGGTGTTCGTGCCTCCTACAGGGGCGTTTGGATGCTGGTTTAGGTTTTCACCCTTTAACGGCATATTTTTAAGTTTAAGTGTTGATTATTGAAAATTATCATCATATTCTCAAACCGGGAGATCCAGGACTACGTGGTCAGTTCGTACAAGTTATATTGGTCCCGTGCGATGTGTTCATGCCTCTTACGGGTCTGTTGGGGGGCTTATTTAGGTTTTCACCCTTTAACAGCTTATTTTTAAGTCTAAGTGTTATTTTTGCAAATTATCATTGTATTCACAGACCGATAGAACCGCGACTATGTGGTCAGTTCGTACAAGTTACATTTGTCCCATGCGAGGTGTTCGTGCCTCTTACGGGTCCATTTGGGGCTGGTTTAGGTTTTCACCCTTTAACGGCTTGCTTTTAAGTCTAAGTGTTGATTTTTTTAAATTATCGTCGTATTCTCAAACCGAGAGACCCGAGACTACGTGGTTAGTTCGTACAAGTTACATTGATCTCGTTCGAGGTGTTCGTGCCTCTTACGGGTCCGTTTGGGGGCTGGTTTAGGCTTTCACCCTTTAACGGCTTGTTTCTAAGTCATAAGTGTTATTTTTGCAAATTATCATCGTATTCACAAACTGGGAGAACCTCGACTATGCGGTCGGTTCGTACAAGTTACATTGGTCCCGTGCGAGCTGTTCATGCCTCCTACAGGGGCATTTGGGGGCTGGTTTAGGTTTTCACCCTTTAACGGCTTATTTTTAAGTCGAAGTGTTGATTTTTGCAAATTATAATCATATTCTCAAACCGGGTGACCCGGGACTACGCGGTCAGTTTCTACAAGTTACATTGGTCCCGTGCGAGGTGTCCGTGTCTCCTACAGGGGCATTTGGTGGCTGGTTAAGGTTTTCACTCTTTAAGCGCTTGTTTTTAAGTCGAAGTGTTGATTTTTTCTAATTATCATCGTATTCTCAAACCGGGAGACTCGCGACTACGCGATCAGTTCCTACAAGCTACATTGATCACGTGCGAGGTGTTCGTGCCTCTTACGGGTCCGTTTGGGAGCTAATTTGGGTTTTCACCCTTTAACGGTCTCTTTTTAAGTTTAAGTGTTGATTTTTGCAAATTATCGTCATATTCTCAAACCGGGAGAACCGCCACTACGCGGTCAGTGCGTACAAGATACATTGGTCTCGTGCGAGGTGTTCGTGCCTCATACGGGTCCGTTTGGGGGTTGGTTTAGGTTTTCACCCTTCAACGACTTGTTTTTAAGTCTAAGTGTTATTTTTGCAAATTATTGTCGTATTCTCAAATCGGGAGACCCGCGACTACGTGATCAGTTCCTACAAGTTACATTGGTCCCGTGCGAGGTGTTCGTGCCTCCTATATGGGCGCTTGGTGGCTGGTTTAGGTTTTCACCCTTTAACGGCCTGTTTTTAAGTTTAAGTGTTGATTTTTGCAAATTATCATCGTCTTCTCAAACTGGGAGACCCGGGACTACGCGATCCGTTCGTACAAGTTACATTGGTCTCGTGCGAGGTGTTCGTACCTCTTACGGGTCCGTTTGGGCGCTGGTTTAGGTTTTCACCCTTAACGGCTTATTTTCAAGTCTAAGTGTTATTTTTACAAATTATCATCGTATTCTCAAACCGGGAGAACCGCGACAACGCAGTCAGTTCGTACAATTACATTGGTCCCATGAGAGGTGTTTGTGCCTCTTACGGGTCTATTTGGGGGCTGGTTTTGGTTTTCACCCTTGAAAGGCTTGCTTTTAAGTCTAAGTGTTGATTTTGGCAAATTAACGTCGTATTCTCAAACCGAAAGACCCGGGACTACGCGATCAGTTCCTACAAGTTACATTGGTCCCGTACGAGGTGTTCGTGCCTCCTACAGGGGAATTTGGTGGCTGGTTTAGGTTTTCACCCTTTAACGGCCTATTTTTAAGTTCAAGTGTTGATTTTTTCAAATTACCATCATATTCTCAAACCGGGAGACCCGGGACTATGCGGTCAGTTCGTACAAGTTGCATTGGTCCCGTGCAAGGTGACCATGCCTCTTACGGGTCCGTTTGGGGGTTTGTTTAGTTTTTCACCCTTTAACGACTTGTTTTTAAGTCTAAGTGTTATTTTTGCAAATTATCATCGTATTCTCAAACTGGGAGAATCGCGACTACGCGGTTAGTTCCTACAAGTTACAATGGTCACGTGCGGGGTGTTCGTGCCTCGTACAAGGGCATTTGGTGGGTGGTTTAGGTTTTCACCCTTTAACGACCTGTTTTTTAGTTTAAGTGTTGATTTTGGCAAATTATCATCATATTCTCAAACCGGGAGAACCGCGACTACACGGTCAGTGCGTACAAGTTACATTGGTCTCGTGTGAGGTGTTCGTGCCTCTTACGGGTCCGTTTGTGGGTTGGTTTAGGTTTTCACCCTTTAACGACTTGTTCTTAAGTCTAAGTGTTATTTTTGCAAATTATTATCGTATTCTCAAATCGGGAGACCCGCGACTAAGCGGTCAGTTCTTACAAGTTACATTGGTCCCGTGCGAGGTGTTCGTACCACCTACACGGGTGTTTGGTGGCTGGTTCAGGTTTTCACCCTATAACGGACTGTTTTTAAGTTTAAGTGTTGATTTTTGCAAATTATCGTCATATTCTCAAACCGGGAGACCCGGGACTACGCGGTCTGTTCGTACAAGTTAAATTGGTCACGTGCGAGGTGTTCATGCCTCTTACGGGTCCGTTTGGAGGCTAGTTTAGGTTTTCACCCTTTAACGGCTTGTTTTAAAGTCAAATGTTAGTTTTACAAATTATCGTCGTATTCTCAAACAGGGAGACCTGCGACTACGCGGTCAGTTCGTACAAGCTATATTGGTCCCGTGGGAGTTGTTCGAGCCTCTTACGGGTCCGTTTGGGAGCTGGTTTGGGTTTTCACCCTTTAAAGGCCCATTTTTAAGTTTAAGTGTTAATTTTTGAAAATTATCATCATACTCTCAAACCGGGAGACCCGGGACTACGCGATCAGTTCGTACAAGTTGACTTGGTCTCGTGCGAGGTGTTCGTGCCTCTTACGGTTCCGTTTGGTGGCTGGTTTAGGTTTTCACCCTTTAACGACTTGTTTTTAAGCCTAAGTTTTTATTTTTACAAATTATCGTCGTATTCTCAAACCGGGAGAACCGCGACTACGGGGTTAGTTCCTACAAGTTACATTGGTCCCATGTGAGGTGTTCGTGCCTCCTACAGGGGAGTTTGGAAGCTGGTTTAGGTTTTCACCCTTTAACGGCCTGTTTTTAAGTTTAAGTGTTTATTTTTGAAAATTATCGTCATACTCTCAAACTGGGAGACCCGAGACTACGCGGTCAGGTCGTACAAGTCATATTGGTCCCGTGCGATGAGTTCATGCCTCTTACGGGTCCGTTTGGGGGCTTGTTTAAGTCTTCACCCTTTAACGGCTTATTTTTAAGTCTAAGTGTTATTTTTGCAAATTATCGTTGTATTCTCAAACCGGGAAAACCGCGACTACGCGGTCAGTTCGTACAAGTTTCATTGGTCCCATGCGAGGTGTTCGTGGCTCTCACGGGTCCACTTGGGGCTGATTTAGGTTTTCACCCATTAAAGGCTTGTTTTTAAGTCTAAGTGTTGATTTTTACAAATTATCATCGTATTCTCAAACTGGGAGACCCGGGACTATGCGATCAGTTCGTACAGGTTACATTGATCTCGTGCGAGGTGTTCGTGCCTCTTACAGGATCGTTTGGGGTTTGGTTTTGGTTTTCACCCTTTAACGGCTTGTTTTTAAGTCATAAGTGTTATTTTTGCAAATTATCATCATATTCTCAAATCGGGAGAACCGCGACAACGCGGTCAGTTCGTACAAGTTACATTGGTCCCGTGCGAGGTGTCCGTGCCTCCTACAGGGACATTTAGGGGCTGGTTTAGGTTTTCACCCTTTAACGACTTATTTTTAAGTCGAAGTGTTGATTTTTTACAACTTATCGTCGTATTCTCAAATCGGGAGACCCGGGACTACGCGGTCAGTTCCTATAAGTTACATTGGTCCCATGCGAGGTGTTCGTGCCTCCTACAGGGGCATTTGGTGTCTGGTTTAGGTTTTCACCCTTTAACAGCTTGTTTTTAAGTCGAAGTGTTGATTTTTACAAATTATCATCGTATTCTCAAATCGGGAGACCCGCGACTGCGCGATCAGTTCCTACAAGCTACATTGGTCCCATGCGAGGTGTTCGTGCCTCTTACGGGTCCGTTTGGGAGCTGGTTTGGGTTTTCACTATTTAACGGCCTGTTTTTAAGTGTAAGTGTTGATTTTTACAAATTATCGTCATACTCTCAAATCGGGAGACCCAGGACTACGCAATCAGTTCGTATATGTTACATTGGTCTCGTACGAGGCGTTCGTGCCTCTTACGGTTTCGTTTGGTGGCTGGTTTAGGTTTTAACCCTTTAACGATTTTTTTTTTAAGTGCAAGTGTTATTTTTGCAAATTATTGTCGTATTCTCAAATCGGGAGACCCGCGACTATGCGGTCAGTTCCTACAAGTTACATTGGTCCCGTGCGAGGTGTTCGTCCCACCTACACGGGCGTTTGGTGGATGGTTTAGGTTTTCACCCTTTAACGGCCTGTTTTTAAGTTTAAGTGTTGATTTTTGCAAATAATCGTCATATTCTCAAACCGGGAGACCCGGGACTATGCGGTCAGTTCGTACAAGTTAAATTGGTCCCGTGCGAGGTGTTCATGCCTCTTACGGGTCTGTTTGGAGGCTTGTTTAGGTTTTCACCCTTTAACGGCTTGTTTTTAAGTCAAGTGTTATTTTTGCAAATTATCGTCGTATTCTCAAACAGGGAGACCTGCGACTACGCGGTCAGTTCGTGCAAACTACATTAGTCCCGTGCGAGTTGTTCGTGCCTCTTACGGGTCCGTTTGGGAGCTGGTTTGGGTTTTCACCCTTTAAATGCCTGTTTTTAAGTTTAAGTGTTGATTTTTGCAAATTATCATCACACCCTCAAACCGGGAGACCCAGGACTACGCGATCAGTTCGTACAAGTTACATTGGTCTTGTGCGAGGTGTTCGTGCCTCTTACGATTTCATTTGGTGGCTGGTTTAGGTTTTCATCCTTTAACGGCTTGTTTTTAATTCTAAGTGTTATTTTTTAAAATTATCGTCGAATTCTCAAACTGGGAGAACCGCAACTACGCAGTTAGTTCCTACAAGTGAAATTGGTCCCGTGCGAGGTGTTCGTGCCTCCTATAGGGGCGTTTGGATGCTGATTTAGGTTTTCACCCTTTAACAGCCTGTTTTTAAGTTTAAGTGTTTATTTTTGAAAATTATCGTCATATTCTCAAATCGGGAGACCCAGGACTACGCGATCAGTTCGTAAAAGTTATATTGGTCCCGTGCGATGTGTCCATGCCTCTTACGGGTCCGTTTGGGGGGTTGTTTAGGTTTTCACCCTTTAACGGCTTGTTTTTAAGTCTAAGAGTTGTTTTTGCAAATTATTATTGTATTCTCAAACCGGGAGAACCGCGACTACGCGATCAGTTCGTACAAGTTACATTGGTCCCATGCGAGGTGTTCGTGCCTCTTACGGGTCCATTTGGGGATGGTTTAGGTTTTCACCCTTTAAAGGCTTTTTTTTAAGTCTAAGTGTTGATTTGGCAAATTATCATCGTATTCTCAAATCGGGAGACCCGGGAGTATGCGGTCAGTTCGTACAAGTTACATTGATCTCGTGCGAGGTGTTCGTGCCTCTTACGGGTCCGTTTGGGGGATGGTTTAGGTTTTCAC
This sequence comes from Sambucus nigra, assembly GCA_949130495.1. Taxonomy (NCBI): domain Eukaryota; kingdom Viridiplantae; phylum Streptophyta; class Magnoliopsida; order Dipsacales; family Adoxaceae; genus Sambucus; species Sambucus nigra. Next base: position 181,124,069 of record OX422211.1, on the reverse strand, counting down.
TCTTTAACCGCTTATTTTTAAGTCATATTTGTTATTTTTGCAAATTATCATCGTATTCTCATACAGGGAGAACCGAGACTACGCGGTCAGTTCGTACAAGTTACATTGGTTCCGTGCGAGGTGTCCGAGCCTCCTACAGGGGCATTTTGGGGTTGGTTTAGGTTTTCACCCTTTAACGGCTTGTTTTTAAGTGGAAGTGTTGATTTTTGCAAATTATCATCATATTCTCAAATCGGGAGACCCGGGACTACGCGGTCATTTCCTACAAGTTAAATTGGTCCCGTGCGAGGTGTTCGTGCCTCCTACAGGGGTATTTGGTGGTTGGTTAAGGTTTTCACCCTTTAACGGCTTGTTTTTAAGTCGAAGTGTTGATTTTTGAAAATTATCATCGTATTCTCAAACCGGGAGACCCGCGACTGCGCAATCAATTCCTACAGGCTACATTGGTCCCCTGCGAGGTGTTCGTGCCTCTTACGGGTCCGTTTGGGAGCTTGTTTGGGTTTTCACCCTTTAACGGCCTGTTTTTAAGTTGAAGTGTCGATTTTTGCAAATTATCATCATATTCTCAAATCGGGAGACCTGGGACTACGCGGTCAGTTCGTACAAGTTACATTGATCTCGTGCGAGGTGTTCGTGCCTTTTACGGGTCCGTTTGGGGGCTGGTTTAGGTTTTCACCCTTTAACGGCTTGTTTTTAAGTCATAAGTGTTATTTTTGCAAATTATCGTCATATTCTCAAACTGGGAGAATCGCGACTACGCGGTCAGTTCGTACAAACTACATTGGTCCCGTGCGAGTTGTTCGTGCCTCTTACGGGTCCGTTTGGGGGTTGGTTTGGGTTTTCACCCTTTAACGGCCTGTTTTTAAGTCAAGTTTTATTTTTGCAAATTATTGTCGTATTCTCAAATTACAAGACCCGCAACTACGCGGTCAAGTCCTACAAGTTACATTGGTCCGGGGCGAGGTGTTCGTGCCTCCTACACGAGCGTTTGAAGGTTGGTTTAGGTTTTCACCCTTCAACGGCCTGTTCTTAAGTTTAAGTGTTGATTTTTGCAAAATATCGTCATATTCTCAAACCGGGAGACCCGGGACTACGCGGTCAGTTCATAAAAGTTACATCCATCTCGTGCGAGGTGTTCATGCTTCTTACGAGTCCGTTAGGGGGCTGGTTTAGGTTTTCACCCTTTAATGGCTTGTTTTTAGGTCATAAGTGTCATTTTTGCAAATTATCATCATATTCTCAAATTGGGAAACCCGCGACTACGCGGTCAGTTCGTACAAGCTCCATTGGTCCCGTGCGAGGTGTTCGTGCCTCTTACGAGTCCGTTTGGGAGCTGGTTTGGGTTTTCACCCTTTAACGGCCTGTTTTTAAGTTTAAGTGTTGATTTTTGCAAATTATCGTCATACTCTCAAATCGAGAGACCCGGGACTACGCGATCAGTTCGTACAAGTTACATTGGTCTCGTGCGAGGTGTTCGTGCCTCTTACGTTTTTGTTTGGTGGATGGTTTAGGTTTTCACCCTTTAACGGCCTGTTTTTAATTCAATGTGTTATTTTTGCAAATTATCGTTGTATTCTCAAACCGGGAGAACAGCGACTATGCGGTTAGTTTCTACAAGTTAAATTGGTCCCGCGCGAGGTGTTCGTGCCTCCTATAGGGGCGTTTGGAAGCTGGTTTAGGTTTTCACACTTTAACGGCCTATTTTTAAGTTTAAGTGTTTATTTTTGAAAATTATCGTCATATTCTCAAACCAGGAGACCCGGGACTACGCGGTCAGTTCGTACAAGTTATATTGGTCCCGTGCGATGTGTTTATGCCTCTTACGGGTCCGTTTGGGGGATTGTTTAGGTTTTCACCCATTAACGGCTTATTTTTAAGTCTAAGTGTTGTTTTTGCAAATTATCAATGTATTCTCAAATCGGGACAACCGCGACGACGCGATCAGCTCGTACAAGTTACATTGGTCCCATGCGAGTTATTTGTGCCTCTTACTGGTCCATTTGGGGATGGTTTAGGTTTTCACCCTTTAAAGGCTTATTTTTAAGTCTAAGTGTTGATTTGGAAAATTATCGTCGTATTCTTAAACCGGGAGTCCCGGGACTACACGATCAGTTCGTACAAGTTACATTGATCTCGTGCGAGGTGTTCGTGCCTCTTACGGGTCCGTTTGGGGGCTGGTTTAGGTTTTTATCCTTTAACGGCTTGTTTTTACGTCTAAGTGTTGATGTGGCAAATTATCGTCGTATTCTCAAACCGGGAGTCTCGGGACTACGCGGCCAGTTCGTACAAGTTACATCCATCTCGTGCGAGGTGTTCATGCTTCTTACGGGTCCGTTAGGGGGCTGGTTTAGGTTTTCACCCTTTAACGGCTTATTTTTAGGTCATACGTGTTATTTTTGCAAATTATCATCATATTCTCAAATCGGGAGACCCGCGACTACGCGGTCAGTTCGTACAAGCTCCATTGGTCCCGTGCGAGGTGTCCGTGCCTCTTACGAGTCCGTTTGGGAGCTGGTTTGGGTTTTCACCCTTTAACGGCCTGTTTTTAAGTTTAAGTGTTGATTTTTGCAAATTATCGTCATACTCTCAAATCGGGAGACCCGGGACTACGCGATCAGTTCGTACAAGATACATTGGTCTCGTGCGAGGTGTTCGTGCCTCTTACGGTTTTGTTTGGTGGCTGGTTTAGGTTTTCACCCTTTAAAGGCCTGTTTTTAATTCAATGTGTTATTTTTGCAAATTATCGTTGTATTCTCAAACCGGGAGAACCGCGACTACGCGGTTAGTTTCTACAACTTAAATTGGTCCCATGCGAGGTGTTCGTGCCTCCTATAGGGGCGTTTGGAAGCTGGTTTAGGTTTTCACCCTTTAACGGCCTGTTTTTAAGTTTAAGTGTTTATTTTGGAAAATTATCGTCATATTCTCAAACCAGGAGACCCGGGACTACGCGGTCAGTTCGTACATGTTATATTGGTCCCGTACGATGTGTTTATGCCTCTTACGGGTCCGTTTGGGGGCTTGTTTAGGTTTTCACCCATAACGGCTCATTTTTAAGTCTAAGTGTTGTTTTTGCAAATTATCAATGTATTCTCAAATCGGGACAACCGCGACGACGCGATCCGCTCGTACAAGTTACATTGGTCCCATGCGAGTTGTTCGTTCCTCTTACGGGTCCATTTGGGGATGGTTTAGGTTTTCACCCTTTAAAGGTTTATTTTTAAGTCTAAGTGTTGATTTGGAAAATTATCGTCGTATTCTTAAACCGAGAGACCCGGGACTACGCGATCAGTTCGTACAAGTTACATTGATCTCGTGCGAGGTGTTCGTGCCTCTTACGAGTCCGTTTGGGGGCTGGTTTAGATTTTTATCCTTTAACGGCTTGTTTTTAAGTCATAAGTGTTATTTTTGCAAATTATCATCATTTTCTCAAACAGGGAGAACCGCGACTACTCGATCAGTTCGTACAAGTTACATTAGTCCCGTTCGAGGTTTTCGTGCCTGCTAGAGAGGAATTTGGGGGTTGGTTTAGGTTTTCACCCTTTAACGGCTTGTTTTTAAGTCGAAGTGTTGATTTTTGCAAATTATCGTCATATTCTCAAATCGGGAGACCCGGGACTACGCGGTCAATTCCTATAAGTTACATTGGTCCCGTGCGAGGTGTTCGTGCCTCCTACAGGGGCATTTGCTGGCTGGTTTAGGTTTTCACCCTTTAACGGCTGGTTCTTAAGTCGAAGTGTTGATTTTCTCAAATTATCATCGTATTCTCAAACCGGGAGACCCGCGACTGCGCGGTCAATTCCTATAACTACATTGGTCCCGTGCGAGGTGTTCGTGCCTCTTACGGGTCCGTATTCGAGTTGGTTTGGGTTTTCACCCTTCAACGGCCTGTTTTTAAGTTTAAGTGTTCAATTTTTCAAATAATTGTCGTATTCTCAAATCGGGAGACCCGCGACTACGTGGCCAGTTCCTAATAGTTACATTGGTCTCGTGCAAGGTGTTCGTGCAACCTACACGGGCGTTTGGTGGTTGGTTTACGTTTTCACCCTTTAACGGCCTATTTTTAAGTTTAAGTGTTGATTTTTGCAAATAATCGTCATATTCTCAAATCGGGAGACCCGGGACTATGCGGTCAGTTCATACAAGTTAAATTGGTCCCGTGCGAGGTGTTCATGCCTCTTACGGGTCTGTTTGGAGGCTGGTTTAGGTTTTCACCCTTTAACGGCTTGTTTTTAAGTCAAGTGTCATTTTTGCAAATTATCGTCGTATTCTCAAACAGGGAGATCTGCGACTACGCGGTCAGTTCGTACAAACTACATTGGTCCCGTGCGATTTGTTCGTGCCTCTTACGGGTCCGTTTGGCAGCTGGTTTGGGTTTTCACCCTTTAACGGCCTGTTTTTAAGTCAAAGTGTTATTTTTGCAAATTATCATCGTATTCTCAAACCGGGAGAACCGCGACTATGCGGTCATTTCGTACAAGATACATTGGTCCCGTGCGAGGTGTTCGTGCCTCTTACGGGTCCATTTGGGGGCTGGTTTAGGTTTTCACCCTTTAACGACTTGTTTTTAAGTCGAAGTGTTGATTTGATAAATTATCATCGTATTCTCAAACCGGGAGACCCGGGACTACGCGGTCAGTTCGTACAAGTTACATTGATCTCGTGCGAGGTGTTCGTGCCTTTTACGGGTCCGTTTGGGGGCTGGTTTAGGTTTTCACCCTTTAACGGCTTGTTTTTAAGTCATAAGTTTTATTTTTGTAAATTATCCTCGTATTCTTAAACAGGAAGAACCGTGACTACGCGGTCAGTTCGTACAAGTTACATTGGTCCCGTGCGAGGTGTTCGTGCCTCCTACAGGGGCATTTGGGGGTTGGTTTAGGTTTTCACCCTTTAACGGCTTGTTTTTAAGTGGAAGTGTTGATTTTAGTAAATTATCGTCATATTCTCAAATTGGGAGACCCGGGACTACGCGGTCAGTTCCTACAAGTTACATTGGTCCCGTGCGAGGTGTTCGTGCCTCTTACGGGTCCGTTGGACGCTGGTTTTGGTTTTCACCCTTTAACGGCTTATTTTTAAGTCTAATTGTTTTTTATAAATTATCGTCGTATTCTCAAACCGGGAGAACCGCAACAACGAAGTCAGTTCGTACAAGTTACATTAGTCCCGAGCGAGGTTTTCGTGCCTACTATAGGGGCGTTTGGAAGCTGGTTTAGGTTTTCACCCTTTAACGGACTTTTTATAAGTTTAAGTGTTTATTTTTGAAAATTATCATCATATTCTCAAACCGGGAGACCCGGGACTACGCGATGAGTTCGTACAAGTTATATTGGTCTTGTGCGATGTGTTCATGCCTCTTACGAGTCCGTTTGGGGGCTTGTTTAGGTTTTCACCCTTTAACGGCTTATTTTTAAGTCTAAGAGTTATTTTTGAAAATTATCTTCGTATTCTCAAACCGGGAGAACCGCGACTGCGCGGCCAATTCCTATAGGCTACATTGGTCCCGTGCGAGGTGTCCGTGCTTCTTACGGGTCCGTTTGGGAGCTTGTTTGGGTTTTCACCCTTTAACGACCTGTTTTTAAGTCGAAGTGTTGATTTTTGCAAATTATCATCATATTCTCAAATCGGGAGACCCGAGACTACGCGGTCAGTTCCTACAAGTTACAATGGTCCCGTGCGAGGTGTTCGTGCCTCCTACAGGGGCATTTGGTGGATGGTTTAGGTTTTCACCCTTTAACGGCTTGCTTTTAACTGGAAGTGTTAATTTTTGCAAATTATCGTCGTATTCTCAAACCGGGAGACCCGTGACTACGCGGTCAGTGCGTACTAGTTACATTGGTCTCATGCGAGGCGTTCATGTTTGATACGGGTCCGTTTGGGGGCTGATTAAGGTTTTCACCCTTTAACGACTTGTTTTTAAGTCTAAGTTTTATTTTTGCAAATTATTGTCGTATTCTCAAATCGGGAGACCCGCAACTACGCGGTCAGTTTCTACAAGTTACATTGGTCCCGTGCGAGGTGTTCGTGCCTCCTACACGAGCGTTTGGTGGCTGGTTTAGGTTTTCACCCTTTAACGGCCTGTTCTTAAGTTTAAGTGTTAATTTTTGCAAACTATCGTCATATTCTCAAACCGGGAGACCCGAGACTACGCGGTCAGTTCGTACTAGTTACATTGGTACCGTGCGAGGTGTTCATGCCTCTTACGGGTCCGTTTGGGGACTTGTTTAGGTTTTAACTCTTTAATGGCTTGTTTTTAAGTCTAAGTGTTATTTTTGCAAATTATCATCGTATTCTCAAACCGGGAGACTCGCGACTACGCGGTCAGTTCGTACAAGCTACATTGGTCCCGTGCGAGGTGTTCGTGCCTCTTACGAATCCGTTTGGGAGCTGGTTTGGGTTTTCACCCTTTAACGGCCTATTTTTAAGTTTAAGTGTTGATTTTTGTAAATTATCGTCATACTCTCAAGTCGGGAGACCCGGGACTACGCGATGAGTTCGTACAAGTTACATTGGTCTCGTGCGAGGTGTTCGTGCCTCTTACGATTTCGTTTGGTGGCTGGTTTAGGTTTTCACCCTTTAACGGCTTATTTTTAATTCTAAGTGTTATTTTTGCAAATTATCGTCGTATTCTCAAACTGGGAGAACCGCGACTATGCGGTTAGTTCCTACAAGTTAAATTGGTCCCGTGCGAGGTGTTCGTGCCTCCTATAGGGGCGTTTGGAAGCTGGTTTAGGTTTTCACCCTTTAAAGGCTTGTTTTTAAGTCTAAGTGTTGATTTGGAAAATTATCGACATATTCTTAAACAGGGAGACCCGGGACTACGCGGTCAGTTCGTACAAGTTACATTGATCTCGTGCGAGGTGTTCGTGCCTCTTACGGGCCGTTTGGGGGTTAGTTCAGGTTTTCACCCTTTAACGGCTTGTTTTTAAGTCGTAAGTGTTAATTTTGCAAATTATCATCGTATTCTCAAACCGGGAGAACCGCGACTACGCGAACAGTTCGTACAAGTTACATTGGTCCCGTGCGAGGTGTTCGTGCCTGCTACAGAGGCATTTGGGGGATGGTTTACGTTTTCACCCTTTAACGGCTTGTTTTTAAGTCGAAGTGTTGATTTTTGCAAATTATCGTCGTATTCTCAAATCGGGAGACCCGGGACTACGCGGTCAGTTCCTACAAGTTACATTGGTCCCGTGCGAGGTGTTCGTGCCTCGGTTTAGGTTTTCACCCTTTAACGGCTGGTTTTTAAGTCGAAGTGTTGATTTTTGAAAATTATCGTCGTATTCTCTAATCGGGAGACCCGCGACTGCGCGTTCAATTCCTATAAGCTACATTGGTCCCGTCCGAGGTGTTCGTGCCTCTTACGGGTCCGTTTGGGAGCTGATTTAGGTTTTCACCCTTTAACGGCCTGTTTTTAAGTTTAAGTGTTGATTTTTTCAAATTATCATCATATTCTCAAACCGGGAGAACCGCGACTATGTGGTCAGTGCGTAAAGCTTACATTGGTCTCGTGTGAGGTGTTTGTGCCTCATACGGGTCCGTTTGGTGTCTGGTTTATGTTTTCACCCTTTAACGACTGGTTTTTAAGTCTAAGTGTTATTTTTTCAAATTATTGTCGTATTCTCAAATCGGGAGACCCGCAACTACGCGGCCAGTTCCTACAAGTTACATTGGTCCCGTGCGACGTGTTCGTGCCTCCTACACGAGCGTTTGGTGGATGGTGTAGGTTTTCACCCTTTAACGGCCTGTTTTTAAGTTTAAGTGTAGATTTTTGCAAATTATAGTCGTATTCTCAAACCGGAAGACCCGCGACTGCGCGATCAATTCCTATAGGCTACATTGGTCCCGTGCGAGGTGTTCGTGCCTCTTACGAGTCCGTTTGGAAGCTGGTTTGGGTTTTCACCCTTTAACGACCTATTTTTAAGTTTAAGTGTTGGTTTTTGCAAATTATCATCATATTCTCAAATCGGGAGAACCACGACTACGCGGTCAGTACGTACAAGTTACATTGGTCTCGTGCGAGGCGTTCGTGCCTCATACGGGTCCGTTTGGGGGCTGGTTTTGGTTTTCACCCTTTAACGACTTGTTTTTAAATCTAAATGTTATTTTTGCAAATTATTGTCGTATTCTCAAATCGGGAGACCCGCAACTACGCGATCAGTTCCTACAAGTTACATTGGTCCCGTGCGAGGTGTTCGTGCCTCCTACACGAGCGTTTGGTGGCTGGTTTAGGTTTTCACCCTTTAACGGCCTGTTCTTAAGTTTAAGTGTTGATTTTTGCAAAATATCGTCATATTCTCAAACCAGGAGACCGGGGACCACGCGATCAGTTTGTACTAGTTACATTGGTCCCGTACGAGGTGTTCATACCTCTTACGGGTCCGTTTGGGGGATGTTTAGGTTTTAACCCTTTAACGGCTTGTTTTAAGTCTTAGTGTTATTTTCGCAAATTATCATCGTATTCTCAAATCGGGAGACCCGCGACTACGCGGTCAGTTCGTACAAGCTACATTGGTCCCGTGCGAGGTGTTCGTGCCTCTTACGAGTTCGTTTGGGAGATGGTTTGGGTTTTCACCCTTTAACGGCCTGTATTTAAGTTTAAGTGTTGATTTTTGCAAATTATCATCATACTCTCAAACCGGGAGACCCGGGACTACGCGATCAGTTCGTACAAGTTACATTGGTCTCGTGCGAGGTGTTCGTGCCTCTTACGGGTCCGTTTGGGCTCTGGTTTAGGTTTTTGCCCTTTAACGGCTTGTTTTAAGTCTAAGTGTTTTTTTTATAAATTATCGTCGTATTCTCAAATCGGGAGAATCGCGACAACGCAGTCATTTCATACAAGTTACATTGGTCCCGTGCGAGGTTTTCGTGCCTACTATAGGGGCGTTTGGAAGCTGGTTTAGGTTTTCACCCTTTAACGGCCTGCTTTTAAGTTTAAGTGTTTATTTTTTAAAATTATCATCATATTCTCAAACCGAGAGACCCGGGACTACGTGGTCAGTTCGTACAAGTTATATTGGTCCCGTGCGATGTGTTCATGCCTCTTACGGATCCGTTTGGGGGCTTGTTTAGGTTTTCACCCTTTAACGGCTTGTTTTTAAGTCTAAGAGTTGTTTTTGCAAATTATCATCGTATTCTCAAACCGGGAGAATCGTGACTATGCGATTAGTTCGTACAAGTTACATTGGTCCCATGTGAGGTGTTCATGCCTCTTACGGGTCCATTTGGGGCTGGTTTTGGTTTTCACCCTTCAAAGGCTTGTTTTTAAGTCTAAGTGTTGATGTGGAAAATTATCATCGTATTCTCAAACCGGGAGGCCCGGGACTACGCGGTCAGTTCGTACAAGTTACATCGATCTCGTGCGAGGTGTTCGTGCCTCTTACAGGTCCGTTAGGGGACTGGTTTAGGTTTTCACCCTTTAACGGATTGTTTTTAAGTCCAAGTGTTATTTTTGCAAATTAACATCGTATTCTCAAACCGGGAGAACCGTGACTACGAGGTCAGTTCGTACAAGTTACAATGGTCCCGTGCGAGGTGTTCGTTCCTCTAACGGGTCCATTTGGGGACTGGTTTAGGTTTTCACCTTTTAACGGCTTGTTTTTAAGTTTAAGTGTTGATTTTGGCAAATTATCGTCGTATTCTCAAATCGGAAGACCCGGGACTACGCGGTCAGTTCCTACAAGTTACATTGGTCCCGTGCGAGGTGTCCGTGCCTCCTACAAGGCCATTTGTTAGCTGGTTTAGGTTTTCACCCTTTAACGGCCTGTTTTTAAGTTAAAAGTGTTGATTTTTGCAAATAATCATCATATTCTCAAACCGGGAGATCTGCGACTACGCGGTATTTTCGTACAAGTTACATTGGTCCCGTGCGAGTTGTTCGTGCCTCTTACGGGTCCGTTTGGGAGCTGGTTTGGGTTTTCACCTTTTAACAGCCTATTTTTAAGTTTAAGTGTTAATTTTTGCAAATTATCGTCATATTCTCAAACCGGGGAAACCGGGACAAAGCAGTCAGTGTGTACAAGTTACATTGGCTCGTGCGAGGTGCTCGTGCCTCCTATAGGGGCGTTTGGAAGTTGGTTTAGGTTTTCACCCTTTAACGGCCTGTTTTTAAGTTTAAGTGTTTATTTTTGAAAATTATCGTCATATTCTCAAATCGGAAGGCCTGAGACTACGAGGTTAGTTCGTACAATTTATATCGGTCCCGTACGATGTGTTCATGACTCTTACGGGTCCGTTTGGGGGCTTGTTTAGGTTTTCACCCTTTAACTACTTATTTTTAAGTCTAAGTGTTATTTTTGCAAATTATCGTTGTATTCTCATACCAGGAGAACCGCGACTACGCGATCAGTTCGTAAAGGTTACATTGGTCCCATGTGAGGTGTTCGTGCCTCTTACGGGTCCATTTGGGGCTGGTTTAGGTCTTCACCCTTTAAAGGCTTGTTTTTAAGTCTAAGTGTTAATTTTTGCAAATTATCATCATGTTCTCAAACCGGGAGACCCGGGATTACGCGATCAGTTCATTCAAGTTACATTGATCTCGTGTGAGGTGTTCGTGCCTCTTACGGATCCATTTGGGGGATGGTTTAGGTTTTCACCCTTTAACAGCTTGTTTTTAAGTCATAAGTATTACTTTTGCAAATTATCATCGTATTCTCAAACCGGAAGAACCGCGACTACGCGGTCAGTTCGTACAAGTTACATTGGTCCCGTGCGAGGTTTTCGTGCCTCTTACGGGTCCATTTGCGGGCTGGTTTAGGTTTTCAACCTTTAACGGCTTGTTTTTAAGTCGAAGTGTTGATTTTTGTAAATTATCATCGTATTCTCAAACCGAGAGACCCGGGACTACGCGGTCAGTTCCTACAAGTTACATTGGTCTCGTACGAGGTGTTCGTGCCTCCTACAGGGGCATTTGGTGGCTGGTTTAGGTTTTCACCCTTTAACGGCTTATTTTTAAGTCTAAGTGTTGATTTTTCCAAATTATCATCGTATTCTCAAACCGGGAGACCCGCAACTACGCGGTCAGTTCCTACAACCAACATTGATCCCGTGCGAGGTGTTCGTGCCTCTTACGGGTCCGTTTGGGAGTTGGTTTGGGTTTTCACCCTTTAACGGCCTATTTTTAAGTTTAAGTGTTGATTTGTGAAAATTATCATCATATTCTCTAACTGGGGGAACCGCAACAATGCAGTCAGTGCGTACAAGTTACATTGGTCTCGTGCGAGGTGTTCGTGCCTCCTATAGGGGGTTTGGAAGCTGGTTTAGGTTTTCACCCTTTGACGAGCTCTTTTTAAGTTTAAGTGTTTATTTTTGAAAATTATCGTCATATTCTCAAATCGGGAGACTCGGGACTACGCGATCAGTTCGTATAAGTTATATTGGTCCCGTGCAATGTGTATATGCCTCTTTCGGGTCTGTTTGGCGGCTTGTTTAGGTTTTTACCCTTTAACGGCTTGTTTTTAAGTCTAAGAGTTATTTTTGCAAATTATCGTTGTATTCTCAAACCGGGAGAACCGCGACTACGCGATCAGTTCGTACAAGTTACATTGGTCCCATGCGAGGTGTGCATGCCTCTTACGGGTCCATTTGGGGATGGTTTAGGTTTTCACCCTTTAAAGGCATATTTTTAAGTCTAAGTGTTGATTTTGGCAAATTATTATCGTATTCTCAAACCAGGAGACCCGGGACTACGCGGTCAGTTCGTACAAGTTTCATCCATCTCGTACGAGGTGTTCATGCTTCTTACGGGTCCGTTAGGGGGCTGGTTAAGGTTTTCACCCTTTACCGGCTTATTTTTAGGTCATAAGTGTTATTTTTGCAAATTATCATCATATTCTCAAATCGGGAGACCCGCGACTACGCGGTCAGTTCGTATAAGCTACATTGGTCCCGTGCGAGGTGTTCGTGCCTCTTACGAGTCCGTTTGGGAGGTGGTTTGGGTTTTCACACTTTAACGGCCTGGTTTTAAGTTTTAGTGTTGATTTTTGCAAATTATATTCATACTCTCAAACCAGGAGACCCGGGACTACGCGGTCAGTGCGTAAAAGTTACATTGGTCCCGTGCGAGGTGTTCATGCCTCTTACGGGTCCGTTTGGGGGCTTGTTTAGGTTTTAACCCTTTAACGGCTTGTTTTTAAGTCTAAGTGTTGATTTTTGCAAATTATCATCGTATTCCCAAACCGGGAGACCCGCGACTACGCGGTCAGTTCCTACAAGCTACATTGATCCCGTGCGAGGTGTTCGTGCCTCTTACGGGTCCGTTTGGGAGCTGGTTTGGGTTTTCACCCTTTAACAGCCCATTTTTAAGTTTAAGTGTTAATTTTTGCAAATTATCGTCATATTCTCAAATCGGGGGAACCGGGATAAAGCAGTCAGTGTGTACAAGTTACATTGGCTCGTGCGAGGTGCTTGTGCCTCCTATAGGGGCGTTTGGAAGCTGGTTTAGGTTTTCACCCTTTAACGGCCTGTTTTTAACTTTAAGTGTTTATTTTTGAAAATTATCGTCATATTCTCAAATCGGAAGGCCTGAGACTACGCGGTCAGTTCGTACAATTTATATCGGTCCCGTACGATGTGTTCATGACTCTTACGGGTCCGTTTGGGGGCTTGTTTAGGTTTTCACCCTTTAACGGCTTGTTTTTAAGTCTAAGAGTTTTTTTTGCAAATTATTGTTGTATTCTAAAATCGGGAGAACCGCGACTACGCAATCAGTTTGTACAAGTTACATTGGTCCCATGCGAGCTGTTCATGCCTCTTACGGGTCCATTTGGGGCTGGTTTTGGTTTTCACCCTTTAAAGGCTTGTTTTTAAGTCTAAGTGTTGATGTGGCAAATTATCGTCGTATTCTCAAACCGGGAGGCCCGGGACTACGCGGTCAGTTCGTACAAGTTACATCGATCTCGTGCGAGGTGTCCGTGCCTCTTACGGGTCCGTTAGGGGACTGGTTTAGGTTTTCACCCATTAACGGCGTGTTTTTAAGTCATAATTTTTATTTTTGCAAATTATCATCGTATTCTCAAACAGGGAGAACCGCGACTATGCGGTCAGTTCGTACAAGTTACATTGGTCCCGTGCGAGGTGTTCGTGCCTCCTACAGGGCATTTGGGGGTTGGTTTAGGTTTTCACCCTTTAACGGCTTGTTTTTAAGTTGAAGTGTTGATTTTTGCAAATGATCGTCATATTCTCAAATCGGGAGACTCGGGACTACGCGGTCAGTTCCTACAAGTTACATTGGTCCCGTGCGAGATATTCGTGCCTCCTACAGGGACATTTGGTGGCTGGTTTAGGTTTTCACCCTTTAACGGCTTGTTTTTAAGTCGAAGTGTTGATTTTTGCAAATTATCGCCGTATTCTCAAACCGGGAGATCCGCGACTGCGCGGTCAATTCCTACAAGCTACATTAGTCCCATGCGAGGTGTTCGTGCCTCTTACGGGTCCGTTTGGTGGCTGGTTTAGGTTTTCACCCTTTAACGGCCTGTTCTTAAGTTTAAGTGTTGATTTTTGCAAACTATCGTCATATTCTAAAACCGGAAGACCCGGGACCACGCGGTCAGTTCCTACTAGTTACATTGGTCCCGTGCGAGGTGTTAACGGCTTGTTTTTAAGTCTAAGTGTTATTTTCGTAAATTATCATCGTATTCTCAAATCGAGAGACCCACGACTACGTGGTCAGTTCGTACAAGCTACATTGGTCCCGTGCGAGGTGTACGTGCCTCTTACGAGTCCGTTTGGGAGATGGTTTGGGTTTTCACCCTTTAACGGCTTGTTTTTAAGTTTTAAGTGTTGATTTTTTTCAAATTATCGTCATACTCTCGAACCGGGAGACCCGGGACTACGCGATCAGTTCGTAAAAGTTACATTGGTCTCGTGCGAGGTGTTCATGCCTCTTACGGTTTCGTTTGGTGGCTGGTTTAAGTTTTCACACTTTAACGGCTTGTTTTTAATTCTAAGTGTTATTTTTGCAAATTATCGTCATATTATCAAATCGGGAGAACCGCGACTACGCGGTTAGTTCCTACAAGTTAAATCGGTCCCGTGCGAGGTGTTCGTACCTCCTATAGGGGCGTTTGGAAACTGGTTTAGGTTTTCACCCTTTAACGGCCTGTTTTTAAGTTTAAGTGTGTATTTTTGAAAATTATCATCATATTCTCAAACCGAGAGACCCGGGACTACGCGGTCAGTTCGTACAAGTTATATTGATCCCGTGCGATGTGTTCATGCCTCTTACGAGTTCGTTTGGGGGCTTGTATAGGTTTTCACCCTTTTACGGCCTGTTTTTAAGTCTAAGTGTTGTTTTTGCAAATTATCGTTTTATTCTCAAATCGGGAGAACCGCAAATACGCGATCAGTTCGTACAAGTTACATTGGTCCCATGCGAGGTGTTCGTGCCTCTTACGGGTCCATTTGGGGTTGGTTTAGGTTTTCACCCTTTAAAGGCTTGTTTTTAAGTCTAAGTGTTGATTTGGCAAATTATCGTTGTATTCTTAAACCGGGAGACCCGAGACTACGCTGTCAGTTCGTACAAGTTACATTGATCTCGTGCGAGGTGTTCGTGCCTCTTACGGGTCCGTTTGGGGGTTGGTTTAGGTTTTCACCCTTTAACGGCTTGCTTTTAAGTCATAAGTGTTATTTTTGCAAATTATCATCGTATTCTCAAACCAGGAGAACCGCGACTACGCGAATAGTTCGTACAAGCTACATTGGTCCCGTACGAGGTGTTCGTGCCTCTTACGAGTCCGTTTGGGAGATGGTTTGGGTATTTAAGCCTTTAACGGCCAGTTTTTAAGTTTAATTGTTGATTTTTGAAATTATCGTCATATTCTCAAATCGAGAGACCCGGGACTACGCGGTCAGTTCGTACAAGTTACATTGGTCCCTTGCGAGGTGTTCGTGCCTCTTACGGGTCCGTTTGGGGGCTGGTTTAGGTTTCAACCTTTAATGGCTTATTTTTAAGTCTACGTGTTATTTTTGCAAATTATCATCGTATTCTCAAACCGGGAGAATCGCGACTACGCGGTCAGTTCGTACCAGTTACATTGGTCCCGTGCGAGGTGTTCGTGCCTCTTACGGGTCCATTTGGGGGTTGGTTTAGGTTTTCACCCTTTAACGGCTTATTTTTAAGTCGAAGTGTTTATTTTTGTAAATTATCGTTGTATTCTCAAATCGGGAGACTCGGGAATATGCGGTCCATTCGTACAAGTTACATTGGTCCCGTTCGAGGTGTTCGTGCCTCCTACAGGGGCGTTTGGGGGTTGGTTTAGGTTTTCACACTTTAACGGCTTATTTTTAAGTCGAAGTGTTGATTTTTGCAAATTATCGTCGTATTCTCAAATCGGGAGACCTGGGACTACGCGGTCAGTTCCTACAAGTTACATTGGTCCCGTGCGAGGTGTTCGTGCCTCCTACAGGGGCATTTGGTGGTTGGTTTAGGTTTTCACCCTTTAACGCCTGGTTTTTAAGTCAAAGTGTTGATTTTTGCAAATTATCGTCGTATTCTCAAACCGAGAGACCCGCGACTGCGCGGTCAATTCCTACAAGCTAGATTGGTCCCGTGCAAGGTGTTTGTGCCTCTTACGGGTCTATTTGGGTGCTGGTTTAGGTTTTCACCCTTTAACGGCTTGTTTTTAAGTCTAAGTGTTGATTTTGGCAAATTATCGTCGTATTCTAAAACCGGAAGATCCAGGACTACTCGATCAGTTTCTATAAGTTACATTGGTCCCGTGCGAGGTGTTCGTGCCTCCTACAGGGCCATTTGGTGGCTGGTTTAGGTTTTCACCCTTTAACGGCCTATTTTTAAGTTTAAGTGTTGATTTTTGCAAATTATCATCATATTCTAAAAATCGGGAGACCCGGGGCTACACGGTCTGTTCGTACAAGTTACATTGGTCCCGTGCGAGGTGTTCATGCCTCTTACGGGTTCGTTTGGGGGTTTGTTTAGGTTTTCACCCTTTAACGGCTTGTTTTTAAGTTTAAGTGTTGTTTTTGCAAATTATCGTTGTATTCCCAAACCGGGAGAACCGCGACTACGCGGTCAGTTCGTACAAGTTACATTGGTCCCATGCGAGGTGTTCGTGCCTCTTACGGGTCCATTTGGGGCAGGTTTTGGTCTTAACCCTTTTAAGGCTTGTTTTTAAGTCTAAGTGTTGATTTTTGCAAATTATCGTCGTATTCTCAAATTGGGAGACCCGGGACTACGCGGTCAGTTCGTACAAGTTACATTGATCTCGTGCGAGGTGTTCCTGCCTCTTACAGGTCCGTTTGGGGGATGGTTTAGGTTTTCACCCTTTAACGGCTTGTTTTTAAGTCATAAGTATTATGTTTGTAAATTATCATCGTATTCGCAAATCGGGAGAACCGCGACTACGCAGTCAGTTCGTACAAGTTACATTGGTCCCGTGCGAGGTGTTCATTCCTCTAACGGGTCCATTTGGGGGCTGGTTTAGGTTTTCAGCTTTTAACGGCTTGTTTTTAAGTCGAAGTGTTGATTTTTGCAAATTATCGTCGTATTCTCAAACCGAGAGACCCGGGACTACGCGGTCAGTTCCTACAAGTTACGTTGGTCCCGTGCGAGGTATTCGTGCCTCCTACAGGGGTATTTGGTGGTTGGTTTAGGTTTTCACCCTTTAACGGCTTGTTTTTAAGTCTAAGTGTTAATATTTGCAAATTATCGTCGTATTCTCAAACCGGGAGACCCGCGACTACGCGGTCAGTTCTTACAAGCTACATTGATCACGTGCGAGGTGTTCGTGCCTCTTGCGGGTCCGTTTGGGAGTTGGTTTGGGTTTTCACCCTTTAACGGCCTGCTTTTAAGTTTAAGTGTTGATTCTCGTCATATTCTCAAACCGGAGGAACCGCGATTACGCGGTCAGTGCGTACAAGTTACATTGGTCTCGTGCGAGGTGTTCGTGCCTCTTACGGGTCCGTTTGGTGGTGGTTTAGGTTTTCACCCTTTAACAACTTGTTTTTAAGTCTAAGTGTTATTTTTACAAATTATTATCGTATTCTCAAATCGGGAGACCCGCGACTACGCGGTCAGTACTACAAGTTACATTGGTCCCGTGCGAGGTGTTCGTGCCTCCTACACGGGCGTTTGGTGTCTGGTTTAGTTTTTCACCCTCTAACGGCCTGTTTTTAAGTTTAAGTATTGATTTTTGCAAATTATCGACATATTCTCAAACCGGGAGACCCGGGACTACGCGATCAGTTCGTACAAGTTACATTGGTCCCGTGCGAGGTGTTTAAGCCTCTTACGGGTCCGTTTGGGGGCTTGTTTAGGTTTTAACCCTTTAACGGCTTATTTTTAAGTCTAAGTGTTATTTTTGCAAATTATCGTCGTATTCTCAAACCGGGAGACCCGCGACTACGCGGTCAGTTCGTACAAGCTACACTGATCCCGTGCGAGGTGTTCGTGCCTCTTACGAGTTCGTTTGGAGCTGGTTTGGGTATTCACCCTTTAAGGGCCTGTGCTTAAGTTTAAGTGTTATTTTTTTTAAATTATCATCGTATTCTTAAAGCGGGAGACCCGGGACTACGCGATCAGTTCGTACAAGTTACATTAGTCTCGTGCGAGGTGTTCGTGCCTCTTACGGGTCCGTTTGGGCGTTGGTTTAGGTTTTCACCCTTTAACGGCTTGTTTTTAAGTCTAAGTGTTATTTTTGCAAATTATCGTCG
Source organism: Sambucus nigra (assembly GCA_949130495.1). NCBI lineage: Eukaryota > Viridiplantae > Streptophyta > Magnoliopsida > Dipsacales > Adoxaceae > Sambucus > Sambucus nigra. The sequence continues at coordinate 181,106,411 of OX422211.1, read as the reverse complement.
TATTCTCAAACCGGGAGAATCGCGACAACGCAATGAGTTCGTACAAGTTACATTAGTCCCGTACAACGCAATCAGTTTGTAGTTTTCTCATGATACTCATAAATTGAACAAAATTGACATCTCATCCAATTAGAATAAAGAAACAAATCTAGTTCACACACACACACATGGCTCTTTCCCCAATTCGCAGCACACACACCAAGGTAGAGCTCCTTGAATTTCATATAACGCAAGGGGAGATACAAACAGAGAGAGAGAGATTCTGGCACGATTTTAAACCGTTCCATATTCTCCTTGCCTAAGCGTGCCAGATTAGAACTTGATTAAAGAGAAAATGTCCTTGATAATACTATATAGAATAAAAAGGCACTGCACCTAAAACATGACCATGGCAACAAGGCATTTTAAAATCCCTCGCAAGTTATGGGACCTCAAATCCTCTACTACCCAGTGGACCCAACTTGGTGTCTCTTCTAACGAATTACTGAATTTATCAACTCATTCAATACAATCTAATCCTGATACTTTAATGAATTTATTCCATGGCCACTCCACTACCAACATCGTTACATTACATAGGCAACTAACACTCTTGTTTTATTTAAAATCAATACTATTTCAATAAAGATCAAAATAGTTGGAAAATACTCCCACATAAAAAACAGTTGAAATAAACAAAAATCGTAATACTTGGTCAACAAAGATATAATGGGGAAAGGATCGTCTTGTAGTTTATGTAAAATGTAAAACACCAAATACATTCAATAACCATAAAAGTGCTCTCTGAGCAACAAAGGTCATGGATTAATCTAATTGTGAGGGTGGTTGTTGCACCTGACTAACTGACATTTTATCAAACATGTGAAGGCCACTCACTATTTGACATTTTTTCGTCTAAGACAGAAATAAAATCCCAAATATGAGCATAAAAATATAGCCAAGCATTAATCAAACATACGAAGTCTTAGAAACTAAAAAAAATGTAGACCAAACTTTGAAAATAATAACCAAAATAACAATTTAACTCATAATGTATTTTATACCTTCATTTCAAGTTTCAAGCTCGAATACCTACAATCTGCAAAATAATATACAGAGATAATGAATCATAAAGTTTCAAATATGAAAACTCATTAAGTTCACAATGAATCACATACCTAAAATTTTCATATTCCAACACCCATGAATCAAACCGCAATAACATCCCTTTGTAAAACTCATAAATACAACAACACTCATTAGCATCATCACCTACAACAACTGATTCACGCTCCCACCACCATCCCTGATGCTAGACCACCCTCTCACCACCTCCTGCTCTTCATAGGTACCTCATCATACCCAATCCCCAAATTTCCAGCTGCCCCGGTCTAGTTTATTTGCCAAAACCTTCACCAAAATCAATTTCATCCTTGCAAGACCCAAACCCTAGGCCCCCAACCACCCACAAACATTGCAAGACAGTTGGGAAGAGACTCGGGTCCCAACAATATTGGGAAAGACATAGAAAGAGAGAGAAGTGGTTCCCTGCGACAGCTTCTAGTGACGCCCCCACCCCTTGCGGCACCGACAATCCGGGATACCTCTCCGGACCAGAATAAGTTTGCTATTGACGTTTGGTTCTCTTAAAGCAACTAAAACCCTAGGGGTCTTTTGTGGTCAACAAGCAAACATTGGGTCAGGGGTGAAGAAGAGAGATGTCGAGGATGAAGGAAAGAGATAATCGGACATGACAGGGTGAGTAGGCGGGAGAGTGAGCGGTGGAGCAAACAAGATGGCTCCAAATGAAAAGTTAATTGATTTTATTTTTTTATTTTTTTATTTTTTTATTTTTTTATTAAATCTTTCCAAATTTGATACGGTTTTGGCACGGTTTAAATTCGTGCCAGATTTTGGCGCAGTTTTAAACCGTTCCAGATTAGTAATAAACCGTGCCAAAATCTGGCACGGATTTAAACCGTGCCAGATTCTCCTTGTCCAACCGTGCCAGATTAGCATTTTTGGTGTAGTGAGAGGGTCATCATGTGGGGCTAAGAGGCTTTTGAAGTCCATTCTTGAGAATCCCACGATCAGAGTATCCATATGGACCATCTTCCTCTTTTCTGACTTTGCCTCCAGGGAGGTTGAGTGTACAGCTTTTGTCACTGCCTTGGCCTCAGCAACATGGGCCTTCCTGTCGGCGACCTCCGACCCTCCTCCTACTAAACCCCCGGAGATCATTCCCACTCCGAGCGAGATCATATTAAGCCTCTTGACAGGGCCTTGTTCATCTCTCGGAGGGAGGTCAGGGTCGTCCTCATCATCTGAAGGGTCGTCCCTTCGATTTGGAGGATCTTCTCTACATACATCACCTCTCTTTTTTCTGGTGTCGTCCCCTCGGCCCCTCTTGAAGGCACATTTGTCAACGTACTTCCTGAGCTTCCCTTCTTTCAGTATCTTCTCAATCTCATCTTTCAGGGCAAAGGATTTGTTTGTCACGTGGCCATGGTCTTGGTGAAATTCACACCACAGGTTTTTGTTCCTCTTATTGGGGGTTGCCCTCAACTTCTCAGGCCACTTCAGGGACCGATCGCTCTTTATCTCATTGAGAATATGTTCACAGCTGACCGTTAGAGGGGTGTAATCAGTGAACTTATCGTCCGTAGACCTCTTCTTACCCTCTTTTTTCTTCTTAGGGTACTTACCCCCACTAGTACCTCCTTTTTCATCTTCATATTTTGCAGCCATCGCCTCTTCGGCGTTCATCACCTTTCCTATTGTCGACAGCAATTCAGCCATCGTCCTCGGAGGGTCTTCAGCAAGCTTCCATAGCAGCTTCCCCTTCTAGAGTCCTCCAATGAGGGCGGTCATGGCTATGCTCTCCTCATAGTCTTCCACCTCTAACTTTTCTTTGTTAAATCTGGCTATGTAGTCCCTTAGACTCTCATTCTTCCCCTGCTTAACATAGAGCAGGTGTGTGGTCTTCTTCTGTGGTCTCACCCCAAAGCAAAAGTTGTGGATGAACCGGTCTGCCAGCTGCTTAAAGCTTTCAATGGAGTTTTTTGGAAGAGATATATACTAGACATGTGCAGCCCCAGTCAGTGTGCCAGAGAAGGCACGACACCTCATCTCATCTGAGATAGAGTATATGTCTGCCGCTGATTGGTACATCTCAATATGGTGGACAGGGTTGGTACTCCCATCATATCTTGGGGTGACCACAGGAGGCTTAAACTTTGAGGGCGTTGGGAAGCTGACTATCTTAGCCACAAAGGGTGAGCCTGTAGAGTATCCTCTCTGAAGAGGGTCCCGACTCTTCAGAATATCTCCGGTCTTATCCTCCATTCGCTGGATCGAATCATTCCAGGACCTCGTAGGGTCGGCCTGGATGATGTTATCCCCTGCCGCCTCTTTGAGGTGGACGGAGGGTTCTGCTGCAGCAGGCCTATGTCGGCTGTTTACTTCCCCCTGGCCGTCGTCTCATCCGTGGGGTCGGCCCCCATGGGGTCGGCCATCTGCTGCCTCCCTCCCGGATCTCGCAACACTCCTTGATCTGGACAATTTTTCTCGCAGGTCATTTACAGGGCCCAGCCTCTCAAAGGCCGACCCCCTGCTCAAGCGATCAAAAGCAGAGCTTCTCGGGCGATCGTCAGGATTTTTCCTTCCACACTTCCCTCTGCTCTCCTGGAGAGGTCGCACAGTATTGTTGGAGACCTCATACGGCTCCCAGCACTCTATGGGGGCCTCCTCTCCCTCCAGATCATCATACTTATCCTCAGGGCAGGGGTTTCCTTGCCTCCCCAGGCGTAGACGCTGAGGGTCAGCAACATCCCTCCGTCACTGTGGGGGTGGCAAGTCTTTGTGCAGTGCCTGGGGTGGTCCCCTGGCCTCATGATGCCCTGGTGCCGCTGCCGTAGTAATCATCTCAGGTGAGACCCCTGGTGGTCTTAGTATGTTCTGGCTGAGAGCTGTGAACTGCTCCTGCATGATCCGCTGGCTTGCTGCCAGAGACTTCAAGGCTGCCGCCACATCGGCCATCTCAGACTAAGGTGGTGGCTGACTGGAACTGGGTCCTACTCCACTATCCGGTGGAGGAAGTGATGGTGGTGGCATCTCTGGTGCCATGTGTTTGAGCTATGAAGAGCTGGACTGAAGAAGATTGGTAAGCTTGAGAACCTTGATGGGTCTCTTTCAATGGTGAAACATCTCCTCACAGGGGGAGAAATGGTTCACCACCAGAGTGCCGGTAAGGTCAAGCTGTACGAAGGAAGAGATGTCTTCTCGTTTCCACAGACGGCGCCAAACTGATGATGCTGGAATCTAGCATCACCAGATAAGTGATGATGAGCTCAAACTGTAAGCACCATGGCATCCATAGATGTATAAGTGTGTAAGTGTGTATAAGGATATGAATATAAGAGGAATAAGTCAATGATGTATAGTGGTTCAGCCAATTAGGCCGACATCCACTGTGAGTGTGTGATCCACTAAGTATGGGCACTAATGGCCTTGGGTACAATGCACATAAGCTCCCTCTCTCTCTCTACTGTGCGTCCCAGCAGAGTTTTTGCTAGGGTTACAATTTATTGATCGATCCCCTTGTAGGGTTGTAGGTGACAAGTATATATAGGTCTTTGGGGGTGTAGTGTACCCCCCAAGCATGCATGGTGCATGTGAATGATGATCTAGCCAACCTCCTGTTGACACCTGTAGATGCCAAATGATGACATAATATTCCCTCACGTGAGGGGGTGATATTGTTATAACGGTCTTCCACGTGCCATGTAAGCCTCACGCGCACTGTTCCACGCGTCTCCCAAACCACGCGCTGTGATGATGTCACCCTCGGCCTATGGCATGAGGCCGAGGGCAAAGTTCCCTCTGGCAGTGAGTTTGGCCTAATTTAGGCCTCGTACTGTCGTACCCTCGGAGGATCGTCTGGACCATGATGAGGGGTCGGCCCCTTGAAGGGTCGTCTGGATCATGATGAGGGGTCAGCCCCTTGAAGGGTCGTCTGGGCCTGATGGAGGGTCAACCCCCTGGAGGGTCGTCTGTGCCTGATGGAGGGTCGGCCCCTTGGAGGATCGTCTGGGCCTGATGGAGGGTCGGCCTCCTGGAGGGTCATTTGGGCCTGATGGAGGGTCGTCTGAGCCTGATGAGGGGTCGTGAGGTCACCTTGGGTTCGTCTTTGTGGAATGGCTATATCACTGAATATTTGTGTTGCATGCTTTATTTATTTCGCACGCACACACATAGTTGCATGTTTAGGGGCTGAATTAATTTTATTTAAAAATAGACTCCAATTAAATAAGGTTTACTTGGAAACTTGCGAATTAATTTAAATCGGTATCACACACCGCATTCACACGTTTTACAAGAGTACACAAGTACTCACAGTTTATTACAATATATATATATATATATATATATATATATATATATATATATATAAAGTTTCTTGTAAGGACTCCTTATGGTGTAGACCCCAGTACATACCATTTTATTAAAATAGAAAAAAATAATAATTTTTTTCATGAAACTTCATGGATATTATATCCATGGTGAGAAGATCATTTTTAGTTTTTTTCATCAAAAAATTCAATAAAAGAAACCTTTGAGATTAGGTGATATGTAAAAAAAAGGTATAAATATGCATTTTCAACCGTTCAAATGTTGGGTCAGCATCAGCCGCTTTATTTACTGAATTTTTTTATGAAACTTCATGGACATGATCTTCGCACTATTAAGATCATATCCATGAAGTTTCATCAAAAAATTCAATAAAAAAAAGTGGGTGAGATGATCACCAACATTTCAATGGTCGAAAATGCATATTTATACCATTTTTTTACATATCACCTCATCTCAGCAGGTTCTTTTATTGAATTTTTTGATGAAAAAATTCAAGATGGTATTCTCGCCGTGGGGATCGTATCCATGAAGTTTCATAAAAAAAATCATTTTTTTACTATTTTAAAAATATGGTATTACTGAGGTCTGCACCATAAGGAGTCCTTACAGGAGAGGGCCTATATATATATATATATATATTGTGGGGTGTTACGCCGAAATTTGGGTAGGGGATATTTACCTTTGCAGTGAAAGCAGACTTTTTTCTTTAGGAGAAAGCCATGATTTTTTGTGCTTTTTAGTCGGGTAGAGCTTCGGCTAGAAGTGTTGACTTTTACAAAAATTCTATAGGGGTTTGACTCTATTTATTTATCATAGGAGACTTTTCAAGAGTACGAACGTCTTTTTCGGGTGACTTTCCGAAAATGCAGGCTTTTCCTTTTAGAAAAGCGACTTTTCTGAAGTACGAGCCCTTCAAGAATTTTCATAATCGAACTCGATTATCTCGGGTTCTCGAGATTAAAAAATTAAAAAAACCAAACTAATGTTGGGATTTGGGTCCTTTTTTAAGATTGGTAGGCATCTCTATTTCTAGGGGTTATGACGGATTGGATGGCCGATCGGCTAAAGGTCCTAAATTGTTAAAAAAAATTATTAATGGGTGAGACACAATTTGGATAATAGCTGGTGTGAGAGGCCTTTGACCAATCGGCTATTGCTGTAGGGACCTAGGCCAATCGGCTAAAGCTGCTAGAGGTCTGTTTGTTGGGTTTTTTTAATGGATTAAGCGGTTTTTTAGGTTTTTGATTATTCGCACTTTGGCCCGGTATGCCTAGGTCTTTGGTGTTTTTGACACCCTAAACTTTTGTGTGAGTAATGAAAGTTGGGTTTTCTCTTGGGGTTTCTTCAGGGGTTCATGTCTGGCGTTTATTTGGAATAGAATAGAGTGTCCTGAGACTTATATTACAAATCAAGGTGTCCACAGAGGGGGGTGACTAAGAGTGTGTGCATATAGATAATCTTCATCGATATAATAGCTCAATGAAATAGGTTTGCCTACTTTGGAAGTTTGTGGGGACTATGGGTGATGTCTGGAAATTCTAGGGGACGAAAGGGGGATTTCTTTAAATTTCTAAGGGTTAGCCAATCGGTCAAAGTGAGGAAAGGAATAGGTTAATCGATCGGGTAACTATTGGAAATTTTTAGCCGGTCGGCTAAATATTTTGGTTGCTCAAACCTCATTTAATGCAGGAGAACTTGCTATTTCGGGAAACTAATATCTTTGCTTATTTAGCTCCTTCGCTTGGGTACCGCTTTCGTTCGCATTTTTTTAGACTTGCATCAGTTCGCCTCATTTGTTCTCTATTTTTGACATCATGGATCATGGCAGCAGTTCTGGTTTTGGCAATCTTAGCATGCCATTCTTATTATCGGTGTCAGGAGTATTCTTATGGGTTCCCCTACTTATACTTTCGCGATAGTCACTCCCGTAATCGCGAAAGAGACTATTACTTTGTCCGTGGGTATGGTTGCCTCCTCTCGACATAGCTACTTTGACGCCACCCATTGAAGGGTTAATTGAGAAGATTAACGAGGCAGCAAATAAGAGCGTCGAAAAACAGAAGCTCAGATGACCTGAGACAGAGCATTGTTATGTGGAGCCGGAGAGAGTGTCGTATGCTTGGCATTTTGCATAGATATACCCAGGTTGAATAGCAATAAATAAGGTTTAGATATTCTTCCCTGATCTTACATACATATTCTTTCCTGCTCTTCCCTGCTGCCTCATTAATCAAATTTCCTTGTTGTCGTTCCCTGCCTCGTTAATGTAGCAAGAATTTCCCTGTTGCTGCCGTGTTAATGTAGCGTTAATCAAATTTCCCTGCCTCGTTAATGTAGTATATTATATAAGGTATTCAAATTTCAGTGTTAGTTATTAGTTAAAAACTCTTTTAGGTTTGTTTTAATTTTAAGTAGACAGTAATATAAGATTTAGAATGTTGAGTAAATAGTAATTTTAAGTACTAATTTCAGTTTTAGTTGTCAGTGTACACTGGCAACTGAATTTGGTGTTGAGGTAAGTAGCTAGGATGTGTAAATTTTAACCGCCAAGATTTGTTTCAGTTGAAATCACTGATATATCAGGTAATTACTTGATCGATTTTTGAACTTTCATTTGCATTCTTGTGTAAATCTTATTTAACATTTGATATAAGTCTCCCATATTTAATTATTTTCCTATCTTTTGAAATTCTGCTTTTTCTGTGCTCGGTATAATATATCTTTAACAGTTATAGTCCCAAGTGAATATAGAAACTTTTATCCTTCCATTAGTTGTGATCAATATGCATATTATCAGTTAGCAAAGAAAGTAGTCTAGAAGAGAATTCAAATGTAGCTGAACCAAGTCAGGCTGGGGAAGATGTTATGGAGAGTAAGGGCCTGTTTGGTTCTCTATTCAGAAAATTCGATTTAAACACTGTTTTTAAATACAGTTTTAAAATTCAGTTTTTTGTGTTTATAATTATTGGTGTGCGTTTGGTAAAGTTGTTTTTAAATACAGTTTTTTGAAATTTTGACAAAATTGACAAATATGTATATTTATATCACACATATGCGTGTGTGTGTGTGTGTGTGTATATATATATATATGTATGTACATATAAACATACATAAAACTTTCATACATACATGATACATGAATGTATACATACATACATACATCATAAATTATATACATGTACATTTAATAACATGTATTTTTAGGTATATTTAATGAGGTATGTTGTGGAGTTTATATATATATATATATATATATATATATATAAACTTTCATACATACATGATACATGAATGTATACATATACATACATACATACATCATAAATTATATACACGTACATTTAATATCATGTATTTTTAGGTATATTTGATGAGGTATGTTAGGGAGTTTAACTCTCTCTCTCTCTCTCTCTCTCTCTCTCTCTCTCTCTCTCTCTCTCTCTCTCTCTCTATATATATATATATATATATATATATATATATATATATATATATATATATATATATATATATATATTTATAATGATGTCGCATATATAATTCACTATAAAATTATATACATACATGAATTGATAATATTTTTTAATACATATGTACTATATGTATATTTTATATTATTCCATACATTAATAATATATGTATAAAACTATATATAAGTATCATGTATCTATTGATAATATTATTTAACTTTATATTATTCCATACGTAATTTTGTGTATATGTACATATATATTTTTTATTTATAAGAATTACACACATTAATGTATTATGTATGTATATTATATATTAAGGTATAATTGCTTTAAAATATTAAGAATGAATAATTCTGAGTTGAAAAAAAAAAAAAAAACAGATGTTATAAAACACCCAAAATCTGTTTTCTGAAAAACTTGATTATAACACAGGAATATTATAATTCTGTGTTTAAAAACAGGTTGTCAAATGAAGATTTTTATCAGAATTGTATTTAAACACAGAAAACAGAATTATAGTTGCAAACCAAACAGGCCCTAAGTAGCAATTGATCATTTTTCTTTCTTTTCCTTTTCAAATCATGATTTATGCTTAAGATGGTTCGATGATTTTCACATGCAATGAAAATATTATTTCTGCGGACCGTAAAGTTGAAAGAGGCAGCTCAGATGCAAAACCTGGTCATCGTTGTGCAAGTTGTATGAGAAGACTAGTGTTTTTGCTTTTAGGGTTCTGTTACTGGAGCTTATAACAAGTCGATGTGAAGTTGATTCATGTCAACAAAGCCTCGTGAAGTTAATGTAAGAGCATTTTATTTGTATAGAGCTCATGGTGTTTTGGATGAACGGATCTCTATGATCCACAGTTGGATTTGTTTTTTATTACTTGTGCTCCTTAGGTATCTATTTTATTCGTATCTAAAAGAATCCCCCCTTTTCCATTTTTGACTATCCTTGGCTTGGGTATCATTGGTTTAATACTCAACCGATGACTTTAGTTTCTTGTAGCCATTTCTAAAAGGCTTTAGGTTCTTCCATTATTTTCATTTTGGGGATTTTTCTCTACTTGTTCTTCTTTTTGTTTTCATAAATTTTGCTCTTCGAGTTTTCTATAAAAATAATCTTCATCTGTAAATTTGTCTGAAAGATTTAATTAGCTAAAGTTACTCATTAATTCTTTGTTACTCGATATGTATGATTATTTAAAAAAAAATTACTATTATTTATAATTATTTTTTTTACTAATTCGAAAATCTGGCACCGTTCAAAATCGTGCCAAAAGCGAACCAAATTTTTGCACGATTTTAATTGTACCAAAAGTGTACCAAAATGTACTCAATCTGGCACAGTTATAAACTGTGTCAAAGATGTGCTAGAAATATCAAATTCTGGCACTGTTTAAAAGTCTTATAGAAATGAACATGTTTGGCAGAATCTGGCACACTTTTAACCCGCCAAAAAAAAATACCAGTTTGGAACACACGATTCTGGCATAGTTCAAAACCGTGTCAGATTTGATCCGGCACAGTTTTAAACTTTGTCAGATTGCTATTTTTGATGTAGTGTTTTGATTCAACAACCTTCTTGCGATCTCCCATTCAAGGTAACTTACTATAATACGATATTTTGAATTTTAGCGTATGCTCTATAAATATATTTTTGGATTTATTGCATATGTTGTATTTGTTTAAAAATTTTGACCCATGTTACTGATTTATTGCAATTCATTTACATTTTTCTCTACACCTACTGTAAATGGATATTTTGAATTTTTGCATATGTTGCAAATATAATTACTTTAAAATTTTCGGCCCTACTACTGATTTGTAGCAATTCCTTCATATTTTAGCACACATTATTATGTTTCTTCCTATTACCAATTAATTATTTTCCGTTATGTTGTAGTATAGGAAATAATACTGATCTTCAGATATTATCAACTTTTTCAAAATGTTGTCAATACTGTAGATTTTTAAAAATTTATGCTTATACAAGTGTTACAATTATCGTTGGAATTAGCATTTTTAATAGAAGCTATTTTATTTTTTGGGTGGTTGTTTTGAGATTTAGTATACATGTGTTACAATTATCATTACTCTTATAACTAAACCTTTTTCCACCCAACATGTTTAACTTTTAAAATCAAATCTGCTCTAATATTTATTCCATGCTTTAACTCATGTTATATAATATTTTTACGTCATAAAATATAACTGTATAATTATTTTCATACCAATGAAACTCTTTAATAAATTCCTAATTTTATATGTTGTTGATAATACATGTCATTAAAGTTAATTTGAAAAATTAAGCTTCTCATTTACTATTCTATTACTATATTCCGGTTAACATTTTCATATTACAGTATATACCTAAAGTTGTCATCACTACACAGCGTTAACATTTGTCGCTTCCACACTTTAACACGTGCATACTTCATTAAACCATTTATTAATGTTGTACGTAGTATCTAGATTAATGTAAACACATATGTATTTGGTCAATACATGTATTTAGTTGGTTCATGTATTAGGAAGTTCATGTATAGAAGTCTAAATGGGGTATGTTTACATTAAATGTAATAGATTCATGTATTTGGATGGATACATTTTAGAAATCCTATAAATATCCATGTAATGTTGGCATTTGAAGTGAAGCGATAAAAAGTCAAAAATATAATGTGAGTAGTAAAGAAAACTTATCTCCTCATATTGAGTGTTATCTCTCAAATATTGAGTATGTTAGTGTATTTTATTATCTCTTAAAAAAATTCTTTTTGGCAGTCATGTATTTGGAGGAAGGGGTTTACGGGGGTGTTTTCAAGTTTAATAAATACTTAGCTATTTGAATGAAGGTTCTAATAAAAATTATTTTTCCGTCTAAATTTTTGGGGTATGATTTTTTAAATGCTTTAGTAGGTATCTTAATTTGTATGTTTGCTTCATGCATTGTAGTGCACTATATTTACATTTACATTTTTCCAGCTATAGATACTAGTATGTTGTGCTTATTAGGTTTGTTAAAGTATTTTTTGTATAAATTTATAATGTGACATATATTGTATAAAATATTAAATGTTACATATTAAGATTTTGTAATTTATTTGATGAGTTCATCTTGAATGTTTTACGATTATTTTACGTTATTTTCTGTATACTTTTAAACATACAAGTCTCTTTCATAATAGTTGTTATATTTTGGTTTAATATTAATTTTTATTTATTTAAAATAATATTAAGGTATTCAGGCATATTAACCACCATCAAAATATCATTCTACTATATTAAATATGTTTTCAACATACCTTAACTATATTTTCTTTCACAATGTAATTCTTCATAAAGTATCTCTTTACGATCACGCAATGCGTGGCCCGCAAACTAGTATATTAAGTATTTGTGAAACGGATAATGCTACACTTTAGCATATAAATATTTTGGAAAATGTTACTCTTACCAGGAGTTAGCACCGCGCTAGTACCGAATGCGCTTTATATGGCTTGTACTATGATGTGGGTCCCGCCAGGGTACAAGCCATATAAAGCACATTCGGTACTAACCCGGTGCTAACTCCCGGTAAAAATATCATTACTCAAATATTTTATACACTTTGAAAAATATTTGGAAGAATTTAGCATTACTCAAAATTATACTATCAAAATCCCACGGTTTGTCTGTATTCGTAATTTTTTATGTTTAAATTCCTAGGTTTGCTTTTAAACCACTGTGCCATTGCATAAGATAAGATCTTGACTGATCAATCACTTGCAACTTCCGGTTGATAAGTTAAAACATATAGATTGTGTTTATCATTACGCCTATTTTTTGTTGAGACAAAATAGTTTTTGACCATTTTAATGCGTCGTTTTACCACAGTGGTCTGAACATAATCTCAAGACAAGAAGAATATAGAACAAGCTTAGTACCTTTAGACAATTAATTTACAAGTCAAAGCCTTTTTCTGTGTAATAAGCAATAATATATTGTGATACAAACGCGAGCTTTATAACACAATTCTAAGCCGACGCGTACTTTAAGTTATCTACCATGTGAAGTGTCAAGGTTAACCACGTGTATATTACGCATAATATACATTATATTTATAAAGGAAAATGATATTGGAACCGAAAAAATTACCGAAAGTGAAGATACCGAATTAGGTGGTGGGCTTCTATTGGTAAGTCTGTGGGGTCCGCGCCAGCGGGTCCAAAGAACCAACCAATAACATGCCTCCACGTGTCATTTCAGTCAAAAATTATGTCAAAAATTCAGTTACAATAGAAGGACTCATTTATAAAAGGTCAAAGCATTTTTAATTTAATGACAAATTTTTGAATTTACGTGTTAACCTTTATGCACAAGTATAATATATATGTATTGAAATTATTAATTAATGAAACAACTTTTCACTTGTAAAAAGTTATAAAAATAATCAAGAATAATAAACGAGATAACTATTAAAACTAATTATATTATAACAAGAAGAAAAAATGCACTAGTATCGCATGGCATTGTATATAAAGCCAGAGTGATAGTATAGCCCCCACGAGTTTTAAAAAAAATTCATATATATGTATATACAAAAATATAGATGTAAAAATAACAATTTTAAAACATATTTGAGGTATATCTTGAAATAAGTATAACTTCTTATCACTTAACCTAAACCCAAAAAAGACTTCTTTCATTTCACTTCATTTGTTTTCATGAGCACAAGGAGCACAAAGAGAGCAACTTTGCTCTTCCCTCTTCCTTCTCTCTCCTCTCCTCCCGCCGAGCTCCATCGGATCGTCCTCTCCTTCCGTCGACCTTATTGTAATAGTGGTACACGCTCTCTCTCTCTTTTGTAGTTTTTAGTGTTTAATAGTTATATTATAGGGACATATACCAAATAGTCCCTCGAACATTTTTTAATACCCATTTAATTCAAACTTTTTTATTTTGCTTCAAAAAATCATTTGCCACATATTTTGGAGAGGGAGTGATGCTGGCGCGGCCTCTAAAAATAAGAAAATATTGAGTTGTTGAGGGACTAAATGGGTTAAACTAAAAATATGCGTCCTTTTTAAAAAGTACATATTTATAGTAGGGAGTATTCAATAATTGACCCTAGATTATAAATATTTATATTTTATTTATTATTAAAGTATTAATATTTTTTTAGTGTAGTGTTAATTATTTTAATGTTATGTTTGCTAACTATTTTTTGAAAATTGGATGAAATATTGGTCGCTAATTATTGAGTATTTCTTATTTGGTAAATTTATTGTTCGCCGTTTGCTATTTTTAATTGTTGAATTAGTATAAATTGGTTGTAAATTAGTTGTAACATTTATTTGTTGAAATTTTTAATTTTGCTAAATTTAATTACTGTCATTTAATTGCTGAAAATTTAATTTGAAATATATTTTCAGATTTGGGCAATTATTTTGAATAATTTTTACAATACAACTTGAATAAATATTTTTCAGTCACTTAATATTTTTTAGAGTTAAAAATCTGTATAAAACTCAAAATATCCTGAAAAACGAATCGGGACTCCCGTCACATTTTGAAATTTTCGCACTCCTTGACCAAAAATTTTGATCTGCCACTGATTATCATTATAATCGTGGCAAAAAAATTTAATCGAATATTATGTTTTTTCGTATTATATTCATTACTTTTTGTATAATATTTTTTAGTGCTCTTAGCGAAAATTCCCCGCTAAGGCCACGGTAGTCCTAACTTTTTTTTATAAAAATTTCACTTTAATAACTGCCTACGTAAGTAGTTTCTTTGTAATAATTTTGAATAATGATGCTCTACCTGCCACTTAACACCTACTTAGTACAGGGTGCCTAGATGGACAACGACTTCCTAAACCACAAAACACACCGGCCTTGTTGTCTTTTGCTTTGCTAAAAAAAATGGCATTACTTTTTAGCGTATAAAACTATAGACAACAACTCTAATTGTATCATCCCTTCAAATATCCTCCGACAGCAAACGTATATATGGCTTAAACCTTGTAATAGTATAAAAAAATATATAAAAAAGAACTGTTGACATATAAAAAACATGCCCCTGATTGTAGCATAAAAATATATATATTTTCTCATATGCATGAGTGAAAATTAAACTCCTATATTGTTTTGATATTAAACCATGTGAACAAAATGGCCTAAATAAATTGACCACAATACTAAAACAATATAAAATTGTACATATATGGGTGATATGTCCGTATTAGGTAAAAAAAATTGTGTCATATGATGTTTTATAATTGAGTCGTGTTCTTATTTGGATTAAATTATGATATTATGTTGTGTTGCACTAATGGTAAAAAAATTGTTGTGTTAGTTTATTGGGGATCTTTATGTTAAGGCATATTTACTTGGAATATTTCCTAATAGATCCTATCGTAACATTTTTTTTCCTAATAGGTCATATTTGTACATTCAGTGAATATTCACTGTATGTTTACAAATAAGACCTATTGAAACAAAAATCTTTTTTCATCGGATCTGATTGAGCAAAAAAAATGTTAGAATCTATTGAACTACATACTTAGTAAACGGGACTAATTGGTAAAAAAAAAAAAGTTTATTTGGGTCGTATATGAGTTGGGTAAAAATAAGTATGTCATGTTTTAATTAGATCATATTTTTGTTAGGTAAACTTTTAAGGTATATGCGGCGTCATTTTATTTGTTTATATTGAGTAAAAAAATATGTTGTGTTATGTCGTGTTTTAATTAACTCATTTTCGTGTTCTGTAAAAATAATACGAATTTATGTATTGTTGCATTTTATTTGAGTCGTATTCATGTTAAGTAAAAAAATAGTCTTTTGCTGTTTGGGGTCCAATAGTTCTCACTATTTAGAGTTTAGATTCATTTATTCTCGTATTAGTTAGTTGGGGTCCAAAACTGACGAAAACAATTAGTTAAAACAATTAGTTGACCGGTTTGACCTGCTGTTGATCAACTTTTTCATTCAAAAGAACTCTTTTGTCCCTAATTACATTAATACACATCACTATATCAATACATCATACATTAATACATGTAATATATACATCTAAAATTAAAATTACATAAATGTATAATTTTATTTTAACACATGCATATTCGTACAATTTTTTTATGAAAACAGTTAAAAATAACATATGTAGTTTTTTAATTAAAAAAATAGATTTTTTAAGTAACAAACAAGTTTTTTAATAAAAACAGTTTTCAGAAAACTTTTTATAACAAACAGTTAAGTTATGTTTTATTAACATGAATAATTTTTATTTAACATGAATACGACTCAACTAAAATGCAACACAACATAATTTCGTATTGTTTTTATTTAACACGAATATAAGCCACTTAAAACACGACATAACACAAAATATTTTTTACTGAGTACTAACATGACGCAAATAAAACGACACCGCAGAAATCTTAAAACTTTACTTGAAACGAATACAGTTCAATTAAAACATGACATAATTGTTTTTACCCCCCACCACACCACACACACATTTACGACCCAAATAAACCGACAGAATATTTTTTTGTCCCTCAGCGCAACAAGATATGAAATTTAGTTTTTAGCCAATATGAACACGACGTAATCATTTTGGCCATTTTGGTCACACGGTTTGATGTCAAAATAATGTAGAAACTCAATTTTCACTCTGCACATGCCTACAATCAGGGGTATTTTCTTTTGTTCTATTTTTAATTATTTTATTCATGTTTGCTCTTACAATATATTTGGAGGGCTGAAAGGCGTTGTTTGTTTTTAGAAATAGTATAATTTCATTGTTTAAAAAAACACTTAAACGGGTGAGCATGGTAAATTTTTCACGGTAAATTGTGTTTATCAAATGTACACAAAAGTGTTTCTTCGACTTAAAAAAAAAGGTTTAAAACTGTTATAATACCCCCATAGTCTGTAAACTAAAAACAATAAAATGGGTGTTATGAAATTTAAGGAGGAAAAAAACAGTTTTTTATCCTCTTTTCTCTTAACTCGGATTTGTTTTTAAAAAAATTCTGTTTTCTAAATTTATTTTGGTTACCTTTTTGAGGTTTTAAGTCTTATTAAAAAGGAGAGTAATTATTCAACTTTGAAAAAAAATAACTTTAAAATTTTAAAAAAAATGAATATTTTTTTTTTACTTCTTATTTTCGAGTCATAACATAGACATTGATGATTTTTGCTTGGGATGGTATTGTTGTCCAAGTTACCAAAGCTGGTAGTAAGTATGTTCTCGGGGTAGTGTAGCAGTAAAATGGATTGTTAAAATTTTTAGTTATCGATTCTATTTTAATCATTATAAAATAAGTGTCATTCTCCTCAGAATGATAAAATAACGATTACGGAGTGATTATGAATAGTTTTAAATAAATATAAAACTTATTACTATTAGAATTAGGAGATTGGATTAAATTCAAAAATATATATATTTTTTAAAATGTTATTCCACTTTAATTCTAAAACTAAAACGCTTTCCCACGTGTTGTGTGTGCACCACCACTTAACTCTCTCTCAAAAAAGTCAGACATCGCCGAGTAAGATCTACAGAAGCTTCCTTAGAATTTGTATTTTTTAAACGTTCTATTTGACTACGCTGTCTGTGGATCTAATCTTCAAAGCAAGCAATCCCCCATGTTCTTTGTGGCTATTAATACATCAAAGTCAGTCCCAAAATCAACCCCAATACCAAAGACTTGTACTGTATTGTACTCATTTCAATATGTTCATTTGTGGGTCTTATCACGATCCAGACGAAGAAGAAGAATTTCTACAAGCTTGGAGCCCATCATCAAAAAAATCAAGAAAACGCAAGAGCTTATGTAGAATCAAAGACAACAAGAACCCATATGCAGATCGCGGGCTCGATAAATTTTCTGCACTTTTAGCCCATCTCGATCACAAAAGGCAGAAGATTTACACACGAAAAGGATCTCAAGACATCTCTTTGGTTCTCTTTGCGTGCCCCAACCCCAAGGACTGCAGACCGATTATTGTGAAGATGAAAAATAAAATGAACGACAACACCGATGTTGACAATGGCCCAAATAAAAGTCGTACTATTAATTCAGTAGCGTTAGATAAGTACAGGACTGATGACGGGAATGAAGTCCATGAAGCAAGAGAGGAATTAGATCAAAGCATGTACAATTGGAGGCTGTCTTCCTACTTTTTTGGGGTGATTGTGATCTTGATATTATTGCTCTTGGCTTTGTTTGGACGAGTTTTCACCATATTATGTGTTTCTCTAGGTTGGTACTTAGTTCCTACAATCAAAGGAGGAGGCTCGTATTTGAAAAGGCCGAATAAGAAGAAAGAATATGTTAAAAAAGTGAGTAATGTTACAATTGCGAGCCATCATGATCGTATTTCTTCTCCCAGGAGTGTTATAACCGCAATGAAGGGCACGTCCCCTCGGTAACATGAAGAAGAAGAAGAAACCCTAATGCTTTCTTGTACACTTGTTTGTATAGCTCTATCTCCTTTCTTTTGTTTTTCCATCTTTGGATCAAGTTTTGGGGGTGTTGAAAATGAGAATTTCTTTTTAGTTCTACACTATCACAAAATCAGGAGAGATTATTTGTCACTGTAAAATATAAGCAACATGGGTTAGAGTTTTAGGGCAAAAAACATCCCCACGTAAGCTCTTGGTAGTTTTAATTGTATTAAATTTTTGTGGTGAGCTATGTAATTTCATTTTCATTTATTTTTGGATTATTTACATTTTGGGGTCTAGTTATGCAAATTTTACTCTGGGATCCATAATTTTGCATATTTGCAATTTGAAGTCCATTTTCACTTTTTGTGATGCTTTTAAGGGTCAATTTGGTTCAGGTAAAATTCTTTTAACCGCGATGAAAAGTAAAATGATGAAATGTATTTCACATATTCGAAGTTAAATTTCTGTTGGGTTGATATCATATATAAGTGCACATTCTATAATTATACAATTTTAAATACATATTGTGAATATAATTTAATTCTAAATGGATGAAAACATATTTCACAATTATACTTTTTATCGCGTAGAAAAATATTTCACCCCGAACCAAGCTGACCCTAAGAAAGAAAATTGTCACAAAAATTAAAAATGAACCCCAAAATATAAATGTGCAAAACTTTGAACACTAAACTAACAATGTACATAACTTCTGGACCACAAAATACCAATGACCTTTTTTTTTTTTTGCATGGGGTCTTAATTGAATGTTAATATATTACAGGGAGCGGCTTGCCGCACCTAAAAATCTGTTGGCACTCCATTTTTTTGTCAAATACCGATTATGCGCCTTTCTATATAATACCAAAGTTAGAAATTTTTAGTTCAGGGATCCGTGGCATTTAAGTAGAGAAAAAGGGGGTTGACTTGCTACTTAATTTTAATGTTGATAGGAAGTTGTGAGAGATGCAATTAATATTTCAAATAATTTTAATTCCAATAAATTTATAAAAGAAATTAAATGATGCTTATTTCCTAAAAAATATTCTATTTAATATTTAGTCCAACACATTTTAAAAAATAATTTTTAGACCTATAGTGACATTAGTTGGACACATCATTAGTGTCACTATTGTGTTTGTGTTTGGTAAAAGAAAAATAAAATAAAATTTTGTGTCACGTCGCTTTACCTGGAATGTGTTTGTGTTATGTTAAAAAAAGTTTTGTGTTTTATCGTACTTCAATTGGGTCGTATTTGTTTTTGGTTAAAAAATAAAATTTCGTGTCATGTCGCTTTTACCTGGCCGTATTTGTCTTTGGTAAAAAAATTAAATAAGATTTCTTATTTTGTCACATTTTAATTTGGTTGTGGTTGTGTTTTTGTAAAAAAAATAAGATTTCGTGGCAGGTCGATTTTACTTGTATTGTGTCCAAGTAAAATCGACTTGGCGCGACACGAAATCTTATTTTGGGTTTTTACAAAAACACAAACACAACCAAATAAATCTGACACGACCCAATACAAAATTTTATTTTTTTAACAAACAAGATCCAAAAGTGCATGACACGACATGAAATCTTATTTTATTTTTTTTAACTAACATGATCTAATTAAAACATAACACGACACGGCATGAAATCACATTTTTACCAAACACGAACATGACTCGAATAAAAGTGACACGACACGATACAAAAATCTTATTTTTTTACTAAACACGAAAAAAATCTAATTAAAACCTGTATCACTTTTATTTGATAAAATATTGACATTTTTTTTATCACTAAACCGTATATTTTATTCAAAAATAATACTAAATTTTCAATAAATTTTGAAAAATAAATTTTAAATATTACTTGCGTCGTTTTGTGTTTGTGCTATAATTAAACTCCGTGTTGTGTCGTGCACTCGTTAAAACTATGATATGACTCTTGTCCTGTCGTGTTTGTGTTTGTGTTCAAATTTTGACGCTTGATTTCAACACATTATGAACGACAAATTGACTTCTGTGTTAAAATTATGACACAAGTAAAACACGACACATTAGCACTTGTGGAAAATATTTTTGAAAAATGTTAATATTTTTATATAGACAGAACAGTATTTTTAAATAAAGTACCGGTTAACCGTTTTATAAAAATGAAAAATTGTTTGTTAAACTAATAAATAAAGTATAGTTTTTTTAAATAAAGTATAGTTTTCCAAGGAAAACGACTTTTTATATAGACAGAACAATATTTTTTTGATAAAAATCAACGCGTTGTAATACGTGATACACAAAATATATATTTTTAATAATACACGAACACGTCCCAATTAAAATATGATACATCACGGAATTTTATTTTTCACCAAACACGATGTAGGACTAACATCAGTAAGCTTTTTTGTTAATCTTATAAATATAGTGAATTAAACATTAAATATTATAATTTTAATTTATTTTAAAATAAATAAATAAATAAATTTTCTAAAAACAAAATAAAAGTTATCCAAAAGAATTTTTATTAAAATTGTTATTTAAAAGTAAAGATGAGTAAGTTTGTTTTAGATTTAAAGGAGAAGCATTAATTTAGAGAGAGGGAGAATGGACAAATGATAAAGGGATAAGGCGAGGACACATTGGTCATTTTCAAAATTTTGGGATAAAAGTGGAGCGCCTCCAGATTTCTCTGGAGCACCAATAGCCGCTCCTTATATTACACTCAGAATCCATTTAAATATCTTTTTGAGCTTGTTCTTCTTATATTTGTAACCTTTTTGTCTTTTTCTTTTTGGCATTTTCAATGTACATTATAGATAATGTGGGTTTACTTGGGTTAAAAGCAAGTCGTGTTTTGGTTAAGGAAAATGATATTGGGACCGAATTTTTTATCGAAAGTGGAATTACCGAATGAGGTGGAGGGTTTCTATTGGTTCTTTTGTGAGGTCCACGCCAGTGGGACCAAAGAACAAACCAATAACACGCTGCCACGTGTAATTTCGATCAAAAATTATGTCAAAAATTTGGTTACAATATAAGGACTCTTTTGTTAGTCTTCAACTTAAGTGAGGTCTTCGTTGAAATGTTCCGAGGAACATCAAAGGTATCACTTTGATATGACGGGGTTTCGAGTTAATTTCATTATTCATACATTGGCATTGAACAAATATGAAGCAAGAGTAGTTTATCACTAGATGAGTCCCTTTAAAATTTCCAGGTGGCATTCACTCAATTTGTTTACGTTGAAAGAAATTATACTTCAAATTAATAAGAATTATTGTTATTACTTTTAGCAACTTGACACATAAATATACGAACCCACACTTCTAATAATTCTCTTTTATTCCATATTTCTCCTTCTCATGGGGTATCCTCGTATTTACATTAAAAAATTTACTCCAAGATACTATTTTGTACAAAACACCACATAAATATTCAATATTTATACAAAACATCAAACGCACACAATACCATATGTACCTTGTCCCATATAAAAACTCAAAAAAATTTAAATCTCATTTTTTCTATTTCCTCTCTCTCTAACTTCCATATATACCTCATTTTTTTACATTTTTTTTATTAAGGGAATTCACATGATATATATATATATATATATATATATATATATATATATATATATATATATATATATATATATATATATATATATATATAATTTTCACTCAGCCATTTTCTCAAATCATTTTCTCTCTCAACCACTGTTCTAAAAAATCCGCCTAGGCACGCCTAGGCTTGAGGCTTGGGAGAAACGCCCCGCCTTAAGATTTTGACGCCTTATGCTTGGTAAAACCCTTAAGGCATATTTTTTCTCTAAAAACAACAATGTTTTAGTGAAACGATATCGCCTTTTAAAGATCTTTTGCAAATCGGACCATTATCTCATCCAAAATAATCAAATAGTATTTTTATTTGCAAATTGTCAGACATATTTTTATGATATGTACAATTTTAGTATTTTAATAGCCTTGTTATGGTTAAAAAATATTAAAATATATTAAAAAGATCTAAACGCCTTTTCACGCCTTTTTACGCCAAGGCCCGCCTAGGCTTCTAAGGCTTAAGGCTTGGCCTCCACGCCTCGATCACGCCCCCCATTTTTTAGAACCTTGCTCTCAACCATTCTCTTACTCAAAATCCTACATAAACTTTTCATTCAAACCCTATAAAAATCAATAAATTATCATATTAATTATTGAAATACCAAAATAGATAGGATTTTCAGTCATTGAAGTTACCATATTGATGTTACAACAACCAGTAGAGGTGTTAACAATGGGTGTGACAACCCTAAAACTAAAGAAAATAACTCAAATATTATGTTCGAGGTAATTTTTTGTCCACACATACTTTTTTTATGTTTTTTTAATCCTAGAGAAAAATTTAAACCCGAAAATGAAAATTTACAATGGTTCGGTATCACGCCCTCGGGGAAGATGATGTTTTCGGAGTGATCCTACCGAATCACCCAAAAAAAAACTCCATTCAGGGCGTTTACCTCGAGTTAGTGTCTTTGATTCGCTCTAATGACCCCGAGTTAGTGTTCTAATTTCGTTGTAAGTACCCCTACCTAAAGAATGCCAAAAAAAATTATTCAACCAAACTCCATTCGGGATATTTACCTCAAGTTAGTGTCCTTTATTCGTTGTAAAATGCCTAAAATTAACTATGTTCACTCGGGACAAAGGTAACGAATTGAACCCTCGAAAATAAAGTGTAATGGTTCGTTAGTTTTATATCGAATGAAACTAATTTCTAGGGCTAACGGACAAAAATCGCAATTCTAGAGCTCTCAAACCAACGATTTCAACTTGATTTTAAGGGTTCATTTTTCATTAATAAGAACATTTTAAACTTTATTAGTGTATTATGTTCATTACTAATAAGGTTTTAAACATCATCAAATATTTCAAAACTCTAATTTTTTTGTGCGGGTGATGTTAATGATGTTGAGTACCAATCTGAATGAATGGATGTTGATGATGATTTATTGGTCTTTTGAAGTTGAGAGCTTGATTGTTGATGTTTAGATGTAAAAAGTTGAGATATTTTTGTGTTTAGAGAGAAGAATGGAAAGGGAGAATATAAAAATTTTGAACTTTAAATAGTGGATAGGTTTTATAGTAGTATAATGAAGTAAATAATGAAATTATGTGATATTTTAAAGTTAAAATTATCTCGTGGTTTTTTTGGATGTGGAGCCCTTAGCGGCACCCCTATTAATGGGTCAATTTGGCAATCCTATTTTAAATGTGTTACTTTAGATCTTCAAAACAATGCAGGTTATAACAGCCAATGGTACCACCAAATATTTTTTATCGGATGGAGGATGTCAAGAAAGTTTAGTATATGCATTTAGTTGACTTTCAATGTATGTGGCACATGGTTCAAAGTAACGGTATCGGTCTATGACTCGGACGCTTAATTTTTGACACGGTATCGGTATCAGTATCAAACTCGGGCGATACACAACTATACACGAATTCGAGAACTCAAAAAAAAATTGAAAAAAATATAGAAAATTTTAGAAAAATCATAATAATAGTATGGCTCAATTAGACAAGTACAAAAACATCATTTATTATGCATAACATTGTGTAATTGTTTATACTGAACACATAACATTGTGTAATTGTTTATACTGAATCATCATTTAGTATGCATAACATTGTCTAAATCAAAAAATATTAAGTAATATATTCTTTGTGAATGTTATAATAGTACCTATTACTAATTAAGGATATATATAATATAAATAATCATACACTTTAAGGATAGATGAATAATGATACATTTTAATACAAATTAAGTAAATTCAAAAAGAATGTTAAATGGGAGATAACCCCTTTAGTAACACTACAAGAAAAGAAACGAGAGATTCAACCAAACAAACCCAATTTGCGACCATGAAATATGAAATATCATATAACCTGTACCGAATTGAAAGCGATTGCTCCGATCGTGACATGGATGTAAAATCGAGGCTCAATTGAGTGAGTAAGAAGTTGAGATAGAGAGATTGATGCTTAGTAATTTATATCATCTCGGTCGATATATCATTGATATGGGTAGATACTACCGTGATATCACCGATATTGGCGGAGTCAACCGCGATATCGCCGATATGGACCGATTCTATCGCGTTATAATCGATACTATCAAGAAATTACCGATATAGGGTCGATTCACACCAATAATCGAAAACTCAACTCGTAACTCGTAACTCGGAATCGAATCGATGGGTACCGATGCCTAGTCAACTCGATCGTATCGTCGCAGTATCGGCCTTAACTTTGAACCATGACGTGACATGTAAATTGGTGGAGTGATAGAACTTATCAGCTTGGGGGTAGATAAATAGGTAAAAAGCATTTATTAGGTGGTTGGAAGGTAGAATTGGTTGAGGAATTTATAAGGGGCAATACTTAAATAATAGAGAATTTGTGGGGGTAAATTGAAATAGGAATGAAGACTAAAACGGAACATGGTTCTGCTTAGCTGGCCCCATGCAAAACGGAACTTGATGTTCCGCGAAAGGATTTTTTTTTAAAACGACGCTGTTTCATGTGTCAAAAGGGTATATTTGCTTTAAACCCGTAGCATTTTCGTTCTTTTTTATCGTTTAAATTTGCACTAACAAGGTGTATTTTTAGCATACCGATAATGGTTTCTCTAAGCCATTACCTCCTACCATGTCACTTTGTTTAAAGATTATATATTCTACCGATATGCAGACACGTTATTAGACATAGCTGATTTTGGGGGATTGGGTAACAACAAGATCATAATGTTGTACAGATCTATTTGTAATGGACAATCTAGAAATAGTATTGTCGGTATTCAATCTGCAAAAGCTTCCACAAATTTATATTTTTCAACCTTTGGATCTTACTGTAATGACTTCGGATAGAATCTTCCAAACAGACCACCCCTATTCCCCATCCCCACCACCACCCACCTTCCCACCCAACACGCGATAACAAAAAATAATAATATAAAAAAACTTAAACAAATCTCATTGGTACTTAATTCGTACTGTCAAATGAGGGATTTCAAATTAAAATGGAATGAGAAGGAATCTCTAAGAATATGCTAAGGAAAATTTATAAAAATAAAAACCTGAAAAGAAAGATCTCATCGCTCAAAAGGAGAGAGGCTAAAATTAGAAGACAATATGGAATTTCTTCTCTTAGGAGTGTTATAGCTGCTATAAAGGGCATGTTTCTTCAGCACCATGACCAGTTTATCGATGTAAAGTATTATCAAGTAATAAGTCTTGGAGTTTTAGGGAACAAATGAGCCGTCCTTCTGTTGTATGTAGCATTGAATTAATTGTGTCAATAATGTTCTAGGATTGTGGGTGTTGGTCCTGATATCATGACTTTGACTAAGTTGAACAAATTGCATTTGGTACTCAACCCCTAAACCACAGCTTTGGTACCTAAAGACAACTTGACTTGTTCCTTTCATGCTACGTTTAGTGTGAGTACTTAATCTCATTATTTTACCTAATCTCAGACTTAAATCTCTTATTATGGCTCACTATTTCACATGAACGGTCGTTTGGTATGTGGTAAAGTTGGGTGAAATCTGATTCCTTCCGAACAATTCTGAAAAAATGTAAGATTACTAGGTTTGGTGCGAGGTTAAGTTGCACAGAAATGGGAATCCAATGGAATAAGATTACCTCATTTGTGGGAAAGTGGATATGGAATCAAAATTCATTCAATATAGATGGGATTCTTACTTTTTCATGAGAATCTTTACAAATATTTTTTGTGAAGACAAAAATGCCCTTAAAAATATTAAATTATAAATAAAATTTAAATATTTATTTTGTGAAGATAATTTTGTTATGTCACTTTGTATTACAGTCAACAAATTTTATTTAAGCTTTTTTTTACTCTTGTAATAATTAATTTGAGTAACTTATAATATAATACACACATATCTACAATAAATTATTATATTTATTATATATTGAAAAAAATATATATTGTTATCAAGAACCAAACGGGATTGAAGTGTCTTCCTCGAGGATGTAGGCCTCTTATGCTAAAGCACTTGAAAATTATATGTGCATCATTCTAGGTAAGGATCCAAGACGTTGGCCTCAATGGTCAATAATGTACATAGCCAGTAACTGGATTTTTTTAATTCAAAATATAAATTCTCGATCAACAAAAATATTACAAAAAATGTATAATTTAGCTATAATTAAAGCCAAGGCTTTGACATTCGATGCCAAGGTAATTGTTCTTTTTATATTGTAGGCTGAGTTTCACTAAGGATTAGATTTATTACAATCCAAAATTTCAAATAAAAAAAACTATGTGTTGAAGAGTGTGTATATATATATATATATATATATATGTATGTGTGTGTGTGTGTGTGTGTGTGTTCAAAATCCACGGTGCTTTCTCTATCTTCGTGACAAGTCAAAAATCACTTCACAATTTTAAATGATGACGATTTGGAAAACCATGTACGAAATCCAAATATTTAAACGCATTAAAGTGTTCGTCAAATATAATCCTTTAAAATTAAAAACTACCTTACAAGGTTACCTCAAAACATGACAAACAAACATAGAGAAGAAAAATTTGGGGAAGAATAGAAAATAGTTTCTACTTTGTTGAGGGGCTGCCTTTCGTTCGGCTGAATCATATCAGAAATTGATCTTTTCGATGAAAAAAATCGTCAATTGTGATTCTTATTTTCTAAAAGCTGGAATCTTTTCTTTGAAATCGAAAATTTTGGCAAAATTGGTAAACCTCCCCTGAAAAATTCCGAAATCAAAAAAAAGATTTGTGTGTGGGGTGGGTGGTGGCTTTGAAAACTCCTAATTGAAATTTTCAGAAGAAAAAAATTGTTTGTTTTTTTTTTGGAAAATCGAGCTGGCATAATTTTGGAAATTCAGAACTAATACTGATCTGGATTTTTTTGGAAAAATCAAAAAAATGAAAGTTGAAGGTTTATTTCAAAAATCAAAAAAGAAAAAATGGGATCAAATTTGAGAAAAATGACCTTGACTCGTTTTGAGAAAAATATATAAAGAATGAGCAGCAATTTGAATTAAGTATGTTGGAAAGAGAATGTTCCCACCTGACCACCATCATTATCTGTTGATTTTGTAGGCTATTAATTAATGAATTAGGTAAGTTCCTCTAGACAATCAAGGTCACTTCAATTAGCATCATCCGAAACTTTTCGTCAAAGTTGAGTAATATGCCTCCTTAGTCGACTTCTTAAACAACCTGATATGTACGCCATTACATAGCATGCCACTTTGTTTATATATTAATGCAAGCCTTTCAATATACGGAGATTGTTGACGAATTTTTTCATAATGTGCAAAATAGGGGTAATTATATCTAGGTCTTATTTATCGGATCAACAAGCTTATAAGTCCTATTGACTTTTTAATAATTTCATAGATCCTATTCCAACTTTTTAGGAAATTTTTTCACAATTTTACCCTTTTAAAACCAACCATCCGTAACTTCCTTGAGGAAGTTACATAAGTGGTTGGACTTTTTTTTTTTAATCTTTAAATGATCATAACTTTTGATTCACAAATCCATTTTTCGCAAAATTACTATTTTTGAAATCTGCTCGACGAGATCTATCAAAGAAGATCCATGAAGACTATAAAATTCCAAAGAAATTTTTTTACACAAACAGTAAACTTTACTGTATGCACTAGAATATGAAATAGTTTTATATATGTGACATTTCACAAACAGACAGTAACATTTACTGTGGTAATACTACACAGTATATATATATATATATACTCATCCAGTGGATCCAAACCCTTTTTTTCCAAAAATACCTTATATTTAAAGGGTCGCGCTAACGGCATCCAATCCTTACCACCATTGTTGGAGCTTCAACGACCTTCGTCAGAGTTCCGATTTGGGGTGGGTAAGGGAGGCATGTGGTGCCGCTGGCGCGGACCTTTGAAAATAAGAGACTTTTGAATAAATGGGTTTTGTATCCACCAGAGTATCATGGGGTGCCGCTGGCGCGGACCTTTGAAAATAAGATTGGATAAATGGGAACGGGATCATTTGGAGCGCCAATTTGGGGTGAATAGGGGTGGCACAAAACTTTAAAAATAGGAGTATATTGGATATATATATATAATTTGTAAAAATATCATAGATATTAAACTTTATTATATACACCAGAAAATGAAATAGTTTTATATCTGTGACATTTTCACAAACAATAACATTTACTGTGATAATATATTTATGAAATAGTTTTATATATATAACATTTTCACAAACAGTAACATTTACAGAGTTAATATTACATAATATATATATATATATATATATATATATATATATATATATATATATATATATATATATATATATATATATACATATAGAGAGAGAGAGAGAGAGAGAGACACACACACACGGTAGATCCAAACCACTATTTTTTTTTTCAAAATTACCATATTTTTAAATGTTTACGCTAGCGACATTCAATCCCCACTACTACCCACCCCATTGTCGGAGCTTCAACGACTTTCATCAGAGCTATGATTTGGGTTGGTAGTGGTGGCATAGGGTGCCGCTGGTGCGGACCTCTGAAATTAAGAAAATATTAGATAAATGGGGTTTGGATCCACCGAAGCTCCGATTTGGGGTGAGTAGGGGTGGCATTGAGTTAGGTTTATATCTATAACATTTTCACAAGCATTAACATTTACTGTGTTCATATAACACAGTATATATATATATATATATACTAGGGTATGCCCGTGCCTGAAGGCACGACGCAATATTTTATACTACATCAACAAAATATTACTCTCCACTCAAAATTTGTATTACTCAATTTTTTTTGGAATAACTTCCTTTATTTATAGAACTCTCCGTACTATTTAAGTAATAAAAATACTACATCAACACGACCTCAAATTAACATCAATAGTCCATCCAAAGTATTGAATGTGTAAACAATTTAAGTCATAAATCTTTTTACAACACATGTTTAAGCATTTTTCAAAATTTGGCAAATTTTACTTTTCCATGGATCTATCCACCATATTTAAAAAATAAAAAATACTCCAACAATAATATTAATAGTTCGTCAAGGACTTGATATAAATAACATAATAGCCATTAAATACTAATTTAAGTTGTACACTTCTAGTTTACAACATAAATGTGTAAACAATTTAGAAAATTTGGACAGAATCTCCTTTGTTTATAGGATTATCCACCCTGTTCGAGTAATAAAAAAATATTCTCACAATAACAATATTCAATCCCAAGAACATACACGTAAAAGAGGAATCTATATTCAACACTGACTCCACATTACAATTGAACTCAAAGGTAGGAACACTACAATTATTATTAGGTAGGAACACTATAATTATTAGCATCTCCTCACCACGTCCTCTAACACCAGGTGGGATAGCATTGAATCAATTACACCCTTTTTGAATGCCACATCTTGATTTCACGCGCCAATCCCAATATCATATTGATTGTATGCATAAGATGATAAAGCATAAAAATTTCCTCGCTCAGCTGCACGGTCCCAATATAACATTGATTGTACCAAATTGCTGAAACTTGACAGGAGCACCTAGACAATGAACAACAAACAAAATGAAATCAGTAATAAAATCAAACACTAATATCTAAACTAAACTATCACAAAAACTAAAAAAAAATCTCGATACACACATTATCAAACTTGAAACGGATACAACAGATAATAAAATGAGATGATTAAGAGGAAATCTTATATTTTCTTCGAGTGAAAGTGTAACTGTCTTCCGCTGCGTTCACATTTGGTATTGCAGATTTTTTAATCGGGGGAGATTTCGAATTCTCGCTAATTATGAGACTCATGGACCAATTCAGTAGGATTTTTCATTCAGCTCTTGGTTTGTGTTTGGTATGTGGCGTTGGTGTTTGTAGTATGCATCATGTTGGTTGGAGTAATCAACTAATAAAAAAGTGAAGACTAATTTTGTTTAATCAACTAATAAAAAAGTAATAGTGCACAATAAAGTGTAGACAACTTTTGATTAATCAACTAATAAAAAATTAATAGTGCACAATAAAGTGTAGATAACTTTTGACACTTTATCTTTCACCTGAGCAAAGGAAAACCCAAACAGTGTATTATTAAGAAAGCACTACTTTTATACCGCATTTGCAAAAACCAAATCGTGTATTATTCAAGTACAAATATTCAAAAAGAACTTAATATCTCCGTAAGATGTAACAAAACTGTTGGCATAGAATATTTTTAGAAGCATAAAGTCACCAAACAGTTAGAAATCCTTATGTTGCAATTACAATAAGAATGCAACTATTTAGATCACAAAATCCCTTAAAATTGTCATAAAAAATTCAAATAATAGAAAGCAAGGTGTATATAAAAATTAGTATAGATAAGACTTGTGGTATGTAGATAAGACCTGTAGTTAAGACACGACAATCATAAGACCAGATAAAAAACAGCACAATCAGCACAAAAAAATACACTCCGTAAAAGTTATCCGAGTATGTAGATAAGACCTGCTCTTTATTTGTTGGGATGGATATATTCCCGAGGATCAATACAATCATGACACCACCATTATAAGTTTGAAGACCAAGGGAAAGAGGGGTCACACATCCAAATAACTTGCAGCTACAACAGCTCAAGATAACAGCATGAACTCTGCAATTTTGTAATAAATGTTGCTTAATAAATGAACGAAAAAAAAACAGCTCAATAAATACTGCCCAAACGGAAATAAAACAAAATAAAGTGTTGGCCAAAACAATGAAGATCTTTTAACTATTTCACTTCATTTGTCTAAAACACCGAAATGTTATACTGTGCATTACAAAACTTGATATTGTCTAACATTAACATGGGTCCACGTAGGAAGATGAACTGAAAAAAATTATTATATCACTTACTAATGTAATGAAATCAGATGTGAAAAATATTGTAACTATTAGTGTTTGGAAGAGAACAAAGAGAGAAAGGAGCCAAAATACATTAGAAGAACAGTGATTCAAACAATGTTCATACCCGTTTTTGAACATTGTTTATAGTTTCCAATAGAATGATTCCAACCTAGGAAACATTCAATCTCAACGATCTAAAAACAAAGCCCCAATGAACAGATTATTTGTGATAAATATATTGTGTCAGAATCCTTACAAAAGTATAATGATCTGAAAGGAAAAGTGGTTGGGAGTTTTAGGTTCAAATCCAACTCTATTTTCTCACTTTACCATTATTTCACTGTTTGAAGTTTGAACAAAAATAATAAAGAAACCAACTCAAGCATATTGTTCCTCCATTTTTTCACATTACTGATATTCCCACAAAAATAATAAAGAAACCAACTCAACCAAACGAAGTAGTGAGGACTTGATGCCCATTTGGAAGAAAAGAAAAAATAACATACCTGTGAAGATAATCGAATACGAACTAAAAAACCAACCTGAAAAAATGAAATAACTGCATAAATCACCGTATACCGATTAGAGGGCAACATAATGACGTAGGAGAAAAATATACAAACAAAAGAAGAAAATAGTAATTAAAGATGTTGGGGTTTGTCCGAGTAAAAAAATACAGATGTTGGGGTTTTGAAATAAAAAACCCATGAGTTGTGATTTGAAATCAAAACCCCCAAAACAAAAAAAAAAAAAAAAAAATACAGATGTTGGGGTTTTGAAATAAAAAACCCATGAGTTGTGTTTTGAAATCAAAAATCGCGTTTGGGGATTTGGAATCAAAAACCCAAAGATCTATCAGCGATTGAAGGTCTGGGGATTTGGAATAAAAAAAACCACGTTCGCGTTTGGGGTTTGGGTTTTCTATGGTGACTGATGGTGGCCAGAGGGGCTGGTGGTGGTCTGAGATTTGGCCGTGTCCTGAGTGTTGGTGGCGGTGGCGTCTCCGCTGAGAAGTGAAAAAATTAGATGATGAAGCGAGAGAGAGAGAGAGAGATGAAGCGGTGTCCTGATTGTTAGGGTTTGGTGTGTAAGATTCGAGAGAGAGAGAGATGAAGTGGCGTCTTCAATCTTCAAATGGGTTGAAAGGGAAGGGAAGGAAGAGAGTTCGGGGAGTGAGCTGAGTCTATGAGGGGTGTGATGGGAGTGTATTGTGGGTATGTTTACAAATATACCCCCTCAATTTGAATTTTGAAGAAAGTGGACAAATAAATTAGAGTGTATGAAAAGAGAGGGAATTCACAAATTTCAAGGATAAAATAGGGAGTGCAAGAAAAAATAATGTAGATGACATCATGATCCAAACTTGTGACATATATAAGTTTTATACTTTATTATATAGATATATATATATATATATATATATATATATATAGAGAGAGAGAGAGAGAGAGAGAGAGAGAGAGAGAGAGACACACACACACACACACACACACACACACGGTAGATCCAAACCACTATTTTTTTTTTTCAAAATTACCATATTTTTAAATGTTTACGCTAGCGACATTCAATCCCCACTACTACCCACCCCCATTGTAGGAGCTTCAACGACTTTCATCAGAGCTATGATTTGGGTTGGTAGTAGTGGCATAGGGTGCCGCTGGTGCGGACCTCTGAAATTAAGAGAATATTAGATAAATGGGGTTTGGATCCACCGACGCTCAGATTTGGGGTGAGTAGAGGTGGCATTGAGTTAGGTTTATATCTATAACATTTTCACAAGCATTAATATTTACT
Source organism: Sambucus nigra (assembly GCA_949130495.1). Taxonomy (NCBI): domain Eukaryota; kingdom Viridiplantae; phylum Streptophyta; class Magnoliopsida; order Dipsacales; family Adoxaceae; genus Sambucus; species Sambucus nigra. The sequence goes on along the minus strand of OX422211.1, from coordinate 181,073,361 downwards.
GTGTTCATATAACACAGTATATATATATATATATATATATATATATATATATATATATATATATATATATATATATATATATATATATATATATATATATTCAAACCTCTTTTTTCTGATATTATCTTATTTTTAACGGTCCGCGCCAGTGGCATCCAATCCCCACCCCCTTTATCGGAGCTACAACAACCTTCATCAGAGCTCTGATTTGAGGTGGCATGGGATGCCGATGTAACATTTTCACAAACAGTAACATGTATTATTTGTGAAAATATTACAGATATAAACCTAATCCAATGCTACCCCTACCCACCTCAAACTGGAGCGCCGGTGTATCCAAACTCCATTTATCCAATATTCCCTTATTTCCTAAGGTCCGCGCCAGCGGCACTCCATGTCACCCCAAATCAGAACTCTGATGAAGGTTGTTGGAGCTCCGACAATTGGGGTTGGTGGTGGTCAGGATTAGATACCGCTAGCGCGGGCTGTTAAAAATAAGACAATATCAGAAAACAGAGGTTTGGATCCACCGTATATATATATATATATATATATATATATATATATATATATATATATATATATATATATATACACTGTGTTATAACACAGTAAATGTTAACGTTTGTAAAAATGTTATAGATATAAACCTAACCCACTGTCACCCCTACTCACCCCAAATCGGAGCGCCAGTGGATCCAAACTCCATTTATCTAATATTCTTTTAATTTCAGATGTCCGCGCCAGCGGCACCCTATGCCACTACTACCCACCTAAATCATAGCTCTGATGACAGTCGTTGAAGCTTCGACAATTGGGGTGGGTAGTGGTGGGGATTGAATGTCGCTAGCGTAAACCTTTAAAAATATGGTAATTTAAAAAAAAAAAAGTTTGGATCTACCGTGTGTGTATATATATATATATATATATATATATATATATTAACTCAGCAAATGTTACTGTTTCACCAAAATGGGCAAATTGTCACCTTTCAGCCGGCCAGCCTTGTCTAGGTCATTGACCGTGACAAAAAAAACACGCGTTTTATGTCACGGTCATTGACCTTGACACGACCGTGACAACTAATTGTCACGGTCAATGACCGTGACAATTTGTGTCACGGTCAATGACCTTGACACGACCGTGACAACTTTTCCAGCAAAAACCCTTTCCCCCTTCTTTTTTCCCTCCCACCGTTCCCTCCCTCTCTCTCTCTCTCTCTCTCGACGCTGCTCTCTCTCTCTCTCTCTCTCTTCCATTTATATATATATTTGTCTGTATAGTTATGTGTGTGTGTGTATATATATCTGTGTGTATGTGTGTGCGTGTGTGGGGGGTGGGGCAGGGTGGGGCGGGGTGGGGTGGGGCAGGGTGGGGGAGGGGGTGGTGGAGGAGGGCAGGGGGTGGGGCGGGGTGGGGCAGGGTGGGGGAGGGGGTGGTGGAGGGGGCAGGGGTGGGGTGGGGTGGAGTGCGGTGTGTGTGTGTGTGTGTGTGGTGGTGTGTTTTGGGGGAGGGGGGGAGGGGGTGGTGGAGGGGGGCAGGGGGTGGGGCGGGGTGGGGCAGGATGGGGGAGGGGGTGGTGTCATTTTTCATAATTTTAGCATTAGTAAACATAGGTTAAATTAAATTAAATTAATTTTAGTGCTTAAATATTATTAAATGGTTTTGAATTTTTTAAATATTATTAAATGGTTTTGTAGTGTAGTGGATTCCACCATATTCTGTTATGTCTTCTTTACTAACTAGAATCTTGTTGCAGATAGGATTCCCTTTAGGGTCTTATGTCTTGAATTAATCTGAGGGGGTGGGAGTGGGTGGGGTTTTGAATATTATTTACATTCAAAATAAATAATTGATAATAGTTGGATAATAATTGTTTTTATACCAATAGAACAGCTTAGATAGTGTGTGTGTGTGTGTATGTGGTCAATACATGAATTTATTTTTGTATTTGAATTATCCCATGAATTTATTTTTGTATTTGAATTATCCCATGAATTTATTTTTGTATTTGAATTAACCCATTATATGAAACATACTTGAAATTAAATATAGTGCGCATAGATACTAGCATTCTAGTTCTTATGCGTACGCATTCAGTAACCCTTAGACCCGTTCGAGAGTCATTACCCCTGTAATGAGATCTCTCGAATTATCCCGTTTGGACAGTTTGAGACTGTATAATTTTTGTATAATATTCTTATTGGCTTAAAGTTGTTACTTTTGGAGGAAGTTCTGCAGTCGTATCTTAATGTTCTCTGGGTACATACTAGATTGACAAGTGTGACTGTTATTTTAATTGACCAATTGAAATAACACTCACACCTTCCAATCTACGTCGTGTACTTGGAGAACTAAGGGGATATGCTGTCGAATTTTTTTCAAATCGTAACAATGTGCATGAGCTGTTAAGTATATTACAGAAAAATGCATTCTTGAATGGGATAGGACCACATACCCTTTAATAGGATAATTAAATGATGGGATAATTAAAAAAAACATACTATAAATCTAAGTTTTGTTTACCTTTAATAGGTGTTTAGTTGTGGTAGCTGTGATGGGATATCCGAAATACAAAGAGTGGATGGGTGAGACTAATAGAATGGGGGATGTGTTTCGCAGAGGTGCTAACGAATTTGTGAAATATGCAAAGAGATGTCGTAATGATGAAGAGTTTCCGTGTCCGTGTGCTAGGTGTAAGAATGGTAAGGTGTTTGAGTGGAAAACAGTTGAACTACATTTGTTAAGATCGGGTATGCAAGATAGTTATCGATTTTGGAGTTTTCACGGTGAATTGAAAGTTCCTTTTGTCCCTGACCAACCTTCACAACATCCTTCAACAAGTAGAATAGATGAAGAAGGGGACGACGTAGATCATAATATGTTAGAGGATTTAGTTGATGATGCGTACGGAGTTTATGAAGCCGAGGAGAATGAGGTTACTGATGATGTAGAAGATTCAAGTGCTCGTGAAGATAACACGATAAAACTTGACGATGACTACCAAAGTTTAAAATTTAAGGCGACCCAACCGTTATACTCTGGCTGTGAGAAAGATCAAACAACTTTACATGCCATGGTTGGTTTGCACAGTTTGAAGACGCAGTACGGTTTGTCTGGCAATAGCGTGACGGGAATTCTGAAATGGGTGAAGGGCTTATTACCCAAGGTGAATACACTTCCAAATAGCTATCCTGTTATGAAGAACAGTTTGAAAGGTTTGGGAATGAAGTATAAATCGATTCATGCTTGTGTGTATGACTGCATACTATACCGAAAGGAGTATGAAAATCTCGATCGTTGTCCGATATGCGATGAACCTAGATATGTCCAATCTACTAGTAAGGAAGGCACAAGCTCAAAAGTGCCTCAAAAAGTATTGAAATATTTTCCCATTGGGCCTAGATTAAAGCGATTTTTCACAGTACCATGGATTGCAGAGGCAATGACTTGGCATGCTAGGGCAGAAGTAGGGGGTAATATCATGCGTCATCCTATTGATTCTACTGCCTGGCGGAGGATGAATTATGAGTATCCCGATTTTGCTCGAGAACAACGCAACATTCGTTTGGCTATATCAACATATGGTTTCAATCCATTTGGAAATCTAAGCACCAATCAGAGTGTATGGCCAGTGATCCTAGCCCCACTCAACCTCCCTCCTTCACAGTGTATGAGACCTGAATTTTCGATGATGGATTTATTGATACCTGGGCCAAAGGCACCAAGTGAAGACATTGATATCTACCTGGCTCCTTTGGTAGAAGAATTAAATGAGTTGTGGGAAGAGGGTGTGTAATCATTTGACTCTTTTAGAAAAGAAGAGTTTACGCTGAAAGCTATGTTGATGTGGGCAATTCATGATTTTCCAGCTTATGGGACATTATCCGGATGTGTAGTACATGGTTATTTGGGGTGTCCTATTTGTGGAGAGGAGACTGAATCTCTTCGTCTATCCTCCAGCTTAAAAAATGTATACCATTGCCACAGGAGGTTTTTACCCCCAGCTCATAGTTTCAGATTTGAGAAAGCTTCCAATTTTTTATTGGGCGGAGTTGAACATAGGCTACCGCCGAGACAACTTTCGGGTTCAGAAATTGAAAATAAATCTTCTGAATGTGGCCCAAATATGCCAGGTAAGAATCCCAAATTTAAGAATGTCAAGCATAAGAAGACCCCGACTGGGAATGAAACTGAGATAAGAAAGGCATGGTCTCGGAGGTCAATTTTATTTGACTTGCCTTATTGGAAGAAAAACCCGGTGCGCCATGTATTGGATGTGATGCATGAAGAGAAGAACTTCGCTGAACATATTGTGGGTACTTGCCTTGGGGGGAGTCATTCGAAGGATGGAGAAAATGCACGAAAAGACCTTAAAACGTTAAAACTTAAACCACAACTATGGTTGAAAGAAGATAGTAGGGGAAGGACAATAATTCCCCCTAGTGCGTTTACTTTGACGAGTGAGGAAAGGAAGGTGCTTCTAGACACAATATATAATTTGAAGGGCCCATCTACTTTTTCGTCCAACTTGCAAAGGATTGTGAATTATGCTACTCATGATTTACATAAGTGTAAGTCCCACGATTGGCATGTGATCATGCAATTGGTTCCTCTATTGTTTAAGCACTGTTTCTCCAAGCACAAGGATTTGCGTAGGGCTATTATGCAAATTAGTATTACCTTCTCCCTCTTGTGTGAGAAGGTATTGAATCGAGAACACATAGTGGCCGCAAAATTGGCTGTGAACGAAGCGATTTGTGTATTGGAGAAGTACTTTCCCCCAGCATTCTTTGACATAAGTGTTCACTTGTTGGTACACCTATGCGACGAGGCACTTCTTTGTGGTCCAGTTAGATATCGGTGGATGTATCCGTTTGAAAGATTGATGAAAGTTTTTAAAGATTACGTCAAGAATACGCGATATATTGCAGGATCAATTGCAGAGGAATACATCACCGTGGAGTCATCAATATATACTCGGGAATATATGACTGACTCTACCAGCGTTGATGACACTGATGAATTCCTCGATGATGGTGGTAATGTGATGGGAAAACGAGTGAAATTAACTAGTTTGCAACATGAACAAGTAGCTCGTTATCTATTTGACACACATGAAGATGTCGAAGAATGGAAAAAGTAAGTTTCGAATATTATAATGTTTAACATTATTTTAGATTATTTTATACATGATTAATTTTGTAATATGCAGTAAATATGAAGCCTGTGAGAACAATAAAAGACGAAAAACAGTGGTACAATCAGACAGCGAATTTAGGCTATGGTTGACACAAGAGGTAATTACAATGAAAACAGTCGTTATATAACGTTACATTACACTCAAATTTTACCACTAATATAATTAATTTATCTATATTCTCAGCTCCTAAAAATGGGTGATGCGACATCAAGGCTTGCTCGTCTAGCCACTGGACCCTTGTTCGTGGCACAAGAGTACAAAAAATATCGATTGAACGGTTACATTTTCGGCGCTAAAGTGTACGAGGAAAGTACAAATGTACAGAACTCAGGAATTTCATACAAGGCTCTTACTTTCTTTCGAGCGAGCGCAAAAGATAAAAACCTCGTTGAAGCTGAAATGACTTACTATGGTGTAATCCAAAATATATTTGAATTGGATTATATAAGCTTCAAAGAGGTTGTATTTTACTGTGAATGGGTAAGAGTTGAGGATAAAAATGCTTCTAAAGTTGATCCTGTCACCAATTTGATCATGGTTGACTTGTTCAAGTTGAAGAGCAACGACCACGTGAGCGATGAGCCGTTTGTTTGTGCATTTCAAAAGGTTAAGCAAGTGTTTTACTCGGAGTATATCAACAACGAGCCGTGGTCAATTGTCCAACACGCGCCAAGGCGTCTAAATAGTAGTGTGGATGACTTGGCTGCTCCTACCGAATATCAATCCATTTTTGATGATAACCCGAATTTGAAACCATTTTTCAATTTGTAATAATTATTTCAATTTGTACCGAAACATCCATTTTTAATGCTTTTACTTGATCTGCACTTTATCATTTTCACTCTTGTGTAGTGTGCGTGTGTGGAGAGGAGATTAATACATAAATATTCCAACTACATCTAAGTTTTGTTTATACTAATCCATGAATATACGCTTCTTACCTTTAATAGGTGATTAGTACATAGTTATTTGGGGTGTCCTATTTGTGGAGAGGAGACTGAATCTCTTCGTCTATCCGAACACTAAGAAATGCCATAATCCTATGGAGCGATGCTCTGCAAATTCCTCCCAACCGTTATGTAGCCAAACATCACCGGTTGAAGTTGTCAATTCCACTTTCCATACCCCACCACTTTCCATACCCCATTCAAAGGTGGAGTTGACAACTTCAACTGCTGATTTTTGGCTACACAACGGTTGGAAGGAATTTGCAACGCATACATCCATAGGATTATGGTATTTCTTAATGTTTAGATATGAAGATAATTATAATTGACACGATTTCCCGGGGTACATTAGTTGGAAGGAGGTGCCATATGAGCTCAAGTTAGCTGTTTGAGTGACACTACAGGTAATGTATTTATATTTATATGTCAATTTCGATTTCGATTTCAATTACGATTTATATTTATCTATATTTGAGGGGCGGATACTAATTTTACTTTATTTCAATTCAGGGGACAGGGAGTGGACCTAAGGGTAGGCCACATATGCTCTATACTTATGTCGCTATTCGGACGAGAAGGGAAGGATAAGGAGGTGTTCCCGAGCGTCGCGGTACAAAATCTCTTTTCCATGCAAATAGTTTGTAGATTAGAGATAAAATGATGGTGATGTTGTTTCTTTTCAAATAGTTTCTTATTTGAATATATATTTGCATTATCTTTAGTTTGTTCGGATATATGATGTTTGGAACAGGTACAACGTTGCTATAACAGGTACAAATATACTGCTGGGCAGTGGCAGTGGCCATACTGCCCAGCAGTTTTTTTTTAATTCTGCCCAGAATTGTCACGGTCATTGACCGTGACATGTCCGTGACAAAATTGACACGGGCGTGTCACGGTCAATGACCGTGACAATTTTTTTTTAAAGGGTCACGGCTTTGTCACGGTTTATAACCGTGACAAACGTGTCAAGGTCAATGACCGTGACACGACCGTGACACGAAACGCGAGTTGTTTGTCAAGGTCAATGACCGTGACACGACCGTGACAAAAAAAGTTGTCTCGCCTCGAAATGTCACGGTCATTGACCTTGACAAGGTGAATTTGTCAAGGTCAATGACCTTGACAAATGGGCAGATTTGGTGTAGTGTAGGGGTGGCATTGAGTTAGGTTTATATCTATAACATTTTCACAAGCATTAACATTTACTGTGTTCATATAACACAGTATATATATATATATATATATAGATAGATAGATAGATAGATAGATAGATAGATAGATAGATAGATAGATAGATAGATAGATAGATAGATAGATAGATAGATAGATAGATAGATAGATAGATAGATAGATAGATAGATAGATAGATAGATAGATAGATAGATAGATAGATAGATAGATATAGAGAGAGAGAGACACACACACACACACACGGTAGATCCAAACCACTATTTTTTTTTTCAAAATTATCATATTTTTAAATGTTTACGCTAGCGACATTCAATCCCCACTACTACCCACCCCCATTGTTGGAGCTTTAACGACTTTCATCAGAGCTATGATTTGGGTTGGTAGTAGTGGCATAGGGTGCCGCTGGTGCGGACCTCTGAAATTAAGAGAATATTAGATAAATGGGGTTTGGATCCACCGAAGCTCAGATTTGGGGTGAGTAGGGGTGGCATTGAGTTAGGTTTATATCTATAACATTTTCACAAGCATTAACATTTACTGTGTTCATATAACACAATATATATATATATATTCAAACCTCTTTTTTCTGATATTATCTTATTTTTAACGGTCCGCGCCAGTGGCATCCAATCCCCACCCCTTTATCGGAGCTACAACAACCTTCATCAGAGCTCTGATTTGAGGTGGCATGGGATGCCGATGTAACATTTTCACAAACAGTAACATGTATTATTTGTGAAAATATTACAGATATAAACCTAATCCAATGCTACCCCTACCCACCTCAAACTGGAGCGCCGGTGTATCCAAACCCCATTTATCCAATATTCCCTTATTTCCTAAGGTCCGCGCCAGCGGCACTCCATGTCACCCCAAATCAGAACTCTGATGAAGGTTGTTGGAGCTCCGACAATTGGGGTTGGTGGTGGTCAGGATTAGATACCGCTAGCGCGGGCCGTTAAAAATAAGACAATATCAGAAAACAGAGGTTTGGATCCACCGTATATATATATATATATACACTGTGTTATAACACAATAAATGTTAACGTTTGTAAAAATGTTATAGATATAAACCTAACCCACTGTCACCCCTACTCACCCCAAATCGGAGCGCCAGTGGATCCAAACTCCATTTATCTAATATTCTTTTAATTTCGGATGTCCGCGCCAGCGGCACCCTATGCCACTACTACCCACCTAAATCATAGCTCTGATGACAGTCGTTGAAGCTTCGACAATTGGGGTGGGTAGTGGTGGGGATTGAATGTCGCTAGCGTAAACCTTTAAAAATATGGTAATTTAAAAAAAAAAGGTTTGGATCTACCGTGTATATATATATATATATATATATATATATATATATATATATATATATATATATATTAACTCAGCAAATGTTACTGTTTGTGAAAATGTTATATATATTGTATAATATTAACTCAGTAAATGTTACTGTTTGTGAAAATGTTATATATATAAAACTATTTCATAAATATATTATCACAGTAAATGTTATTGTTTGTGAAAATGTCAGAAATATAAAACTATTTCATTTTATGGTGTATACAATAAAGTTTAATATCTATGACATGTTTACAAACTATATATATATATATATATATATATATATATATATATATATATATATATATATATATATATATATATATCCAATATGCTCCTATTTTTAAAGTTTTGTGTCACCCCTATTCACCCCAAATTGGCGCTCCAGATGATCCCGATCTCATTTATCCAATCTTATTTTCAAAGGTCCGCGCCAGCGGCCCCCCATGATACTTCGATGGATCCAAAGCCCATTTATTCAAAAGTCTCTTATTTTCAAAGGTCCGCGCCAGCGGCACCACATGCCACCCCTACCCACCCCAAATCGGAGCTCTGACGAAGGTCGTTGAAGCTCCAATAATGGTGGTAAGGATTGGATACCGGTAACGCGAACCTTCAAATATAAGGTAATTTTGAAAAAAAAAAGGGTTTGGATCCACCGTATATATATATATATATATTGTGTAGTATTAGCACAGTAAATGTTACTGTCTGTTTGTGAAAATGTCAAATATATAAAACTATTTCATATTCTAGTGCATACAGTAAAGTTTACTGTTTGTGTAAATTTTTTTCTTTGGAATTTTATAGCCTTCATGGATCTTGTTTGATAGATCTCGTCGAGCAGATTTCAAAAATAGTAATTTTGTGAAAAACGGATTTGTGAATCAAAAGTTATGATCATTTGAAGATTAAAAAAAAAAGTTCTACCACTTATGTAACTTCCTCAAGGAAGTTACGGATTGTTGGTTTTAAAAGGGTAAAATTGGAAACAAAGTTCCAAAAAATTAGGAATAGGACTTATATGTAAGAGAAAAACATGACGGGACTAGAATATATATAAGAACGTCTAATAGGATCTAAACGTAAATGCCCCTAAAAAATATGAATAGATAATTGAATTTGAGGCGTAATAAATTATTGTTCTTAAGGTGATATTCATTTTTATTCGTACAGAGTTTGCTAACGGGTCTAAACAAATTACCTCCAAGATACAACAAATTCAAGGATTTATTCAAGTAGCAAACTTAAAGAATACCCCAGAACACTCTATGAAATTGGCAAGAAGAAATAATAGAGAAAGAGAATTTTTTCGGAATTAATTATGAGAGGATTTTACCTTCTATATATAGCCTCTTGTGGTGTCTGTTCATGAACAGACACCACATCCAAAGGTCATTTAATCACGACCCTTGGATATATAACTATATTTTGAACGTTTCAGATTTGAACTAAAAAGGTGCGACTGTACGGATTAACACTTAACGAAATGGCGCCAAAATCCGACGATTCAGATCCACTCGCGCCATAATTATGTGTCATTTATTATGGATTTAATCTGGACCGTTTGATCTTTTGACGTTGTCAAAAATCAAAGGCTCCTACTGCTCCTCGCGACGATGCGTAGTGTAAAGTGCGCCTCTAAAGCGCCCAATCGCACTTTCCCACACGCGCGCGCGCGCGTGTGCGTGTGCGGATGGTGCAAAGCACCATCCTTGGACCTAAGGTGTACACTAGTAGCATACACTTCAATGGACATAAGTATTCTCTTATGACACAAGAGCATTTATTACCCACTAACTTTTTCACACTTTTTCAATGTGGGACTTTGATTTTCCCACTTCCCTTTGTCTTTTCTCATTCCAACTAATTAATGGTTTTAACCTTTCATTTTCTCTAACCATTAATACCCATTAATATTAAAATCATCCAACAATTCCCCACTAGATTTTAATATTAATGTAATTTCTTCTTGTGATATGCTCATGCATACAAGGAGGTATCTTTCGATTCAGTTAGTGAATATATATCAAAGTTCTAATAAGACAATGGTGTTCTATGCATTAAACCTTGTCTTATTATTTAGAACCGGATATATATCACACATGAGATATCCCAATCTCTACGAGATGTCCAATATGTTTTTTAGCACTATTATGGTCATGTGCACTATCTTGGCTTCATGAATATTTACAAGAATAAACCCAAAATCTTGCTATAAGCGGCACCACTTCCTATATTCATATAGGTGAAGTTCTCTTGCATGTCCTTGCTACTTTAGACAACGAACTTCATTAAGAGTTAAACTCATCCTCTCGACGTAGCAATATGCACTGAACATCCTAGAAGGGACATGAAATTGAATAAATTTCAGTGCAAAACTAATCACTTATCAGTAACTTGTTATTACCCATTAAACTTTGGAATAGTGGTAATGTTATTATAAAGTTGGGTTACCATTACCGGTGATTATTGAAAAAATGGTTTTAGTCTCATTCCACTAGATGTGTCCTTTACCAAATCTCTAGAAAGTCCTTTGGTAAGAGGGTCAGCTAGATTCTTATTTGTTCGAACATATATAATATTAATAACTCCATAAGTTATTAATTGTTTGACATATTCATGTCTTAAACTTATGTGTCTAGATTTTCCATTATATACTTTGTTATACGCTCTGGACAATGTAGCTTCACTATCACAATATAAAGAAAGAGATGGCATTGGTTTTGGCCATAACTTTATGTCCAATAATAAATTTCTTAGCCACTCTGCTTCTTTTTCGGTTGTTGCCAGTGCTACAAACTCATATTTCATTGTTGAATGTGTAATGCAAGTTTGTTTCTTGGATGCCCAAGATACCTCCCCACCTTCCAAGGTGAATATCCATACAGATGTGGATTTATTATCACTTGCACTAGTTATCCAACTAGCATCAGAGTACCCTTTAAGAACTGCTGGAAAGTCATAATAAAATAGACCTAATTCTTTGGTCCTCTTGAGGTAACCATTTATCCTCCCAATTGCTTTCCAATGATCCACACTTGGATTATTAGTATATCTTAACATTTTACCTACTACAAATGTAATATCTGGCCTTGTACAATGCATCGCATACATTAAACTTCCAATTTCACTAGCATATTCAAGTTGTGCAATTGCTCTGCCAGAATTTTCTAATAATTTTATACTAGAATCATATGGGGTATTTTCTTCTTTTATTTTCAAGTGATTAAATTTATGAATAACTTTGTCAATGTAATGAGATTGACATAATGCATAACCCCCACTATGTTTCTTAACTTTAATACCCAATATGGTATCCACTTCATTAAGATCTTTCATCTTAAATTGTGAACTAAGATACTTCTTAGTTTCATATACACCTCTCATGTTTGTACCAAAAATAAATAAGTCATCAACATATAGACAAATAATTACACCATAGTCATTGGTGAATTTAGAATAAATGCACTTATCAGCGTTGTTATGTCTGAAACCATCAGAAAGAATGATTGTATCAAACTTTTCATGCCACTGCTTTGGTGCTTGTTTCAACCCATAAAGTGACTTAATTAATTTACAAACTTTATGTTCATTTCCGGGCAAAACAAACCCTTCGGGTTGTTCCATATATACCTCTTCATCTAGGTCACCATTCAAAAATGTTGTTTTAACATCCATTTGATGCACAAACAGATTATAAATAGATGCAATTGCCATTAAAACACGTATGGATGTAATTCTAGCAACAGGTGCATAAGTATCGAAATAGTCAATCCATTTTCTTTGTTTAAAACCTTTTGCTACCAATCTAGCCTTAAAGGTTTGAATAGAACCATCGGTATTGTATCTTCTTCTAAATACCCATTGTTGATGTAAAAAATTAGATCATATCTAATTATTCAATCACAGATAAATAAATGAGACAAAGAATTTTAAAGTGGTTCAGCCTTATAAGAATGGCCTACGTCCACTGTTATGGTATTGCTGAGTGTTTTGGGAATTCTCGATTACAAGTTATCTCAAGAAATTTCGATCCAGGGGTCCCCTTTACAATGAGGATTGTACAATGTATTTATATCCCTGAGGCGGTAATGTGAAAGGGTAATACATTAAATGAGGTACATATGAAAGGGTAATACATTTAATGCCCCTTAAGCGTGTGCGTCTAAATGATAAGCATTTGATGAATCAGTTGAACTGTTGGTTATCCAGCTTGTTGATACCAAAATTAATATGCTGATGTGGACGAATCATACGAAAACACTTGTCAATCTACGTGGCACAATAACAACGAGGAAGTTCATTTCCTCGACCAACTCATGTTTTTCCCGAGCAACGAGGATATACCGAGGAACTGCAACACTCCGAGGTACTCTAGCGCTCCGAGGAACTCCTGAGCAACGAGCAACTAAGGCAGTCCGAGCTGCATCTCGGCCGTAGTATTAATTGCCAGAATGTCAACAGTTCAACTATTCATTGAATGTTTATTATCTTGACGCACACGCTGCATTAAATGAATTAACCTTTCATATGTATATCACTTAATGTATCAACCCATTCATGTACAGCCTAAGGGCTATAAATACCTTGTATCACCCTCATTCAAAGGGACCGGAATTTCTGGATTGAACTGGTAATCGAGAATTCCCAAACACTCAGCAATAACGTAACAGTGGACGTAGGCCATTCTTATAAGGCTGAACCACTTTAAAAATCTTTGTCTCATTTTATTTATCTGTGATTGAATAATTAGAGCGATCTAATTTTTTACATCAACAGATTGGCGCCGTCTGTGGGAAACGACTGTTGCTATCGTTTTTTCACCAAAAATCATTTATCATCAATGGCAGATAATCCAGAATCCAGTAATCGAAATGCTGGAAAAACTGGAAATCCTCCAAATCCATCTGCACCTCCAGATCTGGCTGGAATTATGACGAATCTGGCTGAAGGACAAACCGCCATGCAAGAAACAATGAGGCAACTCATTCAAACTCTTCACGGCGGTGCACCTACCCATTCAAGGCAAAGGAGTGATCGTGGGCAATCGCGATCCAGGCGTACTGAGTCATATCGTAATGAAGAATCTAATGATTTTTCTTATCAACCTGGGCGAACTTCATCGATACGGGCTACGGATACAGATCAACATATCACCCTCTCTCCGGAGAGAACTAGCGCCCTGGAAAGATTAAGCAGGGCATCTCCTTTCAGTCGGTTAGGACCAAGGAGAAATATGAGTCCACCTAGAGCCCCATCTAGAAGCTTTCGACCACCATCAGGTTTGAGAGAAGGATCAGCACAATCAAGACCAGCTATTCGTCGAGATAGATCTCAGGAAGCTACGTCAGAACAATCAATTGCTCGGACTAAGCAGCCCGAGGAGGGAAATGAAGCATGGAAGGGTTCCATTCAGCGATTAGAGGATAGACTTGGAGAAATGGTTAAAGAAAGGAATCCCTTACAGAGAACTTTTGTTCAAGGGACACCTTTTGTGCAGGCCATTGTGAATTTTCCTACACCATCGAAATTTAAAGCACCTATAGTGACCCCTAAATATGATGGAAAGACAGATCCTGTTCTTCATATAGAACAATACCAGGCTGCTGCCGACATATATGCTGTCCCCGACGAGATGAGGTGTAGAGCATTTTCGGGAACTCTTACCGGATCTGCACAGATATGGTACAACAATCTTCCTCGGGGTAAGATTTCGACTTTTATTCAGTTAGCCGAATTGTTCATTGGCAATTTCTGTTTTGGAGCAAAGCCGGTAAAGCGAGTGGCGCACTTGTTAAGTGTTAGACAAAAATCAGGTGAGAGTACTAGAGATTACATAACTCGTTTCAATAACGAGAAGTTGGAAGTCATAGATTACGAAGAAAAGACAGCGATCACTGCTTTGATGAGTGGATTGCTGCCTAACAAGTTATATTATACTTTGGCCAAAGATCCACCTAAAACTATATCGGAGTTGATGGCAAAAGCGGCCAAAATCATGAATGCCGAGGAGGCTATGGCTGCGAAGAAGAATATGGATAAAGAAACCAAGGTGGAGGTTGACAAATCTAAGAAGAAAGAGCAAAAAGGTAATGGTGGTGACAAGCACTCCAAGAATAATAGGACGTCATGGGAAGTCCTAAAGAAATATGATAATTATACTCCATTGAAGATGGGTATTAATCATGTTTTAGAAGAAATCAAGAATAACGAAGAAATCAAGTGGCCAGATAAACTGAGGACCAATCCTGATCTGAGGAATAGGGCCAAATATTGCGAGTTCCATAAAGATCATGGCCATACGACCAAAAATTGCATAGCCCTTCAGAACGAGATTGAAACGCTCATCCGAAGAGGAAAGTTGTCAAAGTATGTAGATCGCAGAGGTGAAAAGAAGAATGATGATAGAACTAGAGATCGTTCCAGATCTCCTCGTCGGGCGGAGGAGAAAAAGAAAAGAGATCATGAAGATGATCCAGATGAAGACCCCGATCTTCCAAAAAAGCCAAGGCAGCCTGAACGAGAGGTATTTTCCATACGTTTTGGGTCATTTGATTGTAATGTTATTACAGGAGGAGATGCTGGAGGGGGAGACCTTACTGCAGAAAGAAAGGCCTATCTCGGAGAGGCTCAAGCCTGCTCATATATTCAACGAATAAATCTTGCCGAGGATGATCGTCCGAGGAAGGTAAATAAAGAGAAGCTAGTTATTGGTTTTTCAAAAAACGATTTGGCAGGTGTTCTTTACCCTCACGACGATCCCTTGGTGATCAAAATGAGGATGAAAGATGTGGTGATTTCAAGGGTGTTGGTGGACAATGGTAGTTCGGCAGACATCATGTACTATTCATGCTTTGATAGCTTGAATTTGAAATTATCTCAATTGGAACCTTATCACAGACCCCTTCTGGGTTTTGCTGGCGAGAAAGTTTTTCCACTTGGGACGATCAAGTTGGACATATTCATTGGAACTTGGCCCGCTTGTCGAACAGAAAGAATACGCTTCCTTGTGATGGATAAGAATGTGCAGTCAGCCTACAACATCATCATGGGAAGAGTTGGTTTGAAGAAGTTCGAAGCAGTTCCATCTACAGTGCATCAATGCTTAAAATTCCCAACAAACTTCGGAGTAGGAGTTGTGAAAGGTGATCAAAAAGTAGCTCGGGAATGTTATTATTCATCTGCCAAGCAAGAGGAGCTTGAGGAATCAAGGAAAAAGACTATTACCTACCAGGTAGAGGAAGGTACAGAAATTGAAACTCTTGATCCCAGGGATGAATCCCAACTTGTAAAAGGACAGGTAGTGGAATCTACAGAAAATGTTATTCTGGACGAGGAGCACCCTGAACGAGTAACCCAGATAGGTTCGTCGTTGGATGCTTCAATAAAACAAGAGTTGATAATGTTCTTGAGAAACAGGAAGAAAACTTTCGCATGGAGTCATGAGGACATGCCAGGAATAGATCCAAACTTCTTATGTCATGAACTCAATGTGAATAAGGAGATCAAGCCTGTGAAGCAGAGAAGAAGGGTATTTAGCCCCGAGAAGAATCAAGCCATACAAGAGGAGGTCGAGAATCTCCAGAAAGCCCAATTCATTGAAGATGTGAAATATCCAGACTGGCTGGCAAATGTGGTGATGGTAAATAAGAAGAACAATAAATGGAGAATGTGTGTTGATTTCACTGATCTCAACAAGGCATGCCCAAAAGATCATTTTCCATTGCCCAGAATTGACCAACTGGTGGATGCTACCTCGGGACATGAGTTGCTCAGCTTCATGGATGCTTACTCTGGCTACAACCAGATCAAAATGAAACCTGAAGACAGGGAAAGTACTTCTTTTATTACCCCTAGGGGAACTTATTGCTATAATGTTATGCCTTTTGGTTTGAAAAATGCAGGAGCGACATACCAGCGGCTGATGAACAAGGTTTTCACCGAACAAATCAGTTGCAACATGGAAGTATATGTCGATGATATGCTAACAAAAAGCAAGAAAGTTGCAGATCATCTAGTTGACTTAGCTCAGACATTTGATTAATTGGATAAATACCAGATGAAGCTCAACCCGACGAAGTGCACATTTGGAGTACGAGAAGGAATGTTTCTCGGATACATTGTCAATCAGCGAGGCATTGAAGCAAATCCAGATAAGATCAAAGCTCTTTTAGGGTTGCGATCTCCAACAACAAAGAAAGAAGTGCAGAGTCTTACAGGACGAGTTGCAGCGCTCAACAGATTTGTATCTCGAGCAACTGACAAATGCCTCCCATTCTTCAAAACACTTCGAAAAACTTTTGAGTGGACTGATAAATGTGAGAAGGCCTTTCAAGACTTGAAAAAGTATTTGGGAGCACCTCCATTATTGTCTAGGCCAATAACAGGAGAGAAGTTGTACTTGTATCTAGCAGTATCAGAGAATGCAGTTAGCTCGGCATTGATCAGATTGTAGAATGGAGTCCAGAAACCAATTTATTACACAAGTAAGGCTTTCCGAGGTGCAGAGATCAGGTACCCAAAGTTAGAAAAATTGGCATTGGCATTAATTGAGGCAAGTAGGAGAATGAGGCCATATTTCCAGGCCCATACCATCATTGTGTATACCGACATGCCATTGAGACAAGCCCTTCACAAGCCAGAAAAATCAGGAAGACTGATGTACTGGGCAATAGAACTCGGTGAATATGATATTGTGTATGAACCCATATCATCATTAAAAGGGCAAGCTGTAACAGATTTTATAGCAGAGTTTACATACCCTGATACCCCCGAGGAGCAAAAGTTGCTCACTGACCAACCTGTGGATGTTACAGGATCAACAGACATAGGTCCAGACCAACTCCGGTTGGTAAAAGGGCTTGTGGATGTAGAAGGATCATCGACTTCAAACTCAGACCAGCTCCGGTTGGTAAAAGAGCGAGAAGAGATGATCGACGAGGAGCGAAAAGTGTCAGGGGAGGATGAAAAGAAGCAACAAATATTTCACCGAGGAACCTTGTCAGATAAGGAATTTGAAGACGGGTTACCCATATGGAGATTATATGTAGATGGCTCATCTTGCACAGCAGGTTGCGGCGCAGGAATTGTTTTGAGCACCCCAGACGAGATTGACATGGAATATGCTTTACGATTCCAATTCAAAGCCTCTAATAATGAAGCTGAGTATGAGGCCATGATAGCTGGTTTAAACTTAGCAAAAGTTATGGAAGCACGGCAAGCAATTGTATTCAGTGATTCTCAATTAACTGTAAATCAGATGACAGGAACATATGCAGTTAAAGGAGATTTAATGGCAAAATATCATGCAAAGGTGATGAAGTTACTGGCAGAATTTGATGCCATTCAATTGGTGAGAATACCGAGGATGGAGAATGTACAAGCAGACGCACTGGCCCGACTAGCATCAGCTACTCGTACCAAGCTGCGAAGAACGATACCAATTGAAGTATTGGAAAGTCAGAGCATAGATGAAAACTTGACGATGAATGTTATTACCCTTGATTTAGGACCATCTTGGATGGATACCATCAGGATATATATTGAAGAGGGAGGATTACCATAGGATAAGCTCGCTGCCAAAAAATTGAAGTATAAAGCTGCTCGGTATGTATTAACTAATGGTATTTTATATAGACGAGGAATTATGGCAGGTTTGTAGAGATGTGTACATCCCTCCGAGGTGAAGGAATTGATTGAAGAAATCCATGAAGGGTCTTGTGGAGCTCATGTAGCAGGTCGAACACTTTTACAAAGGGTAATGACTCAAGGATACTACTGGCCAATAATGAGGGTTGATTGTATAGCCTATGCTAAGAAATGTGACAAGTGCCAACGTTTTTCCTCTATACGACGAACTCCACAAGCATTGTTGACACCCATAACTTCCCCTTGGCCATTCGCCATGTGGGGAATTGATTTGGTGGGACCATTGCCGACCACCCGAGGAAGATTCAAGTACCTCGTCGTCGCAGTAGACTACTTTACTAAGTGGGTAGAAGATGAACCCCTCATCGACATGACGTACGAGAAGGTATACCAGTTCGTTTGGAAGAATATCATCTGTCGATATGGTCTCCCTCATGCCTTCATCACAAACCATGGAACCCAATTTGATAACGAGGAATTTGCTGCTTATTGTCATCAGTCGAACATTTTGAAGGTCCATTCAGCACCAGGCCATCCTCAAAGCAATGGACAGACTGAAGTGACGAATAGAACACTGCTAAATGGTTTGAAGAAAAGGCTAAGTGAAGCTAAAGCTAACTGGATTAACGAGCTACAATCAGTATTGTGGGCTTACCAAACAACTCCCCGAGCAGCGACTGGAGAATCACCATATATGCTGGCATTTGGAAGTGAGGCTGTAATACCTGCCGAGTTAGGTCTCCCAACACACAGAGTGCTGAATTTCAATTCCCCAGTCAGCGACTTGATGAGAATACTGGATTTGGATATGCTCGAGGAAGTCAGAGAAGAGGCAGCCATTAGGAATGCTGCTTATCAACAATGAACAGCTCTTTTCTACAACAAAAGGGTGAGGAAATGCGATTTAAAAAAAGGAGATTATGTGCTAAAGAAGGTAATTCAGAAACACAATAAATTGGAGGCAAACTGGCATGGGCCTTACCGAGTTACAGAAGTTGTTCGACCAGGAACTTACCGAATAGCAACTCTAGAAGGAGAAGAATTCAAGAATGCTTGGAATGCTGAACACCTTCGCAAGTATTATCAATGATGTAAAATGTACGACGGGTTCATCAATATGAATAAAACGATGATGTTTTCACCATTTTCCTCTCCTTTGTTTGAAAGTTTTTCGGGGAATACTAGTGTTGTACACTACGCTGCTCGACAGCAAAAAGAAGACAATAGTTCGAAAGAACCAAAAAATATACTCCTTTGGTTAGGAGGCGTACACTAGCGTGACCAACTAAGGTTGGTAAGATAACTAGTGGACAAATAGTTCGAAAGAACCAAAAAATATACTCCTTTGGTTAGGAGGCGTACACTAGCGTGACCAACTAAGGTTGGTAAGATAACTAGTGGACAAATAGTTTGAAAGAACCAAAAAATATACTCCTTTGGTTAGGAGGCGTACACTAGCGTGACCAACTAAGGTTGGTAAGATAACTAGTGGACAAATAGTTCGAAAGAACCTAATAATTCAATAATCAACTACGGTTGAGGGAAGAACAATATCATTTGATTTGAAAATAAGCCAACAAGTTGGTCGGAAGGTAAAATCATTCCAACAAATACAAAGAATTCCAAACTGAACCAAGTATAGTTGGTCGGTAACCAATTATACTTGGTCGACGAGGATAAATTATCGACCATGGTTAGTCAGATACATTTTAGGAAAAAGTTTACCAAGTATGGTTGGTCGGGGATAAAAACCCATCAACTGTAGTTGGTCGACAAGCACAATTTAACAACCTTGGTTGGTTGGAAATTTTATACTCATTACTTTATTATTAAGTGATTGAGCAACATTGATACTTGTAATTTTGATTACTAAGTTGGTTGATGAACAGCATCATATTGTTATCTTTTTAACAGATACATACACACAAATGTAAAAATGTTTGATAAACACAAGACAATCGCAATACAAATTTGCAAACAGAAAATGAAATTCTTTCATTAAGATAAAAATGTATTAAAAGCTATACATATGTGCTAATTATTACACTGAAAAACCTATTCTATTGGTTTCTTTCCTTTAGCTTTTGAAACAGGTTCTTCGCCAGCAGGAGGATCTTCTAAGCAAAGAGGAGAATTGATGAAATTAATATCTCTGAGCATTCTGACGTTCATCACAGAAGGTGTATCCAAGAGATGCTCTGGACGAGATAATTCAGTCTGAGAATGAAGACTATAGTCGCCGAGATATTTTGAAATTAAACTCCGAGGAATGGAACGAGCTGGGATCCATTCCATGTCCAATTTGAAAGGTGGCACAGGCAAATCTAATAACCCTGGAGCATGATAATCCCATAGAAAATGCCCTTGCTCCAATTTCAGTACACCCAGGGTGTTCAACCACCCCTGCTTATAACCTTCATTATTGGCATGTTCAATCCGAGCATCTAAATGAACAAGGGCTTCATTGTATCCTGCCATCCAAAATTCCCTGGGCTGTTTATGGAATTGGAAGGTTAATCTATCCAATTGTTCGTGAAGGCTCCTAGCAAAAACATCCTTATTATCCAGAGCAGACTTCATCGCAGTAAGTTGATCCTCCAAGGATAGGTTTTTCTTGGACATTTCAGACAGAGCCCGGTCTTTTGCGTTCAATTGGAATGCTTGAGTTTCTAAAGTAGACTGAGTACGAGCCTCTTCAACATTACGGCTAAGAACTCTTGATCGACTCCGAGCAGCGACTGGAGAACTTTGCGCCTCGGCAATATTTTGAACAGCTCTTCCTCGCCCACGAGAACCTCTTCCTCGTCCCCGAGCAGTCACAGGAATAACAGATCTTCTCAGAACGTCCAACTCTTGCCTTAATTTGGCATTTTCAACTTCTAAGAACGAGAAACCTTCATCGGTAACTTGCACTAAAGCAGTGGAAGATGACGCTGCAGATTCATATTGTGCCAGCTTTTTCTGCAAATTATTATTCTCTTGTTCCAGAAACTCAGCAATCTACCTGCAAGCCTCAACTTCACCTTTTAAAGTTCTTTCTCTAACATCGTATCCAGCAAGGATCTTTTTATGGCCTGTTTCAGAAGAAAGCTGCTGATATCTACTTTCATACTCCTTGTGCAACAAAGCAGTTGATTCATTGTGTTGACTCTGAAGATTCTCTAAGGTACAATGAAGTTCCTCGATCAATTCATAGTAAGCCACACTGTTGGCCACAGCTCGGTCGAGTAAATCCTTCAAGTACCGATAAGCCTCAATTGCTTGTTCTGAGGCATCATGACCAAGGATGTCAGCTATTTCTGATGTACTAAGATCTGTATGACCAGCTTTATAATATTCATGGCATTGCTGCATCAGCTTTGTATCATGTGCAGATATCAGTTCCATTCTAGCAACAAACTAAGGATGAGAAAAAGACAACAATCAACAAAAACAAATCATCAACAAACAGAGATGAACAAAGATGTATTTTATTAGATCACAAAAGGATTACATTGTTTGATTACAAATACTGAAAGATAGAAACGATACCGAACAACTTCACACCTTTTCCTTGTCTCCCAAGACTTTCTCGGGAGACTGGGACGAGGAGCTTGGTTGCTCGGTGGTCACAGCAACTTGATCGGCAGTTGAAATTTGCTCAGGAGGAGGAGGCATGGAAGAAATGTCCTCGTTGGCAGAAGGAAGAGAAGCAGGGATTTGATCACCTATGGCCATGGAAGACTCATCAGAGACAGGCTCATCTTCTTCTTCCTCCACAATTGGGGGGGGAGGACCAGGGAGGTGTAGCTGGAATAGCCCAGAATCTTCTTTGATCTTCAATTCTTGGAGGGCAGCTACCCAGCCATCTCGAAAGTATTTTAATTTCCCATATTGAACTTGGGATGTCATCGCAGCAATCCCCTTGTCCCATCCTTTATCCCAGCCTGCGCTGAAGGATTTTTTAACTGCGAGCTTTTTTCTCAATTTCTCCAAGGAGAGCTTCGCATCCAATTCTTCTTTTTTGCCCTTGATATCTCGCAGGGCGGACAATTCTTCCTCTGCCTTCCTCAGCTTATCCTCAAGTTCTCCAAAATTCTTGAGCTTGTCGTCATATTTCTTATGCTCGACCTCTAAACTTTTCATTTTATTCTCCAAACTCTTGGAGATCTCAGCCATCTTCACCTTCTCGGCCTCAACTATTGACAACTTTTTCTCCCAAACAGCCTTGTCCTCACTATACTGTTGGCGAGATTCCTTCAAGGATTGGGTCAAACCCAGCAGAGCATCCTCTACACCTGACGAGGAGCTTGAAGCTTTAATAGCTTCATCCTTCTTCACGATATTATTGAAACAGTTCACCAGCTGAACGATGAGAAAAACAGTAAAGTCAATACAAAATGCAAGCATTCAGAGAAAGAAAGGAAATTCAGAGTGTGAGAAATTTACCGAAGCAAGATGACGAGTAGCTAGGGATGTCAGCATATCCCTAGAAATTTTTTCATCAATTCTTTGGACCTCGGGTATGATCCAAGTTTTTACTGAGCTCATTGCAGAGCTCGGAGGAATGATGGTTGGAACACCAACACCACCAGCTGGTAGAGAGGACGCAGTTTCAGCCAAATTGATTGAGGATGATTTCCTCAATCTCCTCAAAGGGACTTCAGCAGCTTCAACCAAGGAAGAACTCTTGGTCGGAGAGATGGCAATTATTTCCCCAGGAGCAACCTTCTTGCTCGGAGCCACTGGGGGCTTCTCGGTAGCTTTGGAAGGTGCAGCATCCACCTTCTTAGTCCCCTCTGGGACATCAGTTTTGCTTTTCTTGGCCCCAGCAGAAGAAGAAATGTCATCAAATAGAGGAGGAGGAGCTCTTTTCTTGCCCATTCTCTGACTTAAAGGAAGATGAGAATCTGAAGAAGAATCCTCTGGAGTTGAAGCTGGCTCAACAGGGCGAGCAGTATAAGAGGTTGTATAACTCTTATACTGAAGCAAATACGATGCAGACCTGATGTGCTCGTCTGCAACGTTCTTATGCAAACCCCAGATAAGTTTCAGATGCTTAATATTAACCTCTGATTCTTTTGGAGTTTTTCTTTTACTATCAACTGCAAACAAACACATAATGAGATATCAGTCATACATTTTGTCAAACATGATAAAAGCATAATTTCATAAGTAAAAGAAATAAAATGAAAAATAAACCTATCCCATTGCCATATGGGGGGCATCTGGGACCGTTGTATACTCCATCTCCAACTAAAGGGGCATATTGCCAATTTTTAATAACCACCCCATGTTCAAAATAGTCTCTATTTGAATCAGGGAGGTTAACTACAAGAGCCCTATTCAGAAACCTAGTTTTTAAGTAATAAATATTATCTAGAATGGCCCATTTATAGCAATACATAATTTCAGGGATCCCTATACGAGTCCCATGAGTTAGATTTAATTTGTACACCCCATTAATTATTCTCCATGAATTGGGGGCTATTTTTGCAGGGACAAGATCAAAATACTGACAAAACTCAAGACACAATGGGTTTGGTGGAAAAGAAAATCCACATTCAGCAATGAATAGACTGGGGAACCAATGTCCCTCAGCCAATCGAAAATAATCTAAAGGCTCAGAAAGAACCTCCAGAGTTACCCAGGAAGGAATGGAAAAATCGGAACGAAATTTCTCAACAGACTCCACAATATAAACCATACTGAATAAAAGAGATACAGAAGAAAGGAAGAAGATCTTACAGGAAGAAAGGAGGTATGTTGATAACGAACGAAAACTAGGATGAATGCACAAGAGAGAAGGAGAGAATAGAAAGCTTGAATGCAGGAAATTGGAAAAAGAAGAAGACGGTATGGTTACCTAAGAAGTTTAAATACTTTGCCTTGGGAAGCGGCGAAGGAAATGATTACAAAAAAGAAACTATTGAACTTCCGACGGCTAAAAGGACAAAAAGGGCACTAAGATCGAAGTGCTCTTAAAAGTTCGAAAAAAGGCGGATTCATTGAATTTGGAAATAAATTCAAATACGATGCTCCTAAAACCCAGGAAGATCATTCAATATTGCCATAAACCGAGAAAGAATGTTCCATACTCCTCAAAGTTCGAAATATGAAACATTGGGGGCTTCTGTTGATACCAAAATTAATATGCTGATGTGGACGAATCATACGAAGACACTTGTCAATCTACGTGGCACAATAACAACGAGGAAGTTCATTTCCTCGACCAACTCATGTTTTTCCCGAGCAACGAGGATATACCGAGGAACTGCAACACTCCGAGGTACTCTAGCGCTCCGAGGAACTCCTGAGCAACGAACAACTAAGGCGATCCGAGCTGCATCTCGGCCGTAGTATTAATTGCCAGAATGTCAACAGTTCAACTATTCATTGAATGTTTATCATCTTGACGCACACGCTGCATTAAATGAATTACCCTTTCATATGTATATCACTTAATGTATCAACCCATTCATGTACAGCCTAAGGGCTATAAATACCTTGTATCACCCTCATTCAAAGGGACCGGAATTTTTGGATTGAACTGGTAATCGAGAATTCCCAAACACTCAGCAATAACATAACAGTGGACGTAGGCCATTCTTATAAGGCTGAACCACTTTAAAAATCTTTGTCTCATTTTATTTATCTGTGATTGAATAATTAGAGCGATCTAATTTTTTACATCAACACAGCTATTAATGCTTTGTTCGAGGTGCAGCTCGGACCGCCTGAGTTGCTCTGACCGCCTAAGCTTCTCGGTACTTAAGAGTTCCTCGGTGAGGTCTTGTTCCTCGGAGCGTGTGGGTTCCTCGGGGAGGCAGTGTGCAGTGTTCCTCGGGGAAATAGTCTTCCTCGCTGTAGTCTTGTTCCTCGGAGCGTGTGAGTTCCTCGGAAGTGTTTTTTTGTTGCCATGTAGATGGCCACATGTCTTCATTCAATTGGGCCATGTCAGCATACTAAATTTGGTATCAACAGAAGCCCCCAATGTTTCATAGTTCGAAATTTGAGGAGTGTGGAACATTTTTTCTCGGAATATGATAGCTTTAAATAGTCCTCCTGATTTTTAGGAGTATTTCCCTTGTATTTATTTCTCTTTCCAAATTAGTAGAATCAGGCTTTTTTGAATTTTCATAACTGTCTCGATCTCTGCGTACTTTTTGTCCTTTTAGCCGCCGGTAGCGTAGTCGTTTCTTCTCGCTTCGATTGCCGCGCCCTTTTTGTTTCTCTAGCCGCCGGTAGCGTAATTGTTTCTTTTTGTAATCATTACTTTACCATTTCCCAAGGCAAGGTATTTAAACTTCACAGACACTCCCATCGTCTTCTACCTTTTCAAATTTGTATTTTCGAGTTTTCCGTCGTCTCTTTCTCTCCTGTGTATTCATCTCTTCAATCGTTCGTTGCCATCAGATCCACTCTTTTTCTGTAAGATTTTCTTCCTTCTTCTTCATTTCTCTCATTTATCATGGTTTACCCTGTTGAATCTCTAGATAAGTTTCGCTCTGATTTTTCTATTCCCTCCTGGGTTGTTCTGGAAGAGCTGTCTGAGCCTTCTGATTATTTCCGTTTGGCTGAGGGATATTGGTTCCCCAGTCTCTTTATTGTTGAGTGTGGATTTTCTTTTCCACCAAATCCCTTGTGTCTGGAATTCTGTCATTACTTTGACGTTGTTCCTGCAAGAATAGCCCCCAACACATGGAGAATAGTTAATGGGGTTCATAAACTAAATCAAGTCCATGGAACTTGCATAGGAATTCCAGAAATCATGTACTGCTATAGATGGGCAGTTAATGATAACATTTTTATTTAAAAACTATATTTTTAAATAGAGCCTTAGTAGTCAATCTCCCTGATGCCAATAGGGATTATTTTGAACACGGGGTTGTCATAAAAAATTGGCAACACCCTCCATTAACTGGAGATGAGGTTTACCAGGGTCCCAGATGCCCTCCTTATGGCAATGGGATAGGTTATTTTTATTTCGTTTTATTTATTTTGAAATTATGCTTCCTTTATGTTTGATAAAATGTGTCACTGATGGCAATGTTTATTTATTTGCAGTTGATAGCAAAAGAAAGTGCCCAAAATAAGCAGATGCCAATATAAGGCATTTGAAACTTATCTGGAGTCTGCATCAGAGTGTTGCCGACGAGCACATTAGATCATCCTCATATATGTTGCAGTACAAGAGTTACACGACCTCTTTTACTGCTCGTCCTGTAATAAGTGACGCAGAGCCAGTATCAGCTTCCACCAGCTCCTCGCCTGAATCTCACGTCCCTTTAAGCGAAAGGATGAAGAGAATAAGACCTCCCACTCTGTTCGAGAAACCTGCCGCTGGTTCTGGTGAGGCAAAAATAAGTAAAGTTGATGTCCCAGGGGAGGGGACAAAGAAGAATGATGCACCTTCCTCGGCTGCTGTTGTGAAGGTTGCCGAGAAGCCCGCAGTGGCTCCGAGCAGGTTTGCTGCTCCTGGAGAGGTGATTGTAATATCACCTACCAAGGGTTCTTCCTTGGTTGAATCTGTTCTTGTTCCCCCGAGGAGGCTGAAGAAGAGCTCCTCGATCAATTTGGCTGACACCATTGCTCAACCCCCAGCTACTGGAACTGGGGTTCCAACTTTTGTTCCCCCGAGCTCTGCCATGAGCTCGGTAAAGTCTTGGATCATTTTCGAGGTCCAAGGTACTGAAGAAAACCTTACTCGGGACATGGTCACTTCGTTAGTTGCTCGTCACCTTGCTTCTGTAAGTCTTCTTACTTTGAACTTTTCATATTTCCCTTGTCATTTCTGTTTCTGACTTGCTTTCTTTTTACTTTCACAGTTGACGAGCTTCTTTGATATAATCCTGAAGAAGGATGAAGAAATTAAAGCTTCCTGCTCCTCGTCCAGTGTGGAGGGAGCTCTGGAAGAAGCTATCAAGTCTTTGGACGATTCTCGCCAGACATATGCTACTGACAAGGTTGTGTGGGAGAAAAAGCTTGCCTCCACCGAGCAAGAGAAAGCTCGAGCTGTTGATGCCTCCAAGGAGTTAGAGAAGAGAATAAATGCCCTGGAGAAGGCAAATAAGGAGCTCGAAGAAAAGCTCAAAACTGCTGGAGAGTTTGAAGATAAACTTAAGGCTGTCGAGGAGGAGCTGGCTCAACTTCGGGAAGTAGGTCGGCAGAAGGAGGAAATTGAAAATAAATTAAAAGCTGCTGATACTATGCTATCCGAGAAGCTTTCCTCAGAGAAGTTGAAAAGGAAGATTGTTGTGAAGAAGTCCTTCAGTGCTGGCTGGGACAAGGGGTTGGCTGCCATGGTGTCGCAAGTGGACTATAGCAGCCTCAAATACTTTAGGGATGGATGGGTTGCTGCTCTCCAAGAAATGAAAGTTGATGAATCTTCTGAGCTTTTCCAGCAACACATTCCTGGTCCCCCTCCAACCCCAGAAGATCTTGAAGAGGACGAAGTTGCCTCGGAATAATCTTCTATGGTGATGGGAGATCATCCCCCAGCCATCCAATCTTCTCCTGAGGAACCTCAGCAAATCATTACTTCTTCAGAGCAACTGTTGGCGCTCCCCGGGCAGCTTTCTATTCCCTTCGAGCAACCTACTTCCTCCTCCCAGCCTCCCGAGAAGGTTTTGGGGGAGATCATCCCCCAGCCATCCAACCTTCTCCCGAGGAACCTCAGCAAATCATTACTTCTTCAGAGCAACTGCTGGCGCTCCCCGGGCAGCTTTCTATTCCCTTCGAGCAACCTACTTCCTCCTCCCAGCCTCCCGAGAAGGTTTTGGGAGACAAGGAAAAGGTGTAGAGTTGTTCCGGTTTATCTTTACATTTTTCTTTTGTCAATTGTAACCCAGCACATGTAACTCTGAACTTTATGATCTAATAAAACTTGGACTCTTTTGCATACTGTTGTCTATTCTTCATACTCTGTCTTGATTCTTATTGATTGTTGCTTTTTCTTTCTCTGCTAGTTTTTGGCCAGGATGGAATTACTATCTTCCCATGATACAAAGCTGCTGTGACAATGCAATGAATACTTTAAGGCTGGTCACACAGACCTGAGTGCAGCACAAGTTATCGACATCCTCGGCCAAGATGCTTCAGAACAGGCAGTCGAAGCACACCAATATCTTAAGTGTCTTCTTGATCGAGCGGTGGCCAATAATGTGGCCTATTATGATATGATCGAGGATCTTCAAGGCACCCTCGAAGACCTTCAGCTTCAATACAAAGAATCCACTGCCCTGTTGCATGAGGGGTACGAGAAGAAGTATCAGCAACTCAATGCTGACAAGGGGTACGAGAAGCGCTTTATTGGCTACGAGGTGAGGGAGAAAACCTTGAGGGGTGAGGTCGAGGAGTGCAGACAAATTGCCGAGTTGCTAGAGCAAGAGAACAACAACTTGCAGAAAGAGCTATCACAGTTGAAGTCTGCAGCCTCTTCTTCAAAAGCCTTAATCCCAATGACCGATGAGGGATTCTCGTTCTTAGAGGTCGAGAACGCCAACTTGAGGGATGAGTTGGAAACCTTGAAGAGGTCTGGTCCTTCCACATCTTCTCGGGGACGAGAAAGAGCACCTCGGATTCCTATCGAGGAACAGAGGACTCAGTCTGCCTTAGAAAACTAGGCCTTCTAATTAATGGCGAAGAACCAGGCTTTGGCTGAAATGTCAAAGAAGATTAGGGACCTAGAAGAGCAGCTCTCCACTCAGAAGTCTACCTTGGAGAACAAAGAGATCTTCATCAAAAATCTCCACGAGCAGCTGGATAGATTAACATATCAGTTCCACAAATAGCCCAGGGAGTTGTGGATGGCTGGATACAACGAAGCACTATACCACTTGGATGATCGTATCCAGAATGCCAATAATGAGGGCTACAAGCAAGGCTGGTTGAATGCCTTAGGTGTGCTGCAGCTCGAACAGGGTCATTACCTGTGGGACTACCATGATCCCGGGCTGCTCGACTTACCTGTGCCACCGTACAAATTGGATATGAGTTGGATCCCTGCACGGGCCATTCCTCGGAGCTTAATTTCAAAGTATCTCGGTGACTACAATCTCCATTCAAAAGCTGAGATATCTCGTCCCGAGCATCTCTTAGATCGTCCATCCGTGATGAATATCAGGATGTTGAAGGATCTCAACTTTATAAATTCTCCTCTGGATTTAAATGATCCGCCTGCTGGCGAGGAACCTGTGTCAAAAGCAGAAGGGAAAAAACCAGTAGAATAGGAATATCAATGTAATAAGTTTGTATACATTTCACAATCAATGTAATTTGTTTTGAATTTAATGAAAGACTTTCATTTTATTTGTTCGCAATCTTAATTGCTATTGTCTTGTAATTATCAAACACTTTATATTTGTGCATGCATATCTGTTAAAAAGATAACAATATTGTGTAATTTGTCGATCAAGTTACTGTCGACCAGCTTATTGTCGAGTAGTCACCTGGTAAAAATGATGTTTTGTTTCTCGACCAACTTAGTAATAATTAAAAAGTTACGAGTATTAAAAATGTTACTCGATCACTGAGTATCAAAATGTTTAAAACGTTTCCGACCAACCAAGGTCGTTAAATTATACTTGTCGACCAAATACAGTTAGTGGGCTTTTATCCCCGACCAGCCATAGTTAGTAGATTTTTCTCTTCAATGATTCCGACCAACCAAGGTCGATAAATTTTCCTTGTCGACCAACTACAGTTGGTGGGTTTTTATCACCGGCCAACCATAGTTAGTCTTTTTGAAATAATTTCACTTCCCGACCAACTCAAGTTGCCATTTTCTAGAATATATTTACTTCCTAACCGACATAAGTTGGCATTTTTAGGAATACTTTTATTTCCCGAGAAACATATAGTTTTACTTCTCGTATGAATACAAAGTTTTCTTCCCGGAGGAATACAAAATTTTTTCTTCCCGGAGGAATACAAGTAGCTTTACTTCCCGGAGGAATATAGGTAACTTTACTTCCCGGAGGAATATAGGTAGATTTACTTCCCGGAGGAATATAGGTAGCTTTACTTCTCGGAGGAATATTTGTAGCTTTAATTCCCGGAGGAATATAGGTAGCTTTACTTCCCGGAGGAATATTGGTAGCTTTACTTCCCGGAGGAATATTGATAGCTTTACTTCCCGGAGGAATATAGGTAGCTTTACTTCCCGGAGGAATATTAGTAGCTTTACTTCCCGGAGGAATATTGGTAGCTTTACTTCCCGGAGGAATATAGGTTTATCGACCAACCTTAGTTGGCATTTTCGAGAAAAATTTGAGTAGCTTTACTTCCCGGAGGAATATTGGTAGCTTTACTTCCCGGAGGAATATAGGTAGCTTTACTTCCCGGAGGAATATAGGTTTCTCGACCAACCTTAGTTGGCATTTTCGAGAAAAATTTGAGTAGCCTAAGCTTTGCCGAGTTTTTCCCCGAGTAGTGTGTAGCACTATTCCCCGAAAAACTTTCAATAAAAAGAAAGAATTCGGCAGAATATCTTCATTTTATTCATCACTGATAATATTTGCGCAGGTGCTCTGCATTCCAGGCATTCTTAAACTCCTCGCCTTCTAAAGTTGTTATTCGGTAAGTTCCTGGTCGAACAACTTCTGTAACTCGGTATGGTCCATGCCAGTTTGCCTCCAGCTTATTGTGCTTTTGAATGACTTTCTTCAGCACATAATCTCCTTCTTTCAGGTCGCACTTCTTCACCCTTTTGTTGTAGAACAAAGTTGTTCGCTGCTGGTAAGCAGCATTGCTAATGGCTGCTTCTTCTCTAACTTCGTCAAGCATGTCTAAATCCAGTCTTCTCATTAAGTCGCTGACAGGGGAATTGAAATTCAGAACCCTGTGTGTTGGGAGGACCAACTCGGCAGGTATAACGGCTTCACTTCCAAACGCCAGCATATATGGTGATTCTCCTGTTGCTACTCGGGGAGTAGTTCGGTAAGCCCAAAGTACTGATTGTAGCTCATTGATCCAGTTTGCTTTCGCATCATCCAATCTTTTCTTCAAACCATTCAGCAGCGTTCTGTTTGTCACTTCAGTTTGTCCATTGCTTTGAGGATGGCCTGGTGCTGAGTGGACCTTCAAAATATTTGATTGATGACAATAGGCAGCGAACTCCTCGTTATCAAATTGTGTCTCATGGTCTGTGATGAAAGCATGAGGAAGACCATATCGATAAATGATGTTCTTCCAAACAAATTGGTACACCTTCTCGTACGTCATATCAATGAGCGGCTCAGCTTCTACCCATTTAGTAAAATAATCCACTGCGACGACGAGGTACTTGAACCTTCCTCGGGTCGTTGGCAGTGGTCCAACCAAATCAATTCCCCACATGGCAAATGGCCAAAGGGAAGTTATGGGTGTCAACAATGCTTGTGGAGTTCTTCGGATGGAGGAAAAGCGCTGGCACTTGTCACATTTCTTGGCATAGGCTATACAATCAGCTTTTATCGTCGGCCAGTAGTATCCCTGCGTCATCACCCTTTGCAAAAGCGTTCGGCCTGCTACATGGGCTCCACAGGACCCTTCATGGATCTCTTCAATCAATTCTTTCACCTCGGAGGGATGTACACATCTCTTCAAACCTGCCATAATTCCTCGTCTATAAAGAATACCGTTAGTTAATACGTACCGAGCAGCTTTAAACTTCAATTTTTTGGCCGCGAGCTTGTCAATTGGTAATTCTCCCTCCTCAATGTATGCCCTGATAGGATCCATCCAAGATGGTCCTAATTCAAGGGTAATAAAGTTCATCGTCATATCTTCATCTATGCTCCGACCAGCTAAAACTTCAATTGGGATTGTTCTCCGGAGCTCGGTACGAGTAGCTGATGCTAGTCGAGCTAAGGCGTCTGCTCTTGCATTCTCCATTCTTGGTATTCTGACCATCTGAATTGCAGCAAATTCTGATACCAACTCCATCACCTTTGCATGGTATTTGATCATTAATTCTCCTTTGGCTGCATATATTCCCATCATTTGATTTACTATTAATTGAGAATCACTGAAGACAATAATTTGCTGCGCCTCCATATTTTTTGCCAAATTAAGACCTGCAATCATGGCCTCATACTCAGCCTCATTATTGGAAGCTTTGAATTGGAAACGCAGGGCATATTCCATATCGACTTCGTTCGGAGTGCTCAAAACTATCCCCGCTCCACATCCTGCAGTGCAAGATGAGCCATCTACATATAGCCTCCATATAAGTAACTCGTCTTCAAATTTTTGATCAGTCAGAGTTCCTCGGTGAAATATTTGTTGCTTCCTTTCATTCTCCCCGGATATTTCTCGCTCTTCGTTGATCATCTCTTTTTGCTCTTTTACCAATCGGAATTGGTCCGAGCTCGAATTCGATGATCTTGTAACATCCACTTGCCCTTTTACCAATCGAAATTGGTTTGAGCTAGTATTTGTTGATCCTGTAACATCCACAGGTTGATCAGCGAGCAACTTTTGTTCCTCGTCCGAAGTGTTCACAACTTTCCCTGCGCCACATCCTGTAACATCCACACGCTATTTTACCAATCGGAATTAGTCCGAGCTTGTGTTTGTTGAGCCTGTAACATCCATAGGTTGATCAGCGAGCAACTTTTGCTCCTCGGGGGTATCAGGATAGGTGAACTCCGCTATAAAATCTGCTACAGCCTGCCCTTTTAGCGATGATCTGGGTTCATAAATTATATCATATTCACCGAGTTTTATTGCCCAGTACATCAATCTCCTTGATTTTTCTGGTTTATGAAGGGCTTGCCTCAATGGCATATCGGTATATACTACTATGGTATGAGCCTGGAAGTATGGCCTCATTCTCCTACTCGCTTCAATCAACGCCAGTGCTAACTTTTCCAGCCTTGGATATCTGATCTCTGCTCCTCGGAAGGCCTTACTTGTGTAGTAAATTGGTTTTTGCACTCCATTCTCCACTTTGATCAACGCCGAGCTAACTGCATTCTCCGACACTGCTAGATACAAGTACAATTTTTCTCCCATCACTGGCATGGACAACAGTGGAGGTGCTCCCAAGTATTTCTTCAAGTCTTGAAAAGCCTTCTCACATTCATCATTCCACTCAAAAGTCTTTCGGAGTGTCTTGAAGAATGGGAGACATCTGTCAGTTGCTCGTGATACAAATATGTTGAGTGCTGCTACTCGTCCTGTGAGACTCTGTACTTCCTTCTTCGTCATTGGAGATCGCAACCCTAATAGAGCTTTGATCTTTTCAGGATTGGCTTCAATTCCTCGTTGATTGACGATGTATCCGAGAAACATGCCTTCTCGTACTCCAAATATGCACTTCGTCGGGTTCAGCTTCATTTGATATTTATCCAGTTGGTCAAAAGTCTGACTTAAGTCAACTAGATGATCGGCAGCTTTCTTGCTCTTTGTCAGCATGTCGTCAACATAGACTTCCATATTGCAACTGATTTGTTCAGCGAAGACCTTGTTCATCAACCGCTGATATGTCGCACCTGCATTTTTCAAACCAAAAGGCATAACATTATAACAATAAGTTCCCCTAGGGGTAATGAAAGAAGTACTCTCCCTATCTTCAGGTTTCATTTTGATCTGATTGTAGCCAGAATAAGCATCCATGAAGCTCAGCAACTCGTGTCCCGAGGTAGCATCCACCAGTTGATCAATTCGGGACAATGGAAAATGATCCTTTGGGCATGCTTTGTTGAGTTCGGTGAAGTCTACACACATCCACCACTTGTTATTCTTCTTCTTTACCATCACTACATTGTCTAACCAATCTGGATATTTAACATCTTCAATGAAGCAAGCTTTCTGGAGCTTCTCGACTTCCTCCTGTATAGCTTGATTCTTCTCGGGACTAAATACTCTTCTTCTCTGCTTCACAGGCTTGATCTTCTTATTCACATTGAGTTCGTGACATAAGAAGTTTGGGTCTATCCCAGGCATATCCTCATGACTCCACACAAAAGTTTTCTTTCTACTTCTTAGGAAAGTTATCAATTCCTGTTTTAGTGAGGCTTCCAACGACGAACCAATTTGAGTAGTTCGCTCAGGGTGCTCGTCGTCCAGAATGATGTTTTCAGTATCTTCCACCACTTGACCCTTCACGAGTTGCGATTCATCTCTAGGATCCAATGTTTCAATTTCTGCAATTTCATCCACTTGATAGGTAGTAGTCTTTTTCCTTGATTCCTGCAGTTCTTCTTGCTCGGCGGATGAATAATAGCATTCCCGAGCTACTTTCTGATCACCTTTCATAATTCTTACTCTAAAATTTATTAGAAATTTTAGGCACTGATGCACTGTAGATGGTACAGCCTCGAACTTCTTCAATCCTACTCTTCCCATGATGATATTGTACGATGATTGAACATTCTTATCCATCACGAAGAAACGTATTCTTTCTGTCCGACAAGCAGGCCACGTACCAATAAATATATCCAACTTGATCTTCCCAAGTGGAAATACTTTCTCACCAGCAAAACCGATGAGGGGTCTGTGGTAAGGCTCCAGTTGAGATAGCTTTAGATTTAAACTATCGAAGCACGAGTAGAACATGATGTCTGCCGAGCTACCATTATCGACCAGTACTCTTGAAATCATAACCTCCTTCATTCTCATTTTGATCACCAATGGGTCATCATGAGGATACAAAACTCCTGCGAGGTCGTTCTTTGAAAAACCGATGACCAATTTCTCCTTATTCACCTTTCTCGGGCGATCCTCCTCAGTTAGATTTATTCGTTGAATGTACGAGCAAGCTTGAGCCTCTCTGAGGTAAGCTTTTCTCTCTGCAGTAAGGTCTCCTCCTCCTGCATCTCCACCTGTTATAACATTACAGTCAAATGACCCAAAGCGTATTGAAAATACCTCTCGTTTTGGCTGCCTTGGTCTCTTGGGGAGGTCGGGGTCATCTTCGGGATCAACTTCATGGTTTCTTTTCTTGTTCTCCTCTGCTCGACGAGGAGATCTAGATCTCTCCCTTGTTCGGTCGTTGTTTCTTCTTTCGCTTCTACGATCAACATACTTTGACAGTTTTTCTCGTCTGATGAGTGTTTCAATTTCGTTCTGAAGAGCTATGCAATTCTTGGTCATATGGCCATGATCTTTATGAAACTCGCAATACTTTGCCTTATTCCTCTTGTCAGGGTCTGCCTTCATTTTCTCTGGCCAGTTTAGTTCCTCGTTGTTCTTGATTTCTTCTAGAACATGGTTGATATCCTTCTTCAAAGGAGTATAATTATCATATTTCTTCATCACGTCCCATACCGACCTGTTTTTTGAATGTTTGTCATTACCATTTTTCTTATGCTCTTTCTTCTTAGCTTTATCACCTTCTACCTTAGTGTCTTTAGCATCCATATTCTTCTTCGCATCCATGGCCTCCTCGGCATTCATAATCTTGGATCCTTTTCCCATCAGGTCCGACATGGTTCTAGGTGGATCTTTGGCTAAAGTGTAGTACAACTTGTTCGGCAGTAGTCCACTCATCAAGGCAGTAATCGTTGTCTTCTCCTCATAATCAATGACTTCTAGTTTCTCGTTGTTAAAACGAGTTATATAATCTCTGATACTCTCACCAGCTTTTTGTCTAACACTTAACAAGTGTGTTACTCGTTTAACTGGCTTTGCCCCAAAACAGAAATTCCCAATGAATAACTCGGCCAGTTGAAGAAAAGTTGAGATCTTACCCCGAGGAAGATTATTATACCATATTTGAGCAGATCCGGTAAGAGTTCCCGAAAATGCCCTGCATCTCATCTCTTCTGGAACAGCATAGATGTCGGCAACAGCTTGATATTGTTCTATATGAAGAACAGGGTCAGTCTTTCCATCATATTTGGGGGTCACCACAGGTGCTTTGAACTTTGATGGTGTTGAAAAATCAACAATGGCCTGGACAAAAGGAGTTCCTCGAACAAAGGTTCGTTGTAGAGGATTCTTTGCCTTAGCCATTTCCCCTAATCTATCCTCCAGCCTTTGAATAGAGCCTTTCCATGCATCATTTCCTTCCTCGGGCCTGTTGGTTCGAGCAACTGATCGTGTTGATGTGGCTTCCTGAGATCTATCTTGACGATCGGCTGGTCGCTCATAGGATCTATCTTGTCGAGCAGCTGGTCGCGACTGGGCAGATCCTTCCCTTAAATCTGATGGTCGTCGAAAACTCCTCGATACGAATTTAGGAGGACTTCTATTCCTTCCAAGTCCTAATCGATCAAAAGGTGATATCCTTCTTAACATCTCTAGCGCACTAGTCCTTTCTGGAGAGAGAGTGACACGTTGTTCAGTATCTGTGGCTCGCACTGATGAAGTTCGTCCAGGTTGATAGGAGAAATCTTCAGACTCCTCATTGCGATATGAATTGGTACACCTAGTACGTGAGGATGGTGCACGGGTGTTTCTTTGAATACTCCGCAGTCCTGAATGGGTTGGTGCACCGCCATGGAGGGTTTAGATGAGTTGTCGCATTGTTTCTTGCATGACGGTCTGGCCCTGAGCCAGATTTGTCATTATTCCTGCCAAATCTGGAATATTTGGCGGAGCAGATGGATTTGGAGGGGTTCCAGCATTTCGATTGCTGGATTCCAGAATATCAGCCATTAGTAATGGATTGTTTTTGGTGAAAAAACGATATTACCAGTCGTTCCCACAGACGGCGCCAATCTGTTGATGTAAAAAATTAGATCATATCTAATTATTCAATCACAGATAAATAAATGAGACAAAGAATTTTAAAGTGGTTCAGCCTTATAAGAATGGCCTACGTCCACTGTTATGTTATTGCTGAGTGTTTTGGGAATTCTCGATTATAAGTTATCTCAAGAAATTCCGATCCAGGGGTCCCCTTTACAATGAGGATTGTACAATGTATTTATAGCCCTGAGGCGGTGATGTGAAAGGGTAATACATTAAATGAGGTACATATGAAAGGGTAATACATTTAATGCCCCTTAAGCGTGTGCGTCTAAATGATAAGCATTTAATGAATCAGTTGAACTGTTGGTTATCCAACTATTAATGCTTTGTTCGAGGTGCAGCTCGGACCGCCTGAGTTCTTCGGACCGCCTAAGCTTCTCGGTACTTAAGAGTTCCTCGGTGAGGTCTTGTTCCTCGGAGCGTGTGGGTTCCTCGAGGAGGCAGTGTGCAGTGTTCCTCGGGGAAATAGTCTTCCCCGATGTAGTCTTGTTCCTCGGAGCGTGTGAGTTCCTCGGAAGTGTTTTGTTGTTGCCATGTAGATGGCCATGTGTCTTCATTCAATTGGTCCATGTCAGCAGACTAAATTTGGTATCAACACCCATTTACTACTAATAGGTTGTGATCCTTGTGGCAAGTCCACTAAAATCCATGTCTGATTTGATAGAATTGAATCCATCTCATCATTAATAGCTTCTTTCCAAAAAGAAGCATCTCTTGAAGTCATTGCTTCGTTAAAGGTTTTAGGATCTTTTTCTACGTTAAGTAAAATAGGCATTTTATTAAGAATACTATCTCTATCTCCTTCAACCAAAAAGGCCAAGGCTTGAGATGAAATAAAATCAGGGCCAAAAGATTTTTCTTTTCTAGCACGCTGACTTCTTCTATGTTCTATTTTCGTTTCGGGTTCATTCCTTTTATTATTAATTGATGGTCTAGGAATCAACCTAGTGGATGTATCAGGATTGGAATCTAATTCGACACATGAATCTTTATAAAATTTATTTTCAATAAATTCAACATCCCTTGATTCAATTACATTATTAGAATTTAAGTCCAACAACCTATATGCCTTAGAATTTTCCGCGTATCCTATGAAAACACTTTTAATTCCTCTTGCACCCAACTTTGAAGTTTTCGGGTCATGAATTCTATAGAAAGCCAAACAACCCCAGACCCTTAGGTAGTCCAGATTTGGTTTTCGATTCTTCCATACCTCGTATGGAGAAACATGTGTTTTCATTGATGGAATTATGTTGTGTAAATGACAAGCGGTGAGTAAATCTTCTCCCCATAAATTGTTTGGTAAGTTTGAATTAATCAACATAGAGTTGATCATATTAGTAAGAGTCCTATTCTTTCTTTCAGCCAAACCATTTTGTTGGGGAGTATAAGGGACAGTTCTTTGATGTATTATTCCATGTTCTTCACAAAATGAGTCAAATTCATTTGGAAAATACTTTCCCCCTCTATCACTACGAAGAATTTTAATTTTCTTTTCCTTTTGATTTTCAACTTCTGCTTTAAAACGTTTAAACATTGAAAAAGCTTCATCCTTATGTCTTATCAAATATACATATGTGAATTTTGAACAATCATCAATGAATGTAATAAAGTATCTTTTTCCGCCTCTAGTTAAAATACCATTATATTCACATATATCAGAATGAACTAATTCTAATAATTTAGTACTTCGTTCGACTTTAGGAAAAGGTCTTTTTGTTAATTTTGCTTGAATATAGATTTCACATTTTTCATGAGAAGTACTATCACAAGTTATTAATTTATGTTTAGACATGTATTTCAATGATCTAAAATTTAAATGCGCTAATCTAGCATGCCAAACATCAAAAGACTCAGCAATATAAGCAGAATTATTCATATTATTAATAAAAATACTGAGTTTGAACATTCCATCACAAGCATACCCTTTCCCAACAAATGCCCCATTCTTAGACAGAATTAACTTATCAGACTCAAAGACGGCTTTAATGCCGCTTTTACAAATCAAACTTGCAGACGCTAGATTTTTTTGAATTTCTGGTACATGCAGAACATTTGTCAACGTCAACTTCTTTCCAGATGTGAATTGTAGTTCAATGTTTCCTTTTCCCAGAACTTTAGCAGAATTATGATTCCCCATTAGAACCTCTTGACCGTCCTCTGCTTTTTCATATGCAGAGTATAATGATTTATCATTGCAGACATGTATGGTAGCCCCAGAATCGAGCCACCAGTCAAAAGACTTAGTTATTGCCGCCATGTTTAGTTCGGTAATCATACCAATTTGCATGTCCGATACCATTGCTACAAGATCCTCGATCTTATTTTCCACCATATTTGCATTGTTTGTATTATTGGATTCAGTAGCATCTATCTTTCGTTTCTTGTTTCTCCAATCACGGGCATAGTGGCCATTTTTTCCACAATTGAAACAAGCCACATTGGACTGTTTCTTATTGGAATTATTTTTCTTGAACTTCTTACCATTAGGTTTGAAGTTCTTATGATATTTCTTTCCTTCAACAAAGTTAACTTTAGTGGAATTATGAGAAACATTTGTTTGATCACGGGATCTGGTTTCTTCTTCAATTCTCAAATGTTTCTGTAATTCCTCCAAACTTATATCGTCTTTCCTATGTAGGAGTTTCTTACGACAATCATTCCAACTTGGTGGTAATTTTGCAATAATTGTACCAACTTGAAACGATTCAGAAATTTGCACCTTTAATTCACGAAGCTTTGTGACAAGGATTTGCAACTCATGTACTTGGTCTAAAACAGTTTGGTTATCACTTATTTTGAATTCGAAATATTTCAGAATTAAGAATTTATCCGTACCTTCTTTCTCTGTTTTGTATTTATATTCAAGAGCATTCCAGATTTCCCGTGGAGACTGCATAGAGTTGTAAAGATCATATAATCGATCAGACAGAGTATTCAGAATATGCCCACGACACACCAATTCGTCTTCTTCACGTTTCTTCCGTTGTTCTTTGACAGTTTCATTATCGTCTTCTTTTGGTTCCGGAATTGCTTCTAGTTTAGGATCCAGAACATATGCAATTTTCAAAACGGTGAGAAGGAAGAATAATTTTCCTTTCCAGCGAGTGAAATTTGTTCCATCAAAGCGATCCAAATGCACATTGGGATTCAGAAACATATTCATATTCTTTTCTGCCTCCATAAATAACACCTTAAGATTCTTGACTAATTTTTTAATAATGCAGAAAATATGAACAGATGATTGGATTTGAGGCGTAATAAACTATTGTCCTTAAGGTGTTATTTGGCCCCACTCGTACAGAGTTTGCTAACGGGTCTAAGCAAATTACCTCCAAGATACAACAAATCCACGGGTTTATTCAAGTAGCAAACTTAAAGAATACCCCAGAACACTCTATGAAATTGGCAAGAAGAAATAATAGAGAAAGAGAATTTTTTCGGAATTAATTATGACAGGATTTTACCTTCTATATATAGCCTCTTGTGGTGTTTGTTTATGAACAGACACCACATCCAAAGTTCATTTAATTACGGCCCTTGAATATATAACTATATTTTGAACGTTCCAGATTTGAACTAAAAAGGTGCGACTGTACGGATTAATACTTAACGAAGTGGCGCCAAAATCCGACGGTTCAGATCCACTCGCGCCATAATTATGTGTCATTTATTATGGATTTAATCTGGACCGTTTGATGTTTTGACGTTGTCAAAAATCAAAGGCTCCTGCTGCTCCTCGCGACGATGCGTAGTGCAAAGTGCGCCTCTAAAGCGCCCAATCACACTTTCGCACACGCGCGCACGCGCGTGTGCGTGTGCGAATGGTGCAAAGCACCATCCTTGGACCTAAGGTGTACACTAGTAGCATACACTTAAATGCACATAAGTAATCTCTTATGACACGAGCATTTATTAACCCACTAACTTTTTCACACTTTTCCAATGTGGGACTTTAGTTTTCCCACTTCCCTTTGTCTTTTCTCATTCCAACTAATTAACGGTTTTAACCTTTCATTTTCTCTAACCATTAATACCCATTAATATTAAAATCATCCAATAGAGTTGTTACCCTCTCACATAGATGTACTCGAGTTGAGGGATTGGGCAGCCAGACAACGAGGTCGTATGGTGAAATACAAAGAATAGATATATATTTTTTGTACTTGATATCATGAACTTTTAATAGAGCCCGGAGCTTGAGTTAGGTTGCAACTAGAGGGTTGGTTTAGAAATACACACTTTCCTGCACAAAGTGTGATTAAATTATGTATTTAAAGGATAAATTATTTATTAAAAAATAGGATTAGTTGAGTGTGTTAGTGAATTCTTAGACACTTCTCTGCAGTGACGTACGCAAGATTTACAATTATGGGTTCGGCATTTATGGCCAACAAAAAATTAGATAATAGTAAAAATATCATCTCTTAACACTACACTCATCAAAATAACATGATATTTATTACA
Source organism: Sambucus nigra (assembly GCA_949130495.1). Classification (NCBI taxonomy): domain Eukaryota; kingdom Viridiplantae; phylum Streptophyta; class Magnoliopsida; order Dipsacales; family Adoxaceae; genus Sambucus; species Sambucus nigra. The sequence goes on along the minus strand of OX422211.1, from coordinate 181,031,893 downwards.
ATATAACTCTCCTCGACTTCATATTCTAAAAATATTGAATGATATCTTTGGTGTCGATTGCATCTAATATTTCTCTTTCAATATATGCTTCCAAACAATCATTTATCGTTTCATTCCCCTATCGATTTTGGAGTTAAGTCTTAATGATTTTCATCATAAAAAAGACTCTTTCTACCACCGCAATTGCAAAAGGCAAGAGTAACGACAACGTCACGAGCAAATATACCAACATATAGAGTTTATGCTTCTTTAATTGAATAAATAATTTAGCAAGCCCATCAATCCCCGCGACTTTATCAAGTTAGTCGTCGGAGCGTACATCCAAAATGTAGGTATCAAGTTGACAATGAAGATGCATTAACTCAATACTAGAAAACTTGAAGGATAAAATTTAGCAAATCGAAATAATTTTCCCTTATCATATGCAAGAAACGAATTAATTGGATCAAGACACACAACAACAACAACGTTGTTTTCACCTAATTAAAGCAATTATTCAACTCTTGAAGTTGCAAATCTATCACTTCATAGAACGTTTAAACCCGAAAATAATGAAGATTTCTCGCTCCTTAAACATGAAGACTTAACATTCCTTGAAATGCATACAAATCATCAATTTATGGGATAGTCATCTTATGCGTAACACAAAATAATAAACTTCATTTAACAATATTTCCCACCAATTATCTCACATATCTAGCAATTTTTGTTTGGTTAATCTCACTAGAGTCATAGTATTTACAAAGTCTTGATCTTTTTTTTTATAAAGCTTGTGACAAATTATTTAAAATTCACAAAATATTTTTTCATTAAATGTAAATAAAATGAAAAGTCAAAATAGTGCAATCTTCAATAGTGCTTTTGCTTGACCTCTTTGCTTAGGATACTTCCCCTTCTTTTCAATAACTAACGATAACGAACAAATCAAACTTAAAAATGTACCGTAATGAGAATGCCAATGTGTGTTTGTTGCTCGTCTCATTGCCATCTCTTGAGTTATGCCTCAAGAGATGCTGGGAATTCAATAAGTTCATTCATATCCCAAGCAAGCAGATTACAAGCCTATATAGAGAGACTTCGTGTCGTGACCTTTATGACTTCTAGACTCCTCCAAAATAATAAAGGACATTAAGACCATCCACAATGGGGGGCGTTAAATCTATGGGTTTACCGGACGAAGAATACGTTTAAGCCATAGTGGGATACTGCAAGAGAGAGGGCTGGACATGGGACATTTCCACATTTGGAGGCTAGCCATTTCCAAACGTGGAAATGTCTTACGTTTGGGACTTTTAACCCTCAAACATGAGACTATCCCACGTTTGACTCCAATGGTCCAAATTCCAGCTGTTGCAGTTTAGTCGTTATACCTGCTAACAAACTACCTATATAAAGTTCTTAATTCCCACTTACACCCACAATATATTTTCACTCTAAACTCTAATTCTCCTAATAAAATCTATATTTTTCCATTATTTCTAACCTCTATCTCTCCCCCCAATATTGGCTTAATTTTTCGCATGGAGGTCATAATAAGATTCCATTGTAAGTTTGCCCGAAAAAATGCGGAACCACTTCCAGACAATAAGCAGCCTCTGGCACCTCAACGAGACGCGATGTATCTCGACCGCTGTCGTTTATACGACGACGATCGACATATTAGTAGCGATATTATTAACATGACAGCGTCGCCAATAGTTAATTTTATCAACATGCGGGGTAGTGTTCACGGCGCGTGGGAGGTTTATTCCGAAATAAAAGACGACGAAGAAGTCAAACAATTTATTGATATGTTTGGCTTCTCCTCGATTTTTACCAAAGGGTTCCCGAATTCGGACAACAAAATAGTGAAGGCCCTAGCATCCAGATGGTCCCCGAGACCCATAGGCTTCATTTTTCGTATGTTGAGGTTCGAATAACTCCATACGATTTTGTTCATTTAACAAGTTCGTATTTATTTATATTATTTTAATTTAGTTCATTACATTTCATTTCTTTTTTCAATTTACCTAAAACAAAATTGTTGATGTAAAAAATTAGATTATCTCTAATTATTTAATCACAGATAAAAAAAATAAGACGAGAGATTTTAAAGTGGTTCAGCCTTGAACGAATGGCTTACGTCCAATGTTTGTGTTATTATTGACTGTTTGGGAATTCTCGAAGTAGGGTTTTTCTCAAGAAATTCCGGTCCCCTTACAATAAGGATGATACAATGTATTTATAGCCATGAGGTTGTACATGTGAATGGGTAATACATAGTTGTTCAATAAGCGTATACATCCGTATGATAATAATTAGCATTTAATGCGCATTTAATCCTCTTAATTGTCTGATAATAAATGCTCTGATCGAGGTGCAGGTCGGACCGCCTAAGCTGCTCGGACCGCCTAAGTATCTCGGTATCCATGAATTGCTCGGTGCAGTAAAGTTCCTCGGTGAGCACCTACTGCTCGGAGTATCTGAGTTGGTCGGGGAAATTGAGTTCTTCGAAGTCAAGGTATTGTTCAGAAATGTTTGTTAGTACCATGTAGATTGACACGTGTCTCCACTTAATTGAGCCATATCAGCAGACTAAATTTGGTATCAACAGAAGCCCCCAATGTTTCACAGTTCGAGACTGAGGAGTGTGGAACATTTTTCTCGAAATATGGCGGGATTAAATGGTCATCCTGAATTTTAGGAGCGTTTTCTTTGCATTTATTTTTCTTTTCGAATTCATAGAATCAGACTCTTCGAATTTTTCTAACTGCTTCGATCTCCCCGCCCTTTTTATCCTTTTAGCCGCCGGTAGCGTAAACGTCTCTCTTTGTAATCATTATTTTTACCTTTTCCCAAGGTAAGGTATTTAAGCGTTGCAGAAAATCATATCGTCTTTTACTTTTTCAAATCTGTATCTTTGAGTTTTCCATTTTCTCTCTCTCTTGTGCGTTCATCATTTTCATCGTTCATTGTCAACAGATCCATCCTTTTTCTGTAAGATCTTCTTCCTTCTCTTTTATTTCCTTTATTCACCGTAGTTTACCTTGTTGAGTCGCTTAATAAGTTTCGTTCTGACTTCTCTATTCCTTCATGGATTGTTTTGGAAGAACTTTCTGAACCTTCAGATTATTTTCGTTTGGTTGAGGGACATTGGTTCCCTAGTCTCTTTGTAGCTGAATGTGGCTTTTCTTTTCCCCCAAACCCTTTGTGTCTGGAATTCTGTCAATATTTTGACGTGGTTCCTGCAAAAATAGCCCCCAATACATGGAGAATAGTTAATAGAGTTCATAGATTAAATCAGATTCATGGAACTCGTATAGGAATTCCAGAAATTATGTTTTGCTATAGATGGGCTGTCAACGACAGTACTTTTTACTTGAAAATTAGATTTTTAAATAGAGCTTTAGTGGTCAATATCCCAGATGCCAATAGAGATTATTTCGAGCATGGTGTTGTTATGAAAAATTGGCAACATGCTCCACTAACTGGAGATGATGTGTATCACGGTCCCAGATGCCCTCCCTATGGCAATGGGATAGGTTGTTTTTACTTTACTTTATTTTTGAAATTATGCTTTCTTTGTGTTGGATAAAATGTGTCACTGATATTTTAATTTTCATTTATTTGCAGTTGACAGTAAAAGAAGGTCTCCAAAAGAGACAGAAGTTAACTTAAAACATCTGAAACTTATCTGGGGTTTGCATCAGACTGTTGCCGACGAGCATATCAGATCAGCTTCATATTTGCTGCAGTATAAGAGTTACACCTCGTCTTTTACTGCTCGTCCGGTGATAAGTGACGTAGAACCAGTACCAGCTTCTGCAAGTTCTTCACCTGAGTCACATATTCCTCTGAGTGAAAGAATGAAGAGAAGAAGAGCTCCTGCCCTCTTTGAGAAATCTGCCTCTATTGCTGGAGAGGCAAAGAAAAGCAAGCATGATGTCCCAGAAGAAGGGACAAGAAAAATCGATGCACCTCCTCCGGCTGCTACTGTGAAGGTTGTCGAGAAGCCCCCAGTGGCTCCGAGCAAGGTCGCTGCTCCAAGCGAGGTTATAGTCATATCCCCGACTAAGACTGCATCCTTGGTCGAGACCGTTGATGCTCCTCCGAGGAGGCTGAAGAAGAGCTCATCGGTTGGCTGAATCCATCTCTCAGCCCCCGACTACCGGAAGTGGTGTTCCCACTTTTGTTGCCCCGAGTTCTGCCATGAGCTCGGTGAAGTCTTGGATCATCCCCGAGATCCAAGGTATTGAAGAAAATCTTTCTCGGGATATGGTTACCACATTGGCTGCTCGTCATATTGCTTCTGTAAGTATTATTGTCCTAAACTTTTATTTTTTCACTGTTATATCTTTGCACTGACTTGCTATTGTTTTCTTTTCCCAGTTGGTAACCTGTTTTAATACAATTTTGAAGAAGGATGAAGCTATTAAAGCTTCAAGCTCCTCGTCAGGTGTAAAGGAAGCTTTGGTGGGTCTGACGCAGTCTCTGAAGGATTCTCATCAGAAGTATCTTGATGATAAAGCTGCCTGGGAGAAGCAGCTCAATTCTACCGAGCAGGAGAGGGGTCAGGCTGTTGAGGTCTCCAAGGGATTGGAGAAGAAAATAAAAGACTTGGAAAGTAAAAATAAAGAGCTCGATGGGAAGCTCCAAAATGCTGGGGAGCTTGAAGGTAGGCTCAAGTCTGTTGAGGAAGAGTTGGGCAAACTTCGTGAGGCGGATCGCCAGAGGGACGAGGCAGAAAAGAAATTGAAAGCTGCCGAGGAACTCATGACTGAGAAGATTTCCTCAGAGAAAGTGAAAAGGAAAATGGCTATTAAGAAGTCCTTCAACACTGGCTGGGATAAAGGATGGAATAAGGGTCTGGCTGCCATGATGTCACAAGTGGAATATGGTAGCCTTAAGTACTTTAGGGATGGCTGGGTCGCTGCTCTGAAAGAGCTGAATGTTGATGAAAATTCTGACCTGTTTCAGCGACACGTCCCTGGCCCCCCTCCAACTCCTGAAGAAGAAGAAGAGGACGAAGCTGCCTCTGAGGAATCCTCCATGGTGATGGGAGATCAAATTTCTCATCCCCCAATTGTCCAGTCTTCCTGCGAGCAACTTCAACCATCCATTATTTCAACCGAGCAGCTTCCAGCACCCACCGATCAACCATCTGTGCCATCCGAGCAACCTACCTCCTCGTCCCAGCCTCCCGAGAAAGTTTTGGGAGACAAGGAGAAGGTGTAGAGTTGTTCGGATTTTTCTCTCTGTTTATTTTTGCATATTGTAACTCTGAACTATGTACTTCTCTTTTATGATGTAATAAAATTTAAAATTTTGACTATTCATACTGTTGATTCTCTTCCTCTTGCTCCTTATTGATTCTTGCTATCTCTTCTTTTTACTAGTTTATGGCCAGGATGGAATTGTTATCTGCTCATGATACAAAATTGTTGAGACAATGCAATGATTATTTCAAAGTTGGTCATACAGATATGACTGAAGCTCAAATCGTTGATATTCTTGGTCAAGATGCTTCAGAGCAAGCAGTTGAAGCCTACCAGTATTTATAGTGTCTGCTCGACCGGCCAGTGGCTAATAACGTAGCATATTATGAGACGATTGAAGACCTCCAGGGCACTCTCGAGGAGCTTCAACAACAATACAAGGAATCTAAAGCCCTCTTGCACCACGGATATGAGAAGAAGTATCAGCAACTGAATGCTGATAAGGGATATGATAAGTTGTTTGCTGCTTACGATGTGAGGGAGAGAACTTTAAAGGCCGAGGTCGAAGAGCACAGGCAGATAGCTGAGTTGTTGGAGCAGGAAAACAATAACCTGCAAAGAGAAGTATCTCAGTTGAAATCTGCAGCCTCTACCTCAAACGCTTTGGTCCCTGTGAACGACGAGGGATTCTCTTTCTTGGAGGTCGAAAATGCCAATCTGAGAGACGAATTAGAAACCTTGAAGAGGATTGGGCCTTCTACCTCTGCTCGGGGATGAGCAAGAGCTTCTCGGTGACGAGCAAGAGCTGCTCGGATTACTGTTGAGGAACAAAGAACTCAATCGGCTCTGGAGAACCAAGCCTTCCAGTTGATGGCAAAGAACCAGGCATTGGCTGAGATGTCTAAGAAGATTCAAGCCTTAGACGAGCAACTAGCTGCCCAAAATTCTGCCTTGGAGACTAAAACGAATCTGGTGAAGAACCTTCACGATCAGTTAGAAAGATTAACCTACCAATTCCACAAACAGCCTAGAGAGTTCTGGATGGCTGTTTATAATGAAGCCCTTTATCATCTTGACGACCGGATCCAAAATGCAAATAATGTGGGTTACAAGCAAGGGTGGCTAAATGCCTTGGGCGTGCTGCAGTTGGAACAAGGTCATTACTTGTGGGATTACCACAATCCTGGGTTGCTCGACCTACCAGTGCCTCCTTTCAAGCTTGATATGAGCTGGATTCCTGCTCGGGCCATTCCATAATACCTAATTTCAAAGTATCTCGGCGACTACAGTCTTCACTCCAACTTTGAGATATCTCGCCCAGAGCACCTTCTTGATCGGCCATCAGTTATGAATATCAGGATGCTTAAAGATCTTAATTTCATAAATTCCCCTTATGCCTTAGACGATCCTCCTGCTGGCGAGGAACCTATTTCAAAAGCAGAGGGGAAGAAACCAATAGAGTAGGAATCTTGATGTAATAATTAATATGTATTTCATTCTCAATGTATTTTGTTTTGGATTTAATGAAAAACTTATATTTTTCTTTGCCATCTTGATTGCCATTGTCTTATAGATATTTTGTAAAACACTTTACTTATTTACTAATGAATGTGCATGTATATCTGTTAAAAAGATAACAACATTGTGATATTTGTCGATCAACTAAAGTTGGTGAAACTTATTGTTGACTATCTTAAATTGATGATAATCATTTGTCGACCAACCAGAGTTGATGATATTTTGTTTCTCTACCAACTTGGTGGTAATTTGAAATGTTTCAAGTATTAAAATTTTACTTGATCACTTTCTAATTCTAAGCCATTATTTGTTTAACCAACTATTTCCGACCAAAAAGAGTTGGTGTTTTTAATCCTCAACCAACCTTAGTTGGTAAAATTTTTATTCCCGACCAACTATAGTGGGTGAATCTTCTTCCCAACCAACCGGAGTTGGTATTTCTGGGAAATACTTTTTTATTCCCGACCAACCTGAGTTGGTGGATTTTCTTCCCAACCAACCGGAGTTGGTATTTCTGGGAAATATTTTTATTCCTGACCAACCGGAGTTGGTGGATTTTCTTCCCAACCAACCCGTGTTGGTATTTCTGGGAAATATTTTTTATTCCCGACCAACCTGAGTTGGTGGATTTTCTTCCCAACTAACCGGAGTTGGTATTTCTGGGAAATATTTTTATTCCCGACCAACCGGAGTTGGTGGATTTTCTTCCCAACCAACCGGAGTTGGTATTTCTGGAAAATATTTTTTATTTCCGACCAACCTGAGTTGGTGGATTTTCTTCCCAACCAACCGGAGTTGGTATTTCTGGAAAATATTTTTTATTCTCGACCAACCTGAGTTGGTGGATTTTCTTCCCAACCAACCGGAGTTGGTATTTCTGGGAAAATATTTTTATTCCCGACCAACCGGAGTTGGTATTTCTGGGAAATATTTTTTTATTCCCGACCAACCTGAGTTGGTGGATTTTCTTCCCAACCAACCGGAGTTGGTATTTCTGGGAAATATTTTTTATTCCCGACCAACCGGAGTTGGTGGATTTTCTTCCCAACCAACCGGAGTTGGTATTTCTGGGAAATATTTTTTTTTTATTCCCGACCAACCTGAGTTGGTGGATTTTCTTCCCAACCAACCGGAGTTGGTATTTCTGGAAAATATTTTTTATTCCCGACCAACCTGAGTTGGTGGATTTTGCTGAGTAGTGTGTAGCACTAGTATTCCGCGAAAAAAATTCAACAAAAGGAGAGAATTGGGTAGAATATTCACATTTTATTCATAGTGAAGAACTGCATTACATGAGGGTTTACATTACTGATAATATTTGCGCAGGTGCTCTGCATTCCATGCATTCTTAAACTCCTCCCCTTCTAAAGTTTCTATTCTGTAGGTTCTTGGTCGAACAACTTCTGTAACTCGGTAAGGTCCATGCCAATTCGCTTCCAGTTTGTTGTGCTTTTGAATCACTTTCTTTAGCACATAGTCTCCTTCTTTCAGGTCGCACTTCTTCACTCTCTTGTTGTAGAACAAAGTTGTTCGTTGCTGGTAAGCAGCATTCCTGATGGCTGCTTCTTCTCTAACTTCCTCGAGCATGTCCAAGTCTAACCTTCTCATTAAATCGCTGACAGGAGAATTGAAATTCAGTACTCTGTGTGTTGGGAGACCCAACTCGGCAGGTATAACAGCTTCACTTCCAAATGCCAGCATATATGGAGATTCTCCAGTTGCTGCTCGGGGAGTAGTACGATAAGCCCACAGTACTGAATGTAGCTCGTTGATCCAGTTTGCTTTCGCGTCATTCAGTCTTTTCTTCAAGCCATTTAGCAGCGTTCTGTTTGTCACTTCAGTTTGTCCATTGCTTTGTGGATGGCTTGGTGCCGAGTGGATCTTCAAGATATTTAACTGATGACAATAGGCAGCGAACTCCTCGTTGTCAAATTGTGTTCCATGGTCGGTGATGAATGCATGGGGAAGACCATATCTACAAATGATATTTTTCCAAATAAATTGGTACACCTCTTCGTACGTCATGTCGACAAGAGGTTCGGCTTCTACCCACTTAGTAAAATAATCCACTGCGACGACGAGATATTTAAATCTTCCTCTGGTTGTTGGAAGTGGCCCGACCAAGTCAATTCCCCAAATGGCAAATGGCCAAGGGGAAGTAATGGGTGTCAACAATGCTTGGGGAGTTCTTCGGATAGTGGAGAAGCGTTGACACTTATCACATTTCTTGGCATAGGATATACAATCAGCCCTCATCGTTGGCCAGTAGTATCCTTGCGTCATCACTCTTTACAAAAGCATCCGACCTGCTACATGGGCTCCACAGGAACCTTCATGGACCTCTTCAATCAAGTCTTTCACCTCAGAGGGATGTACACATCTTTGCAAACCTGCCATAATTCCTCGTCTGTATAGAATACCATTAGTCAGTACATAACGAGCAACTTTAAACTTCAATTTCTTGGTTGCGAGTTTGCCAATCGGTAATTCTCCCTCCTCAATATATGCCCTGATGGGATCCATCCAAGATGGCCCTAAATCAAGGGTAGTAAAATTCATCGTCAGATCTTCATCTATGCTCCGACCAGCTAGAACTTCAATTGGGATTGTTCTTCGTAGCTCGGTACGAGTAGCCGATGCTAATCGAGCTAAAGCGTCTGCTCTTGCATTCTCCATTCTTAGTATTCTGACCAGTTGAACAGCAACAAATTCCGATACCAATTCTATTGCCTTTGCATGGTACTTAATCATCAACTCTCCATTTGCTGCATATACACCAAGCATTTGGTTTACAATCAACTGCGAGTCACCGCATACGATTACCTGCTCTACCTTCATGGTTTTTGCCAGACTAAGACCTACAATCATCGCTTCATATTCGGCCTCATTATTAGAAGCTTGAAATTGAAAGCGCAGAGCATATTCTATATCGACCTCGTCTGGACTTTTCAATACAATCCCAGCTCCACTACCTGAGGTGCATGATGAGCCATCCACATATAGATTCCATACAGGTATTTCGTCCTCAAACTTCTTATTGGGCAAAGTTCCTCGATGGAATATTTGTTGCTCCTTTATCTCCATTTATACCGCACCTCGCTGCTCGTCGACCTGCTCCTCTTGCTCTCCGACCAACTTAAGTGGATCGGGGTTTAAATTTGATGATCCTGTAATGTCCACAGGTTGGTCGGTGTTCAGCTTTTGCTCCTCGGGGGTATCAGGATAAGTGAACTCTGCTATAAAATCTACTACTGCTTGCCCTTTTAGTGACGATCTAGGCTCATAAATTATATCATATTCACCGAGTTCTATTGCCCAATACATCAATCTCCCTGATTTTTCTGGTTTATGAAGAGCTTGCCTCAACGGCATATCAGTATATACGACTATGGTATGAGCCTGGAAGTATGGCTTCATTCTTCTACTCGCTTCGATCAGCGCCAGTGCCAACTTTTCCAGTTTTGGATATCTGATCTCTGCTCCTCGGAAGGCCTTACTAGTGTAATAAATTAGTTTTTGTACTCCATCCTCTACTCTTATTAATGCCGAGCTAACTTCATTTTCTGAAACTGCCAGATATAAGTACAACCTTTCTCCCATCACTGGTCTAGACAATAGTGGAGGTGCTCCCAAATATTTCTTCAATTCTTGAAAAGCTTTCTCGCATTCTTCATTCCATTCAAAAGTCTTTAGGAGCGTTTTGAAGAATGGGAGGCATCTATCAGTTGTTCGCGATACAAATCTGTTAAGTGCTGCTACTCGCCCTGTAAGACTTTGCACTTCTTTCTTCGTCGTTGGAGATCGTAGTCCTAATAGAGCTTTGAACTTTTCAGGGTTTGCTTCAATGCCTCGTTGATTGACAATATACCCGAGAAACATGCCTTCTCGTACTCCAAATATGCACTTGGTCGGGTTCAACTTCATTTGATATTTATCTAATTGATCAAAGGTCTGGCCTAAGTCAACTAGATGGTCAGCAGCTCTCTTGCTCTTTGTCAGCATATCGTCAACATAAACTTCCATATTGCAACTGATTTGCTCTGCAAACACCTTGTTCATCAGCGGCTAATATGTTGCACCTGCATTTTTCAAACCAAAAGGCATAACATTATAACAATAAGTTCCCCTAGGGGTAATGAAAGAAGTACTCTCCCTGTCTTCAGGTTTCATTTTAATCTGGTTATATCCAGAATAAGCATCCATGAAGCTCAGCAACTCATGTCCCGAGGTAGCATCCACTAATTGATCAATTCGGGGCAAGGGAAAATGATCCTTTGGACATGCCCTGTTGAGGTCGGTGAAGTCTACACACATCCTCCATTTGTTGTTCTTCTTTTTCACCATCACTACATTTGCTAACCAGTCTGGATATTTAACATCTTCAATAAAGCAAGCTTTCTGGAGCTTCTCGATCTCCTCCTGTATAGCTTGGTTTTTCTCGGGGCTGAACACTCTTCTTCTTTGCTTCACTGGCTTGATCTCCTTATTCACATTGAGCTCGTGACATAAGAAATTTAGGTTTATTCCGGGCATATCCTCATGACTCCAAGCAAAAGTTTATTTTCTGCTTTTTAAGAAAACTATCAATTCCTGTTTTAGTGAGGCATCTAACGACGAACCTATATGAGTTGTTCGTTCAGGGTACTCGTCGTCCAGAATGATATTTTCAGTAGCTTCCACCACCTGACCTTTCACGAGTTGCGACTCGTCTCTAGGATCCAATGTTTCACTTTCTGCACACTCATCCACCTAATAGGTAGTAGTCTTTTTCCTAGATTCCTCCAGTTCCTCCTACTCGGCAGATGAATAGTGGCATTCCCGAACTACTTTTTGATCACCCTTCACAACTCCTACTCCAAAATTGGTTGGAAATTTTAGGCACTGATGTACCATAGATGGTACTACTTCGAACTTCTTTAATCCTACCCTTCCCATGATGATATTGTAGGCTGATTGAACATTCTTATCCATCACGAAGAAGAGTACTCTTTCTGTTCGACAAGCAGGCCATGTACCAATGAACATATCCAACTTGATCGTCCCAAGTGGAAAAACTTTCTCGCCAGCAAAATCGAGGAGGGGCCTATGATAAGGCTCCAACTGAGACAACTTTAGATTTAAGCTGTCGAAGCACGAGTAGAACATAATATCAGTCGAGCTACCATTATCAACCAGTACTCTCGAGATCATTACTTCCTTCATTCTCATTTTGATCACCAATGGGTCATCATGAGGATACAGCACACCTACGAGGTCGTTTTTTGAGAAACCGATGACCAGTTTTTCTTTGTTGACCTTCCTCGGGTGATCATCTTCAGCCAAGTTTATTCGTTGAATGTATGAACAGGATTGAGCCTCATTGAGGTAAGCTTTTCTTTCTGTAGTAAGGTCTCCACCTCCTGCATCTCCACCTGTAATAACATTACAATCAAATGATCCAAAACGTATTGAAAATACCTCACGTTCTGGCTGCCTTGGTTTTTTGGGAAGATCGGGGTCGTCTTCTGGATCATTTTCATGGTCTCTTTTCTTATTCTCTTCTGCTCGACGAGGAGATATAGACATCTCTCTTGCTCGGTCGTTGTTTCTTCTTTCATTTCTACGATCAACATACTTTGTCAGCTTTCCTCGTCTAATGAGTGTTTCGATCTCATTCTGAAGAGCAATGCAATTCTTGGTCGTGTGGCCATAATCTTTATGGAACTCGCAATATTTGGACTTATTCCTCTTGTCAGGGTCTGACTTTATTTTCTCCGGCCAGTTTAACTCCTCGTTGTTCTTGATTTCTTCTAGAACATGGTTGATGTCTACCTTCAAAGGAGTATAATTTTCAAATTTCTTTAATACCTCCCATGATGGCTTTGTTTTTGAGTGCTTGTCACCACCATTGTTCTTATGCTCTTTCTTTTTGGCCTTATCAACCTCCACCTTGGTCTCTTTGGTATCCATATTCTTCTTTGCAGCCATAGCCTCCTTGGCATTCATGATCTTGGCCGCTTTTGCCATCAGTTCTGACATGGTTCTGGGTGGATCTTTGGCCAAAGTGTAGTACAACTTGTTAGGCAACAGCCCACTCATCAGAGCAGTAATCGCTGTCTTTTCCTCATAATCAATAACTTCAAGTTTTTCGTTATTGAAACGAGTTATATAATCCCTGGTGATCTCACCTGCTTTTTGTCTAACACTTAACAAGTGTGCTACTCGTTTAACCGTTTTTTCTCCAAAACAGAAGTTTCCAATGAAGAGCTTGGCCAGTTGAAAGAAAGTTGAAAGCTTACCCCGAGGAAGATTATTGTACCATATTTGAGCAGATCCTGTAAGAGTTCCCGAGAATGCCCTGCATCTCATCTCATCTGGAACAGCATAGATGTCAGCAGCAGCTTGGTATTGCTCTATATGAAGGACAGGGTCGGTTTTTCCATCATATTTAGGAGTTACAACAGGTGCTTTGAACTTTGATGGTGTGAAAAAATCCACAATTGTTTGGACAAAAGGTGTCCCTTGGGAAAAAGTTATTTATAGAGGATTCTTGGCCTTGGCCATTTCCCCTAATCTATCCTCCAACCTCTGAATAAAGCCTTTCCACGCATCATTTCCCTCCTCGGGCCTATTGGTTCGAGCAATTGATCGTTTTGAAGTAGCTTCCTGGAATCTATCTTGTCGAGCAACTGGTTGTGATTGGACAGAACCCTCTCTTAGATCAAATGGTCGTCGAAAGTTTCTCGACACAGCCTTAGGAGGACTTTTATTCTTCCTAGGGCCCAATCGATCAAAAGGAGAGACTCTACTTGATCTTTCCAGTGCACTGGTCCTTTCTGGAGAGAGAGTGATGTGTTGTTCAGTATCTGTGGCTCGTACTGACGAAGTTCGACCCGGTTGATAAGAAAAATCTTCAGATTTCTCAGTGCGATATGAATCGCTCTGCCTAATGCGTGAAGAAAGTAAACGAGTATTTCTTTGAACACTTCGTTGTCCTGAATAGGTTGATGCTCCACCCTGGATAGTTTGCATGAGTTGTCGCATTGTTTCTTCCATGGTTGTCTGGCCATGATTCCAGCCAAATCTTGGATATTTGGAGGAGCGGATGGATTTGGGGGGGTTTCCAGCGTTTCGATTGCTGGATTCAGGATTGTCAGCCATTGGTGATGAATTGTTTTTGGTGAAAAACGAAAATTACAGTCGTTTCCCACAGACGGCGCCAATCTGTTGATGTAAAAAATTAGATTATCTCTAATTATTTAATCACAGATAAAAAAAAAATAAGACAAGAGATTTTAAAGTGGTTCAGCCTTGAACGAATGGCCTACGTCCAATGTTTGTGTTATTATTGACTGTTTGGGAATTCTCGAAGTAGGATTTTTCTCAAGAAATTTCGGTCCCCCTACAATGAGGATGATACAATGTATTTATAGCCATGAGGTTGTACATGTGAATGGGTAATACATAGTTGTTCAATAAACGTATACATCCGTATGATAATAATCATCATTTAATGCGCATTTAATCCTCTTAATTGTCTGATAATAAATGCTTTGATCGAGGTGCAGCTCGGACCGCCTCAGTATCTCGGTATCAATGAATTGCTCGGTGCAGTAAAGTTCCTCGGTGAGCACCTACTGCTCGGAGTATCTGAGTTGGTCGGGAAAATTGAGTTCCTCGAAGTCAAGGTATTGTTCAGAAATGTTTGTTAGTGCCATGTAGATTGACAAGTGTCTCCACTTAATTGAGCCATATCAGCAGACTAAATTTGGTATCAACAAAAATATTAAACTTTTTCATGAATTGCAATCGGGGTGGGAAACGCACTCCCTCCTTTTCCAACCCAATCCACTCGGACAGACGGAACGATACTTGCAACATATTTTCCTGAGATTAATAACTTTAAAATCAATGGGAGAAATGTTGCATCCTTTTTCGTAAAAAATTATTCACACGAATGGTGGGTTACGAGGGAGAATCACCCGGCTACACCTTTAGAGATAGCCCGAGCATTTATTATGCTTATTATCAGCACGGTATTCTTTCCAAATGCGAATACCGCTATTTTAATCGACTGGGTCACGTACCTAGACGATTAACAAAATATAGCGCAATTCGACTAGGGTTCTGATATATTAGCGAGGATATTTTATGCAATCAATGTTTTGAGTAGTCAAGAGGTCAAACAATTCAATTGCATGTCGCAAATTTTGAAGGTAATACTTTATAGAGTATATATATATATATAGTGACAAATTGTTTACTAATGATTAATTTTTATTTTTTCAATATTGGGCGTACGAGTATTTACATACAACTGCTCCTCTCCGTCGAGCCGATGCGTTAGACACATGGCCTCGAATGACTCGTTGGACGATTGATCATCGGGCGGTTGTTTTGGGCCAAACGAGGTTCAAAGCAACCTCAATGCAGGAACAACTAGAATTACGATCACCCGACTTTATTAGATGGCAACCATTTGAAGAGCTCATTCAAAACGAACATAAATGGATCCAATTAGCTAAAGATTTATCCTCGTGGTGATATATTTTATTGGATCCAAAATTGGGAGGGATGTGGTACTTTGGCGACAAGTGTTACAGACAACTGACAGGTACCATCGCCATTCCGCTTCCACTATACCCAATGTCATGTTTGGCACACCATCACTTCTTCGATGGGAATAACATTTGGAATATTGTTGGTGACGAGTTAATCGTTACTAACCAAGTGGAGTGGGATCAATATTGGAGTGTAGTCTCTCGAGGTTGTATATTACCAGCCATATTTTGATGGGTTAACCACGATGGGGTTGGATTTGCGATTGTGGCGCCTAATAATCGAAGGATTCCTATCGCACCTCCGTCAACACCGGGTAACGTCATTTACGAGACAAAACCTCCCAAGGAATCATAAATAGCATTGACTGCATGCACTGGGAATGGTACAATTGTCCACGCGCTTGGAAGGGACAATATGGTGGTCATGCAGGAGGTGCAACTATAATCCTTGAGGCAGTAGTTTCATATTATACATGGATTTCGCATTCTTTCTTTAACGTGTCTGGTGCGTGTAACTACTTAAATGTGTTGGCTAAATCAAGAGTATTTGACAAAGTATTGGAGGGCAACACAACTCCAATAGAACAGGAAATAAATGGGAACTCTTACATGATGGGCTATTACCTAGTCGATGGTATATACCCACCATACGCAACCATTGTTAAGAATTTCAAACGACAGCAACTCATAAACAAAGTGTGTTTGTCAAATTTCAAGGAGCGCGTAAAGATGTTGAGCGCGCATTTGGAATATTACAACAAAAGTTACATTTCACTAAGAACCCAGCACAATTATGGCAACACAATGAGTTGAAGGTAATTATGAAAGCATGTATAATATTGCATAACATGATACTGGAGGACGAACGAAGGGATCCTGATTGGCGTATTGAGTTTGATCCTACAGCTCCAATGCCACCGATCAATCGAGACACTCTCACAAATCCATACCAGTACAGAGTGCGTGAGTCCATGATGTACAACAAGGATAAACACAATCAACTCAGGGATGACTTATGGAACATATATGGAATTTTCATGCGAATGCATATATATGAACGAGTAACCCGAGAACCTATATTACACTATCGTTCTTTAATTTTATGTTAATGAAAATCTATGTTTGGACATGAATTATATCTTAATTCAATTACTTATTATTATGAATATTGCTCAGACATCAAAGAAATATTTTATTAACTAGGATTTAAAAATATTATATACAATTACCAATAAAAATGAACCTAACACAACAAAGTAAACCAAAAAAAAATTATTAATTGCCTCCGAGTGGTGGGTATTGCGAATTTTCTGCAAGTCTACGTGTCAGTATTTGATTTGTTTGCTGATGATACCGGTTATAGTACCACTTAATAAATGTGTAAGAGCTCAAACCAGTAAAACTTTGAAGGAGAAACAATGGTGAGAATACAACTATATAAATGAAGGAGGTGAGGCAATGGAGAAAGAGACTATAAAGTAAGTGGTTCATCCATCTTGCCTACTCCAGTGTGCAAGGATGAGTGAGTTTCACTATGAATGAAAGCTTTAATGGCCTGGTGATACAATTCACTCTCTACTGTGATTTCAATATAGCATTAGCTAGGGTTTACAATTATCCATCATTTACAATGTTGGAGAAGACAAGTTTATATAGTGCCTAGGGGGTGTAGTGTACCCCCCAAGCATGTAATAAGCATGTGTGGAATGTTCCAGCTAATGAGATTAAGCCAACTGTCTCTGTCACATGTAGATCATTATGATGAAAGAGATTTGGTTATAACGGTTTTGTACACGTGGGATCTGTTGCCCACGCGCACCCTTCCACGCGTTTCCCAATACACGCATTCTGCCAACTATCAACTATCGGTCGTCCTGGCCAGGTCGAGGCCGAGTTGTCAAATGTGATCCTCTGACGATATAATGATTGTCGAGTTGAGCTATCTTCGATCAGCCATCGTCTTCCAGGTGATAGACGAGGTCGAGTATATCTGAGTCACAAAACTGGTAATGTTGATGTTGTTGAACGTATCTCGAGACGAGGACAAGTCCTCTTATGTTGATCTTGAGGCCGAGGTCGAGGCACTTAGTGTAGGGCCTAAAGTCGAGCCATAACTTCCTCTGACTGACAGTTTGACATTGGTTGATCACGTCCGAAGGAGTCCAATCTATGGACGAGGCTATACTTGGTATATCAATCATCCCCTAGCCCTTAGTCTTCAATGTGAATGCAAGGCTGAGGGATAAAGTATCTTGTGGAAGAGAAGTTGATGAGGCATCCTTTCATATGACATGTACAAAATATTAGATGATGACCTTGGATTGACACTTGGCAACCATCGTGTGGTCCAATAGGGAGCTCAAGAATGATAGTTGTAAGTGTGCCATAGGAGTTGTTCCCTTATGATGACTGCCTTTGTGCACAATGATTATTGGTATTTAAATGATTTTGAAAACCGTTCTCTTTTATTTCTTCCCCTTCACGCGCAAGTTTCTTCTCTCTCTAGAACCAGACTCTCTCTTTCCTCTTGTTCAAGCAATTTCAAGCAAGATTTAGGGCTCAATCTGCCTCTTCGTTCTTCCATTCCTTCCATGTAACATCTATCATCCACCATTTCAAGCTTTCCCCTTTATTCTGTCAGTTTTTTCATTTTCATATTTGCCAGCGAGCTTCATTTTTCCAGTAGCCTTCATTGGTGGTTCTAGGGCTGCCTTTAGGTGATTTTGTGGTGGTTTGGGGGGTTAGGTCAGTAGCTTTTAAGTTGTTTCAACCTTTCTCAGCCTTAACTGTTCCTTACTCATTCATTGGTACAACTCCGGTGAGACCCTGTTGAGAGTGTTCTTGAAGTGTTCTTGAATCAAAACGATTCAATAACCCATTTTAATGTTTGAGTCAACGTTGATCAATTAGCAAACTGTTTGTCCCTTTCGCTTTTTATCCTCTATAAGTTAAACCTCGATTTTTTGAATGTTAAAGACCCTCTATGAACTACCATAGTGATTCCCCACACTTAGGGAGAGGTACTTCCAGGAGATCTGTAGAATCGAGGAAGAGAACGAGACTCAACGTAGAGTCGGGGTCCATCCCGCTCGCCCCAACTTTCATATACCATTAAATACCATTTTACCCTTGTCATCTGAGGTTGACAGAGACGAGATGCCTGGCTCATCCTCTTCCCCAGTCGAGAGTAGGGATTCCTTCGAAAAGGCCATGAGAGTATCTCCCACACATCCGGTAGGGTCTGAGGTAGTCGAGAGCTTATCTCAACCTTCATCTTCTAGTCAAGTCGAGTCATCTGGTCAAGACGACTCTTCAGTCCAAATCGTGGATGATAACGAATAGTTATCCAGCCAGGATTACTCTTCAGTTCAAGTCGTCTCAGATCCTACGGAGCCCACCGTTAACATAGTTATTACTCCAACTGCCATTCATCTCTCGGCCATGACTGCGAGTGAATTCGAAGAGAAGTTTCCAGACGGAACCTCGGCTGCTGAAGCTCCTGTCGATGATGAGGACTCAGAAGCCAATGAACCAGTTGACTATTCATATGCTGAATTTTTTTCAATCCACCGTGAAAGAGTTTAACTTGCTGCTTTGGAATTATGCGCGTCCCGGACGAGGACAAGAGAGTATACGATGATCGAGAAGGTGAAGTTGTCGTTTATGACCAGATGTTTAGGTTCGGCGTCAAATTATCTTTCCACCCTTCTGTCCGATCCATTTTGTCTAGCTTAGGACTTGCTCCATCTCAATTAGCTCCTAATTCCTGGAGAATTATACTCGACTATGTCTTCAAGTGGATGAATAAGTACACAGACGAACCTTCAGTCGAAGTATTCAAAGCTTGCTACAACGTCTTGTCCTCAAGGAGCCAGTGCATCTATTACCACCTAGGGGCTAGAAAACCTGACAAGAAAATCATTCAGGTCATCCAAACATTCAATCACCACTGGAAACCAAGATTTTTCTTCGTTTTCGGGGCTGGGAATTTTCGGCCAATGCAGACCCATCTGAGGATGAGTCGAGGGTTCCATGCGACTGGGCTAACCCCTCAATGTCCGCCAAGTTGGACCCCGACCTTAGCGTTGCCAACCGGGAGAGGGTTGAGTGTCTGAAGAGTCTAGGGAAGGAAGGTTCCCTTCCTAAGTTTGAAGATCTGATGTCTCCTGAATTTCTAGAGGAGGCTGTTTTGGGGGGTTGACCCCCTTGATGAGTTGTGTGAGTTACTTAACTTTCTTGTAAGTCTTTTCTCATCTCTTATTTTTATGACTGATCATTTATGTTTCTCATACGCAGATTGTCCTCCTCACGTCTCTGACGACCCCTGGAACACGACGGCCCCCAGTCTAAAAGGTGTCATACTCAAGAAGAGAGGTAAGCAAACCTCTAAAAAGACGACTGTCGAGGGGCCGACTAATGTTGAGGTCGGCCACAAAATAAAGGAACACATTCTTCCTTCAGATGCTCGTTGAGAGCGTGAGCAGAGGCAGAGAGTAAATCCACCCCTATCTACATCTGTGACATCGCCCTCTGGTGGTTCTTCTTCGCAAGACTTTGATGCTTTCCGGGCTGCCAACATAGTCCAATTGAGGGCATGCCCTGACTCGGTCATTCCATCGGCACCGAGGTTGAGGGTTGCTATGTTTGGTGTCCCGTCTAAAGGGGACTATGAAATTATGGGGAAGATGCACCCCTTGAAGACCTACGATTTTGATCTTCACCACGTGGCGCGGGTATTGACCTTGTCTTTAATTTTATCTCATCTCGTCCATTTTTTTTTTTTTTGCTCTATTCTAACATTTGACTACTTTTGTTTTTCTGCAACATGTGTGTGCTTTCACCTCTACCACAAAATGAATCACAGAAAACTTTTCCAAAATTCAAGAGAGTGAAAAGGCCCTCCCGGACAAGGTCAGTCTTAAGAGAGGGCTGAGGGAGACCAAGAAGACCCTTGAGCAGGCTACGCTGGATTATGCCAATAATCTGAAGGCTAAGGATAGAGAGCTAACTACTCAGGCTGCAAAACACGTCACTGACCTCGCTGCAGGCGTGCAGAAGGCTAAGGATTAGGCTCTTTCGGCCGAGGCCATTCGGAAAATCAAAGACGATGCTCTCTCCCGAAGTAATAAAGAAAATTCAAGACGATGTTATTGAGGCCTAAAAGCATCAGATGAATTTTGCAGCTTTGGGGTGGAATACCTTGAGAGAGGTATCAAAACAGCCTGCCGATGGGTCGTCACTAAGTTTGTGAAGGTTGTCTCGTCCATTCGCCATGAGTTGGAGGCCTAGGACTTGGAAGATCCTTTTATGGTCTCAGCTCTAGACTATGTCGAGCCCCTGCACCCAGTCGAGGAAGACGAAGAAATGGTCGAGGTCCCAGTTGAGGGTGATATCAACACTTGAGCTGTTGTCGGGGATGTTCTAGCCAAGGGTAATACTGGCGGGTCGGCTACTATCAATGAATCAGCTTCATAGGGTGGTCGCATGTGACCAATACCTTTTATTTTGTAACCAAATTTTTGTTTTGAACACTTAGTATTTTGTAACTCCTTTGTAAGGTTAACACTCGTATTATCATATCAATGGAGATCCAATTTTTTTACCAAGTCTTATATCGTACTTGTTGATTTACTTTGCTTGCATGAATGATGTGTAATGGTATTGCTTAATTTTTTTCTCGTCTCGGCTTAAATGTTTGAATTCTCTTTCATCTTGAATCATAAGCACGTTCTTGTTCTTAGTCGAGAGCTCAATCAACCATTATTAACCATGATTAAATGATTTTTGACTTTGAATTCACTAAATTCACCTAATTAATGATGTTTGATCACAAGTCCCCTCGCGTCGTTTTGAGAGTGTATGTATGAGTGTCATTTCATCCTACATTGTCTTCTCGACCGAGAGAGTTTAGACTCCAATTCCACCAAGTTAATGATGTTTAATTTTTTTTAATTTGAACTCACCTAATTAATGGTGTTTGATCACAAGTCTCCTCTCGTCGTTTGAGAATGTATGGATGAGTGTCGTCTCGTTCTACACTGCCTTCTCGACCGAGAGAATTTTGACTCTAATTCCACCAACTTAATGATGTTTAATGAAACCATAATTAAATGATTTTTGAATTTGCTATGTTTGTCACCACCAAAGGTGATGTCACACTCCCCCCCCCCCCCCCCCCCTCTCGATGTTATTGAGAATCCATGGACGAGGTCAGCCCCGTCTGGATTGTCATGTCACCGAGAGAGTTAATGCTATTTCACCACATAAGTGATGTTCTATAGCTTAGAACATACAGTTTAATTAATTAATGCAACAAGAATAGGAGATACCACTTGCAATTTTTCATTCACCACTATTGACTTTTTTGTACAACTTAACTCTCATACAATGAACAAAGAAAACTTTACAAAATCCTACTGATAATAGCTCTTTAGATGATCGGCATTCCAGGGTGCTACCAAGTTTATCCCCCAGACTGCAAACGGTCAGGGGGAAGTAATAGATGTCAGAGGTTGGTGAGGTCGATGAGGGATGCTGGCGTATCTTTGGCACTTGTCACATCTCTTTACGTAGTCGGCTGCATCCTTTGCCAAGGTCGGCCACCAATACCCTTGAGTGACTATCCTCTTTTGCCAATGACTTCCCTCCTATATGAATGGAACAAGAACCCTCATGTACATCTTTCATAATGTATTCCACTTTTGTCGGATGGACATATCGCAGTAGAGGGAGGAGGAATCATTTCTTGTATAAAGCATCCCCAATGATTGAAAAATTAGCTGCATTATAACTCAACTTCTTTCTTTCCAACTTTGACTCTGGTAGTTCACCATCTTTGATGTATTTGATGATAAGGTCCATCCAGGATGCACCTAGGCCTAAGACTAAGCAGAATTCCACTGTATTGTCTGCCTCTTCAATGGTCGGTCGTTGTAGGATGTCCACAAGCACCGATCTTCTAATCTTTGCCCTGGTTACAGACACTAATCTAGCCAAGGCATTGGCTCGGCTATTGTCTAGCCGAGGGATCCTTTTTAGCTTCACTTCGTCGAAGTTTTTCAACATTGTTTTTACTCTGGCTAGGTACTTGGTCATCCTCTCGTCCTTTGCCTCATAAACCCCCAAGATTTGATTCACCACCAACCTGGAATCACTATGAACCAACAATTGACTGACATTCAATGTTCTGGCTACGAAGAGTCCTGCTAGAAGAGCCTCATACTTCGACTCGTTATTGGACGCCTTAAAGCTGAATCTCAGAGCATATTCCATTTCGATCTCGTCCGCGGCCAAGATTATTAAGCCGGCTCCACTCCCAACTTCACAAGAAGAGCCATCCAAAAATAGGCTCCAAACATCCTTTTTGGAAAAAAGTGCCCTCGCCTAGCACTCCTTTTTTGAACAGGAATTTCTCCTCTTCATTCTCGGCCACCACCATTCTAGTCGTACTCGTCTCGGCTTCAGCCGGGCCAGCAGTTACTTTTTCAGGTTTATTTGCCAACTCTTCAAACTCTTCAGTGTCGACCTCGTCCCATGTGAACTTGGCTACAAAATCAGCTAAAGCCTGGCCATTAATGACCTGTTCTCGGCTGGTAGACAATGTCGTATTCTCCCAACTCTATTGACCAGGCCATCAATCTACCCGATTTCTCGAGTTTACGGAGGACCTGTCTGAAAGGAGAATCAGTGAGGACGACCTTTATATGAGCATGAAAATAAGGTTTCATCTTCCTGGATGCATGTATAAGGTCAAAAGCCATCTTCTCTATCTTTGGATACCTATGCCCGGCCCCTGAAGGGCCTTGTTGTTGAAACAAACTGGCTTATGTACTCCATTGTCGTCTCGTACGATTGTTGCATTGATGGCCGACACTGAGACGGCTAAGTACAAATACAATTTTTCTCCCTGAACAAGACGAGACAACAAAAGTGGGGAGTCGAGATAAGTTTTCAATTCCTGAAAAGATCTCTCACACTTCTCATTCTATTCAAATGCTTTTCTCAACACTTTGAAGAAGGGCAAACACTTGTCAATAGCCCTTGACACAGAACGATTTAAAGCAACAACTCGTCCAATCAGCCTCTGAACATCTTTTATGGACCTTGGAGTCTTCATTTTTACCAAAGCTTTGATTTTTTCTGGGTTGGCCTCTATCCCCCGTTAATTAACAATGAAACCTAAAAACTTGCCTGCTCCGACGTCGAAGACACACTTTGCAGGATTAAGCTTTATCTTATATTAGTTCATGATATTGAAAGCACGTTCGAGGTAGGCTATGTGCGTCTCGACTTTGAGGCTCTCGGTCAGCATATCATCAACATATACCTTAATGGTCTTACCTATTTAATCCTGGAACGTCTTGTTTACTAGCCTCTGGTATGTAGCCCCGGTGTTCTTGAGGTCGAAGGGCATAACCTTATAGCAGTATATACATTTATCCGTGATGAACAAGGTTTTTTCGGCATCGGTTGGGTCCATGAATATCCGATTATAGCCTGAGTAAGCGTCCATAAAAGTCATCAGTTCATGCCCAGTCGTGGCATCAACCATTTGATTTATCCTTGGCAGGGGGAACCTGTCTTTTGGGCATGCCTTGTTTAAATCTCTGAAGTCAACACACGTTCTCCACTTGCCATTGGACTTCGGCACAATAACAGCATTTGCCAACCATTCTTTAAAGACGACCTCCCTTGTAAATTCTGCCTTCTCCAGCTTCTTCACCTCCTCTCTTATGACTTCGTATTTTTACCTGGAGTAGATCCTCTGCCTTTGTCTGACTGGTTTGGCTCCCTCGTCTACATTCAATTTGTGGCAAAGAATCTCCGGATCAATCCCCGACATGTCTGCATGACTCCATGCAAAAATACTCTGTCTCTTCCTTAGCAATTTGATCATCTCTTCTTTCAGGGTTTTGCCAATCTGGACGATTTTTTTTCGGCTCATCCTCATACCTCCTCGATGGCTTCTCCCTTCTTCAGCTTTGTCTCGTCTCTAGGATCGAGAGTGTCGATATTGTAGGCGGTAGTGGCCCTCTTATGTGCTTCTCTTTCTTCAGCCGAATTGAAGTAGCATTCACGTGCCTCAACTTGGTAACCTTGAACTTCCCCAACTCCATAAGGAGTCGGGAATTTTATCATCTGGTGAACGATTGAGGGCACTGCCTCAAATGCTTTGAGGATCACTCGTCCCACAAAAATATTGTACGCTAAATAAACGTTCTCGTCCATCACGAAAAAATTAATCCTCTTTGTAAGACACATCGGCCAAGTTTCCCCCATACTGACATCCATCTCATAAATCCCAAAAGGATGGACTTTTTCTCCACTGAAGCCAATTAGGGGTTGATGGTATGGGACGAGCCTCTTCTTGCTTAATCATAAGCCTTTAAAACACTCCTAGAACATTGCATTAGCCGAACTGCCACCATCGACCAATATTATAGGGACCTCATACCTATGTACTCTCGTAGTGATTACCAACGGGTCATCATGTTGGGCTAAAATCCCCTTGAAGTCCAACCTCAAGAAGCCGATAACCAAGGTGTTCATATCAATTTCCTTTCTTTTACCCGGCTTTGAATCAACAGCAGTCGAATTTACCACTTCCGGCTTGAGGAGCGCTTTAGCCTCTACAACATGTGTTTTATGATCGGCTATCTCTTTACCACCACCAACCAAACCTCCGCATATCATCTTCACAGCATGAGAAATACAATGCAGTCAACCCTTGGGGTCAGTTTTCTTCGGTGGGAGGTCAGGATCGGCCTCATCATCATCTGAGGCATCATCATCCTTGTTCACTAGGTCATCCGGTTTGCACATGTCGCCTCTTCTCTTTCGGGTGTCTTCTCGGCCACCCCTCTTATCCACGTACTTTTTATGTTTCCTCTGCTTCAACATCTTTTTTATTTCATCTTTGAGTGTGAAGCATCTGTCAGTGGTGTGGTCGTGATCCTAGTGGAACTCGCACCACTTTTATCCCTCTTGTGAGGAGGGCCTTTCAATTTTTCAGGCCATCTCAAGGATCGGTTATTCTTAATTTCATTTAGGATCATCTCTGCAGTAGTTGTCAACGGAGTATAGTCAGCAAACTTGTCGTTCCCCGAGCTCTTCATGTCTCCCTTTCCCTTGAACTTTTGGGATTTGCTTCCAATTGCTCCTTTCTCATCATCTCCTTTGGTCGCCATGGTCTCCTCCGCGTTCATGACTCTCCCAACCATAACCAGGAGTTCTGCCATAGACTTTGGAGAATCCTTGATCAGCTTCCATAGGAGCTTACCCTTTTGAAATCCCCCCATCAGGGCAGTCATTGCAATACTCTCATTACAGTCTTCCGCCTCCGATTTCTCCTTGTTGAAGCGGGATATGTATTCTCTCAGAGTCTCATTTTTTCCTTATTTGACTACAACAAGTGGGTGGTCTTCTTCCAGGTTTTACACTAAAACAAAAGTTACAGATGAACCTCTCGGCTAGTTACTTGAAATTTTCAATTGAGTTTCTAGGAAATGAGGTGTACCATACGTGAGCAGCACCAGTGGGGGTGCTTGAAAAGGCTCTATGCCTCATCTCGTCGGAGACCGAGAAGACATCTGTAGCAGATTGATACACTTCCACGTGGTTGACTGGATTGGTGCTTCCATCATATTTTGGTGTGACCACCGGCGGCTTGAACTTAGTCGGGGCGGGGTGGCTAACTATCTTTGCGACGAACGATGAGCCTTCCATGTAACCCCTCTGCAAAAGGTCTTTACTCTTCACAATGTCTCCAATCTTGTCTTCCAGCCTCTGGATAGAACTGTTGCAGGGCTTGTCGGCTGCAGTTGCAGCACCTACCTCAGCCAAAATAGCATTATCGTCGGCCCCTTCTCTCTCGGTCGGCCGTTGCACTGGCTCTCTGCCAGTCGTCCTTTGACGGCTATTGACTTCTCTTTGCTCCTCGTCTTAGTCACATGGGGGTCGATGACCAACACATCCGCCATTCCTTCTGGAGCCAACTATACTCCGAGACCCGGAGAGTCGATCTCTCAAATCACCCATCGGGCCGAGTCTATCAAATGCAGATCCTATGTTGACTCTGTCTAGAGCTGAGGCATGAGGCCTGCCTTTTAGGCCCGGCCTAGCACTGTTTCCCTTGCTTACTTGAATAGGATGCACAGGCACAGTATCACCGAATATTTCATATGGTTCCCAGCACTCTTCATCATCATCATATTCATTGTCTTCATACTCTTAGCCCTACCTCCCCAGTCGTAGACGCCTAAGGTCAGCAGTATCCCTTCGTCTTGGCTGCTGTTGTGTTTCCTTTTGTGGGGTCGGGGGTGGTCCCCCTGTCACCTGATTTCTGCCCTCCCTGGCGGCCGAAGTTATCATCTCCGCTCCTGCGGCAGTGGGGCTAGCCAAAACGTTCTGGCTGAAAGCGGTCAGTTGATCCTGCATCTTCGTTTGGCTCGCCGCCGCGATCTCAGCCATTTTTAACTGAGGCGATGCCTGGCTGGAAGCCTGATGGAAGATCTGATGCCACTGAATCCGGTGAACGGAAAGAACAAGAGGTGTACTTGAAGAGCTGAATGTACTGAAATAAAGCTTGAACTCAAACCAGAGCTCTTTCAATGGTGGTTCAAGCCCAAGCAAACATGGGATTGGACCACCACGAGAGAATCCGGTGAGGAGTAAGCTGTAAATGAGAGGAATAAGATGATAATCTCGTTTCCCACAGATGGCGCCAACTGATGATACCAATTATAGTACCACCTAGTAAATGAGTAAGAGCTCAAATCAGTAAAACCTTGAAGGAGCAACAATGTAAATAAAGGAGGTGAGGCAATGGAGAAAGAGACTATAAAGTAAGTGGTTCAGCCATCTGGCCTACTCCATTGTGCAAGGGTGATGAGTTTCACTATGAATGAAGGCTCTAATGGCCTGGTGATATAATTCACTCAGCTTTCTCTCTCTACGGTGATTTCAACAAAGTATTGGCTAGGGTTTACAATTGTCCATCCTTTACAATATTGGAGAAGACAAGCTTATATAGTGCCTCTACACTAAGTGTAGGCACTATACCAAGTATAGCCTCGTCCACAGACTCGATCCCCTCGACCGTGACCGACCAATGTCAAACTGTCAGTCAGAGGAAGTCATAGCTCAGCTTTAGACCCTACACTAAGTGTCTTGGCCTCGACCTCAAGCTCTCCTCGTCTCGGGATACATTCAACAACATCAACATCAGCAGTTTTGCGACTCAGATATCCTCAACCTCGTTTATCCCCTGGATGATCAGGGCCGACCGAAGATAGCTCAGCACTACAATCATCATATCGTCGGAGGATCACATTTGACAACTCGGCCTCGACCTGGCCAGCTCGGCCAATAGTTGACAGCTGGCAGAACACGTGTATTGGGAAACGCGTGGAAGGATGTGCGTGGGCAGCTGATCCCACGTGCATAAAATCGTTATAACAAAATCTCCCTCATGCGTGAGGGAATATTTCATCATCATGATCTATATGTGACAGACACCGGTGGCTTAAACATTCCACACATACTTATTACATGCTTGGGGGGGGGGTACACTACACCCCTAGGCACTATATAAGCTTTTTTATTCCAACATTGTAAAGGATGGATAATTATAAATCATAGTCAATACTCTGTTGAAATCACAGTAGAGAGAGAAAGTTGAGTTAATTGTATCACCAGGCCATTTGAGCCTTCATTCATAGTGAACTCTTTCACCCTTACACGATGGAGTAGGCCAGATGGCTGAACCACTTACTTTATAGTCTCTTTCTACATTGTCTCACCTCCTTCTTCATTTATATTGTTGTATTCTGACCATTGTTGCTCCTTCAAGGTTTTACTAGTTTGAGCTCTTGCTCATTTACTAGGTGTACTATAACTGGCATCATCATTTGCAGTTCATGAAGCTATAGCTGAATCGAAGACAAGCGAGCGAAATCCATGAAAATGACCGAATTCTCAATTTCCTGTTTTCTTAGGACAATTAACTCGTCCAACTTTTGTATTGAGCTCATCTTGGCTACGTTGAGCTGCTACAGAAAATTCTTTGTATGAGTCAGTAAAACACTCTGAATTCTCTATTAGTACGATGTGAGCTTGTAAACTATTGGAAATTGCCTTGCGTTTAGCTGTCTGTTTTTCAGCCTTATGCCATGATGGTCGTTTCAATGGGGTATGCATTGCTTCAAAGTCCTTAATCAAATCAACGTCTTCTCCACATGTTGATGGGTCTCTATTAGTACGATGTGAACTTGTAAACTGTTGGAAATTGCCTTGCGTTTAGCTGTCTGTTTTTCAGCCTTATGCCATGATGGTCGTTTCAACGGGGTATGCATTGCTTCAAAGTCCTTAATCAAATCAACGTCTTCTCCACATGTTGATGGGCATGAATCTTCTTCCATGAACTGCTACATTATATTTTTGGACATCCTTTAAAATGTCAAAGCAATGATCATACCTAAATTTACGCCCAGTCTCATTTTTAAAATCGTCGAGAGCACTTCAAACTTGTTCAAAAATATTAGGAAGAGACAAAATATATTAATAGCACGAGAAGCAATACTACATTATAAATTAAATATTAATAACGTCTAAACATTATGTTTTAGGCATACCCACTGATCATGTGATGTTTCGCTCCCTCGTGTAGGTCCAAATGCAAGAGTCATATCTGCGACGTACAACATACAATCCCGATTAATAGCCTACCACTTGCCTTGCAGGACTTTTATTGATCGATGATACAACACACCCTCGATAGTATTGAACTCTTGTTGTATTGTTTCCCACATCATTCCCCCTCTTTGGTTTGTGCCCATTTTTCCATCGATGGAATATTTACGATACGCATCACACAAGGCTATTTCATCTACTTCGCTCAAATTGGGAAGTCTTGTAGTTTGAGAGGGAGAAGCCATATCAAATTTGCTTAAATATTGTATAAACTTTAAATGGAAGAGAAGGGAAAAATGGATGTGAATTATTTAGCGGTGAAAAGTGGAATATTTATAAAGGAGTGAGGAATTTTATAGCCATCAAATAACAGCTCTTTCTTTATGGGTGCAAAGGCAATGGGTTTGCATGGTGTTGCATGAGGATATGGGTGAGTAACTCCAGCGCAGAACATTTTTGCATTTGGCTTCCCAAACGTGGAAATGTTCCATGTTTCCAAACGTGGAACATTTCCATGTGTGGGAAGTCAAACGCAGAAATGTTATGCGTTTGGTTGCTCCTACAGAATCCCCTACCTCTCCCATACATGTCCCATAAAACTAACGCACCTTAAGCGAATCCCATACCCATTCTAAAGGATATACCGCCCACTGTGACTCAAACTCACCCATTGTAGAGGATCCACAACGGGTTTATAGTGCCCATTGTGGATGGCCTAAAGACGCACCATTTCAAAGTAAATGACTTCTAGATCACGAGTTCAAGACTCAATGAACCAACACTAATAATATGGAATTTCCCAAGAGACCTCTCAAGACTTTTATATAACTAATTTTTAGACTTCTCCACTGTAATAATAATAATAATAATAATAATAATAATAATAATAATAATAATAATAATAATAATAATAATAATAATAACTCTTGGAAATCCCAACCCTATAACTGATGCATCTCAATTAAGCCCATTTATGCAAAAGGTCCAAACCTATGTCAACATCATACGCAAAATCATAGCTTGGAGCACGTAGGCATGTATCCCCTCCATCAACCTTGTATGAATTGGAAATTCTTTTATAAACTGATTTTGGCCAAATCCCAGATGGTATGTGTAGAATCATGAAAATGTTGCACCAGAAGGAAATAGAAATAAGCAGCAAATGTAGGAGAGCATATTTAGGAGTCATGTTCTAACTGAATTAAAAAAATTAAAATTCATTCATAAATATAGATTTGAGAGCATACAAAGATGAGCTATTTTCACAACAAATGAGGCTGAACCCTATCATTTCATCTATAATAAATTGCATCTTGCACCTATCTAGAAAAGGCAAAGAGATAACATTCTTGGTTCTTATACCAGATCAAAACTCACATCTTGACCACAATTCTTCTAAGATTTTCATCTCATCCCTTACTCCTGCATTTAAAAAAATAAGTTAGTAAATTATTTTTCTTAAACTTGACTTTCTCCCAATTTATTTGTGCTAACCTAGGATGCCCCACCCCCCAACCCCTCCAACACACGCACACCCACACCCAAAAAAAGGTGCAACACAAAAGTCCTTTTGAGCGTCAAAGCCGAGTGACAACTTCTGAGCCAGACTAATTTAGCACAAATAAATGGAACAATTCAAAATAACTTTATGATTTACTTCTATACAATTCACATACTAGCAAACTTTGTGTGTGTGTGTGTGTGTGTGTGTGTGTGAGAGAGAGAGAGAGAGAGAGAGAGAGAGAGAGAGAGAGAGAGATTACAGCATAATCGTATAGATAAGATCATAGCTTATGAGTTGTGCATTTTTCATATTGAAACTGCAATGATACATGAGATCCATGACCCTTGCCCCCAACCCAAAAACGAAGTGTATAAATAATCGATATTCTTCACATATATACATATGGGTGTGTTAAAAGCACCCCAATTTTATCTCCCAAACCCATATATTACTAATGGCACGCAAAAGTAACCAAACCATTTATAAAGTTCAAAAAATAATAGACAAACCCACAAAAAACTTTTATGCTTTTTAAATACATATGAGCTTGCCGTGGTTGGGAGATAAATTCGGTGTGCCTTTAACAGCACCTAATACATATATACAAGTGGAAGAGAAAATCAAAAGGTTACTTTTTTAAAACTCAGTAACATATGGACACTTTGCAGCCAGGATTTAAACCATGCACCTACCCCAATGCGGAGAAACTGGGGACACCATCAGCTTAGCACCTTGCGGGAAAAATCAAAGCTTCTGAAGAACAAATATATATTATCCTAGTATTAGTTAATTGGTTTCCAACCTTAAACCGCTTTGGCCTTGCATCGTCTGGGCTAACGCGAGAGGTGTGTGATTGACGTCTAGGGGCTTCACTTCTATAATTTCCAGCTGCAGTTGTTGGCGTCCATCTACTATTTTCTTCTGTTTTGCTTCTAGCATTTCGAAAAAAGCCATCCTTATCCCAAGTCACCTCATAATCAGCCCTTAACCGCGATCCTTGCTGCATAATGCATCCAAATGTACTTCACAGTCCCATTCAATCAATACGAAATGCACTATATACATTTACAAAAGCATGCATGTGCACTTAAATAGACAAGTTGTCAAGTTGTGTTGGTTTGTTTAGGCATCAATATTATCAGGTATATACATGTATGTGAGACTGTCAGTGGTTATAAACATATATGCAACTCAATTTATTTGAGCTTGTACTCGTATAGGCATACATATTCTCTGTTATCTGGTCATATGAGTCAATGTTTATCAAGAAAATCACGTGAATTCTACACAAATTACACACATAAAAGTTTATCATTTTTCCCAAAGAAGAAAATTTGCAAAAAACATGTTAAAAGCAATCAATGCTCGAATGTTGAACATTGAGTAAACAGCATTATGTTCTTACAATCATCAGCACACATCAAATGTGATTAATATGCATAAAAATTTGGAAAAGAAGAGCAATATAAGGGGTAGTAAAATAGGATGAGTGGATCCAACAGCATGAATAAACGGGTTTAAGAATTACAAATAGGTGACGAAAAACATTACATGTGAATAAAAAAACTATTGCTAAAACTGCAGATACTGACACAGAAATCTTGAATCTAGGCCCGGACCAACCCCTAGTCAGCTGAGGCCGCTGCCTAAGGCCACATATTAGGGAAGGCCCCCAAAATACCGAGAGAAAAATTCCAAGGGCGTTGTGTGAAAAAATGAGTGAAAGGTAATATTTAGAGGGTTTTAAAACATAAAGGGGCAAAAACGGAATATAATTTATTTTGTGTTAAAACCTAAACTACTCTCGCTCCCTCTTCTCATTGCAGCCGCTCACTCTTCTCTCTCCCTCATTTCCTAACCTGACCAGCCCACTCCCTCTTCTCTCCGCCCTGCCTCCTCGCCTCACTCCTCTCTCGGTCCAACCACCTCTCCCTCTCCGCCCTGCCTCCGGTCCAGCCTGCTGACCTCCTCACCTCGCCCCTGCTCAACTCCAAGCTCCGGTCGCGGTCCGGCAAGAGAGAATTCCAATCCAACCGATAAGTAACTTACTGCTGTTGATTTCATTTTTGGTATACATTTTGGCAAATATTTTTTACTGCTGTTGATTTCATTCTTGATTCTGTTAATTTTTTTTTAATGCTGTTAATTTTGTTAAATTGATTAGTTAGTTTAGGCAGATTTTTAGTTAGTTAGTTCATTTAGTTCATTTAGATTAATTTTTTTAGTTCATTTAAATTATTTAGATAGAACATTTTTAGGCCGAATAAATGTTAAATGTTAATATATACCAATAAGGTTTAGGCATAATATGCTAATAATATGTATAAAATTCAAATTAACCCCAAAAAAAAAACGCCTCAAGGGCTCCCACCCCCGAACCCCAGGCACTACTCGAAAGGGCTCCCCCTGAACACAAATCCTGGAACCGCCACTGCTTGTTACGATGTAGACGTCGATCCATGCAAAACACTTATTTAACTAAACATAGTCTGTCTCTCACACACTGTTTCTCCTGCAAAAGCCCTCACAATTTTGACTTCTCTCTATTTTCTTCTCTTCAGAACTTTCTAACATCCTTTTCTCCCTCTATTCATATTAATTTACTATTGCGTCACTCTCCTATCTCAATGAGGGCATCTCTAACTCTCAATAAGGTTGTAACTTAAATAATGATACAAGTTTAATCTCTTAATTTCAAGTTAACTTCTCTCTTATATGATTTGTTAATTTCTTTCTCTTTTTTCTTTTTTCTTTTGTCTTAAATTCTTTTTTTGCAATTAAATTGTGAACAATTTTTTTTGTCAAACAGTATGTGCTTAGGGATTATCACAATTTAAAGAAAACTCTGAAATTTAAGAATATTATAATAAACAGCCTCCTATATACCTTTTGCAATGAACGACCACATAAAACCTTCAAGGCAGTATAGAAGTCCTTGTATTTCTCAAACCGAACCACAATCTTACACTGGAGACCTGGAACTATGTCCCCACCATCTTCATCTGCAAGCTTACCTATATCATCATCCTCAGCAACATCAAGATTCCTATAGAGAGAGTGGGTTAAATGAGCAAAACAAGGTCAAACATGTCATGTGAAAAAATGATCAAACAATTGTAAAACAGAAACAATTGTAAAACAGGGAGTAAAAACATGGGGTAAGCTTCAGGAGACAACACTGTAATCAAGAAAAACAAAGCACATATATGTCTGCAATTGACAAAGTGATAAAAGAAACAATCAAGGCAATGGACACCAAAAACCTCAAAAATTAGGGTCATTTGCAATGTATTCCTTCACGTTTCATTTTCTGCAAATTGATACCCATCCATACGTTAAATAATGCGATTGAAACCTTGTGCCTGACTCTGTTTATAAAACCTAACAGATTGCTTATGTGGCGTTCTCACGTGGACAGACTCAACCCGGTTAGATGTTTTGAACCCTAAATAGATCATATGATCTGATGTGAATGAAGAATAGGGATTATTTTTAGTAATTTTAGGGTTTTCTTGTATTTTTGTTATTTTCTTTTATTTCCTTTATTTTATGTATTTCCTTTATTAGTTGTTTGTTTGGTATTATAGGAAGGAAGTAGCAAAAGGCTAATAGGGACATAATTGTAATTACTTCTTTAGCTTGAAGCCTAAGCTACCTTCCTCCTATAAATACTTCTTTTGTAGGCTCATTTGAGTCATTCTTCCATATTTTGAGATTTGATTAGAGAGAGTTTGAGAGAGAATTATCTTTTCTTCCTCCCATTGACGTCATTTACGTCAATTGGTATCAGCGCCTAGTTGGTCCACCCGTTGTTGTTATTGTTGTAAAAAAAACTCATAAACGTCACGTGGGTCCAAGAAAGGATAAACACCTCCGCGCCAAGCCCTCTCGAGCAAATCTTGAAGGCCATCAATCAAATGAAGGCCCAAATGGAAGAGATGAATGCGCGACTTCCTCCACCGGCAATCACCTCGCACCACCACCCACCCTCATTAACCCTAACCCTAACTCAAGAAATCAAAACCCTAGCCCCCAAAATTTCTCCACCCACGCTTCCGCGACCATTTCCAACCTTTTACCCCAAGAAAACCCTAGCCCTAGCCTCATTTATCTCCCAACCACCATCCAATCAACTCCACAACCACAACCCGCTAACCAAACAACCCAAAACTCCTCCCAGAACCCTTGTAACTGCCCATCTTTACCCGAAGATCAAAACCCTAACCCTAAAATTCAACCCCCCCCCCCCCCCCACCCGAGGTTGTCAAGAGAGGCGGAAACCCACATATTCTGGCCGACCAACCAAAAACGAACCAAGCTGCCCAAATCCAGCCGCCAGCGAGTCTGGACGGCCAGACCGCAACGACCAGAAGCCCAACCCGTCAGATCAGCTCCGCCGAGGGTCTCCCAGTTCCAACCGGCCTTCCCAGCTCTTCCCCGATGCACTACACCCCGATCAGAGGTCAGATGACTCCTCCACTGGCCGACGAGTGCTAACCAGCAATCGCCCTACTGCTTCGAGGCCTCCGGCGTCAGAACAACCCGAGTCTGCCACAAAAACCATCGTCCACCAAGTCTTTTCATGTAGAGTGGGAAACTTTATATAAATATAAAAACGTATACCAAGTCTTTTCATGTAGAGTGGGAAACTTTATATATGGACTTTGTAATATATGGAGTTTAAAACAGATTTTTAATTAAAAAAATAGGTCTTTAAATAAAAAAATAGGTATTTTAATTTTTAAAAAAATCTTTTAATTAACATAATAAGGCCCGATCGGGCGGGCCTGGGTAAAGAGCTTTCAAATCTGGGCGGGCTTGAGATTACATAATAAGACCCGATCTGGGCCCGAGCGGGCTTGGGAAAGCACTTAATTTTATAAGCCCGGCCCACGGCCACCCCTACCTTAAAATGATGAGGTACCAGTTCACAAAAAAGAAATGGGATGAAGTCAAAGCAATTACGATATGAAGATCCCAAGTTTAAACTTTCGGTAGCTATTCCCAACCACCAAGGTTTGGGATGCAATAAGCAGTATTATATAGTTCATGGTAAGAAAGTGAGGTTCAAAAAGTTGAAGGGCACGGTCAGAGCTGAATGTAAGAATGGCTGCAAATGATGGTTTGTGGGTCAACATTTCACTATGAGAACTCAATTCAGATTAAGGGACTTGAAGCCCAACATGCCTGCTCTAGGTCTTTTAAGAACACACATATAAGCCCAAAATGGCCTGCTGAGAGGTATGTTGATAAAGTTAGATCTAACCCAACTTTGTTGGTGGGGCCTATCCAATAGCATGTGGTGGCAACCTGAAATTGTTCTAAATACATAAATTTACAGAGCTAAGAAAATAGCAATTGAGATGTTACAGGGGAGAGTGACGGAGAAATACAATAGGATCCATGATTACAAGGTAGAGTTACGTATTTAGCGCAAACCCATGCTATTCAAAACATTGATTAAAAAGTTAATCCCACTATTCACTGATTAAACAAAACATTGATTCAAAATTTCTGGGAAAAAAAAATTAGGTCCACCTACCATATAAGCAAAGAAAAGGCCAAATGGAAACATAGCTTACTGTAATCAGGTTTTTCAGGTTGGGTTAGTGATCTCGGGCGACAAATTTTATTCTCATTGGTTACAACTATTGGCTCTCTACGTTTTTGCTTTTATGATCGATTAAACTTAAGTGCAGGCTGAATAAACCCTAGAATTGTCCAATAAAGGATTTCGTGGAAAACAAAGGTCATGTGCAGATCATGTGATCTATTTACGGTTTAAAACATCTAACTAGCATGAGTCTGTCCATGTAAGATGCCACATAAGCATCCAGTCAAAGTATCATAAACAGGGTTAAGCACGAGGCTCGAATTGTATTACTTGATGAAATTCAAAGTTTAACTTGCCAAAATTAAAATTTGGAGGAAGACAATGCAAATGGCCCCAAATCCTGGTGTCTTTTTTGTCTTGCCCAATAATCAATTATATAATTAGAATTGGAATACCACAAAGGAGTTTGAAGGCAGGATATCTTGATAGAAATATTAGAACACATTTGATGTGGATCTTTTATTGGGGAAAAAATAGAGGCTGATAGTAAAAAAAGGTATAGTAACTATTATATAGATAAATCAAACAGCTTGAAAGTTAGTAACTGTCAATACCATGTTTATTGAAAGACGTGTGGCATTATGGCTTAAAACAAGTGTGCAAGCCAACAATAGCATCAATCGATGTAAAACTATTTCCAAAACGGTGGAAAACAAAAAAATAAGTTGGAAGTCTCTTTTTTCAATACTATTTCACATACAGTCATT
The DNA here is from genome assembly GCA_949130495.1 of Sambucus nigra. Taxonomy (NCBI): domain Eukaryota; kingdom Viridiplantae; phylum Streptophyta; class Magnoliopsida; order Dipsacales; family Adoxaceae; genus Sambucus; species Sambucus nigra. The sequence continues at coordinate 180,995,126 of OX422211.1, read as the reverse complement.
GCTCTAAAAAAATAAATCGGAAGTCTCTTTTTTAATACTATAGGACTTGAATTGATGTTTTTTACTTTTTTGGTAAGTGGTCCAAGTTGGGTGTCTTGGTAAAGATCATTATTACCCTAGTGAATATTAAACTCACTCTTCTAACTTTCACACAGTCTCATCAAACAAGGGAGAACATATTTACATAAAACATCAACGCTAATCTTCAACTCTCCTACGAAGAATCAAAAGTTTAAGGAAGGTATCAAGGTTGATTGATTTGGACCTATATGAACGATCAAACTCAAGTTAACATGAAATATAAATCATTAGAGACTGGGGATGCAATGACCACCCATAGTACTGAAATACCTTATTTTTCCAAATGCCGAAAAAATTGTATGAGTAACTAGCATTGAAGGCTTAGATGAAACTCGTGGCTCTGCAAACCACCGTGATGGAACACCTCTCAACACAATTGTATCAGGCTGTCGTCCACCGGCCCTTGAATAGCCTGCAACCAATAAAAATTCAGTTTGGGACTTTAATAAATAAACCATAACAACATCACTGGCTCATCAGCAAGACAGTGATCAGACAGGTTTTTGGGCCTTCGTTGTTCAGGACAATTTTACACAACCTTCAGTTCCCCCTAAAACAGCAATGTTAGCATTGGGGGGATTTTCATTAATAATATCATCCACGGAAAGCAGCAATGTTAACATTAAAGTAACCTCTTTTTTTCTTTCAGGGCGTCCCCAATAGAGATTTACACAGATACCTACAGATACCAATATCTCAGTATAAACACTTATAAAGATATCATTACTGACACTTCTTCTCAAATGACTCCTGCGTATTATTATGGAAACACTAGTATTTACATTATTAACCAACCATTTAGAGAGGTCTTCTCCCCCAGTCATCTAAAACGCATCCTTCCATCTGTCCATTCTTCCTTCCGTCTTCAACGCCCTCTCTCGCTCCCAATGTTTAAAAAGGCGCCCGAGGCGTACGCCTCGAGGCGCGCCTCGAGGCGAGGCGAGAGAAAAGAGCCTCGAGGCTTAAGCCTCAGGCCATTAAAGAAAGGCTTACGCCTTTTTGGATGAGGCGCTGCGCCTCAAGGCTGACCGCCTCAAGGCGGTGAGGCGTACGCCTCTTATACGGGGCTTAAAAAATGGAAAAGAGAAGATAGTTAAAAAAAAAAAAAAACGTTCGTTAGAAATAAACCCTAACCCTTGTATTATTGAAGCCCGCTTACTCTCTCTCTACTCCGAAACCATTTTCCTTCACCGAAACCCTAATCCGGCCATCCGTCTCCTTCCATTCTTCAAGTCCGGCCCTCGGTAAGAGCAAAACCCTTTAATTCTTCAACTCCGGCCCTAGTTTTTTACTAGAAACTGTTATTTGTTTGTTTTTTATACGAAACTGTTAACATAAAGTTTTTATGTTATTTGTTTTTTAGTTTAGTATTAGTTGTAGTTTTAGTTTAGTTTTAGTATTAGACTTAGTTTTAGTATATTTTTTTTTGTCAAAACTTTGGTTTTAAGTTTTTTTACCTGTAAAAACATTGTAAAAACTTATTTTTTTTCCTGTAAACTTAGTTTAGTTTTCTGTTGTTTTTTTTTCTGTTTTTTTTCTTCTGTTTTTTCCCTGTTTTCTGTTATTTCCTATAAAAACTTTTAGTTTTAGGTTAGTTTTTAGTTTTACACTTTTTTCTGTTTCACAATATTTTAATAAAACCTTTTTCACAATATTTTTTAACTTGTTTTTTGACTAAAAACTGTTATATGAAACTGTTTATGTTATTTGTTTTTTAGTTTTAGTTTTAGTTTTAGTTTTAGTTTTAGTAGATTTTTTTTTGTAAAAACTTTGGTTTTAATTTTGTTTACTTTTTTTTTTCCTGCAAACTTAGTTTACTTTTCTGTTTTTTTTTCTTCTGTTTTTTTTCCTGTTTTCTGTTATTTCCCATAAAACTTTTATTTTTAGCTTAGTTTATAGTTTTACACTTTTTTCTGTTTTTTTTTCTGTTTCACAATATTTTAATAAAACCTGTTCCACAATATTTTGTAACTTGTTTTTTGTAATAACTTTGTTTTATATTTTTTTTTGTAGTTGAATTATGTCTAGAAAGGATCCCGCTTGGAAATATGGTACGGAGGTTGACAATGGGAAAGGATATGTCTATATCCAATGTAAGTTTTGCAATAAAGTTATAAAGGGGGGTGTCAAACGAATGAAAGATCATCTTGCGGGAACGAAAAAAAATGTTCGAGAATGTGATAGAGTTCCTACGGATGTGAGACAAGAAATGGCGGATTTCTTGAAAAATAAAAACTTTGAAAAAGATGTGGCCCGAAGAAAATCCGAGGAACATATTGAGAGTGGTGCGTATTTTACAAGTTCAAAAGATGGTTCAAGTATGGGTAGTACGGCTAGGGGGATTAGGGGACCCATGGATAGGTTTTTAGTTGATCTTGATGATGATGGTTGTAATGATCAACCTAAGCCTAAAACTGAAAAGGAGGCTAGAGATGAAGCATGCCTTGATATTGGTAGATTTTTCTTTGAAAATGGTCTTCCATTTCATGTGGCAAATAGTCCTTCCTTTATTAGTATGGTGCGAGCAATTGGAAAGTATGGTCGCGGGTTGAAACCTCCTACTGCATACGAGCTTAGCACGTGGATATTAGAAGAGGAAGAAAGGCGTGCCAAAATTGTAGTTGATGAAGTAAAGAAAACGTGGATGCAAACAGGGGTGTCCATATTATCGGATGGTTGGAAGGATATTCGAGGTCGCCATTTGATAAATTTTCTCGTTAATAATCCACATGGAACGGTTTTCTTGCGATCAGTTGATGCGTCAGATGCTATAAAGGACGCAAACATGTTGTTTAAGCTTCTTGATAGTGTTGTTGAGGAGGTGGGGGAGGAGTTGGTCATTCAAGTTGTAACCGACAATGCCTCGAATTATAAGGCGGCGGGAAAGTTGTTGATGGAGAAGAGGAAACGTCTGTGGTGGACACCATGCGCCGCCCATTGCATTGACCTAATGTTGGAGAAAGTTGGGGAATTGCCGCAGCACAAAAACGCCTTGATAAAGTCAAAGAAGGTATTAATTCATCTTTAATTTTTATTTTTTACTTTTTAATTCGTTTCACATATTACTTTTTAATTGTAGGTGAGTAACTTCATATATAATCATGGGTGGGTTTTGCAATTGATGAGAGATCATACGAAGAAGGATCTTATTCGCCCGGCTGCAACGAGATTTGCTACCGCTTATTTGACCCTTCAGAGTATGTATAGCCTTAAGGAACCATTGGAGCGTATGTTCACTTCTCCTGAATGGGCTAGATCAAGCTGGGCAAAGAAGGATGAAGGGAAGCAAATAAAAAAAATCATTTTGCAGGATCGAAATTTTTGGGGTAGTATGTCGTACGCAATTAGAAGCACAAAACCTCTTGTGGGGGTTTTGAGAATGACTGATTCAGAGAAGATGCCAGGGATGGGTTTCATTTATGGTGCAATGGACAAAGCAAAGGAGACCATAGCAGAAAATTTGGGAGGAGATGAGGGGTCTTATAAGGAGATATGGAGCATAATTGATACGAAATGGGAGTTTCAGTTACATCGCCATTTGCATGCGGCGGCATATTTCTTAAATCCACATTTTCAATATGAAGAGAACTTCTCTAACCATCCTGAAATTAAATTGGGTTTATTGACTTGCATGGAAAAGCTTATTCCGAATGATCAAGATAGATTGAAAGCGGATATACAGATTGATGATTTTAGGAATAGAAAGGGGTTTTTCTCTTTTGCGTCGGCAAAAACAAGTTGCAAATTGCGTAGTCCCGGTAAGTAAATCTTTTGTTTAAGTACGATTTGCTTTTGATTAATACCATTAAATACATTTTTTAACTAAATTTTACTTCACTCTTATTTTAGCGGATTGGTGGATTCAATTTGGAGATGGAACTCCAGAATTGACTAGTTTTGCGGTGAGGGTTTTGAGTCTTACATGCTCTTCGTCCGCATGTGAACGCAACTGGAGCACATTCAATCAGGTATTCGTTTGTAAAAAAATATTATTTGTAAAAATTATTATTTATTTTATGACTAAAAAATTATTATTTGAAAAATTTATACAGCTCCATACGAAAAAGAGAAATCGTTTGTCAACGAAGAGGTTGAATTCATTGGTGTATATAATGTATAACAAGAAGTTAAAGACGAAGTTTTTGAGAAAGAAGGCGCTTAAAGAGGATGAGGACCCATTGGTTATTGATCATCTACCTTCAGATGATGAGTGGGTAGCGGGGCAAGATGATTCCCATTCGACAGATGCCTCGGTGGTTACGGATGCCTCAGGAGCGATGGATGATGTGATAGGGGTAGGAGAGATTCCCATTCCCATTCCCATTCGCCGTGAACGTGCTAGAGGGGGGCGAGGAAGAAAGAGAAATAATTCACAATTTAACACTTCAAAAAAGGGTTAGTATTCACAATTGTCTTTTTTACATTAAATAATTATTTTAAAGAGTTAAAATAATTATATTTTATCTTATAGGTAAAGGAAAGGGGATCTTGGTAGATGAGGAAGATGAATTTGTTGATGTTGACTCGGGCGATGATGATGACGAGACGACCATTAGATATGATGATGATTCAATGGACGATCCTATTAGCGATGGTGATGATAGCGGCGATGATGATGGATTAAATCCGCTTTTCAAGCCTTTGGATACGGATGATCCATTATTGTTTTAGTATTAAGCTTGAGGGGATGCTTTGTTTTTCTATGTTTTTGTGATGAACAATATGTTTTTGTGATGAACAATACGGTAATGATGTAATGGAGATGAACTTTTAGTTTGATTGGTTGATGGATTGAATGATTATGGACCCTTTTGCATCATTTAATGTGTTGGATTATTTTTTGTGAAATTATTAGACTTTTCATATTTTTTTCCCTTTCTTTTTTTCTTTTCGGTGAGGCTTACGCCTCAAGCGCCTCGAGGCTTACGCCTCGCCTCGTCGAGGCCAAAACGCCTCGCCTCACCTTTCGCCTTTTTAAACATTGCTCGCTCCACAAGCAACGCCTCTCCCACTCAACTTCTCCCCAGTTCTGCTTCTAGAGAAAAAATCAGAGGCCCACGTCTACAACATACACACAGGTGGGGGAGGATTCTATAATCCTAGGGATTTAACAATAGGGTTTCAAAAATCAAAAAGCATTCGAAGTGGCGATTCTAACATCAGGAGGTTCCAACCAAATCCCTTATCCGCTCGGGAGGTTTCCGTTCTTCCCATCACTTCTGTTTATTTTCTTTTTTATTTTAGTTCATGATATCTTTAATCTTGTTTTGATGTATTGTCCTGGCTACGAATCATTGTATTCTAGCCAACTCCGAGAAATTGAACCAGGGTAAAATCACAAGGGGAATGAGAGACTTCTATTGCTTTATTAGAGAAACTAACTACGGAATATTGAGTTGCAGAATGCAAACTTCACTTGGTCTAACTTCAAGGGGAATTTGATGCACTCCAGATTGGATATGTTTTTACTCTCTATAGTTGGGAGGAGATGTTTCCGAATGTTAGACAAGAGGCTTTGGTAAGATTAACTTCAGGTCACTGCTTGATTGTGCTCGATACACATCCAGTGAAAAGAGGGTCAATGGCGTTTAGGTTCGATAACCTGTGGATAAAAACACAAGGATTTAAGGCTCCTTTTGAGAAGTGCTGGAAGGAGAGTTCCGCAAAAGGATGGGAGGGATATAAGTTTATGAGAAAATTGGATAATGTTAAAATCAAATTGAAAGAATGGAAGGAGATTTTTGAGAATGATGGACTTGGAAAATTAGCAATCTAAAAGAGAATTAAGGAGTCAAATGAATGAGTGAATTTAAAAAATAAAAGTGAAAGTTCACTTTTAAAAGAAGAAATAACCATCGAATCAAAGGGGGTGAGAGGGATTAGGGAATGGGATAATAGCTCCAAGCTTTTTCACAGAATTGTTAAGGGAGGAGAATGAATAAAATGATGTGCAAGCTGGAGAATGAGAGGGGTGATATTTTAGAGAGGAATGAAGATATCATAGACGAGGTAGTTGTTTTCTTTCAAAAGTAGTATCGTGAGTTGAATATGATGACTTTCAGAATTGAGGGGCTAGATTGTGCCCCGTTGAGAAGGATGAGAGAGAGTGGATCGAGAGGCCTTTTGAAGAGGAAGAAATCAAGGAAGCTCCATTTGATGCGAAGGTGACAAGGCACCAAATGGATTTTCAATGGCAGCATTACAAGCTAGATAGGATTGTATCAAAGAGGCGGCATTACAAGCTAGATAGGATTGTATCAAAGAGGAAAATGTACGGTGTTTTAGAGAGGTTCATAGACGAGTAGTTAACGCAAAAACTAATGAGACGTATATGTCTAATTCCAAAAAAGGCATCATCCTTGAAATTGAAAGAGTATCGTGACATAATGCAACAAAAGGGCACTCAAGAATAGACACGAGATATATGATGCCTCATATATGAGGAGGATATAGGATATTTATAGCATGGCAGTGTGTGCCCTAGGGCACCAGTCAAAATGAGTAAAAAGACAATTCTAAACCCAACCCTTTATAGGATAGGGCTTACATCACTATCAAAATGAAGAAAGTGTATTAAAAGACAAAAAAAACATAAGAAATCTCAAATACCAAAAATGACAAGACAAGCCCTAATAGTGGTAAATTGCCCTTTAGGGCTTAGGGTCGGTACCATCACTCCCCCCAACTACGAAGGAGCTCGATCACGAGCTCAAAAGGGAATGCCTTCCTCATGGGTAGCAATTCGAACGGTGTGCATAACTAAAGCCTATTGAGTGTTATCCCCAGGGGCCTCCATCTTGTAATCATCTCCTACATCCGTAACCAAACAGGCGCCTCTTCTTCTTGGGACACTCTGTCCCAACTATTTGCATTCATACCACTTAAAGCGCCCCATGCCCTTTGGGGAACTTAGTAGGCGGCCCCACTATCATCTGACAAAACATGGGGTAACCAGGACTAACCGAAGGTAATCCTTCAACCTCTGGGCATACTCGATGACTTTCTCCATCATCTTGATGTCCCTTAAAGACATATTATGTTTGAAGAGGGGATGTAGGCCCTGAACATAACAAGCAATGAGATGCTCCTCATCCTCATCTAATATTGTTCCAGAGAAAAGTAGCTAAGCCTAAAATTGCTCTGTATAATCAACAATGGACAATATGCCCTGACGCAGAGCCTGCAACCGAGTGAACAAGTCCCGACGGTAAGTCTTGGGTATGAATGCCCCTCGCAACAATTGCCTCATTACCGTCTATGTACGTATAGGCTCCAATCCATCAATCTCCCTTCTTCAAATCAACACATTTCATCACAACTTCGCATATCTCTAAAATTTTGTTGCCACCAACCGTATGCACTTTATGCTTCTCAAATGTTTATATTCGAATACCTTTTCCACATTACGTAACCAATCCACAATCACATTATGATTCATCTGGCAATCAAACAACAAAACATCAGAACCTCCACTCGAGTATCACCATGCAAGCTCTTGATTAAAAGGCGTAACGCTTAACCAAGACGATCGGGTGAAATGTCTCTCTCCTCAATGGGTTCCTCCTCATCTTCCCCTATCATTCTCAACATCCATATAACCCAAAGCACATGGACTCTGGACACCTAAATGTTGCCTTGACACCTCCTCGGCAGTCCACCCCTGCCACCCTCGTGATACGGGAATTCATCTATCTCATTGTACCTCTTTTGGCATTTAGAACAAAAATTTTCATCTCGAGGCACACATAGTGTACCTTAGGGATCAAATCTTTAAAAGGTTATCGTTCTCATTTTGACTTTCAATCCTACCTCTCATGTCACCCTTTGTCCTCATGGACGAAGTCGAATCGTCATGTCAATGAAATCGGGTGTAAAAAATAGGGTTTCACCCTCTACTATTTTGCTTCTTCCATCTCCTCTTTGTCACAACCAGTAGTGGGGGTTGGGGGGGGGGGGGTGTTCATGCTGTGAGCAGAGCTTTGAGGCATGGTTGTATTGTAAGTTGGTTATAAACGAAGAGGCAATGGGAACAAAAAATGGGAGGCGTGTCGCCACCCATCGGTAAGCGCAGCGGTGAAGCATCGAAACTCTTAAGCTGGGGGGTAGGAGCATAGTTGTTTAAGGCGTTAAGATGTCTCTGGAGCCTAGGCGCAAGGCGAGACGTGCGCCTAATTGAAACTAGGCGCACTTCAAGAAAAAAATACGAAAAAAATGTTTATTCATTTTTAAAGTAATATATTGATGTTATAATAACATGACGTCAATGATAAACTCATATTTTTTCCTATGTAATTCAACTCATATTTTTCATTATATTGTATTTGAATTCATATTTTTTTCCTATGTAAAACTGTAAAACAATAAAATATGTAAAACAGTAATTTCAGAAAATGGTGTTGTATTGTTATTGTATTTAAATTTTTCATTGCATTGCATTTCAACTGATATTTTTTTATCCTCACAGCAAATAGTAAGAAAGGCAAAAGGAGGCAAAAAAAAAAGGGGCAAAAAAAGAAAGCGAGAAAAAAAGGCAGAAAACAGCCATTCAGGGAAGAAATGGGTAGAAAAGGGGGAAAAAATACAAGTATGAGAAGAAAAAAGTTGTTCGGGGGAAGAAATAGGTATAAATAAAAATAACTAAATAAATGGCAGAAAAGGGAAAAATACCTAAGTACCGGAGTTGAGATAACAGTGGGAGGTTTGAGAGAATAGACGGAATATGGAGAGAAGACCATCCGAAATATGGAGAGAGGAATACCTGAGTAGCTGAGCTTTTTTTTTCTTTTTTTTTGAGTAGATTTTTTGACTTTTTCTTTTTGGTTTTTGTATTTCAGCAAATCGGTCTTCCCAGTTGATTTTAGATGCAAAATAAAGGACCCAGTTATTTTTTTAACACACAACTTAAGCAGTGAAAACGCGCCTAGTCCCACGACTGGCGCCTGAGTGCGCCTCTCGCCTATGGCCCTCGAGCGCGCCTATTGAGATGCACCTTGCCTACCCCTCCTCTAGGTGCCTCACCTACGCCTAGCGCATAGGCGCGCCTTTTAACAACTATGGGTAGGAGCCCCCTATAAGGCAGAAAGGCATCGTTTATGCATAATCTATGATCGGTGTACATTTTATTAAATTCACAACACTTCGGCAACCATTGTCGGAGGTTTAAGAGCTCTTAGGGAGTGCCCGACGAGTTCGAAAAACTCCAAATCCACGATTGCTTCACATATGTGGGCACTAAAGGAACAACTAACTATACAGTAAACCTAATATTCATGTGCTCACCGAAAGTCCATCCTCTAAATAGACCAATACAATATGAAATGAAATAAGATAAAATGCAACATAAAATGAAAATATAATTAACTAATATATGGAGCCAAAAATAAAAAAGGATATGACAAAAATACCCCTCGGATCACATCACTCCCCCCTTAGAAAAGAGTTCGTCCTCCAACTCAAAGAAGGATGCCCTCCTCCTCGTCAGTCAAGAGTAATCAATGCGTGTCCGGTGTCAACATAATCATCCGGCAAGTAATCGGGCACATGAGTCATCGCTACCGGGGCACAGAGGCGAGGAGTAATGTTTTTAATCGCGGTCGCGCAAGGTATCGCGTTTTGGCTCCGGGGTCGCGTCGCGCATCGCGCAAGCAATTCGTGCATTTAAGTTTTTTTATTAGAAAAACATATAAAATAACATTTAAAACTGATATTTGTAAAATAATTAACATTTTAATTTGAAAATTATAGAACAAATAACTATTTGGCCTGAAAATTATTTTTTTTAAAAAAACATTTTAAGCTCCACTTTTGTAAACAAGTATCATTTAAACTGAAAATTACAAAAGATTAACATTTTAAACTTAAAATTATAAAATATTAACATTCTAACTGAAATTATAAAGACAAATTACAGTTTAAAATCAAAATTATAAAACAAATAACATTTTAAGCTAAAATTTTATAAATAAGTAGCATTTTAAACTGATAATCTTTTTCATATGCATGCTTCCATCCATAATCCTTTTTGTGTGCCATTTTTTAATCTGAAAAATAAAAAATAGAAAACATTTTACACTGAAATTTATTAAAAAATATGCATTTTTTATTGAATTTATTAAAAAAATTACATTATTTGAGATTTGAAAAAAAGTTGCTGAAATATGAATAAAAAAAGTGAGTTATTGAAAAAAAGTTACAAAAAAAGTAAGTTTTTAAAGCTCCCAAACAAAAAAAGTTAACTGAAAAAAAAGTATACTGAGAAATTAAAAAAAAGGTGTTAACAGCCCGTAAGTTTTTTGAAGGGTTAAGGGTTGGGTTAAACACCTCTTGCATTTCCCTTTTTTCAAAATGGCAGCGTTCTCTTTTTTTTTCCAAAGCTCCAATTGCGCACTTTCGCGCAAAATAGCGCACTTTCGCGCCCAATAGCGCACGCAAAAGGAGCATCTTGTTTAGCAGTGCCAATAGCGTGGCGTTTTTCAATCGCAAAAAGCAATAGCGCGCTTTTTAAAACATTGGCAAGGAGTAGGACAAGCACAAGCTCGATGACCAACAACATCACAGTTGAAGCGCTTGAAGGTTGGAGCGGGGCTTGGAGATAGTGCGGCAGCGGCAGAAAGAGAGCGAACGGAAGCTCGAACTACTGGAGGAGCTATAACGGTGGTCACTAGAGGAGAAGGGACACAAGAGGAGGCACGGGCTGCGGCTGCTAAATGGTGTCTCGAGCTTGGTGGCATACTCCACCGCCTTAGCGAAGGTGTGTATATCATGCAAGGCCAAGTCTCTCTATATGTAGGACTGTAGGTCGGTGATGTACCGGCTAATCCGCAGCTCCTCAGACTCATCAAGCTGGGCCTGAGTACACAATAACTGAAAGCGCTCCGTATAATCAACCATTGTTGTCTCCTGGTGCAGAGTCTGAACTCTAGCAAAGAGGTCTTGCTCATATGTAGCTGGAAGAAAGGCGGCAAGCAATAGAGCCTTCAACTCGGCCCAAGTTTGAATCGGTGGGAGGCTGTCAACTACTCATCTCTGCTCTAGATCATGCCACCAAACAGCGGCATACTGCTGAAACTTCATCGCGGCTAATAAAACACACTTACGTCCCGTAACGTGTTTGTAATTAAGCACGCGCTCTATCAAAGCAAGTCAATCAACAATTGCATCCAGCTGCTGCCAAAAGTCAAGCATGGGTACATCGACTCGAAAGTCCCCATGTAAACTCCGGTAGAGGAGCTGAAGGGTTAAAGCCAACAAGTCACCCCCTGGTGGAGCAGGAGTCACAACGTCATCACCTGTGAGGAGCCTAAAAAACCAACAAACAGAGCTTACCTTATGATAAACAGAGCTTACCTTATGATCTTGGGATTGAGGAACTGGGGCCTGAACACGAGGTGGGGGACGGTGGTGAATTTGCAACTGGAGGTGAGGGGATCACCGGGCGGGGGAGAGGATGGTCATGGGCGAAATAGGGACAAGCGTCGGGTAAATGCCCCGGCTCATGGCAACAAAAGCATCGGTTGCCATCTAGAGCGGCCGGGGCGAGGGAATAATATCCGATGATGGAGGCGAGTTCGGGGACGAAATCCAATCACGAATCTGGGAGTGGGAGTCGGGGGGGGGGGAACTAGACACCTCACTCCCGTCGATGCAAGACGGAAGGGGTGAAGGTGGTATTGGGGGCGTGTGGGTGGTGTAATATGGGTAAAAACAAAGGTGGGGGCAAGGGCGGATGATGCAACAGGGGTGGGATGGAGGGTGGTGAATGGATAGGGGGCATGAAAGGACCATGGTAGGGTGTATGGAGTGAGGAATAGGCATGGGGGATGTAGTGATAGGGGTGGGGGTGTTTAGGGGTGTATATGGGAGGCATCGGGGTGAGGGTAATATATGGAGGAGAGTGTGTTAGTGAACGGATGTTCGAGAGAATAATGGGGGTGGGGGTAGGCCTGTCAACGGGTCGGAGTCGGGTCGGGTTTAGGGAAATCCAGATCCGTGTAATCGTGTCTTCATCGGGTTCGGGTTCGGGTCTTCATCGGGTCTACAATATTGGATCCAGACCCGGATCCGTTCTGGTCTTCTAGTCTCGGGTTCGGGTCCGGGTCTGGCCAAATATATACATTTATTTTATATTTATTTTATATTATCCCTCTTCTTTATTTTTTAATCTTAAATTAAAATATTTTGTAATATATTATAGAATATTATTAGTATAAATAAAACATATATTATTTATATTTATTATACACATAAATATATATATTTTTATATATATTACTTACATGTTATATTGGTAAGATATATATATAAATATATATATATATATATAGTATATGTATATATATATTTAAAAAATAATAATGTACCATTCGGGTCGGGTCTTCGGGTCCAGGTCTTGTATAAGATCCAGACCCTACCCGTTTAATAAACGGGTCTTCGGGTATTCGGGTCTTCGAGTCTCAAGTCCAAAAAAATATGCTCAGACCCTATTATACGGATCGGGTTCGGGTCGGGTCCGGGTCCAGACCCGACCCATTGACAGGCATAGGTGAGGGACTTAAAGTGTGGTGCTGGGTGAGAAATGGGTGGGGAAGGGAGAAGGGAGGGGTGGGTGGTTGGGTGAGAGAGTGGTTGTAGGTGGGTGGGGAAGTGTTCAAATCCTAAAATTAGGTGGGTGAAAGAATTCAGGAGTTATTCGGGCTAGGAAGGTGGAAAAAATAGGGGTTTGGGAGGTTTGAGCGCTAGCCCCACCCCAGTTGGCTAGAGTTCCGATGGTTCGGGAACAGGAGTTGGCCAAATGAGATGAAAATAGAGAGGGTGAGTCGCCTGGGGTGGGAAATATGGATCCGAAGTCGAAACGTTGATCGGAACACCGAAAGGGGGTGGGGGAAAGGTGCCGATTTCGCCGTAGCCGAGAAAAAAATGGGCAGTAGAGGCTGTTTTAGGGGTATTTTGGGGTGGGGTCTTTGAGGGAAGTTATAGATCGGGATGAGAAGAGAGCGTGGGAAAAGTTTGGGAGAATTTGGACGAGTTTCAAATTTTTCCGGTGATTGAAAAAGTGGCGGCAGGAGGGTGATGTAAAGTTGGTGGTGAAATATTAGTGGGTGGGTGGGTAGTTAGAGTGGCGATGTAGTGAGTGGTGGAGTTAGGGTTAGGGTTTTGAAAAAGAGATGACATGTGTTGGATAAGGGTGGTCATGTGTAGTCCACGAGGGATGGCATTTCTTCTCTCATTTGTTCTTGCATTTGAATAAATCTCTCATCAATTGTTGCCTTTTTCGAGGCTGAAAAAAAATTTAAATGAAAGAAAAAAATTGTTGACACCTCAAAAAAAAAAAAAAAAAATTGTGGTGGCACCTCAAACACAAATGGGGGAGCCACATCTCGCCCTGATACCAATTAACGTAATTACACGTCTAATGGAAACTCTAAAAGCACAACACCAATTTAGAGAGAGAAATATAACTAAACTTTTACTTCAAAGTTCGGGAACTCATATGAGGAAGAGGAAGGATCTATTTATAGGATAGGGAGGTGAGCACTAAAGGAGCAACTAACCAATGGGGGACTTATGCCCATCCATACAACAAGCCTAATATTCAAGTGCTCACCTAAAAGCCATCCTCTAAATATACCAATACAATATGAAATGAAAAAAAATGTAACATAAGATGAAAATATGATTAACTAATATGAAAGAGAATATGAACAAAATACCACTCGGATGACATCACTTAGAAGGGGAGTGGCGGTTGTTTTGTGGTTAATTAGCACAGTGTTACCTCGAACGCAGATAGGAATGACAACGGGTCAAGTTTGGGGCGGGTTTGTCAAAACCCGTCTCGACTCGCGAAATTTTTTTTAACCCACCCCGTCCCGCTGTGTTTAACCCGACCCGATTAAATGTGAACCCCCTAAACCCGCCCTTGCTCCGCCCGTTTACATTAAACGGGTCAAGATCCCGCTCAAGGCGGGTTAAAACTCGTATGTTAAAGCCGCATACCACATATATAACTTACATATATAAGGTTTTAGTGATAATAATATATAAAATAAGGGTGTTTAAGTAAGTATAAGAAATAAACGGGGCAAGCGGGGCAGGTTATACTTATATATAGTAAACGCGACCCCGCCCCTCTACCAATTTGTCACAACAAATCACATAAGCACACGAGAACAAATAAGAAGAATTTCCTCTCACTAATATCTCAAATGTAAAGTGATTGCAATAATTTACAAAAGGCCTTATTTCTAAGATAACATAAAATGTTAAAAAGACTATAGATGGACAATTAGGAATATTCCAAAGGATTACCCCGATACCTAATATACTAACTATGAAGCACGGGCACTCTCCCGAAAGCTACGAGCTAGCTTTGACACGAGTTCGACACGCGACACGCTCCGACACGTTGTCGACACACTGGTACACGTTGGGGACACGCTGAGACACGTAAAAGGACACGTTTTATAAAAAAAAAATAATAATAATAATAATTTTTTAAAAAAATATATTTAATTTTTTTTCCTTATGTGATGGTGATTCTGCTTTATTAATGATTTTTAATGTTAAAGTGTGTTTGAATTTTATTTTGTATGGTTAATTTTCTTAATTTCATGTTAAGAATGCTATAATAATGTATTTTATGGGAAAAATCTGTTTTATTTCATTAATATATATATATATATATATATATATATATATATATATATATATATATATATATATATATATATATATATATATATATAAATATATGTTATATATTTAAATATATATTTTATATTATACGTATCCTAGCGTGTCGTATTCTAGTTTTTGGAAAAATCACGTGCCGCGTATCGGGTCAAAATACGTATTACGTGTCGAGTCCGGGCTTCATAATATACTAAACTAAACTATACAATAAAAGGTAAATATACTAAAAAGAGTACATTTAGATAATATTACAAGTAAGCCCATGATACTCCTTAAATCCTCATCAGATTCTTTTAAATTATATGATGATACATGGGTTTCACTTAAATTATTTGTGCTTGTCGGGTTCGTAAAATTTCGTGTGTTGGATTTATATTGATTGGCTTCAATATCGAATGTCCTGAATACAAACTTCTGCCACCAAATGCAGAAAGTTCATCCCATTCGTTCCTCATCGCATCAACATCATCTGGTTGCAAGACCACAACGGTGAGTCTAAACTTAACCCCCACAACACTGAGCTCAATCCCATTCATCTTATCAACAACAGATTTCCTCCAATCAAAAAATTTCCTTTCCAAAACCTTACCATCAACAACCTTGTCTTCTGAATCTCTAGAGTTAAAGGGCTTGGAGATATATACTAGGTCGCGAATGAAGAAAATGCCGAGAACGATGAGGTCTTTGTGCTTGCATTTTTTGAGGTCTTTAAATTTTCGGATTTTGAGGTCGTCCTAGGGGACGGTGAGTGAGAAGGAGGATTTGAGGAGCCACACAGATTGTGAGGATGAGTTTTATAAGGGGGGGCGAATGAGAGGCCGCTCTTCAATTATAGGATTTCTACTCTTTGTCCTCGTGGACGAAAGGCCCTGTCAATGAAATCGGGTGTGAAAAAACAGGGTTGAAAGAAGGGAGGGAATTCTTGAATGCGGAAAAGGATCCAATGTTTAAATATATAGAGAATTAAAGTAAAGGTCATGTTCCTTCCTATAGTCCCTGTGATACTGGTACAAGAGCATTTATTTTATTTGTGTGGTCCCTTTAGAGTTAGGAGTTCATTTTTTTGGTCCGCGCCAGCAGCATCATTTTTCACCAATTTTCATGGTGTTTTTAGCACAGAGACTAAATTTATAAAATAATGTGGAGTGTCCTATTTGAAAATTATGAGGAATTACGAGGACCTTTCCCCAAAACTCCCTTAAATATATTATGCAAAAAACTGCTATTATAATATACTAAGATGTATATTTATATGCCTGATCTTATTAAAACAAATAATGACATGCGTCTTGAGGAAAAACATACAAATCCAAAGACACAAATTTGAATATTAGATATGGAATTATAAGGAAACAAACCTCGTCCAGCAAATGCAGAAAGTTCTTCCCATTCCTTCCTCATTCCATCAATATCATCCAATTGCGGAACCTCAACAGTGAGTCTAAATTTAACTCCGACAATACTGAGCTCAATCCCGTCCATTTTATGAAGGAGAGATTTTCTCCAATCAGAAAACTTCTTCTCCAAAAGCTTAGCATCCTCAACAACCGTATCTCTGGAATTGAAGGGCTTGGAGAGAAACCCCAGGTCGCGAATGAAGAGAGTGCCGTGAGCGACGGGGTCTTCACGTTTGCGTTTTTTGAGGTCTTTGAATTTTTTAATTTGGAGATCTTCTTCGGGGACGGTGAGAGAGGAGGAGGATTTGAGGAAGTCGATGAGGGAGCGTTTCAGGAGCCATTCGTCGATGGGTTTGACGGACTTGTCTGACCGGTGGATTGTGAGGATCAGTTTTACGCGGGGGGCGAGTGTGAGCCCGCTCTCTAGCTCTAGGGTTTCTGTAGGAGGAAGACTGTCTAGCGATGGACTGCTCATTTTGCTCAACTTGTTTCCTGCTTCCCTCCAATATTCTCTCTCTCACTCACTTTGACCTCGAGTCATATATTAAGGCCTCGTTTGCTTGCGAGTTCTGTTTTTTGAGAGAAAAGAAAGGAAAGGAAGAGAAAATGTATTTCCTTTCCTTCGTTTGGGAGTTTAAGTAGGAAAGAAAGTGACTTTCTCTCATTTGGGAGTTTAAAAGGAGAGAAAATAAAGGAAAATTTTTAAAAAACTTTCTCTTCCTTTCTCTCCAAAACTTTCTTTCCAAATCGGAAAGAAATGGAGAGAAAGGAAAGTTTTTTAATGAATTGTTCCTTCTTCCTCTTAAAAATTATTTTCCTTCCAAACTCTCAAACGCAAGAAAGAAAATTATTTTATTTTCTCTCCCAAACTCCTTTCTCTTCTCTTCTTTTCTTTTCTCTCCTATTAACTTTCTTTTCTTTTCTTTTCTCTCCTAATAAAATTTTCCTTTCCTTTCTTTTCTCTCCCAAACTCCCAAACTCCAGCTACAGACAAGCCAGAGCTAAAAATACAAGGTTCGTTTGTTTTTCGTAGGGGTGTAAGCGGTATGGTTTGGTCGATAAATAGTAGATATCAATACCAAAACCAAACTTTAGATGGTAAAATCAAATCGTACCAGTTTACCATCTGGTACACCAAAATCAATACCAAAACCAAACTGGCTGGTATTTCGGTTTTTTCGGTAATTTCGGTTTTTTTCTGGTTTTGGTAAATTCTGATTTCTTCTGGTTTTTTCTGGTTTTTTCTGGTTTCTGGTTTCAATTTTTTATGTTTCGGTAAACAACACTAAAAGTCCCCAAAAACCAAAAACAAAACCAATCAACTTTTTTAAATATTAGAACCAAAACCAAAACCAACTTTTTCTGGTTTTGGTAAATTCGGTATGGTAATTTTGATAAATTCGGTACGGCACGGTAATTTTGGTACGATTTTTTCTGATTTCGGTAAATTTGGTACGGTATGGTAATATCGGTACGGTTTTTTCTGGTTTCATAAAATTCGGTACGGTAATTTCGGTAAATCGATTTTTTAAATATTAAAACCAAAACCAACCAACTTTTTTGCGGTAATTTCGGTTTCGGTAAGACTGGTTTCTGGTATTTTAATATATGAAATCAAAACCATTTTTTTCGGACCAAAACGGTACGGTACGGTAAAAACCCGTACCGCTTCCACCCCTAGTTTTTCGTATAAAAGCTTTGCCTATAAATCATTGCAGCGTTCCCTGTCTGCGCCGCAATATTAGCCGCATCCATCGCATTTATAGTGCCTTGCAGTGGTGGCTCTACATCATCTTCAACTCGATTTACCGTGTCGCATAATAATAATACGAGACAACCATCAAATATTTTTGAAAACGGATATCATATAACTTTGCGAGTTTGATAAAAACAATTTCGACAATCCAATTTATAACGAAAGGTGGATATATATAAAAACATGTAATAGTTTAATAACAGCTCTACAAAACATAACCGAATAAGCTGTCAGTTAACAGACTGATACAAAAGGTTACACCGAGTATTACACTAGTCATAAATAATAGATTTGGGCAACACGCCCGAATATACAGACAGATCATATCTAGAATATCCAAAAGAGATTGATGCGTCTGATACAAAAATCCTATAACGTCCGCAAAAATGTCGTAGCTCCTGGACACGGGGAAGGAAAGATCAAAGCGAGCGCCCATGCGGCGGAGCACCTGAGCATAAATAAGAACCACACAAGAAAAAGAATATAAACGGGTCAGGGCCCGGTTTGATATGATATACATGTGAATAAAATGCATAACAGTTATGAATATTAAACATCATAAACAGGCTAAGTTCGCTCTTTATTGTAGGAATCATCCTCACCTCTCTTCTAAGTGCACATCCTAGCCCCTTACCATTCCATTTCAGTTGAATTACCCATCTAATTAAGAGGAATAGCCTAATTCTATTTAACATGCTTAATTTTCCAATTCGTAAAATATATCTTCACGTGTCAATTAGTCATTGGGGATCATATGCAATAAACTTGATTTATAGATTCATTAACTCATTCGTATGAAATGTCATTTTCGTGAGAACAATTATAATCACAATATAACGGTTCTAAGACCATCCTTTCGGGAGTCACCCCACTGGATGCGCCCCTAAATGCTATCATCTTCCAAGGCCTATAATCAAGACCACCTGGGTACCCTAAATCGCATCGCATGGGAAGTGGCCATATACCTTCGATAGTGAGTCATAACCATACCCGAAATTACCTCACCTCGAATAAAATAATCATAAAATGCAACTACCGATCCTATGGCCCGAGGACTATATTTTCCCTGCATCATTAGCCAAGGAATTTACCTCATTCGCATAACTTCCCTCGTGATAGCATTTAGAGAGGTATGTATATGAGTGTCATAATCACAAGATATACAAAGTAAACATACACTTCTTATTTCCGAAACCATGTGTGCATAACAATTTAGCCTACACAGTATAATTACCCTCGTACTAGCCCCCGAAAGTCCACAACGATGATACCCAACTCTATCCTAGTCATAGACTCGTTTACTAGATGAAATGAGACATTAAGTTCTACTAAATAGTCCTCGAAATAAGCCCGGATACTCCCCTACTAACCTAGGGTATTAATCCCCCATATGTGAGACCCCAATACTCTTTATTACATCATATGAGAAAGTTCCTTTGCCTCAAACCTAAAAGAAAAGGAGTAGAAACTGTGACATCCCGCCCAAATAAATACCGGGTGATCAGTCATATATCAAATTTAAGACATGAATCTCAAGGGTTCATTCTTAGCATCACTGTCGAAAACTTTTTAAAACTTTACTAACCACCTAGTATTTAAAAAGACTGATGTCAAATTTTATCTTTTTATTAAATAATTAAATATGCGTGCTAAATAACAAATAAATCATACATCCAAACCAAGAGTCTAAACAGTACTAAATGAATAAATGCCCGCCGAATAAACAATCGGCTCAACATCCCAATATAATAATCCAATAAATGAATACATAAACCAAATATTGAGTCTAAAAGTAAAAGAGGAAACATGCCCTTAATTAATCTACAACTGAGATAAGAATCATACTCTAGGAATAAAGAAATGATACGTCTAAATCAAGTCCTGCAACCATCCACAATGTTGCATCTGCGCACATCTGGAATAGATAAGTCAACTATGTCATCCCTACGGCTGGACACCTGTTAATATACATATACATAGACAAGAGAGAAGAGAGAAGAAGTACAAGAAATGGGTCAGAGCCCGGTATATAAAAATGCTTAGCAAGCATTTTATTGTAATAAATGAAATGTGTAGTATATAATGTTCATAATATCTTTTACGGTCGCACTCTCTTGAGGACAATCTCGCCTCTCTTCTATAGTGCACACCTATCGCATTCATTTATTCCGCCTAGTCGTTTATCTATCCAACTAGTCCATAACATCTACATAACTAGCCCACTAATCCTCCCGTCGCAAGTTAAGTGTACTTTTATGATTAGAATCACGTATGTAAATTCTCAGCTTTACGAATATTTTTAAATATTGCCTTAATACTGTCAATGCTTAGTTACATACTCTCTCTCTCTCTCTCTCTCTCTCTATATATATATATATATATATATATATATATATATACAGAGCCGATCAGGAGTGGACCTAAACAACGGGTCTACTAACGGACCACCCCCAAACGACGTAGTTTTGGGGGTGAAATTACATCAAAATCGGGTGAAGTGGAGGTTTTCTTGTAATTTCACCCCCAAAACTACGTCGTTTGGGGGTGGTCCGTTAACAGACCCGTTCTTTGAGTCCGCTCCTGATCGGCTCCGTATATATATATATATATATATATATATATATATATTAAATATGACATTAGTTCCACCCAGTGTTATTACTACCTATGTTCACTCTAGAATACCCGTATCACCCATACGATACGATATTAAAATAGTTTGTACCGAAAAGTCAAGTACGTTCATCATTTGTATAGTTAATCATTTTATCACTAAGATTATTTTACTTATCATGACGTTCACATCTACTAATTACACACAGTAAAATTGTTTACCAGTGTATATATTTAATCACTCCACATATGTATATATTTAATCCTGCACCCCTAGGTTAAGACCTTTTGGGGCAATGTATACTCTGTTATTATGTCCCGGTGCATTACTCACTGCATGGAGGACTACTATTCATTTAAGATTTTATTATTATTCAGGTTTACTTAATTCACACAATAGATATCATCACAAGTACATGTATATATATAAGCACACTATCTTATATAAATATACTATATTGCACCTTGAGACAAAGTTGTGGTGCCTGCATACTCTGTTATCATGTCTCGTTGCATCACTCATTACATAAAGGACTATAGGCTCAATTTCTCGCGAACCATCAAACAAATCACACATATTGAAGGCGAACATAGTTCGCTCTTCATTATAGGAATCATCCTCACCTCTCTTTTAAGTGCACATCCTAGCCCCTTACCATTCCATTTCAGTTGAGCTGCCCATCGAATTAAGAGGAATAGCCTGATTTTATTTAACATGCTTAATTTTTCAATTCGTAAAATATATCTTCACATGTCAATTAGTCATTGGGGATCATATGCAATAAAGTTGATTTATAGATTCATTAACTCATTCGTGTGAAATGCCATTTCCGTGAGAACAATTACAATCATAATATAACGGTTATAAGACCATCCTTCCGGGAGTCACCCCACTGGATGCGCCCCTAAATGCTATCATCTTCCAAGGCCTATAATCAAGACCAC
This sequence comes from Sambucus nigra, assembly GCA_949130495.1. Taxonomy (NCBI): domain Eukaryota; kingdom Viridiplantae; phylum Streptophyta; class Magnoliopsida; order Dipsacales; family Adoxaceae; genus Sambucus; species Sambucus nigra. Next base: position 180,973,643 of record OX422211.1, on the reverse strand, counting down.
CTGGGTACCTAAATCGCATCGCATGGGAAGCGGCCATATACCTTCGATAGTACGTCATAACCATACTCGGAATTACCTCACCTCGAATAAAATAATCATAGAATGTAACTACCGATCCTATGGCACGAGGACTATATTTTTTCTGCATCTTTAGCCAAGGGATTTACCTCATTCGTGTAACTTCCCTCGTGATAACATTTAGAGAGGTATGTATATGAGTGCCATAATCACAAGATATACCAAGTAAACATACACTTTATATTTTTGAAACCATGTGTGCATAACAATTTAGGTTACAAAGTATAATTACCCTCATACTAGCCCCCTAAAGTCCACAATGATGCTATCCAACTCTATCCTAGTCCTAGACTCGTTTATTAAATGAAATGAGACATTAAGTTCTACTAAATAGTCCCCGAAATAAGATCGGATACTCCCCTACTAACCTAGGGTATTAATCCCCCTTATGTGAGACCCCAATACTCTTTATTACATCATATGAGAAGGTTCCTTTGCCTCAACCCTAAAAGAAAAGGGGTAGAAACTGTGACATCCCGTCCAAATAAATATCGAGTGATTAGTCCTATATCAAATTTAAAATAGGAATCTCAAGGGTTCATTCTTAGCATCACTGTCGAAAACTTTTAAAAACTTTACTAACCACCTATTATTCAAAAAGACTGATGTCAAATTTTATCTTTTTATTAAATGATTAAATATGCATGCTAAATAACAAATAAATCATACATCCAAACCACGAGTCTAAAACAGTACTAAAATGAATAAATGCCCGCCGAATAAACAATCGGCTCAATATCCCAATATAATAATCCAATAAATGAATACATAAACCAAATACCGAGTCTAAAAGTAAAAGGGGAAACATGCCCTGAATGAATCTACAACTGCGATAAGAATCCTACTCCAGGAATAAAGAAATGATACGTCTAAATCAAGTCCTGAAGCCATCCACAAATGTTGCAGTTGCGTAACCCTGGAATAGATAAGTCAACTATGTCATCCATGTGGCTGGACACCTGTTAATATACATATACATAGACAAGAGAGAAGAGAGAAGAGAGAAGAGAGAAGAAGTACAAGAAACGGGTCAGAGCCCGATATATAAAAATATTTAGCAAGCATTTTATTACAATAAATGAAATGCGTAGTATATAATGTTCATAATTACTTTTACGGTTGCACTCTCTTGAAGGCAATATCACCTCTCTTCTATAGTGCACACCTATCGCATTCATTTATTCCGCCTAGTCGTTTCTCTATCCAACTAATCCATAACATCTACATAACTACTCGTTAATCCTCCCGTCGCAAGTTAAGCGTACTTTTATGAATAGAATCACGTATGTAAATTCTCAGCTTTACGAATATTTTTAAATATTGCCTCAATAATGTCAATGCTTAGTTACATATATATATACTAAATATGACATTAGTTCAACCCAGTGTTATTACTACATATGTTCACTCTAAAATACCCGTATCACCCGTACGATACGATATCAAAATAGTTTGTACCGAAAAGTCAACTACGTTCATCATTTGTATGGTTAATCCTTTTATCACTAAGATTATTTTACTTATCATGGCGTTCACATCTACTAATTACACACAGCAGTGTATATATTTAATCACTCCACATATGTGTATATTCTAATCATACACCCCTAGGTAAAGACCTTTTGGCGCAATGTATACTCTGTTATCATGTTCCGGTGCATTACTCACTGCATGGAGGACTACTATTCATTTCAGATTTTATTATTATTCACATCTACTTAATTCACACAATAGATATCATCACAAGTACATGTATATATATAAGCACACTATCTTATATAAATATACTATATTGCACCTCGAGACAAAGTTGCAGTGCCTGCATACTCTGCTATCATGTCCCATTGCATCACTCATTACATAAAGGACTATAGGTTCAATTTCTCGCGAACTATCAAACAAATCACACATATTGGAGGCGAACATAGTTCCAAGTCAATGGGCTACACACATACATACGCACCCATACGATCGTCATCACTATCATTCTCACAGATAGTCCGTACCTAGGTTCTATGCTCTAGTGGTACAATTCAATATCCCACCTGAAGGATCCTTAAGGCATGATTGTCCCCAACACGCAACCTCCACTCAATAGCAAGCAACGTAGGTATGTCATACACATAATAAAATAATCAAATATGTATTCACGTACCCTATTAAAACCTTAGATAATTACACAACCTTTCATTGTTTTAGGTATTCACACGACCTATCATCATTTTTCTATTAGATTATGTATTCCCGCATTTAAATATATAATTCACACACACACGCACACACACACACATATGCCAATTATTAACGAGTTCATTCATACTAGATACGTTCAATTACCACAATAGCTACACCCCGCTATTTATTATAATTCATAGGATGGTATATTCCACCTCACTTATACCCTATTAAGGTCATATTAACCTCACAAAGATCCCCAAAAATTTTGGTTCCCGTTTCGGGAAAGTTCGTCTCTAAATAAAACTCCAAGAGCATTTTAGACATTTCACACCTTATGCCTAAATAATAATTTCTATATGGCAACGTACTACTCTCCGTTAGCTACGCATGGCCGCAAGTGGCACGTAAATCCGAATTCGTGTGACAAAGCTATGCTCATTCAAAGTTATGCTAAAAATCAAATAACTCGTTTCGTCTTTAAGGGTATTTTAGACCTTTCAATTTTTGCGTCGAATTAAAAACATTCCAAGGATCGCGTAATACACTTCTCTATCTACGCGTGGCCGTGAACGGCACACTAATCCGAGTTCGTATGCAAAAGTTAGGGCATTATAAAGATTCACCTCAAAGAAGATTTAAAAAAAAAACTTTCTTAAAAATTTGCCCCACATTCGGCCCAGATTAATAAACTGTTGTTTTGAGGCATTTTGGAGCAGTTTTGGAGGAAGCGCGTGATAGAACAAAATGTAAAAAATGCGATTTTCTACAAGACAACACGAACATAATCACCATTAAAGCTTCAAAACCTACGATTATACCCAGATCTTTTACCCCTAAAACCTCTCAAGATTCATCATAAATCCACCCAAACTTCCTCATTAACAATTTCTTCCAAAAATATCACTAATGGAGATTCAAAAACCAAGATCTAATCATGTTATTAACTTCTCAAATTAAGTTATAATCTCACTATTAACCCAATTTCTCACAAAATTAAAAATCCCCCATTAATGGTTATTCTTCATCTTCTTCACCATAAACCCACAAATTTCAATTAAAATTCCTACTTCCAAATTTCCAGAATTAATTGACATAATTACAACTATTTACATCATTAACTACAACTCAAATTAAAGCAACAAAACACTTGCCTTAGTGGATTAAATCCGCGATCCCATGTCGAAATTCTTACCCGAATTGCTCTTATCATCATTCTTTCCTTCTTCTTCTTCTTTCTCTCCTCTCTCAACCCTTTGTATTTTGTAATGAATAATGGTTGCCCAACACACTTAAACCTAGTTTAAAACTCCTCAATCCCGTAATTAAGCCTACTGGCCAATTAAAAATGACTTAAATGCCCCTGTATGGGCCTGGTCATGCCTAAAAATATCCCGAGACCCGTTTATTATCCTCGGGTACTCTTTTTCGACATCTCGACCCTTTTGGAGTCAACCGTGCACTCAGAATTGTCATTCGAGACACTTTATAAAATTTTCCCATTTCAACCTCAAAATGCGACACATGTGAAAATATTGAAATAGTCTGAATTAATTTAAATTTCTAAATCCCCAAATATAAATAAAAGTTCTAAATCTCTAATTTCAATAATTTCTCCAATTTAAATAAATTAAATCACCAAATTAAATAAATTTCAAATAACAAATTTAATTAATTTATATATCCTCAAAAATACGGGGTATTAACCAAGTTGGAAAATTTCCTTAAGACAACAGGATTTTCGAATCGATTCGCCCCTCAAAGCGAATCGATTCGCCTGAAAAAACCAATCTTCTATCTAAACGCGAATCGATTCGGCCTTAACCTGAATCGATTCATTTTCTTAGACCCGTAGCCACCATCTTAGCGAATTGATTCGCTAAGGAGGGCGAATCGATTCACCTTGGTCGGGATGCCCAGTTGTGGCTACGGGTTGATGATAACCCTAAATCCCCCAAACCTATGTTCTTCCATCAAACCCAACATCATCAACTCAGGACTTCTATAAATCACTTATTTAAGTTAACATACTAGGAGAGACCATTTATAACAAGTTTAAATCATATAATTTAGGATTTAACCAACAAAATCATCAAATTCCATTAATGGTTCAAGCTCAAGAACACTAACTATAAATACAAATTATTCATACCCAATCATTCATTTATGCAAGTTAGAAACTTGCCTCAAGATCGTAGCCTCAGATTATCTTCTCATTGCAACGATTCCAAACCCAAATCACCAAACTCTCTATTTTCTCTTCTTTCTCTCAAGCTCTGTCTTCTCTCTAACTTTCTATGTTAAAACGCATAAATGAGCTCTAAATGCTCTTGCAAGAGTAAATGCCCAAATATAATAAGTCCAACATTAAATGCTACTACATACTTAAAATGACTCGTAACATCATATTTAAGTTATAACTAGCCAAAAGTACCCTGAAACTCAAAAATACAACTTGCACTTATTTTGATTATCTCAACCATTACCGGACTAACCGTGCCCTCTAAACTGACATCCGAAATATCGTTAATTAATTTCTTATTCCAATGTCATATTAACAATCTAATAATAACTCAAATGGAATATAAATCATAATCGTTGCTTAAAGCACAACAACGCAATAAAATATAATGTTAGACTATTTAGATTCGCTTAACGGTAAATATGCAAAGCTCAGTAAATATTATCTCTTAAATCACTTAAAGTAATATTTACTTCAACTTCCTTTATTTTATATAATTAACCCACAAGGCAATTTAATATAAAAATAATTACTCATAAATAAGGGGTATTACACAACATTGATTGGAGAACGTGATTAATGAGAATTTATTTACCTACCGAAGAAATGACCTTAGAAGACCACCCATGTATCCTGCTACGAATCCATCCACCAACTCATTGAATAGATCTTTCTTATTCCTAAAGGGTGACACTTAAGTAGCTGATAACTAGTTTCTTTGAAACAAAATCGATGACCTTCTCAATAATCTTTTTTCTAGAAGAAAAAACACTATCAGAAAGAATGAAGTAGCTTGTATCAGATTGATGTGTTGCCCTGAGCACCTTCATACAATTCCACGTCAGATAAAAGGAGAGGAGACATCAGGGGGAGGGAGAGAGATGAAGCTCTATTTTATTTATAACTACAAAATGGAGGAGAGAGTAAGAAAAGTAATCAAGAAATTAAATCGTTATAAAATGAAGATGGAAAGTCAAAAGATTAGAGAAATTAAACCGCTCTCACTTTAGGAGATGAGAGGTTTAAGGATAGGAAAAGACATAATGAATTTTCAACAGTTAAATGAACTGGCCTGTCCCCTTTTTTTTATTCCATATTCTTGTTTAAAGACTGCGTTTATTATTAATTATAGCCACGTGTCATATTCTAGTTAAGAGACTCCGTTTTTAAGTTTATATATTAAATACCTAATATTAAAAATGATGTCTTCAAACGTAGATGTGCCACATGTCTGAAATTAATGCCAAGTTATCAAGGGCCCGTTATGTGCCACGTGTCTGAAATTAATGTCGAGTTATTAAGGGCCCGTTTGGTTCTTTATTCAGAAAACTCGATTTAGGCGCTGTTTTTAAATACAATTTTAAAATTCAGTTTTATGTGTTTATAATTATTAGTGTGTCTTTGGTAAATTTGTTATTAAATACAGTTTTTTGAAATTTTTTACAAAATTGACAAACTTGCATATTTATATTATACATATATGTGTGCGTGTATATATATATATATATATATATTATGTACTATATGTATATTTTATATTATTCCATACATCAATAATACATATATAAAACTATATATAAGTATCATGTATCTATTAATAATATTATTTAACTTTATATGTTTCCATATATAATTTTATGTACATGTACATATATATTTTTTATTTATAAGAATTACACACATATTAATATATTATGTATGTATATTATATATTAAGGTATAAATGCATTAAAATATTAAGAATGAATAATTATGAGTTAAAAAATAAAAAACAGATGTTATAGAACACCCTCAACCTATTTTCTGAAAAACTTGATTATAACACAAAATATTATAATACAGTGTTTAAAAACAGGTTGTCAAATGCAGATTTTTATCAAAATTGTACTTAAACACATAAAGCATAATTATAATTGCAAACCAAACAGGCCCTAAGGATTTTTGATTTCCTATTCTCAACTCCAACACATAAATTTTCTTTAACTCTTTATCTTCCCTTTCTTCTTTTAATAGAGAATTAAGGTAAAGGTCATGTTGCTTCCTTTATTTGGATTTTTAGGACAATACTTTTTAAGTTTATAAATCTAGTCCCTGTGGTATAATAATATTTATTTGTGCGCTCCCTTTAGAGTTAGGAGTTCATTTTTTTTGTCCGTGCCAGCGAAAACACTTTGCATGGTGTTTTTAGTACATGGACCAAATTTATAGAATTATTTAGATTGTCCCATTTTTATACACTTTAAGAATTATGAGGACATTTAGCCAAACCCCATCTTTTAATTGTAATTTAGTAGCTTCAAAATAGTGTATCTTAAACGTCAGAACCCCTGACTTTTTGTGTTCCTCACTTGCCTATTTCCTTAATTTCTCTAAATCTCTTTATATTCCCCATCTAATATCTACCGTTGCGTACATGGTAAAGAACTAGGGGGATGAAGATGGAAACATGGGAATATGGAGGATTTTCTAGCAATGTTTGGCTTTCCAGAAAATGTCCTCTTAAGAACCTCTCCACCTATCTTCTACCCATTAAAACACATGATTCTCTCTTCCCCTCTAACTAATAGCTTCTCCATTTGTTTTATGAAGAAAAGATTAAAGGCTCTCCAGCCCTCCCTAACACAATTATCATTATGTGATATCACTGATGTTAGAGATTGTAAGGATAAGAGACAACGACTTTCATCAACTGACACACCCTAACACAGTTACTTATAATTGAGTTTGAAAGTCAAAGTGAGTCAAACCATAATTGCCTTAACCAAACAATAATCACAAGTATCCTTTTTCAGTATCAGCATGAAGCAATAACACTAAAAACTTCTCAAAATTTGAAAGTAATTGTGCTTATTCAAACTTGCTCAAGGGATAAGTAGGATTAAATTATCCCTTTTAATTTTACCAAAATCATGGTTTTTACGCATCCCTTGCTAACCCCACCCGACCTCCTAGATTTGGCAGTGACATTTCATTACCTGGAAAAAAACATAACATAGGAATCGTGAGCAAAATAGCTCAGTGAATGCATTACTACTACACTAGTGCATAAAATTAAATGTAATAAGTCGTATATATGTAACAATATAAAGCATCTCAACATCTCTTGACTGTTAATAAGCCATAACATCTCTTGGATGTTAATAAGCCATAACATCTCTTGGCTGCTGATAAGCCATAACATCTCATGGCTCTTAATAAGTCATAACATCTCTTGGTTGTTAATAAGCCATACCATCTATTGGCTGTTAATAAGCCATAACATCTCCTGATTATTAATAAGCCATAACATCTCTTGGTTGTTAATAAGCCATAACATCTCTTGGCTGTTAATAAGCCATAACATCCCTAGGCTATTAATAAGCCATAACATCTTTTGGCTTTTAATAAGCCATAACATCTCTTGGTTGTTGATAAGCCATAACATCTCTTATAATACATGCACGTCATATCTATAATCAGCTCAATAAGTACAACATATCCTAACCATAATCAACTCAATAAGTACAACATATCATATCTATATTCAACTTGGTAAGTACGACATCTCATATTTGTAATCAACTCGGTAAGTACAACATATAATATCCATAATCATCTCAATAAGTACAACATATCATATTTATAATCAACTCTACAAATAACATATGACATCCATAATCATCTCAATAAGTACAACATCTCATATTTATATTCAACTCGGCAAGTACAACATACAATATCCATAATCATGTATAGATACATCTTACTAATGAGTACACTCACCTTGGCCACTTCATGTGTTTTTTCGTTGCCTTTGTCTGGCACTGGTTCAACCGGTTCTTAGGGATTTTTTCATAATTTTCAACGGATTTTTCTCAATTTTTCTCCTCACTTTCTACTTCCCGATTCTCTCTCCTCAAGACAAAATCGCTCATGCCTGATTTTGGCTGAAGGATGAGGTCATTTTAAGATTTTAAAGTCGGCATAAGTCACCTCCTCTTAGTCCAATCAAAATATGACATGTGTCTCCATATAAAACAAAATATCCTTTAAAGCTAAATGACATCTTTACCCCCTATTCGTAATTTCAGCATAACTCCTTCCTCGGACCTTTGTTTTACACACCGTTTGTTCTGTTACAAACTTAACTCGTATATCTACAACTATCTAGTTTTCACCTCAAGTCAGTTATCATATTATAGTGGCCAAAACTAGTCCCGAACCTGAACATTCCTACCGAAGACTTCACAAATTTCACTACACCAAAAATAGGAAACTGGCACGGTTTAAAACCGTGCCAGACGTAATCTGGCACGGTTCAAAATCGTGCCAGAATCAGGCGTGCCAGATTTTCTGGCGCGGTTTAAAACCGTGCCAGATTTTCCAATCTGGCACGCTTTTGGCACGCTTTTAAACTGTGCCAGTTTTTTAATCTGGCACGCTTTTAAACAGTGTCAGATGTTAAATCTGGCATGCTTTTGGCACACGCCAAAACCGTGCCAAATTATCTATTTTTTGGAACGCTTTTGGCACGGTTATAAAGCGTGCCAGATTATTTTATAAGCGTTCTCATTTTTATGCATTGGCACGGTTTTGGCACGGTTTAAAACCGTGCCAGATTTTTTAGTTGATTAAAAAAAAATAATAGGAATCAAATCTGGAAAATCTGCAAATTCCAAATTCGGTAGGAAAAATATTTATTATTTGCAAAAACAAAATCAAGAAAATTCACAAATTATGAATATCGCAGGTTGTTGATAAACTAATGTGCATACAAACTTCAAAAAATTACAAGAGATAATACCAATATAAACCAACACATGACCATAAAAGTCGACAATAACTTCAAAAAATTACAAGAGTTAATAGTTCTCATATTAAAAAAAAATTGGGCAGAGTTTCCTCTATTTTTTGAGCATTCCAAAACCTGCTAACATAAAATCTGCCCATATAAAGCCCGCACGACCATAAAAGTCAACAATTAAACTACTATAGCCAGCACGACCATAAAAATAAACCATAAAACTACGGAAGCCTGCTCGGCCATAACACAAAAAATAGAATCCTGAATATTAACGACACTAAATACACAATCCCCCTGTTGTAAAGCATTGACTTCTTCGTGCGTTCCAAGTGGATAAAAGCTAACGATTGAATGTCATCCTACAAAAAAAATAAGACACAAAAAAGATACAATATTAGTAACCAAGTCATTTTTAAAAAAATATTCAAGCAAAAAAATTGCATATACAAGAAGAAAAATTGCATATACGACTACGCGGTTAGTTCCTACAAGTTACATTGATCCCGTGCGAGGTGTCTGTGCCTCCTACGGGGTCGTTTGGGGGTTGGTTCGGGTTTTCACCCCTTAACGGCCTGTTTTCAAGTCTAAGTGTGATTTTTGCAAATTATCGTCATATTCTCAAACCGGGAGTCCCGGGACTACGCGGTCAGTTCCTACAAGTTACATTGGTACCGTGCGAGGTGTTCGTGCCTCCTACGGGGTCGTTTGGGGGCTGGTTCGGGTTTTCACCCCTTAACGGCCTGTTTTTAACTTTAAGTGTGATTTTTGCAAATTCGGGTCAGACTCTCAAACCGAGAGTCCCGAGACTACGCGGTCAGTTGCTACAAATTACATTGGTCCCGTGTGAGGTGTTCGTGCCTCCTACGGGGTCGTTTGGGGGTTGGTTCGGGTTTTACCCCTTAATGGCCTGTTTTCATGTCTAAGTGTGATTTTTGCGAATTCGGGTCATACTCTCATACCGGGAGTCCCGGGTCTACGCGGTCAGTTGCTACAAGTTACATTGGTCCCGTGCTAGGTGTTCGTGCCTCCTACGGGGTCGTTTGGGGGATGGTTTTGGTTTTCACCCCTTAACGGCCTGTTTTCAAGTCTAAGTGTGATTTTTGCAAATTATCGTCATACTCTCAAACCAGAAGTCCCGGGACTACGCGGTCAGTTCCTACAAGTTACTTTGGTCCCGTGCGAGGTGTTCGTGCCTCCTACCGGGTCGTTTGGGGGCTGGTTTAGGTTTTAACCCCTTAACGGCCTGTTTTCAAGTCTAAGTGTGATTTTTGCAAATTATCGTCATACTCTCAACCCGGGAGTCCCGGGAGTACACGATCAGTCCCTACAAGTTACATTGGTCCCGTGCGAGGTGTTCGTGCCTCCTACGGGATCGTTTGGGGGCTGGTTGGGGTTTTCATCCCTTAACGACCTGTTTTCAAGTCTAAGTGTGATTTTTGCAAATTATCGTCATACTCTCAAACCGGGAGACCCGGGACTACGCGGTCAGTTCCTACAAGTTACATTGGTCCCGTGCGAGGTGTTCGTGCCTCATACGGGGTCGTTTGGGGGCTGGTTCGGGTTTTCACCCCTTAACGGCCTGTTTTCAAGTCTAAGTGTGATTTTTGCAAATTATCGTCATACTCTCAAACTGGGAGTCCCGGGACTACGCGGTCAGTTCCTACGAGTTACATTGATCCCGTGCGAGGTGTTCGTGCCTCTTACGGGGTCGTTTGGGGGCTGGTTCGTGTTTTCACCCCTTAACGGCCTGTTTTCAAGTCTAAGTGTGATTTTTGCAAATTATTATCATACTCTCATACCGGGAGTCCCGGGACTACGCGGTCAGTTCCTACAAGTTACATTGGTCCCCTACGAGGTGTTCGTGCCTCCTACGGGGTCGTTTGGGAGCTGGTTCGGGTTTTCACCCCTTAACGGCCTGTTTTCAACTCTAAGTGTGATTTTTGCAAATTCGGGTCATACTCTCAAACCGAGAGTCCCGAGACTACGCTGTCAGTTGCTACAAGTTACATTGGTCCCGTGTGAGGTGTTCGTGCCTCCTACGGGGTCGTTTGGGGGCTGGTTCAGGTTTTCACCCCTTAACGGCCTGTTTTCATGTCTAAGTGTGATTTTTGCAAATTCGGCTCATACTCTCATACCAGGAGTCCCGGGACTACGCGGTCAGTTGCTACAAGTTACATTGGTCCCGTGCGAGGTGTTCGCGCCTCCTACGGGGTCGTTTGGGGGCTGGTTTTGGTTTTCACCCCTTAACGGCCTGTTTTCAAGTCTAAGTGTGATTTTTGCAAATTATCGTCATACTCTCAAACTGGAAGTCCCGGGACTGCGCGATCAGTTCCTACTAGTTACATTGGTCCCGTGCGAGGTGTTCGTGCCTCCTACGGGGTCGTTTGGGGGCTGGTTTAGGTTTTCACCCCTTAACGGCCTTTTTTCAAGTCTAAGTGTGATTTTTGCAAATTATCATGATACTCTTAAACCGGGAGTCCCGGGACTACGCGGTCAGTCCCTACAAGTTATGTTGGTCCCGTGCGAGGTGTTCGTACCTCCTACGGGGTCGTTTGGGGGCTGGTTTTGGTTTTCACCCCTTAACGGCCTGTTTTCAAGTCTAAGTGTGATTTTTGCAAATTCGGGCCATACTCTCAAAGCGGGAGTCCCGAGACTACGTGGTCAGTTGCTACAAGTTACATTGGTCCCGTGCGAGGTGTTCGTGCCTCCTATGGGGTCGTTTGGGGGTTGGTTCGGGTTTTCACCCCTTAACGGCCTGTTTTTAAGTCTAAGTGTGATTTTTGAAAATTATCGTCATAATCTCAAACCGGGATTCTGGGGACTACGCGGTCAGTTCCTACGAGTTACATTAGTCCCGTTCGAGGTGTTCGTGCCTCCTACGGGGTTGTTTGGGGGCTGGTTCGGGTTTTCACCCCTTAACGGCCTGTTTTCAAGTCTATAAGTGTGATTTTTGCAAATTATCGTCATACTCTCATACCGGGAGTCCCGAGACTACGCGGTCAGTTGCTACAAGTTACATTGGTCCCGTGCGAGGTGTTCGTGCCTCTTACGGGGTCGTTTGGGGGCTGGTTCGGGTTTTCACCCCTTAACGGCCTGTTTTCAAGTCTAAGTGTGATTTTTGCAAATTATCGTCATACTCTCAAACCGGGAGACCCGGGACTACGCGGTCAGTTCCTACAAGTTATATTGGTTTCGTGCGAGGTGTCCGTGCCTCCTACGGGATCGTTTGAGGGTTGGTTCGGGTTTTCACCCCTTAACGGCCTGTTTTCAAGTTTAAGTGTGATTTTTGCGAATTATCGTCATACTCTCAAACCGGGAGTCCCGGGACTAAGCGGTCAGTTCCTACAAGTTACATTGGTCCCCTACGAGGTGTTCGTGCCTCCTACGGGATCGTTTGGGGACTGGTTCGGGTTTTCACCCCTTAACGGCCTGTTTTCAAGTCTAAGTGTGATTTTTGCCAATTATCGTCATACTCTCAAACCGGGAGTCCCGGGACTACGTGGTTAGTTCCTACAAGTTACATTGGTCCCCTACGAGGTGTTCGTGCCTCCTACGGGATCGTTTGGGGGCTAGTTCGGGTTTTCACCCCTTAACGGCCTGTTTTCAAGTCTAAGTGTGATTTTTGCCAATTATCATCATACTCTCTAACCGAGAGTCCCGGGACTACGCGGTCAGTTGCTACAAGTTACATTGATCCCGTGCGAGGTGTTCGTGCCTCCTACGGGGTCGTTTGGGGGCTGGTTCGGGTTTTCACCCCTTAACGGCCTGTTTTCATGTCTAAGTGTGATTTTTGCAAATTCGGGTCATACTCTCATACCGGGAGTCTCGGGACTACGCGGTCAGTTGCTACAAGTTACATTGGTCCCTTGCGAGGTGTTTGTGCCTCCTACGGGGTCGTTTGGGGGCTGGTTTTGGTTTTCACCCCTTAACGGCCTGTTTTCAAGTCTAAGTGTGATTTTTGTAAATTATCGTCATACTCTCAAACCGAGAGACCCCGGGACTACGCGGTCAGTTCCTACGAGTTACATTGGTCCCGTGCGAGGTGTTCGTGCCTCCTACGGGGTCGTTTGGGGGCTGGTTTGGGTTTTCACCCCTTAACGGCCTGTTTTCAAGTCTAAGTGTGATTTTTGCAAATTATCGTCATACTCTCAAACCGGGAGACCCGGGACTACACGGTCAGTTCCTACAAGTTACAATGGTCCCGTACGAGGTGTTCATGCCTCCTACGTGGTCGTTTAGGGACTGGTTTAGTTTTTCACCCTTTAACAGCTTGTTTTCAAGTCTAAGTGTTATTTTTGCAAATTATCGTCATACTCTCAAACCGAGACTAAGAACTCTAAAAGTTCTGGAGTTTACACCGGAAAGAGACTAAGAACTCTAAAACTTTAATACAATACATTCTTAAATTACTACCATAAGACTTGTGTGCTTATTTTCTTTTTCTATATTCTTATCCGTATAAGATAAAATTCCATTTCCCCCTATTCAATTCCTCATTAATAGAAAAATACCTCATTATCTACTACTAAAATTTTATTTCTTCTTTTTACCCCTGTTTTTATCCCAATTAGTTGGAGTTCTTTTACCCATTTTGGATTCCTCATTGTTGAAGAAATTTCATCATCCCAAAGAGTTTAATGAAAAATGGCACGTAATTTTCAAAACATTATCTTCCTTGCAATAACTAAAAACTGTATGACCCCCAAAAGTCGCCAAACTACCAACTGTCATATTATTTCTTAAAAACTGATTCACTTGAAAAAGAAAATAAAAAACATAAAAAATAACTTAGGATATTAAATGAAACTAAGAGATTTTGAAGCTGCTATCACCTCTGGGCCTTGTTTGTGGCTTGAAGTTCACATCGTTAGGCTAGCTGCTGGGCACGTGCTTCATGCACCACTTTCAACTGAGGGCAGTCTCAGTGGGAGTTGTCGAGAGGCTTGGGTATTAACCTAGTGGCTAGCTGTAGACATAGAACAAGAAGAGCAATTTTTAAAAGGGGAGGAACACGAGACGCAAACTAGGCCAAATAGCTTCAATCAAAACATAATTCTAGAACTCAAACAGGACATTGCACCAAGGTAATCTCTCTTTAGCATTTTATCAAACATGTAACATACAACATTTTCAATAGATTGTAACATACAAAAATATCTAGTATGTAAAAGAAATTTATTATGGAGACATAAAGGAAACACGAACCAAAATCCATCGGAGCTGAAACCACGGGCTCTCAGTCATCTTCTCCCTTGTCGTATTATGACCACCTTGAATTATACACAATACTATCCTAAGACAAAAATAAATCGCAAAATTAGGCATGAGAATATATAATACAGTGAATAAGAATCAATGTTTCATTTCAGATATACTTCACTAGAGTATGAATTCAACAAATATATCAACTAAATAATTTCTAAATCTAACACACAATTGAAAAGCCTAAGTAACAATGAAATTTGTTACAAGTGAAGATATGTTTCATCGAAGTACTCGACAAATACATTAATTCATCTATTTAGAAAGATAATATGGAACTGGTCCTTGCCTAAGACAAAAGTAAAATTGATGCCATGACGAACTACTCCCCGCCTAAGATAGTTAAGGCTCTAAGGTTATGCTTTGGATTAGCGTTATTTATAGATTTTTTTTTGAAAAGATATATGTCCTTATCAGTAAGCCCCTGACCATGATGCTCAAGAAGAAGAACTTTTAATAGTCAACTGAATCTATAAAATTTTTCAACAAGCCTAAAACAGCTATGACTACTACTCATGTTCTAGAAATACTGAGTTTATTCAACACTTCATGCTATTAATTAAGGGATTAGTGTTGATCTTATGCAAGGCTCTTAGCATTACTAAGCAAGGCATTACCTCCAACGAAGGCCTTACCTCCATGAAATCTACCAACAACAATGTGATAAACACCTCCATGGCAACCAGTTATTATTCTCTACAAAAAATGATACTATCAATAAAAAAAATAGTAGGTAAACTAAATTTCAACCAATATTCATGAAATCAAACAAGAAAAATTATTGAACCATGTCTGGATGTAGAGTTGGATGTAAAGTTGGATCGTGAGACTCAAGCAGATTGACCAAATCTTCAATCTCAAATTTCTTATTAGATGGAATGCATAAATTACCTTGATGACCAAACCAAATTGTTGAAGCTTTTGGAGATGACCAAATTAAATATTCAACCAAACCTTCGGAGGTTGGTCTGACCTAACTCCGATGGCAGTTCGTGGATGGCCAGAAGAAGAGGATGATGGCAGTTCGTGGACGAAGCAGAGGGTGATGGTTGCTCATGGTCGCCTGGTAGTAGACGAAGCAGAGGATGAGTAGGCGGCAGAGGATGAGTAGACGAAGCAGAGGATGGTAGTAGACGAAGCAACGTTGATGGAGGCGGAGGGTAGGCGGCGGGTAGTGTGGATGATGGAGGCGGCTGGTAGGCGGGTAGTGTGGATGATGGAGGCGGCGGGTAGTGTGGATGATGGAAGCAGAGGATGGTTGTTCGTGGTCGCCAGGTAGCGTGGAGAGAGAGAGAGAGAGAGACTTAGAGAGAAGAGAGGAGATCAGATTAATGGCCCGCCAGTTTTGGTCCCCGATTGAAATTTTAGGATATTATTTTTTTAATAAACTGTACCCATATTTGGCACGGGTTTACACCGTGCCAGAATTTGGCACTCATTTAAACCGTGCCAGTTTATGCTAAAACCGTGCCAAATTCTGGCACTGCTTAAAACCGTACCAGAATCTCCTTGCCACAGCGTGCCAGTTAGCCATTTTTGGTGTAGTGTTTGTGTTTGTGACTAATTCAATATTTCATAAGTTATGAAGGTAGGATTAAACTAAACACAATAAATTAACATTATCTATTATAATAACACATTATCCCCATCCCATACGGTAAGCATGATTTAAATATGGTTTATCATAATCATATCCGGGTCGTCACAACCTTCCCCCCATCGAAAATTTCATCCCCGAAATTTTGGATGAATTTCACTTACCAATCAATTGGGAATATTATTTCCACATGCCCAAAAAATCTTCTCTCATATCATCTTCATTTTATTTATCACTTATACGTAAGAATAATCATCTAATGATTTATTATAAATGGAAGTCAATTCCAAACTCATATATTACATCATACCTCTATTACTATGGTCCATCGTTATTATCGTGTAATATTTCAAATAATAAATTTTCTATTACAAGACTAACTTCTTATATTTCCTTTCTCCAGTTTCCATTCAATATTTCAATTCATAAATATCATATTACAAGACAAGCTTATTATATGCCATCTTCTCTTCTTTCATTCAATACCAAATACATGTGTTTGACTTTAACTAAACATACAATGACCTTAACAAATCATTTATTCAACATAATTGCTTTACAATTATAGTCTTATCCCAATCCTTAATAACATGATAGTCTTATGCAACATCATTAATTTACTATCTTTACCAATTTTCGTAACCTGGATGTTGAACGTAGAATCACCACTTAAAACCTTAACCACGCCTACTAGCCCCATAATACTTTTCTAAGTAGTATGTCTTATTTCTTTCAAGTAACATGTACAAATACCTTAATGTATCACATTATAGTATTCCCCATAACACATTATCCTTATACATATTTCTAGTGACTCATTATAATGTCAACCATATTTTTTTATATGATATATCCTTAGTGATAGTACATCGGCAAAATGACAAATACAACTCAATATCCACCCAAATCAGTTGTTAATATTCAGATCTGACTAGGATCTTTCCCACACTTATACACAACACATATTCTTAAAAGAACTCCTCAATATTTTTAAACTTCCAACTCCTAGCCACCTCGCCTCGACTTTACTATTCTTATAAGCATTGCAAAACTTCACAAGAGTCATATCCACAGCATATACTCATACTATTAAAGAAGTACATCTCAACTCTCATTAGTCTTTTCTTTTACTTATCATAATCCATTATGAACCTATGTTCGGATCGATTGTGATAGATTATATTTCTGACCATTTCACATATTAACATTAAATATATACAACTACTAATCTTCTCACTTCACCTTTACTATGTGAACCTTCATTTTACTCACCCTCTAATAATTCAAGTCCCATTATAATCATATAACAATAATTCTTCTCACTTTTTATCCTTTAGTAGGATATGGGTTCCTGTACATCACTCTCCCATACAGATGAGGAGTGCACCCATTCATGGCTTAGTACATAACACGACTCAAGTCCACATTTACCAGTATAGGAAGATATCACTTCCAATACTTATAATTTTTCTTACCACATTTTAGCTATAAAAAAATTTCTTCAATGACGTGTTTGTCCATACAAGATATAAAACAATGCAATGATTCACATAAAAATACCTGTATTCGTTGTCATCCCCGAATAGACCTTAACATCTAATTTCCTTTCTTACAAGATCCTTACATTTCATTTCCCATAAAACAATATGTATGTAAAACAAACAGATGTTAGTCAATTAAGCAAATTTCCTTATGACTCAAAATAATTTCTACTTCCACTCCCAAATCTAGGCGCTCCTCCACCCCAGGAACCTTTAAAACCTAGGCTCTGATACCAAAGTTGACACACCCCAACCCAGTTACTTATAATTGAGTTTGAAAGTCAAAGTGAGTCAAACCATAATTGCCTTAACCAAACAATAATCACAAGTATCCTTTTTCAGTATCAGCATGAAGCAATAACAGTAAAAACTTCTCAAAATTTGAAAGTAATCGTGCTTATTCAAACTT
Source organism: Sambucus nigra (assembly GCA_949130495.1). Classification (NCBI taxonomy): domain Eukaryota; kingdom Viridiplantae; phylum Streptophyta; class Magnoliopsida; order Dipsacales; family Adoxaceae; genus Sambucus; species Sambucus nigra. The sequence goes on along the minus strand of OX422211.1, from coordinate 180,955,556 downwards.
GCTCAAAGGATAAATAGGATTAAATTATCCCTTTTTAATTTGACCAAAATCATGGTTTTTACGCATCCCTTACTAACCCCACCCGACCTCCTAGATTTGGGAGTGACATTTCATTACCTGAAAAAAAACATAACATAGGAATCGTGAGAAAAATAGCTCAGTGAATGCATTACTACTACACTAGTGCATAAAATTAAATGCAATAAGTCGTATCTATGTAACAATATAAAACATCTCAACATCTCTTGGCTGTTAATACGCCATAACATCTCTTGGTTGTTAATAAGCCATAACATCTCTTGGCTGCTGATAAGCCATAACATCTCATGGCTGTTAATAAGCCATAACATCTCTTGGCTGTTAATAAGCCATAACATCTCTTGGCTCTTAATAAGCCATAACATCTCTTGACTTTTAATAAGCCATAACATCTCTTGGTTGTTGATAAGCCATAAGATCTCTTATAATACATGCACATCATATCCATAATCAACTCAATAAGTACAACATATCCTAACCATAATCAACTCAATAAGTACAACATATCATATCCATATTCAAGTTGGTAAGTGCGACATCTCATATTTGTAATCAACTCGGTAAGTACAACATATAATATCCATAATCATCTCAATAAGTACAACATATCATATTTATAATCAACTCGGCAAATAACATATGACATCCATAATCATCTCAATAAGTACAGCCTCTCATATTTATACTCAACTCGGCAAGTACAACATACAATATCCATAATCATGCATAAATACATCTTACTAATGAGTACTCTCACCTTGGCCACTTCATGTGTTTTTACGTTGCCTTTGTCTGGCACTGGTTCAACCAGTTCTTAGGGACTTTTTCGTAATTTTCTATGGATTTTTCTCAATTTTTCTCCTCACTTTCTACTTCCCGAGCTTCCCGATTCTCTCTCCTCAAGCCAAAATCTCTCATGCCTGATTTTGGATGAAGGAGGAGGTCATTTTAAGGTTTTAAAGTCGGCATAAGTCACCTCCTCTTGTTCCAATCAAAATATGACATGTGTCTCCATATAAGACAAAATGTCCTTTAAAGCTAAATGACATATTTACCCCCTATTCGTAATTTTAGCATAACTCCTTCCTCGGACCTTTATTTTACACACCGTTTGTTATGTTACAAACTTAACTCATATATCTACAACTATCTAGTTTTCACCTCAAGTCAGTTATCATATTATAGTGGCCAAAACTAGTCCCGAACCCGAACATTCCTACCGAAGACTTCACAAATTTGTGTTTGTGACTAATTCAATATTTCATAAGTTATGAAGGTAGGATTAGACTAAACACAATAACTTAACATTATATTTTCTAACAACACATTATCCCAATCCCATACGGTAAGCATGATTTAAACATGGTTTATCATAATCATATTCGGGTCGTCACAACCTTTCCCCCATAGAAAATTTCGTCCCCAAAATTTTGGATGAATTTCACTTACCAATCAATTGGGAATACTATTTCCTCATGACCGAAAAATCCTCTCTCATATCATCTTCATTTTATTTGTCACTTATACGTAAGAATAATCATCTAATGTTTTATTATAAATGGAAGTCAATTCCAAACTCATATATTACTTCATACCTCCATTCCTATGGTCTATCGTTATTATCGTGTAATATTTCAAATAATAAATTTTCTATTACAAGACTAACTTCTTATATTTCGTTTCTCCAGTTTCCATTCAATATTTCAATTCATAAATATCATATTACAAGACTAGCTTATTATATGCCATCTTCTCTTCTTCCATTCAATACCAAATACATGTGTTTGACTTTAACTAAACATACAATGACCTTAACAAATCATTTATTCAACATAATTGCTTTACAATTATAATCTTAACCCAATTCTTAATAACATGATAGTCTTATGCAACATCATTAATTTACTAACTTTACCAGTTTTCGTAACGTGGATGTTGAACATAGAATCACCACTTAAAACCTTAACCACGCCTGCTAGCCCCATAATACTTTTATAATTATTATGTCTTATTTCTTTCAAGTAACCTGTACAAATACCTTAATGTATCACATTATAGTATTCCATATAGCACATTATCCTTATACATATTTTTAGTGACTCATTATAATGTCAACCATATTTTTTTATATGATATATCCTTAGTGATAGTACATCGGCACAATGACAAATACAACTCAATATCCACCCAAATCAGTTGTTAATATTCAAATCTGACTAGGATCTTTCCCACACTTATACACAACGCATAATATTAAAAGAACTCCTCAATATTTTTAAACTTCCAACTCCTAGCCACCTCGCCTCAACTTTACTATTCTTATAAGCATTGCAAAACTTCACAAGAGTCATATCCACGGCATATACTCGTACTATTAAAGAAGTACATCTCAACTCTCATTAGTCTTTTCTTTTACTTATCATAATCCATTATGAACCTATGTTCAGATCGATTGTGCTAGATTATATTTCTGCTCATTTCACATATTACCTTTAACCATATACAACTACTAATCTTCTCACTTCACCTTTACTATGTGAACCTTCATTTTATTCACACTCTAACAATTCAAGTCCCATTATAATCATATAACCATAATTCTTCTCACTTCTTGTCCTTTAGTAGGACATGGGTTCCTGTACATCAGTCTCCCATACAGATGAGGAGTGCACCCATTCATGGCTTAGTACATAACACGACTCAAGTCCACATATACCAGTATAGGAAGATATCACTTCCAAAACTTTATAATTTTTCTTACCACCTTTTATCTATAAAAAAATTTCTTCAATGACATATTTGTCCATACAAGATATAAAACTATGCAATGATTCACCTAAAAATACCTGTATTCGCTGTCATCCCCGAATAAACCTTAACATCTCATTTCCTTTCTTTTAAGATCCTTACATTTCATTTCCCATAAAACAATATATATGTAAAACAAACAGATGTTAGTCAATTAAGCAAATTTCCTTATGACTCAAAATAATTTCTACTTCCACTCCCAAATCTAGGAGCTCCTCCCCCCCAGGAACCTTTAAAACCTGGGCTCTGATACCAAAGTTGACACACCCCAACCAGTTACTTATAATTGAGTTTGAAAGTCAAAGTGAGTCAAACCATAATTGCCTTAACCAAACAATAATCACAAGTATCCTTTTTCAGTATCACCATGAAGCAATAACAGTAAAAACTTCTCAAAATTTGAAAGTAATCGTGCTTATTCAAACTTTCTCAAAGGATAAGTAGGATTAAATTATCCCTTTTTAATTTGACCAAAATCATGGTTTTTACGCATCCCTTGCTAACCCCACCCGAACTCCTAGATATGGCAGTGACATTTCATTACCTGAAAAAAAACATAACATAGGAATCGTGAGCAAAATAGCTCAGTGAATCCATTACTACTACACTAGTGCATAAAATTAAATGCAATAAGTCATATCTATGTAACAATATAAAACATCTCAACATCTCTTGGCTGTTAATAAGCCATAACATCTCTTGGCTGCTGATAAGCCATAACATCTCCTGGCTGTTAATAAGCCATAATATCTCTTGGCTGTTAATAAGTCATAACATCTCTTGGCTATGAATCAGCCATAACATCTCTTAGCTGTTAGTAAGCCATAACATCTCTTCGCTGTTAATAAGCCATAACATCTCTTCGCTGTTAATAAGCCATATCATCTCTTGGCCTTTAATAAGCCATAACATCTCTTGGCTGTTGATAAGCCATAACATCTCTTATAATACATGCTCATCATATCCATAATCAACTCAATAAGTACAACATATCCTAACCATAATCAACTTAAAAAGTACAATATATCATATCCATATTCAACTTGGTAAGTACGACATCTCATATTTGTAATCAACTTGATAAGTACAACATATAATATCCATAATCATCTCAATAAGTACAACATATTATATTTATAATCAACTCGACAAATACCATATGACATCCATAATCACCTCAATAAGTACAACCTCTCATATTTATACTCAACTCGGCAAGTACAACATACAATATCCATAATCATGTATAAATACTTCTTAGTAATGAGTACACTCACATTGGCCACTTCATGTGTTTTTTCGTTGCCTTTGTCTGGCTCTGGTTCAACCAGTTCTTAGGGACTTTTTCGTAATTTCCTACGGATTTTTCTCAATTTTGCTCCTCACTTTCTACTTCTCGAGCTTCCCGATTCTCTCTCCTCAAGACAAAATCTCTCATGCCTGATTTTGGCTGAAGGATGAGGTCATTTTAAGGTTTTAAAGTCAGCATAAGTCACCTCCTCTTGGTCCATTCAAAATATGACATGTGTCTCCATATAAGACAAAATATCCTTTAAAGCTAAATGACATCTTTACCCCCTATTCATAATTTCAGCATAACTCCTTCCTCGGACCTTTGTTTTACACACCGTTTGTTGTTTTACGGACTTAATTCATATATCTACAACTATTTAGTTTTCACCTCAAGTCAATTATCATATTATAGTGGCCAAAACTAGTCCCGAACCTGAACATTCCTACCGAAGACTTCACAAATTTGTGCTTATGACTAATTCAATATTTCATAAGTTATGAAGGTAGGATTAGACTAAACACAATAACTTAACATTATATTTTCTAACAACACATTATCCCCATCCCATACGGTAATCATGATTTAAACATGGTTTATCATAATCATATCCGGGTCATCACATCAATGTTCGGATATACGATTGTACTACATAAGCGGCTCTTACAGGATTGAAACTATTCTTGGGTATTCTTGGACTTTATCTTTTGGTTCTGTTTTTTTTTTTTCATTTTAGTTCATCACTTTTAACTTCTAATTTCTACATATTTGTTATGTTGTGCTTAATCGTGATTAGGAACATTGAAGATGAACTGTATTTAAGATATTTTTCTTCAAACATAAGATGGTTGATGAATTCGTTACAGGGCGCGTTTGTCTACTGTGGTGCCGATTTTTGCATTACACCTAAAAGGGTTCCATGGGGGGACTACGGTGTAGCACTACAATAGTATATTGTGGATCAAACAAAAATCTAGGTTAAGACTTTTGTTAGGATTATTGGATTAATGGGTAAACTTGTACAATATTCCTGTTTTTCCTGTTGTTGGGTTCATTTAGGAAGGAGGCATATAAACATTTGTGAAATGAAGAGTTGTAAAAGCCTGGAAATTTTATTGTGGCACTACAACAGTATACTGTGGATCAAACAAAAATCTAGGCTAAGACTTTTGTTTGGATTAATGGGTAAACCTATACAATATTCATGTTTTTCTTGTTGTTGGGTTCATTTAAGATGGAGGCATATAAGCATTTGTGAAATGAAGACTTGTAAAAGCATGGCAATTTTTTTGTGGCACTAGAATAGAATGATGATATCTTTTAGGGATGGTTTATTTCCTTTTTCTATACGAGAAAAAAGAAAAACTAATTTAATTAAAAAAAGAAGATATTTTCTTCGAACTTTTGATACGGAAAGAAAACACATTAAGTGTGTATATAATTATCAATGAAAATAGGGGTGAAGTGAAAAAAGAAGAACGATGAATTCTTGATTGACAAAATGTGGTTATGTTTAATTTTTTTTTCAATGGCATGTTCATTGATTGATTTTGCTTTTGGGATCAACTTAAAAAGGACATTTTGCACTTACACATTTAACTTTTTGGTAAAATACCATAAAGATCATATTCTGGTTAGTTAATTTTCCAAAAAATACTACTTGTACTAGAATTTGAGGGAAAAAAAGTAGTAGGTTTTCTAATAAACTATTCAATTGCAATAGTACATGTTGATTTTGTTTTGGAATACTAGAAGAAAAAAAAGGCGTTCTTGATGTTTCATTCTAAATATATCGAAACTTTAATCCAGTAAACCGAAAAGAATTTTATATGTACATTTAACTGAACCATCTGAGTCAAGTTTGTATCGTAGAAAGAATTCCCAATAAATGAGAAAAGAAAAGAAAAGAAATTTCAACAAATGAAATTCTATCGACCTTCAATGACTGTAACAATCACATTGTTTACTGATTTTTTTTGTTTGGAAACTTTGTCTCTGAAGAAGTCTGCCTTTTAGCAAAGGCAGGTAGTTTTGGAGTAGGAAGGCCTGCAATGTCACTACTGAGCATTGACAGGACAATTGAAATAGTTAGTTTATCTTTTGTTATGTTCTTATTAAGGTTTATTATTTGTACACAATTAAGATTAAACAAAATAATAATATGTTTGCAATTTTAATTATAATTTTAGATATCTACATACTTTATATGTTTATTGAATCATATATGCTACGCTAGGAATGTGAAATGTAGCGACATTTAAAAAAAGATATGATATTCCTAGCTTACAAAATCAGTTAGTAATACAATTAGTTCTTGATAAACTAAAATCTTTTATATACTCTAAGACGCTCTACAATGTTTTAAAGACTTTTTATTCTGCTTTCTTTCTAAAATATCCACGTAGCCTCCCCACTCAATTAGGCCATCTATTATTCTCATCCTCCCTTCGTCTTCCAACCTTTTAAGTCCTCCCTCTAGCTTTTATACTTTTCCCTCCCTCTCTAACCTTTCCTCTCTCGCTCACTCTCCCGAGGCCTTATAAATCGATCGCCCACAATAGCAGATCACTCGACAATTATTGAAGGAAAAGTTGAGAGGATAAGCATGACGTGATATTTTTGTTGTTGTATCAAAGGGTTTTGGGTAAATTTGGAACCGAGCTTCGCTTCTTTTCTACTTTGTTCAAGTCTCTCCGTTAATAAGTTTATGTGTTTGTATATTAATATAGTAATAATGAATCAAAGCTTGTGATGCAATATGACGGTGGATGGATGGAGACACAATAGGAGGGCCAACATGACCATGATATGCCATCAAATCCGCATCTCTCTTTACATTCAAAAGATTGGTAACATCATTTATTTGCTTTTGCATCTGTATGTTAATTTGTTCTTTTGACATTTGTAATTTTGAGTGTTAAAAGATATTCCAGTGATAAAAATAGGGGTTAAAGTATAATTTATTTAAAATTGATTAAGTGTCTAAGTAAAATATTTTGAAATATATATGATCATAATTATCGTAATTATATATGCTTAACGAAGGAGTATCCATTTTTTCTCCATCTATTATCAATTAAAACTTATATAGTGTGCCAAATGGATATAAAAATATAATTAAGTCTTAAATAAAAAAAAGTCAGTCGATGTTTAGTGTATACTAATCATGGACCAACCTTCCCTACTAAAAAAATATAAATATGTAGTTAATTTGTAATTTTAAAATAGAGGCGTGTTCCCGAAACATTTTACTCAGTTTCTTCATTTTATATTAATATTAGCTTAAATGTAAGGATAATAATATTTATATCGTATATACTTTACAAATTAAACTATACCACGCCCGCGCATCGCGCGGGGTTTAAAACTGGTTTATTGTTATAAAATGGAAGCATCACAAATAAAATTTAGTGGGAGTGACCCTTTCATTTCAATAATTGTTATACAAAATTTTATGAGGATCCACCTTTATAGGACATAATGATCCATCCCTAAAGACAAAAATACGACTGGACATCCACCCAAAAGACAAAAGTCACGTTATTTAACACTTTCTCTTGAATTATAACCATATCCACTATTCAATGATTGTTGCCTTGTTAAAAACTTATTAAGAAAAAATCTGTAATACCCCGTACTTTTGGCTATATTTATTTATGGGATTAATTAATTAATTGTTGTATTAATTGGAAATTAATCCGGGTTATAATACTAATGTAGTGCGAGTTAGTATTTGATTATGTGCATATATGATTATATATGAATTTGGAATTTGAAATTGTCGTGAGATTTATATACGGCATCTTAGAAATTTTTGTTGAGACGCGTGGGACCGCCGCGTCACGGTATATTATTTTGTTAATAAAAGTGAATTAAAAATCTATAACCCGTATGGTCGTTTTGAGTGCGCCAACGCGTCCGGAAGGGTCGAGATAGTCAGAAAACACTAGCCGGGGGTATAGTTTGGGTTCCGGGGTATTTTTAGGCCATCCCGGCACCATAAAGGGTATTTTAGTATTTTAGTAATTTGGTATTTTTGGGTAATTAAAAGTGACGAAAATGGAGAGTTATAATCTGATAAGGATTGACCCAACCAACCCTTATTAACCCAACAAGCTACGGAGGTTTATTATATTAGGTTTTCATAAGTTTCCCTCAAACCAAACCCTAGCCACCTTGAGCCACCATTGAAGGAGAGCTTGGAGAAGGAGAGAGATAGAGGAATTCTGCAGAGATTCTTCACCAAATCAACACCAAATTCGAAATCAAACCAAGGCAAGTGGTTTAATTATGTTTAACTTCAGCAAATGTTCTTTCCATGTTAGCAAATTGAAGATTTATAATTGTTATTGGAAGATGAATGAAAAACCCATGATTAATTGAACTTAGGTCTGAATTTTGAGGATAAATTGCATGTAGACTAGTTGGTGACGATTAATCTGATGTGAATACATGATGAGTTGAAAGAAAAACGAATTAAATTCTGGGATTTGATGATGATAATATGTTAGGGTTCATGTTCTTGAGAAAATCTGGAAAAAACTAGGTTTTTATGAAGATTGATCCATATGTAGCCTTTAGATGTTGAATTATTGATTTATGGACGTTAGTAATACTGTAGGATTGTTATATAGCATTACTATGACGTTATATCTGAGAATCATACGTTAGAAATTAGTTTTGGGATGGATTAAAATCTGCAGAACGAAGCAGTCCGTAGCCATACCTGTTCGATCGATCGATCGACATTCATCAGTCGATCGATCGACTAGATCGATCGAGCGACATTCTTAGGTCGATCGATCGACCTTCCCAGAATGAGTAAAATATTCCTTAATTTGATTTTAATGGTGGAAGTCCTCGGAGAATACGTTTGTAGACCTTATGAATACCCTCACCCTTGAGGAAGACCAGTAGGGGTGATTATTATAGTGGACTTTAATTAGAATACAATTCGAGGAATTATTCTAGATTATTGAAATTCGTTAGTGAGGTAACGTTTGGGTTAATAGTGTAAAATTGTGTAATTTGATGAAATAAGGTTTAGAGCAGAAGTAAAGACCTTAAGAATAAAGATGTTATATTTGGGAATAATCGGAACTTAATAAGTCTATTTAAGATAGATTTTAAGGATAAGGGATTACGGCGTGAGACGTGTCGGCAATTTAACCTTATATTAACGGGAGACTTGAAATATATAAGTTTGGAATAATGGTATAATGATGTAGAAAATACCTTATTAAAATGGTGATATCTAAGATGTGTGAATGCTTAGTATATAGTTGATGTGTATAACATACCTACCATACTTGCTATCACGGGGGAGGTTACGTTCGCTTAGGACCTTCTAATCCTTGTGTGCCTACGGGGGGGATATAGACTGGTACCTTGATGAACATAGGTCATTGAAAGACTTATCGTGATATTAATAAGTCCGCTGATCATGGGAGCGTAGGTATGTGCGTGACCCATGTGATGGTGACTGTGTTCGCCTCCATTATTTGTGATGTTGTTATCGGTAAACTATTCCTGAGAGATTCGGAATATGTAATCCTTATGTACGTGATGTACCGGGATGGATAGCAGAGTATGTGTGCGCCGCAGCTTAGTTCTCGGGGTGCTTGTGTCGTATATTTATGATGTGAATAATATATACGCTTAATTTAATGGGAACCTTCATGTTAATGTTGTGAATATAATTACGGTAATGTTCCGAGACTGATAATGAGTTAACTGATAGTTATATCAATGGCATACTTAGTAACTGAGTTTACGTTAAACCTCTATTTAATTACAAGCGTTGTTATGCTAAATGGAACCTAGTAATGGGTAGGACCTTTGGCAGTCTAGCTAGTTATGTCGTCAGTTAGCTAGTAGTATGGGTCGATATAGATGGGTAATTACGTTAGGAGTGCACAGTTAGTCGAGAGGTGAGAATTTAATGTGAGTGCACGTCCTAACATGTACTTTGCATTTAATGTTTTAAATGTTTTTAAAGCACTTGCAGGTTTTTAAAATGATTTCCACTTTCGGGCTCTGACCCATTTGCTTTCAAATATATTTTCTTGTAAAACCATTTTTGGTGCCCAACCACAAGGACACCAAGCATAGGATTCTCATTCAGGTGACGAGCTGTAGCTGTTTGTGGAAGCTACAGGGACTTGCTTTTAGACGCCTCTCTCATTTGGATTCCAGTCTCAGCATCTATTAGTTGTAGGGCATGTTGCCCAATTCTATTAGACATTTTTACATTTCAGTTTTCAGACTCTAGCATGTATTGCTCAGTATTCAGTTTTTAGTTATTTACTTCAGTTTACTTATCAGTTGTGGGATTTGTATTGAGGAGTTTTTACTCCAGGTTTTATTTACATATTGTGATGGTTATTCATTCTATTTCAGTATGGTGAATGGTGTTATTTAGTTATTCATTACTCTTGTTGCATGTTAATCAGATTTAATAAAATTTGGCACTTACTTTTTAAATACTAGGTGGTTAGTAATAATAAAACGTTTTCGACAGTGATGCTATTAACTGAGCCAACTTGGCATTTTGAATTAATTTTATAAAGGAGTAGCTACCCGGTGTTTAATTAGTCGGGGTGTCCCAGGTGGTATCAGAGCATCAGGTTCTAGTGTCCTTTAGGATCTGTACGGCTATTATGTTTCCGCTACGTTTCTTTGATATAGAGCCCTATATTTTAGGACTGTTGTACTCTTTTGTGTGTACGCTTCGTTCTTCAGCTATTTTAAAGTTTATAACTGTAGACTTATAAACTTTGTTCTTATTTCAGATGCCTCCACGACGTGCACGACGAGTTCCCAGGGATGCAACGTCCGAACCCCAGCCCGCTCCAGTTCAGGGCATGTTGAGCGCCGCTGAGGTTGCAGCTATAGTAGCTCAAGCGGTGAATGCCGCGATTGCCGTTGTTCAGCAGGCACCACCTCAGGCGCCGGTTGCCGCGCCAGTCCAGGTTAATGCATTCCCGTCTGCTTGGGAACGTGTACGTGACGCTTTTCAGAAAGCGCATCCGCCAGAGTTTGCAGGAAGCTCAGATGTGATTGTATCGAGCCAATGGAGGAAGGATATGCAGAGGCATTTGAGGATGCATGAGTGCACTGATGTTCAGAAGCAGGTGCTAGCTACTTTCAAGCTAGTTGGATCTGCGCTGCAGTGGTGGGAGTCTATTACCACCGCGGAGGAGAGGGATACCCTCACGGTTCAGGAGTTCTGGGTGCGGTTCGACCGCAAGTACTTTCCGTCCGCGGTTCATACAGAGATGAGGAGAAAGCTGATGAGTCTGAAGCAGGAAGGCAAGACAGTGGCCGAGTATGAGGCCGAGTTTACTAACCTGTTGAATATCGTTCCAGACGAGATTCCAACAGAGAAGAAGAAGATAGAGAAGTTCACCGATGGGTTGAATTGGAGGATCCGTCAACATCTGCTAGGGAACCTATCGTTAGCCACGTATTCTGATGTGGTTAACGCTGCATTATTGCACTGCCAGGACCACCGTCTTCATATGGCCGAGGGCAAGCGGTCGGGGGAGTCTAGCCATCAGGGCAGGACTGGAGGACACGGTGCCAGCGGGGCACAAACCGGTCAGGGGCAGAGACAGACTGAGCAGGGCTCCCAGCAGGGGGATAATAAGAGGTTCCGTTCAGGGAACTACAGGCAGGGACAGGGAGGTTTCCGCCAGGGCCAGCAGGGTCCAAACGGTCAGCACGGCCAGCAGGGGCAGAATGGGCAGCAGTTTCATCAGGGCCAGCAGGGCCAAGGGAGGAACGGTAACGGCCACCAGGGCCGGGGACAGCAGGGACAGAGGGGAGGGAACTTCCCAGGGAAGTGCTTTGTTTGTGGCAAGATTGGCCACAAGCGACAGGATTGTCCCGATAGGGGCAGGGCCCCACAGCAGCAGCAGCAGGGTGCTCGCCAAGAGCCGCAGAGGCCTATGTTTCCCGCCGCTCACCCCGCACCGCCGCAGATTATTTCAGCACCTCAGCAGGGGCAGCTACAGTATGGACGTGTCTACAACGTCAACCAGGCTGCAGTTCCACAGGCACCGCCCGCGATTGAGGGTACGTTTCCTATCCATGGCACTATGGGTCGGGTATTGTTTGATACGGGTGCTACACATTGTTTTATTGCTACACACTTCGCGAAAGCTTTAGGATTGTTAGCTGCGGCAGAAAGCACAGTGACGTGTGTCGACTCACCATTGGGGAGTGGGTCACTTATTTTCTTTATATGCCGGGGAGTAGGGGTAGAGGTTGGTGGTTTGGTATTGCCTGCAGACATGTTAGTGTTAGACATGCACGTTCACGATGTGATCATCGGTATGGATTGGCTCGTCGCATATAGGGCCGTGATTGATTGCTTCAGCGGGAGCATTGTTTTTGCCATTCCGGGGCAAGAGATGTTTGTAGTGGCGATGCCTCGCCCAGAGGGAGGATCGACCGCTCATCTGTATTACATTGAGGAGGATACCTCTAGGGAGGTTGTTATTCCTTTAGATTCTATCCCAGTTGTCAGGGAGTATTCAGATGTGTTTCAGGAGATACCAGGCTTACCACCCAGTCGAGAAATAGATTTCGTTATTGATTTGCTACCGGGTACGAGACCTATAGCACGCGCACCGTACCGTATGGCTCCGGCTGAGATGCGAGAGCTACGGGATCAGATAGAGCAGCTGTTAGGACAGGGCTTTATCCGTAGGAGTACCTCACCTTAGGGCGCTCCAGTTTTGTTTGTGAAGAAGAGGGACGGTTCACTGAGATTGTGTGTGGACTACCGAGAGTTGAATAAGGTCACGATACGGAATAAGTATCCGTTGCCTCGAATCGATGACTTATTCGACCAGTTGAGAGGAGCTTCTTCCTTCTCGAAGATTGACTTGAGGTCGGGATACCATCAGTTGCGTATCAGGGAGGAGGATGTCTCGAAGACTGCGTTCTTGTCGAGATATGGTTCTTATGAGTTTCGGGTTATGCCTTTCGGCTTGACCAACGCTCCAGCAGTGTTTATGGACTTGATGAACAGAGTGTTCAGAGATTTCCTAGATCAGTTTGTCATTGTCTTCATTGATGACATTCTGGTTTACTCTCAGACGGAGGAGGAGCACGCCGAGCATTTGAGGCAGGTTTTGCAGACACTTCGTCAGAACGAGTTGTATGCAAAGTTTGAGAAGTGCGGGTTTTGGCTGAAGGAAGTCCAGTTCTTGGGTCACATTATTTCCGACCAGGGGATATCAGTTGATCCGGGAAAGGTGTCAGCGGTGAGGGAGTGGGGACAGCCCACGACACCAACGGAGATTCGTAGTTTCTTGGGCTTAGCAGGATACTACAGGAGATTTATTCGGGGTTTCTCGGAGATAGCAGGTCCGTTGACACATCTTACTCGTAAGGGTGTGCCATATATCTGGAGTGATGCATGTCAGTTGGCATTCGATGAACTGAAGGACAAATTGACCTCAGCACCTGTGTTAGCATTGCCGAGACCGGGAGTTTGAGTATTTGGTTTACACCGATGCGTCTTTGCAAGGACTGGGAGGTGTATTGCAGCAGGAGAGACAGGCCATAGCTTATGCTTCCCGTAAGCTTAAATATCATGAGAAAAATTACCCCACACATGATTTGGAGTTGGCGGCAGTGGTATTTGCCTTACGGATTTGGAGGCACTATCTGTTGGGGGAGAAGTTTCAGCTGTTCACGGACCACAAGTCCCTACAGTATCTGTTCACGCAGAAAGAGTTGAATATGCGGCAACGTAGGTGGCTTGAATTTGTGAAGGACTACCAGTTCGACATCCAGTACCACCCGGGTAAGGCTAACGTGGTAGCAGACGCGTTGAGCCGTAGGCCAACAGATGAGGTGGCAGAGGTGTGGAAGGCAAAGTGGAAGGAATTGGGACACCAGGATGCAGTGGCCCGATCTTTCATGTCTGTGATGACCGTTATGCCGCAGATCGTCACGAAGGTAGTACGGGCACAGGCTAATGACTCGTTCTGTCAGGAGCAGATAGTCCGATTACTAGCAGAGGGAGCCGAGTCCTATACCGTTAGCTCAGACGGGGGATTGCGCTTCAATGGGAGATTGGTAGTTCCGAAAGGAGAGGAATTGCGACACGATGTTATGGCAGAGTCGCACGGCTCACGGTTCGCGGTACATCCCGGAGGGGACAAAATGTACCAAGACATGAGGCGGCAATATTGGTGGAGCGGTATGAAGAGAGATATCGCTGAGTTTGTCTCGAAATGCGCCACTTGTCAGCTTGTAAAAGTGGATCATCAGAGACCAGCAGGATTGCTACATCCGTTGGAGGTTCCGGTGTGGATGTGGGAGAGCATATCCATGGATTTTGTCACGGGGTTGCCTACGTCGCAGAGGGGTCACGACTCCGTTTGGGTAATTGTGGACAGGTTGTCCAAGGTCGCTCACTTCTTACCCGTAAGGACTGACTACACTACGGGACAGTATGCCCAGCTCTTCATTTCAGAGATTGTGAGACTTCACGGTGTGCCCCTAAATATCGTGTCTGACAGAGACAAGATATTTGTTTCGAGGTTTTGGGAGAGTTTCCAGGAGGCCATGGGCACGGAATTGCGGTTGAGTACGGCTTATCACCCGCAGACCGATGGGCAGACAGAGCGCACCAACCAGATGTTGGAGGACATGCTACGCATGTGCATTATTGACTTCGGGGGTGGATGGGAGCAGTACCTTCCACTGGTGGAGTTTGCTTACAATAACTCCTATCAGTTCACGATTGGCATGGCTCCGTTTGAGGCATTGTACGGTAGACCTTGTCGTTCCCCAACATGTTGGTTGGAGGTGGGGGACAACAAACTACTTGGGCCGGAAGTGATTCAGGATACTTCGGCAAGGATTGAGTTGATTCGGAGTCGCATTCGGGTAGCTCAAGACAGGCAGAAGAGTTATGCTGACGCGAAGAGGTTTTTCAGAGAGTTCCAAGTGGGGGACCAAGTTTTGCTCAGAGTATCTCCTATGAAGGGGATTATGCGTTTCGGGAAGAAGGGGAAGTTGGCACCGAGGTATGTGGGGCCGTTCCCTATTATTGAGCGGATCGGACCGGTTGCGTATAGACTTGGGTTACCGGAGCACTTGCATCGAATTCACGATGTGTTTCACATTTCCTCGCTGAGGAAATATCTCAGAGATGATCTAGCTCATTCTCACATTGCTGTGGAGGACATCGATCTCCAGCCGGATAGCTCCTACGAGGAGGGGCCAATTGCTATTTTGGACCGAAGCGAGAGGAAACTGCGGTCAAAGATAGTCCCGTTAGTGCGTGTTCAGTGGCGACATCACAATGTCGAGGAGTCCACATGGGAGCGCGAGGATGAGATGCGCGAACGTTATCCAGAGCTATTTTTAGCAGGTACTTTCTAGTTTCGAATTTCGGGACGAAATTCAGTTATTAGGGGGGAAGTATGTAATACCCCGTACTTTTGGCTATATTTATTTATGGGATTAATTAATTAATTGTTGTATTAATTGGAAATTAATCCGGGTTATAATACTAATGTAGTGCGAGTTAGTATTTGATTATGTGCATATATGATTATATATGAATTTGGAATTTGAAATTGTCGTGAGATTTATATACGGCATCTTAGAAATTTTTGTTGAGACGCGTGGGACCGCCGCGTCACGGTATATTATTTTGTTAATAAAAGTGAATTAAAAATCTATAACCCGTATGGTCGTTTTGAGTGCGCCAACGCGTCCGGAAGGGTCGAGATAGTCAGAAAACACTAGCCGGGGGTATAGTTTGGGTTCCGGGGTATTTTTAGGCCATCCCGGCACCATAAAGGGTATTTTAGTATTTTAGTAATTTGGTATTTTTGGGTAATTAAAAGTGACGAAAATGGAGAGTTATAATCTGATAAGGATTGACCCAACCAACCCTTATTAACCCAACAAGCTACGGAGGTTTATTATATTAGGTTTTCATAAGTTTCCCTCAAACCAAACCCTAGCCACCTTGAGCCACCATTGAAGGAGAGCTTGGAGAAGGAGAGAGATAGAGGAATTCTGCAGAGATTCTTCACCAAATCAACACCAAATTCGAAATCAAACCAAGGCAAGTGGTTTAATTATGTTTAACTTCAGCAAATGTTCTTTCCATGTTAGCAAATTGAAGATTTATAATTGTTATTGGAAGATGAATGAAAAACCCATGATTAATTGAACTTAGGTCTGAATTTTGAGGATAAATTGCATGTAGACTAGTTGGTGACGATTAATCTGATGTGAATACATGATGAGTTGAAAGAAAAACGAATTAAATTCTGGGATTTGATGATGATAATATGTTAGGGTTCATGTTCTTGAGAAAATCTGGAAAAAACTAGGTTTTTATGAAGATTGATCCATATGTAGCCTTTAGATGTTGAATTATTGATTTATGGACGTTAGTAATACTGTAGGATTGTTATATGGCATTACTATGACGTTATATCTGAGAATCATACGTTAGAAATTAGTTTTGGGATGGATTAAAATCTGCAGAACGAAGCAGTCCGTAGCCATACCTGTTCGATCGATCGATCGACATTCATCAGTCGATCGATCGACTAGATCGATCGAGCGACATTCTTAGGTCGATCGATCGACCTTCCCAGAATGAGTAAAATATTCCTTAATTTGATTTTAATGGTGGAAATCCTCGGAGAATACGTTTGTAGACCTTATGAATACCCTCACCCTTGAGGAAGACCAGTAGGGGTGATTATTATAGTGGACTTTAATTAGAATACAATTCGAGGAATTATTCTAGATTATTGAAATTCGTTAGTGAGGTAACGTTTGGGTTAATAGTGTAAAATTGTGTAATTTGATGAAATAAGGTTTAGAGCAGAAGTAAAGACCTTAAGAATAAAGATGTTATATTTGGGAATAATCGGAACTTAATAAGTCTATTTAAGATAGATTTTAAGGATAAGGGATTACGGCGTGAGACGTGTCGGCAATTTAACCTTATATTAACGGGAGACTTGAAATATATAAGTTTGGAATAATGGTATAATGATGTAGAAAATACCTTATTAAAATGGTGATATCTAAGATGTGTGAATGCTTAGTATATAGTTGATGTGTATAACATACCTACCATACTTGCTATCACGGGGGAGGTTACGTTCGCTTAGGACCTTCTAATCCTTGTGTGCCTACGGGGGGGATATAGACTGGTACCTTGATGAACATAGGTCATTGAAAGACTTATCGTGATATTAATAAGTCCGCTGATCATGGGAGCGTAGGTATGTGTGTGACCCATGTGATGGTGACTGTGTTCGCCTCCATTATTTGTGATGTTGTTATCGGTAAACTATTCTTGAGAGATTCGGAATATGTAATCCTTATGTACGTGATGTACCGGGATGGATAGCAGAGTATGTGTGCGCCGCAGCTTAGTTCTCGGGGTGCTTGTGTCGTATATTTATGATGTGAATAATATATACGCTTAATTTAATGGGAACCTTCATGTTAATGTTGTGAATATAATTACGGTAATGTTCCGAGACTGATAATGAGTTAACTGATAGTTATATCAATGGCATACTTAGTAACTGAGTTTACGTTAAACCTCTATTTAATTACAAGCGTTGTTATGCTAAATGGAACCTAGTAATGGGTAGGACCTTTGGCAGTCTAGCTAGTTATGTCGTCAGTTAGCTAGTAGTATGGGTCGATATAGATGGGTAATTACGTTAGGAGTGCACAGTTAGTCAAGAGGTGAGAATTTAATGTGAGTGCACGTCCTAACATGTACTTTGCATTTAATGTTTTAAATGTTTTTAAAGCACTTGCAGGTTTTTAAAATGATTTCCACTTTCGGGCTCTGACCCATTTGCTTTCAAATATATTTTCTTGTAAAACCATTTTAGGTGCCCAGCCACAAGGACACCAAGCATAGGATTCTCATTCAGGTGACGAGCTGTAGCTGTTTGTGGAAGCTACAGGGACTTGCTTTTAGACGCCTCTCTCATTTGGATTCCAGTCTCAGCATCTATTAGTTGTAGGGCATGTTGCCCAATTCTATTAGACATTTTTACATTTCAGTTTTCAGACTCTAGCATGTATTGCTCAGTATTCAGTTTTTAGTTATTTACTTCAGTTTACTTATCAGTTGTGGGATTTGTATTGAGGAGTTTTTACTCCAGGTTTTATTTACATATTGTGATGGTTATTCATTCTATTTCAGTATGGTGAATGGTGTTATTTAGTTATTCATTACTCTTGTTGCATGTTAATCAGATTTAATAAAATTTGGCACTTACTTTTTAAATACTAGGTGGTTAGTAATAATAAAACGTTTTCGACAGTGATGCTATTAACTGAGCCAACTTGGCATTTTGAATTAATTTTATAAAGGAGTAGCTACCCGGTGTTTAATTAGTCGGGGTGTCACAAAATCAAGTTGGAAAAAGAGTACAACTTTTGTGATCATTGAATCGGTGTTAGACACGCTTAGTGTTGCCTCGTTAAAACCTTTAGCTGGAATACCCAATGGGAAAAAAATAGTTAAAGGAAAAAGAGTACATTGCGCATATGTCCAAAACATCATGCTCTTAGATTTTCCCCCTGATCAAATGCTTCCACTCGCTGATTATGATATTTCTTTGATGATTGAGTCAATGCATATCAGTCTCATACACACTCTTCTGAAATGTTGCTTTAACATGGTATATAGATTTGATCCGTTGTTACTTCAATTTCATTTTTCTTCATAAATCAACTTCCTTAAGACTTTGTTCAAAAGGGATAAACATGTCAATTTATCGAATCTATTTGACTTCCATAACATAACTCTTTTGGAGTTTATGTGTTACATAACTCTTCTTAAATTCGTGGATGTAGAAGAACTAAAATGTTTTAGTCATATCTCCCTGTTATAGCCTCTTTGAGTTTGAGCTATACAAGCGTCATTCATAAGTAGCAGCAGGACCATATGTCATTTGAGTTAAGTCATAAATGTTTTGATTATTCTTTATGAGGATCCAAGAGATAACTTGCATCTATATAAATAATTGGACATAGATGGTTAGATATGAAAATATCATATGATATGATTGATATTAGTCCCATGTTATGCAATTCAATTGTAATTATTTCGTGCCAATATATTGACTGCAATTATAATATCCAATATCATGCATTGTGTCGTGTATATCAATATACTAATAATGTACATGTATGGTACTTCTGGACCAAATACTATAATAAGATGCACATATCGTACGTAGGGACTAAATTTATATTTGTCATCCTCTTTAAGATGATATAGATGATTTAATATCTAATTGTCGGAGACCGTGGGTATATAAAAATTGTATGCTTAATGTATGTTAAATCCTTGTAGGACTTACCAATCCATTTGACTAATGGAACTGAGTTTAACATAAACTGTGCTCGGTCTGCCAAGGTCATTCATTTTTTAATTTCTTATTTAAATATTTCAATTGCGCTCTTAAGGAGCATATCCATCTAAGCATAATGACACATTTGAATATATGATTATTTTCATACCCTTCCTTAGACAAATATTTACGAAGACGGTTGTACTATATCCGTTTGGATTGCCTGCTGTACAGTAAATGTCTTACTGCATTTGAGTACGTGCTCCTTATCTTTGCTTAAGGCCAAGAAAATACTTCTAGGATTTTTATATGTATTCTTTGTCTAAGTACCATGTAAATAAGCAGTTACAATAATCATGAATCTCAAGTAATATATTTCAAAAAACTGCTAAGCTAGTCAGATATCTGAAAAGTATTTACAGTCGAAATGGGATGGTATGTTTGTATATAATCAATATTATTTCTTGAGGAAACCTTGTGACATAAATCTTGCACGTTTGGTGAGTTTTAACACTTCACGTTCTTATAAACACCCATTCATAACCTTCGGGATTAAAATATTTTGGGGTTTCTACTATAGGTCCAAATACATCACGTATATTAAAGAACTCGAATTATGCCATCATGGCATTTTCAGATTTCGGTCAATATATTATTTGTCGACATTCATTCATAGTACGTGGATTTATAGTATCAATGCCCTTTGAATTTTGTGTAGCTACAACATATATAATTATATCATCGATGATAATCTTTGTGGATTCCACTTTTCTCTTGTATATATATAAAACATAGAGATCTCATTTACTATTAGGTACCTTTGCCAACTTCGGGGCTTTATAGTCACTTCAGGAACTTATGTCTTTTTATATACAATAACAATATCTAGGATTTTAGAGAAAGCGGATCTTTTATTCATAACCTCTTTTGAAGCGTTATGTATAACCTCTTCTGGGGCATTATTTGGGCATGGTTTTACATAACCTCCACTTCTGGGGAGTCAACTAGTTAGTACCTATAGGTTTTCCACGCTTCTAGCGTGCAATAAATTTATTTCTTGTCGAATTTATTTTATCCTTCTGGGATAATGATTTTGGCAAGCATATTTGCAACTAGTCCATGTGACACTTGATGTTGCAATATATTTTTTTTCTTAATTTTTGCTTTGAGCGATACAAGGGATTATATGAAACAAAGTGGAAGTATTCCACGATAATCCTCGTTGTTCTTCAAGAACAGATCGTTCTTTAGATATAATTTGTACTTCTGGTACGTTCTATCCCCCCTTAACGACGAGAATAGTGTCTCATAAAAATAAAATTACACATATACTATAAACATAGAGAATTGAGAGAGAGATTATTTTATTTCTAAATAGTATTGGGTGTAGTACATAATCATAAGCACCATATATTGATAGATATCATTTGCCTCCATAATGTCTTATGAAAAACAATTAAGATGACCAAAATGGTCATTGTATAATAATAAATAATTGAACCATGGAGTTGCAGGCTCATAACAAAGTGCAATTTTACCATGTTAAATATTGTATAGTATAATCCCTTAAATAATGTAATGATTGTTTGCTAGTGTAAGTTTTTGACTCCTAACACTAGAATTAATGCAAAATTACTTTGGACAATTTACTTTCATATGACACCCACGTATACTGATGCCCATAAAACAAAGCAAATTACTTCAAGAGCCTATATAACATCATCACATAGGCTTTTTTGGAGCTTTAGATTCAATTATGGTTGAAACCTCTACTATATTATGCATTAAGTCAGATATGAGTTTTCATAATAATGTCAGTTGTTTATTGTCTACTAGACAAATGTCATT
Organism: Sambucus nigra; assembly: GCA_949130495.1. Taxonomy (NCBI): domain Eukaryota; kingdom Viridiplantae; phylum Streptophyta; class Magnoliopsida; order Dipsacales; family Adoxaceae; genus Sambucus; species Sambucus nigra. Next base: position 180,934,190 of record OX422211.1, on the reverse strand, counting down.
ATATAATAACAATTCATAATTTTCAATGACAAAATTCAATACAAACTCTGAGTCCAACTATATATATGAACAATGATAATTTATATTATGATCAAGTGTTTGGTGACCAAACTTAAACAAATAGAAGTATTAAAAAATCTCGTATCAAATACTTATCTGATATTTGGAACTTCAGGTCCAAAATATAAATAATCATTATGGAACATTTAATAACCCTACCCTTATTATATAAATAATCAAAACTTCATGTTTGATTACAAAATTATTGGATCTTCGGGGCCAAATTATAAATAATTATTATTGGACTTTTAATAACCCTTGTACTATTAAAAATTAATCAAAGCTTCGGGTTTGATTGTAGGGCATATTTAATTGTCATGTCCAAAAATTTGAATAATAATTGAGAACTTTTAGTCTCAATATAATATAATTTGGAAACTTCTCATTCCAAATAAAAAATTTACATGGGATCTTCCGGTCCCAAATGAAAAAATTGACATGGGAACTTCATGTCCCAAAATAAAATAACTATTTGAGAACTTCATGTCTCAAAATGTAGATAGCCATTGGAAACTTCATGTACCAAAATTTATATAGCTATTGGAAACTTCAAGTCCCTAGCAATAGCAATTGGGAGTTTGAGAGCCCAAATTTCAAATAGTATTGAAAACTTCAAGTCCCAAATTTAAATAATAATTAGGAACTCTGCGTCCTGATAAAAAATAGGAAACTTAGGGTTCCATAATTTAAATAGTTAGGGAGCTTCATGTCCCAATCGTAATTTTTTTTATATACGAAAAAATTGGACGTGAGATAGTAATTTTTCACAATTAAATATTCAAAATGTGAATATGTAAAAAAAAATTAGAGTCTAATGATGATTAAGAATTTCAAGTTCTTGCAATCCAATTTTTTTTTTCATAAACATAAAGGGTTCAAGTGGTATTTTAAAAAAAACTTACCGCTTAAACAGTAAACATGTAAGTTTTGAGACTAACTTACAAGCATGAGGTCGATAAAAAAAAAATTAATCCAATAGTATAGATACCTAACAATATAAGGTATATTAGTGAATATGCAAACTTACTAACTTACCTCAATTTAGATGAAGGTGGGTTGAAGTGAACCGACCCATCATCAACATTTAATCGGTGGTGTTTTAATTTCGTGAAGAAATTTTGCGTACCTTTATATATTCCTCTCAAGTTCCTTAGAACATAACCAACGTCAAAATTGTCATTTCCCTCCTTTGATTAGAAAACTTTAAAGACCACAAGGCTCTTCAAATAAACACACAATTGAGACACTCGTGCTGATAACGTGTTATAAAATAGAGGGAACACAAGGGAGTTAATCTTTTATTTTAATAATTGTTGTACAAAACCATATGAGTATCCTTCTATTTATAGGACATAGTGAGGCCTTCCAAAAGAAAAGAATATGAGTGAACAGCCACCCAAAAGACAAAAGTCACTTTATTTAACATTTATCAATGTATAACGCTTCCTATGCATAAATTTGGCACAAATGTTGATAAACTTTACTTTACTATTTGAGTGATAAATATTCACCACACAAATTTATCAATTCTCACAAGTGTTTTTCCTATACTAAAATATTTTATAAATTGTTAAAAAAATGTTTTAAATAAAAAAACTATTTATAAAGCTATTTTAAATTAAAAAAAAGTTGTTATTAAAAATGTTTTAAAATAATTGTTCTAAAACAATTTTAAAACTGTTTTCAAACCGTTAAAAAAATTGTTTTAAAAATTGTTTTAGAAGGTTTAAAAATTGTTTTAAACATTTTTAAAAACTGTTTTTTCGTAACATTTTTAAAAATTATTTTTTAATAAATAATTTTAAAAACATTTTTAATAAACATTTTTTCGTAACGTTTTTTCGTAGCATAAAAACTGTTTTTCCATGACATTTTTAAAAATTATTTTTTTAATAAACAATTATAAAAACATTTTTATTAAACTATTTTTTCGTAACAGTTGTTTAGTAACGTAAAAACTGTTTTGTCGTAACATTTTTAAACATTTTCTAAAAATTGTAAAAAACGTTTTTGATGATAAAAACAGGGAGGAAGAAGAAAAGAAAAAAACAATGTTCTTTAGTTTTTTTAATAAATAATTTTGGGGTTAAAAGCATTTTTTATATATAGTTTGTTACTTTTTAATAAATAAAAACGTGGAGTAAAAAGAAAATAAGAAACTGTTTATTATTAAATAAAAGTTGGGATGAAAATTTTAAAAAAACATATTTTTTTTTTATTATATATGATAGCAGGGACGAAAACGTGTTATTAAATTATTTTGCCTAAACAAACTAGTTTTACCTAATTTTGATGTTTGATAGCCTAATGTAAGAAAAATAATATTTGTCTTGGCAACTTTTGTCATTGGCAAATTTTACCATGGAAATATTTGCCATGACAGGAACCAAAGGGACCCTAAGAGTTTTTCAAACAACTTTAAAATCATGTTCAAGATCGGTTCATTTACTAAACAACGAGTTAAGGACAATTATAAGAGTAAATGCTTTCAACTTTCAAGTTGCAAATGTGGCAATTTTGAGAGGCACGCAAAAGTTGGACTCTCACATGAACCCTTCAAGCGACATCTTAAATGTCGCACCATTAATGACTACATATTTGCTTACTTATTATATTCTCGCCCCTCACTTATCACCACCAATTAAATATTAAATCATTTATTTGTTCTTGAGGCAACGAGTGATTTGGGATTTTACGATTTTTTTTCGGACGCCCGTCACGAAAATTTTGACAACATTCGTGATGTTGTTCAATAGACGAATTAGTACATCAATTTGAGCATGAAAAACACTTACGAGGAAGTGTGACCATATAAAGCCTATCATGGTTGAATAGAAGTTGACTTTCGATTGTTATTTGAATAAGGAGGACAAGCCCACTCCGCCGTCAATTTCAGCACCTACTCCAGAGATCCCCCACAATTTGCGAAGCCTACTCCAATTGAACGCAAATTTCATTGGGCAGTGTTTGCGCCACCTAGCAAGCCTTCAGAATGGGATAAATGTATATGGGATGCTTAGTGTTACATTTCTTAAGTGGTTTTGTTTAATGTAATTGGAACTTATAAATTTAATAATTATTATAATTTCTTCAATGTTGACTACAATTAAATAAATGCATTTGAAACAAAGTATTACATTTTTTCACATAGATGCCATAAATGAACCATCAAATCAAAGAGCTCGGGTCATATATTAAAGGAACAAGCAAAGAGCTCGAGTCAAACTCTAAGGTTGCGTTTGCTTTTTCATCTGAATCTGAAGTCTGGTTTTGAAATTTGAAGACTAAATCTGAAGTCGAAAATTTGAATTTGAAAAATATGTTTATTTTTATGTCCGAATGAATATATTTCGATAAATTCAGAATTCAGATGTTCATTTACCTCTTAATCATTCAGAGGCAAAAATAGTCGTTAAGCTCTTGATCATTTAAAAAATAAACACTATTTGGTACCTCTTAAGTCTGAATGGTTTAGATTCAAATATAAGAGGTAAAAACAAACAACACCTAAGTTAAGTTGTTCGCAAAATAGTGCCCTCCCCCACACATATTGTATTTTCTACCGTCATAATAATATTTTGTTACGTAAATTACACGCCAATGGTCAAAATTTAAACTAAACATCAATCTTTATAAAAAGAAACAAGAAATTTCTTATATTAAAGATCAAATTTATATCCAAATGAGAGTACAAGAGGTATTTATATGAAAGGATTACTTGCTAGCCAAATAATTACCAAAAGGAGATTAAGGGTCCGTTTGGTTTTGTATCCACAAAACTCAGTTTTTAAATACAGTTTTAAAATTCAGTTTTTTTTCCACATAATTATTTGGGTGCATTTGGTAAACTTGTTTTTAAATATAGTTTTGACAAAATTGACAAACGTGTATATTTATATTATATTTATGTGCGCGTGCGCGTGTGTGTGTATATATATATATAAACTCTCCAATATACCTCATTAAATATGCATAAAAATACATGATATTAAATGTACATGTATATAATTTATGATGTATATATGTATGCATTCATTTATCATGTATGTATGATACATTCATGCATTATGAAATTATATACATGTACATTTAATATCATGTATTTTTATGTATATTTAATGAGGTATATTGGGGAGTTTATATATATATATATATATATATATATATATACATACATACATACATACAGAAAGTCTCTTGTAAGGACTCCTTATGGTGCAGACCCGATACATACCATTTTTTTAAGGGGATCTTCCTATTAAGTCCCGTTTGAAAGGGATATTTCCTATTAGGTCATATCACAATATTTTTTCCTTAATAGGTCTCATTTGTACATACAGTGAATATTCACTGTATGTTTACAAATAGGACCTATTGGAACAAAAATCTTATTTCATGGAACCTGATGGAGCAAAAAAAAGATGTCAGGACCTACTGAACTACATACTTAGTAAACGGGACTAATTGGTAAAATCCCCTTTTTTTAAATAGTAAAAAAATGATTTTTTTTATGAAACTTCATGGATATGATGCCCATGGTTGGAAGATCATCTCCAAATTTTTTTATCAAAAAATTCAATAAAAAAATATTGAGATGAGGTGATATGTAAAAAAAATAAAAAAATATTCATTTTCAACCGTTGAAATGTTGAGTCAGCGCTAGCCATTTTATTGATTGAATTTTTTTATGAAACTTATTGGATATGATATTCTCACTGTCGAGATCATATCCATGAAGTTTCATAAAAAAATTCAATCAAAAAGTGGGTGAGAAGATCGCCGACATTTCAACGGTCGAAAATGCATATTATAGTATTTTTTTTACATATCACCTTATCTCAACGTTTTTTTTTTGAATTTTTTGATGAAAAAAATTGGAGAGGATCTTCTCACCGTCTAGATCATATCCATGAAGTTTCATAATTTTTTTTTTATTATTTAAAAAAAATGGTATGTCTGCACCATAAAAAGTCCTTACAGAAGGGGAACTCTCTCTCTCTCTCTCTCTCTCTCTCTCTATATATATATATATATATATATATATATATATTGCACGTATAACTCACAATGAAATTATATTCATACATGAATTGATAACCTTTTTAATACATATGTAATATATGTATATTTTGTATTATTCCATACATTAATAATACATGTATAAAATTATATACAAGTATTATGTATCTATTGATAACATTATTTAACATATGGATCTTAGTATATTATATAATTTAGTAATATAAATATACGCAATTTTGTGTACATGTACATATATATTTTTTATTTATAAGAATTACACACATATTGATGTATTATATATGTATATTATACATTAAGGTATAAATGCATTAGAAATTAAGAATGAATAATTTTGAGCTAAAAATTAAAAAACAGAAGTTATAAAACACTCGTTTGTTATTTTTTGAAAAACTTGATTACAACACATAAATATTATAATTCAATATTTAAAAACAGGTTACCAAATGCAAATTTTTATCAGAATTATATTTAAACACATAAAACAAAATTATAATTGCAAACCAAACAAGCCTTAAATATTTAGCCCCATATTTTAAAATTTATTTTTAGCAACTCTCATGTTTTAGTTGTTGGTCCCATAGTTTATGTTGTTTGCGTATGATATAGTTTTAGTAGACACGTCAAAGGCGTTATTGATGAGAGTACATACTTGGAAAAATGCTTTAAAGTCTAAGAGACTAAAAATCAGAAGAAATAAAACTGAATTTATAGAATGTAAATTCAATAACGAGGCATCTAAAAACACATTGCTAAAGATTGAAGAAAAAGTGATAGACTAAACTAATAAATATCGTTATTTAGGTTCATTGATACAGAGTAATACGGATATTGATAAGGATGTTACGAGTATAATATTAATAGTTGGATAAAATGGAGACAAGCAAATGGGGTGTTATGCGATAAGAGGATAACTAATAAACTAAAAGTAAAATTTTATAAAACAATTGTTAGGCCATCGACCCTATATGGTGCAGAGTGTTGGGATTTAAAGAAAAAACATGAACAAAGTCTCCATGTTAGTGAGATGAGGATGCTACGATGGATGACACGAATTACTAGAATTGATAAGATTAAAAACCATTACGTGAGAGAAAATTTGGGAATAACTCCCATTAGTGATAAGTTAAGATAAAGCAGAGTTAGATGGTACGGACATATATTGTGTAAACCAATAAATACACCTATAACAAAAGGAAGATTATTGAAAATAAAGGGTAAAAGATAAATGTGCCGGCCTAAGCTATCGTGGGACAAAATTATTAGGAGTAGGGTTGATTTTCGATTGGTTTTGTCAAAAAAATGGAGCATATCAATACCATACTAACTTTGAAATCGTCAAACTAAAATTACCAGTTTTAGCTGCCGGTACACTAGCCCATAAACCAAAACCAAAACCAAACCGTGCGATACATCGGTAAAATCGGTTTATTTCGGTAAAAATACCCTTACTACATGACATTAAACACGTGTAGCATAACACTTGCAACAAATCGCATGACGAACAAGCCAAGCGTTGTGAGTGAAAACCTTTTTTCAGATCCAGAATGCTCTCTAAGGTAAATCCCCTAAGCCATCTAACTACTATTAAACTACATGGTCCAAAGGTCCTCGCGAGGGACTGATAAGGAAAGGTACTACTCGATACATAATGGTAATTTTTTGTACCACTTACCTAAATTTTTTTATATACATATTTAAAAAAATAAAAAATAACCCACATAATTGTATCTTCTCCATAACTATATATAAACATTAAACTCCAAAATAAACACCACAAATTGTAACTCAAGTTAACTATTGTCCAAATAACTCGAATCAATATCAACCCGGATCGTCATATTAAATAATAAACCAAAATGAAAATGTTTCACGTTCTTTGTTTCTTGCACTCCCCACTTCTTCATCTACAAAATAAATATTACGTTCTTTATTGAAATTGTAATAATAGTGAGGATGAATCCGAAACGATGGATTGACAGAGAGAGCCGGGTCGAGGGGTTATGTGGGAGAGGAGAAAGTAAAGGGTGTTATTTTGTGAGATGGGAGATCCGTAAGTTATAGTGTTAGAATATGAATCATTAACCTTAGACTTGTTATAAGTTGTGTTGTGAATGATCCAACTGGCTGTAAAATATTGTATTGATCAAAGGGTTACTAAAAGTTTGATCACTTGAAGAAAAATAAATAACCTATAAAATAGGTGTGGTTGTGTATGGCTTTAGTCATTTGGTATTCTTGTTTGATTTAATTTGGTATTTTCAAATTGGTAACTCTGATAATATCATTTTGGTATTTTTGGTACATTAATTTCGGTACGGTACAGTTGGTCAATCAATTTTTAAAATGTTAAAATCAAAACCAACCACAAAAAATTCGATAATTTCGGTTTCAGTAGTTTCAGTTTTGGTAAGTAAAAAATGCAAACCATTACCACTAATTTCGATACAAAACGGTATGGTATGGGTTTTTACTGTCCTGCGAACACCCCTAATCAGGAGAGATCTCAAGACACTAAACTTGAATGATAATATTGCTTATAATAGATTAAAATGGAAAAAGATAATCCATGTGTCCAACCCCATGTGATGGGATTAAGGCAAGGATGATGATGATGATGATGGGACATACTACAATTTTAAAAACACATGGTATGGGAGACTAATAAATCATAGGAGGTGGAACTAAACACCCCCAAAAAAACTATTAACTAAATGACTAAAAAGGACAATCATTAACAAAAATACATATAATTAGTTCCAAACATGCTTGTAGACCAATTAAAAGACATAGAACGAAATCAAATAACTATAATAAAAGGAAAGCTGGTGAAAATTATTAAAATGACACATAAGCCCTAATTATGAACCCATTTCCATCATTTTGTATTTTATCTTTAAATTAGTGGTAAATCGGCGCTATGCGCGGGAGAGACGCATGGATGATTGTGTACGCGCGGTTAAAAATATACATGTTTTTTGAAAAATAATTACCTATTTCAATGGTAAGGTAGCATACTCTTAAATTATAATAATTTTTTAATAAAAAAAATTTGTTTCACGACACGTGGGTTGTTATTAAAAAATGCAAGAGCTTTTCATCGAATGACCCAGAAAACTATATCAAGTAAGTAAAATTTGCATTATTCCTAATGAACGTAAAATTGAAATTTAACTAAATTAAAAGGGAAATAAGCAATTAGATTTTGGATTGACCGTCGAGATATTACGCAAGTGTCAAGTAGCAAATATGTATCCTGCAAGAATTATGACACCAATAATGCACACAGATAATAGTCAAACATTGTAATAAGTTTAATGCTTAAGAATTAAGTCTCATCAAATGGGAAGTAAAAGTTAGCATCCATATGAACAATACTAACAAGACAAATTAAAAAAAAACTATATGTATGTTCCTTTATAAAGAAATGTAACCAACGTCTATTGCATCATGCGTCAAAGTATAATGTCAGAAAAATATTATTTAAAAAAAAATATGTAAAACCGACAAAACTTCGTACCATCCTTAAGCAAAAGCTGTCAAATAATCTTGCACCACCTTTTCCTCTCCACCTTACTTCGCCTTATTCGGACACAACATATATATCATAACATTACTTTTCGAGCAAAATGTATCAATATTTTTCTTCGATACAAAAATCTAAAGCCCAAAAGTATGAAATCGTTAATTTTCATCCATTTTCTCAACAACCAAACATAAGGCCGCAACAAATGGGTATAAATGGAACTACTATTAATGGTCGGAACTGAAACACAAAGACTAACCAGAATCAAACCATGATTTACACCAAAACAACTAATAATGGTTTACACGAAACTAGTTATTAACAGAGAAAGGTCACCATAGAAGAAAAAAGAGGAAGAGTTGTGAACATGAATTGGAGAGGGTGGCAGATTTAATGAGATATAAGCAGGTGGAATATCGAGGAAGCAAACACCAAATATGAATTACTTGAGAATATGAAGAGTCCTTTTTCAATAGATGGATTTACCATCTAAAAGATGGGGAGACAATGGTTCCACATGGATAGTCTAAGTGAAAAGAAGTATTATAGTCTTCTGTATAGTGTTTTAGATTATATAATAGGAGTATTAAACCTTCACAACATTAAATTAAAATAATAATCTATCACAAAACGTGTCGAATATGAGAATAAATGATTTTAAATTTGACAATTCTCATAGGCACGCGAAAGTTGGACTGTCGCATGAATCCTTCAGGCGACATCTTAAATGTCACACCATTAATGACTATATATTTGCCCACTTATTATACTAGCGTACAACTCGTGCGATGCTCGAGAGATGTACAATAAACAAATATAAACACAATTAAGAAAAAAAGATATATAATAATTCAATATCTTATCTTAAAGCCATTATACTAATACTCTATTTTTGCATATGTTGCATGCTTAATATAAATTAAAAATTGTCATATTTTAGCAACTTTATCTGCAATTAAAATAATACGATACAAACTTTGTTAAATGTTTTAAAATTAAGTAATCAAATATTATGTACCAATTGTAGAAAATTCATTCCAAATATAATATCTTATGTAAATAAATAATACTAAAAGATTAAGCCAGCAAAACAACAAATATATCCAAAACTAATTGTTTTAAACCGTTAACAAAACATATACTTTAATATTTTTTCTAAAAAAATTCTATATACTTTAACATATATGTTAAAATTTGTCTTATAGAGGATAAAGTTTTGAAATATTTCTACCTTCAACTAAAAAATGAGGGAAAATGGAAAAAAAAACTATATGTAAAAACTATATTTATATTTTCAGAAAAATATTTCATATATGTAAAAATTCATCCGATAGTTTGTCTTTGTAAATTTTATACCCGCCAAAAAACTCTATCGATTTATCTTTGTAAATGCTCTCGTTTCCTATTCTTTTTAAATTTTATACCCATCTAATTGACAGTTCTCATCAAAGACTTGACTATCATGGTATATCCTGGAATATCTGGGATTTTCACAATGTCGTCTTTTTCAACCATGGTTAGTGTAAGTTTCTATGTGAAAAGTTTATAATGGTAAAAATTAACTCTGTCTAAAAAAGGAGATCCTTTTAGTTTCAAAAAGACTTTTGGTTTATCTGTTTTTTTTCAAATAACACAATGTTCAAGAACGCTTTTGGTTTATCTATATTTTTTTAATTTCAATCAAAAGATTTTGGGTTTATCTAGTTTTTTGGTTCCAAAAAACACAATGTTCAAGAAAACTTTTAGTTTAGCTATTTTATTTTTATTTTAAAGAACACAATATTTAAGATGAGAGAGAAAATTATGGCAAAAATTCAAACCTTATTAACTCATCTAATACTACCGTATTAGAGGTTTTTTATTTTAAAGAACACAATATTTAAGACGAGAGATAATATGATAGCAGATATTAAAACCTTATTAACTTCTCTATAGGTATAATAAATATTCCCATCCCTCATTTGTTGCCACTAATTAAATCTTGAACCATTTATTTGCTCTCGAGGCGATGAGTGATTTCAGATTTTACGTTGTTTTTAAGGACGTTCGTCACGATAATTTTGACAACATTTGTGATGTTGTTTAATAGATGAATTGGTACACTGATTAGAGCATAAAAAAATCAAAACGTACAAAGAAGTGTGATTGTGGAAAGCCTCTTAAGGTTGAATTGAACTAAACTTCCTATTGTTATGTGAATAAGGCGGACAAGCTCGCTCTGCCGTCAATTTCAGCACCTACTCTGGAGATCACCCTCAATTTGTGAAGCCAACTCTGATTAAGTGCAAATTTCATTGGGTAGTGTTCGCCGCACCCATTTAACACAACTATCACTATTGACCTAGCAAGCCTTCAAAATGGGACAAATGTTTATAGGATGCTTAGTATTACATTTAATAACAATTATCACTTCTTAATGTTGATTATGATTAAAGAAATGCATTTGAAACAAAATACTTCATTTTTTCACACAGATGCCATAAATGAACCATCAAATCAAAGTTGATAGAAACGTTTGTTGCACAGTCACAAGGGATATTTTAACATTAATTAAACAAATGACAAAATAGTTAATACTTATTGATGTTAGCCATTGGTTAATGAATATTTGATAAACATAAAAATAAAATAAAGATCAATAAATTAAGATAAGACGTTTACATCATTATATGGTCATAATATGACACAAGGGCCAGGAGTTATTTCATACTAATTGTTAAGACCACAACCTAAAGTTCATAAGTGTAAAAATTATTGAGGGTGAGGGGTTTACGACTAAAGTCCCCGTACAAAATTTTAACTTTATTAATTTTAATGGTGATTGTGATCGGTGTATTTACACATTTAAATAAAAAAAATTATTTCAAAATTGACTCTGAAATGTGTATTTAGTTGCAAAATATACCTATATTAATTTCCATTTCAAGTTAACCCTTAAGCTACCTAAATGTATTTTAGATATTCATTTATTCTTTTTGAATATTTAAGTGTGACAAAAACACGTTAAGACCTGGTTTATAACATATTTCCTATAATTTAACTTCAAAACACGTGTAATGGCTAATTCAGATAAACAAAAATAAATAAATAAAATATCGCTATTGGAGTTCACCTTGACCAAATACTTTGCCATCTTTTCATCATTGGCCTCGTACTCTCCTAGTATTTGTCTCACCGCTAATTATGAGTTGTTGTACACTTGGAGTTGTCGCACTCCAACAAATAAGGCAATATTAAATCCCACAAATAAATTTTTTCACTCGGCCGCATTATTAGAGGCTAAGAAATTAAATAACAATGCATACTCAATATTTGTCTTATCTGAAACTGAGAGGATAAGACCTTCCACACTACTGATTGCACAAGAAGAACCATCTATGCGTAGACTCCAAAATGAGATTTCTATATAAAAGGGTTATTGGTCTCCACCTTCTTGACATTCAATTTTCATTGTTTCATAATCTTCCACATTATTTTTAATGATTTATTTCCCTTGTGTTGCTTCCATGGGGTATTAGAGTGCATCGACCCCATAGTTAAGGTTTGAGTGGGATATCTAGATATGTTGGCCAAGACTTGGGCTGGAGCTTGAGATGTTGAGGTCGAGGTTGCACCATTTGTGGCGACATTTGGGTCTTCCTATATGAACTCTGAAATATAATATGCTAGTGTTTGGCCTTTGATCGATGTTTGTGGTTGGTAGTATATGTCATAAGCCCAAAATTCAATCAACCAGACCATGAATCGACTTGATTTCTTAGGTTTATGCACAAAGTATCTAAGAGTTTGATCTGTTAATACCATGATCGAGTGGGCTTAAAGCACGGTTACATCTTCCTTCCAGTGTGTATGAGGTAAAAAACGAGCTTCTCAATCTTATGATATGGAGACTGAGCCCATTAAAACATTTTGTTTGTGTAATAAATAGGCTTTTGAACCCCTTTATCCAGACAAACCATCATTTGACTAACCCAGGCTCTGACACTACACCAAAATAGGCGGATGGTCATGGATTTTAGCCGTGACTAAGCCTTCGGGTCATGAATCCAATCTATGATCGAAATATCTAACGACGAACTTGATCCCTGACCAAAATACACAGTTACGGAACCGATCGTGGGCAAGTATACAACATGTTGGTCACAAACAAAAGCCATGACCATCTTTGAAGCCTTAAAGACGGACCCAATTCGTGACCAAGTTTAAAACCTTAGTCATAGACTTAAGTCATGACCAATATTCTATACATGGTTCAATATGGTCACTGCCCCAATCCGTGACCAAGTATTTATTACAAACAAAATATTAAATATGGACACGATTTAAGTCTGTGGCAATAGTTATTTAAAAAAATATGCACTATGTTTATTCACAAATCGAGAGTCTTGCTACTACGCGATCAGTTACTACGAGCTATATTGGTCACATGTGAAGTGTTCGTGCCCCTTGAGGGTGCGTTTGAGGGTTGTTCGGGGTTTTCGCCCACTAATGACATGTTTTCAAGCCTAAGTGTGCCTCTTTGCAAATTTCTCTCTTATTCTCAAATCGAGAGTCCCACGACTATATGGTCAATTACTACGAGTTACGTTGGTCATGTGCAAGGTGTTCGTCCCCCTTGTGGAGTCGTTTGGGGACTGTTAAGGGTTTTAACCAACCAGGGGCACGTTTTCAAGCCTAAGTGTGCTTATTTGTAAATTTTGATCCTATTCTCAAATCTAGAGTCCCGTGACCACGCGGTCAGTTGCTATGAGTTACGTTGGTCAAGTGTGAGGTGTTCATGCCCCGTGTGAGGACGCTTGGGGAAGTTTAGGGTTTTCACCCACTAATGACATGTTTTAAAGTCTAAGTGTGCATATTTGTAAACTTCGGCCCTATTTTTAAATCGTGAGTCCTGCAACTATGCAGTCATATGCTACGAGTTGTGTTAGCCACGTGCAAGGTATTTGTACCCCATGTGAGGCCATTTGGGGATTGTTCTGGGTTTTCGCCCACTAGAGGCACATTTTTCCCAAGTGTGCTCATTTGCAAATTTTAGTCCTATTCTTAAACTGGAAGTTTCATGACTATGTGGTCAATTGCTAAGAGTTATGTTGGTCACGTGCGAGGTGTTCGTTCCCCATGCGAGACCGTTTAGGGTAGTTCAAAATTTTCGTCCACTAGTGGCACGTTTTCAAGTCTAAGTGTGCCTATTTGTAAATTCTGATCCTATTATCAAATCGGGACTCTTGCGAATACGCAGTCAGTTGCTATGAGTTATGTTGCTTACGTGCGAGATGCTTGTACCTCTTGTGGGGCCGTATGGGGATTGTTAGGGATTTTCGCCCACTAGCGGCACATTTTCAAGCCTGAGTGTACCTATTTGCAAATATCGGTCCTATTCTCAAATCGGGAGTCTTGCGAATACGTGGTCAATTACTACGAGTTACGTTTGTTACGTGTGAGGTGTTCGTGCCCATTGCGGGGCCATTTGGGTCTGTTCGGGATTCTCGCCCACTAACAACACGTTTTTAAGCCTAAGTGTGCCTATTTACAAATGTTGATTATATTCTCAAACAGGGAATCCCATAACTACGTGGTTAGCTATTGCGAGTTACGTTGGACACGTGCGAGGTGTTCGTGCCCCTTGCGAGGCCGTTTGGGGGATGTTCGAGGTTTTTGCTCACTAGCGCCACGTTTTCAGCCTAAGTGACCTTATTTATAAATTTCATTTATATTATCAATCTGGGAGTCCCGTGACTATACGGTGAGTTGATGTGAGTTACGCTGGTCACATGTGAGGTGTCCGTGCCCCTTACAGGACCGTTTGGGAGTTGTTCAGAATTTTCGCCCCTAGCAGCATCTTTTTGAGTCTAAGTGTGTCTATTTGCAAATTTTGATTATATTCTCAAACTAGGAGTCCCACGACTACACGATCAGTTGATACGTGTTGCGTTGGCCACCTGCGAGGTATTTGTGACCCTCACAGGGGTGTTCGGGGTTTTCACCCACTAGAGGCACATTTTTAGGCCTACGTTTGCCTATTTATGAATTTTGATATTATTCTCAATTTAGGAGTCCTGCAACAACGCGGTCAGTTGCTACGAGTTACATTGGTCAGTTCAAGGTGTCTGTGTCCCTTACGGTGCCGTTTGGGGGTTGTTTGGGGGGTTTTTGTCCACTAGCGGCATGTTTTTAAGCTTAAGTGTGTCTATTTGTAAATTTTGGTCTTTTTTTCAAACCGGGAGTCCCACGACTATGTGGTCAATTGCTATGAGTTACATTAGTCACATGCGAGGTGTTCGTGTTCCTTGTGGGCCGTTTAGGGATTATTCAGGTTTTTTTTTTCCACCAGTAGCATCTTTTTAAACCTAAGTGTGCTTATTTCAAAATTTCGATCCTATTCTCAAACTGGAAGAGGCGCGACTACACAGTGTGTTTTTATGAGTTAGGTTGGTCACGTGCGAGGTGTTTGTGCCCTTATGGGGCCATTTGGGGTTGTTCGGGGGTTTCACTCACTAGTGGCATGTTTTAAACCCTAAGTGTCTCTATTTCAAATTTCGATTATATTCTCAAACCTGGAGTCTCAAACCTGGAGTCCCGTGATTACATGGCCAATTGCCACGAGTTTTGTTGGTCATGTACGAGGGGTTTGTGTCCCTTATGGGACCGTTTGGGGGCAGTTCAGAGTTTTCACCCACTAGTGGCACGTTTTCAAGCCTTTATGTGTCCATTTATAAATTTTGATCATATTCTCAAATCGAGAGTCCCACGTGGTCAGTTTTTATGAGTTACATTGGTCACGTGTGAGGCGTTCGTGCCCTTTGCGGAGCATTTGGGGGTTGTCCATGGTTTTCGTCCACTAGCGACACATTTTCTAGCCTAAGTGTACCTATTTATAAATTTTGGTCATATTCTCAAACCGGGAGTCCTGCGAGTATGCAAAAAATTGCTCCAAGTTACGTTGGTCATGTGCGAGGTATTCGTACCCCTCGTGGGGCCGTTTAAGGGTTGTTCGGAGTTTTTGCTCACCAGCGATACGTTTTCAAGCCTAATTGTGCATGTTTGCAAATTTCAATCCTATTCTTAAATCGGGGGTCCTGCGAGTACGTTGTCAGTTGATACGAGCTTCATTGGTCACTTGCGAGGTGTTTGTTCCCCTCACGGGCTGTTTGGGGTTGCTAGGAGTTTTCGCCCACTAGAGGCACGTTTTCATGCTTATGTTTGCCTATTTATAAATTTTGGTCATATTCTCAATCTGGGAGTCCTGCAATTACACGATCATTTACTAGAGTTATATTGGTCACGTGTGAGGTGTTTGTGCCCCTTATAGGGCCATTTGGGGGTTATTCAGGATTTTTGCCCACTAGCGGCACGTTTTCAAGCCTAAGTGTGCCTATTTGCAGATTTCGATCCTATTTTAAATTCGGGAGTCCCGCGACTATGCGATCAATTTTGATGAGTTACATTAGTCACATGCAAGGTGTTCGTGTTCTTTGTAGGGCTGTTCGGGGGTTGTTCATGGTTTTCGCCCACTAGTAGAATGTTTTCAAACCTAAGTGTGCTTATTTCAAAATTTCGATCCTATTTTCAAACCAGAAGTCTTGTGACTTCGTGGTGTGTTTCTACGATTTAGGTTGGTCACGTGCAAGGTGTTCATACCCTTACGGGGAGATTTGGGGGTTGTTCGGGGTTTCACTCGCTACTAACATGTTTTAACCCTAAGTGTCCCTATTTGAAAATTTCAATTATATTCTCAAACTGGGAGTCTCATGATAACATGGTCAGTTACCATGAGTTTTGTTGGTCATGTGCGAGGTGTTTGTTCCCGTTGTGGACCGTTTGGGGGTTGTTCGGAGTTTTCACCCACTAGTGGCACGTTTTCAAGCCTATGTGTGCCTATTTGCAAATTTTGGTCCTATTTTCAAATCAAGAGTCCCACGCGGTCAGTTTTTATGAGTTACATTGGTCACGTGTGACGTGTTAGTG
The DNA here is from genome assembly GCA_949130495.1 of Sambucus nigra. Taxonomy (NCBI): domain Eukaryota; kingdom Viridiplantae; phylum Streptophyta; class Magnoliopsida; order Dipsacales; family Adoxaceae; genus Sambucus; species Sambucus nigra. The sequence continues at coordinate 180,917,599 of OX422211.1, read as the reverse complement.
CCCTTTGCGGAGCGTTTGGGGGTTATTCGTGGTTTTTGTCCACTAGCGGCATGTTTTCAAGCCTAAGTCTACCCATTTATAAATTTCGATCCTATTCTCAAACCGGGAGTCCCGCGACTACGCGGACAGTTGTTATAAGTTACGTTGGTCACGTGCAAGGTATTCGTACCCCTTGCGGGGTCGTTAGGGGTTGTTCGGGATTTTCACCCACTATCGGCACATTTTCAAGCCTAATTGTGCCTATTTGCAAATTTCGATCTTATTCTCAAACTGGGGTCCTGCGTCGCGAGGCCCCTTATGGGACCGTGGTTGTTTGGAGTTTTCTCCCACTAGCGTCTCGCTTTTAAGTCTAAGTGTGCATGTTTACAAATTTCGATCCTATTCTTAAACCGGGAGTCCTGTGACTATGCTATCAATTGCTAAGAGTTATGTTAATAAACGTGCGAGATGAAGACAAAACCTTTATTTATTCAAATAAAAATTAGGCGTATTTGTCCGATTGACACATCTGAAGGAATAAATGTTGGACTTAATGGATCTTTGGCAATTCATGCCTTACTTAGTTGACAAAAAAAAGAGGGTTTTTTTAAAGTAAATATATCAATGAAGATTAAAAAAATTCACTTGGTTGAGATACTAAAGTAAATAGAGCGAGGTTCCTGTTCAACCTCAATAGAGTGAGGTTCATGGTTGAGATACTAATAATATTTTTTTACAGCAAATGTCTCCTTCAGGTGTTAAGGCAAGGATGATGATGCTGGTTATGATGATGTCGTCTGGGCTCGGTGGTAGTGAAGGCGACTAGGGCTCCTCGGCCCCGAGGCTCCCCAAATATGGAAAATTGGAGATGGCCATCGAGAACAAGTCGGGGCGATTAGAGAGATCCCTCGAGCTGATAAAGACGAGCATCGACCTGGGGTACATTAGTTGGAAGGAGGTGCCATATGAGCTCAAGTTAGCTGTTTGGGTGTCACTACAGATAATGTATTTATATTTATATTTATATAAATATTTCAATTTTAATTTTGATTTCGATTTCAATTTCATTTTATATTTATTCGTAACTAACATTGTATTTGTTGGACAGGAACAATTCAGCCTGGATCTAAAGCTACGCGATTCCATCTTGGAGCAATTGAGGGAGCAACACAAGACACGAAAGAAAAATATGTGGACCCGATACTTTGGGAAGACACGAGAGTCCGTTATCCGAATGCGTGAATCCGTCCCGCCGAAGGAGCCGATCTCATTGGCACAATGGTAAAATTTCATTGACAATGAGATCGGGGAGCGACAATTGGCATCTCGCCAATTAAGGAGGGAAAATCGGGCAAAAAAGATGGACGTGCATTACTCTGGCCGGACATCTTGCGCCGAGGGGGAGCATAGGATGATGGTAAGATTTAATTTTTATATAACTACAGAAATATATTATTCTGCATTATTTTACTTTGCGGGGCCGATACTAATTTTATTTTATTTTATTTTGAGGGGACAGGGAGTGGCCCTGGGGGTAGGCCACATATGCTCGATACTTAGGTGGTTCTTCGTACGAAGAATGGGAAGGATAAGGAGGTGTTACCGAGAGTCGCGGCCACGATTGTAAGTAATCCGGCAGTTTACTTTTTATTAATTACGTTATAATTTTTTAATTTACTTATTTTACTAATCATGTGTTTTTTGTCATATCAGGCAAAGCTTAAGAAAGTGCATGAGTCGGAGTCTGATGCTGACAAGGCATCTTTGTCCACCGACGCACTCAGCCAAGTGCTTGGCTCTGATCGCAAGGGGAGGACAAGGGGGGTGAGCTCACGGGTGGCCAAATCTGGGATCATCAGATTGGAGACGAGCGACACCGGGTTAGCTCGAACGGTGGACTCGTATGACGCGAAGCTGTTCCATTTAGAGGCGACGGTCCAAAATAAGTTCTCATTCATGAAGAGTTCGTTGGGAGAAAACCGTAAGGGGAAAAGGAAGGATAAGGAGAAGGTGGTGGTGAAGGAGGTGCATGAGGACGAGGTGCAGGATGACGAGGATGTGGACCTCGCTGCTTCATCGCAGGCATGTGCGTACTTTGATGATCCACTTCCCTATTTGGCTCCCTTCGACCGACCGATGTCGACACTTGGTTGACCGAACGTGTTTATACTGGATATATTTGATGGCCAGCGGATAGGGCGGGGGTTGAGGGACCCGAATATTATCCAGGGTGCACTAGTTCATGGACGTGAGCTTCAAGACATCGAGTCCAAGGAGCTCGTCACGCATGTGATATCCAGGAAGGAGAACTCCCCATTGTGATTGCACGAACAATGTGGCACGATGTATATTAGTGGGTGTGTCAATTCGTATATCGTGTGACCGACTCACCTCCTCAGAGTTAACCTTACCCAAGACATGTAGTGACATTATTTGAATTGAATTATTTTTAAGTTGGTACATTTGAATTATATTTGGATTATATCGTGATGCATATTGTCTCCATTTTGAATGTATATTTTCATTATCTCTATTTTATTTGGATATATGATGCTTGAACATGTACAATGTCGCTATAACAGGAACAAATATACTGCTGGGCAGTGGCAGTGGCCAAACTGCCCAGCAGATTTTTTTTCAATTCTGACAAAAATTATCAAGGTCAATTATCGTGACAATTTTTAACCATTGTCACGGGCTTGTCACAGTCCTTAACCGTGACAAAATTGACAAGGTCAAGGACCGTGACATGACCGTGATAATTCTAACGATCTTATCACGATCAATGACCGTGACAAGTCCGTGACAAAAAAAGTTGTTACCCCGGGAATCATCACAGCCATTGACCTTGAAAAGTTGTACTTATCAAGGTCAATGATCGTGACAATTTGGCAGATTTGGTGTAGTGTTTGTTTGTATAAACCCAATGATTGTCCATGCCCCTGCCGGGGCTCTTTGGGCGCTCTTTGGGGTTTTCTCCCACTAGTGGCACGTTTTCAAGCGTTCTTAAGTGTGCATATTTTAAAATTTTGATCCTATTCTCAAAATGAGAGTCATACAACTATGCGGTTAGTTACTACGAGTTACGTTCGTCACAACAAAATGTTCGTGCCCTTGTGGGACTGTTTAGGATTTGTTCAGGGTTTTCACCCACTAGCGGCACATTTTCAAGCCTATTGGTGTGTGTAGAAGGGTGTCTACCTATAAAAAGTAAAAATATTATTTTATTAAAAATACTGAGAAGAAACCCAGGGTCCCGACAGAAACTCATATTGAGAAGGAACCCCCCGGGGTCCTGGGAGAAACTCATATTGGGCAGGAACCCCCCAGGGTCCCGACAGAAACTCATATTGAGAAGGAACCCACCCAGGGTCCCAGCAGAAACGCATAATTGAGAAGGAACCACCCCAGGGTCCCGACAGAAACTCATATTCAGCAGGAACCCCCAGGGCCACTACAAGGGTCAGCGCCACTGCAAGCGTCAGCGCCGCTGCAGCAATAACATTCGAGAGGTGCCCGCGAGGGTCACCGCAGAAGTCCAAGATTGAGAAGTGCCATTGCAAGGGTCAACACCGCTTCAAGTGTCGGTGCCGCTGCAAGGGTCAGCGCCGTTGCAAGTGTCCGCCCCGCTGCAAGTGTCAGCGCCGCTGCAAGTATCGGTGCCGCTGCAAGTGTTCGCGCCGCTGCAAGGGTCGGCACCGCTTCAAGTGTCAGCGCCGCTGCAAGTGTCCGCGCCGCTTCAAGTGTCAGCACCGCTACAAGTGTCAGCGCCGCTGCAAGTGTCTGCGCCTCTGCAAGGGTCAGCGCCGCTTCAAGTGTCTGCGCCGCTGCAAGGGTCAGCGCCGCTTCAAGTGTCAGCGCCGCTATAAGTGTCGGCGCCGCTGCAAGTGTCCGCGTCGCTGCAAGGGTCGGCGCCGCTTCAAGTGTCAGCGCCGCTGCAAGTGTCCGCGCCGCTTCAAGTGCCAGCACCGCTACAAGTGTCAGCGCCGCTGCAAGTGTCTGCGCCGCTGCAAGGGTCAGCGCCGCTTCAAGTGTCTGCGCCGCTGTAAGGGTCAGCGCAGCTTCAAGTGTCAGCGCCGCTATAAGTGTCGGCGTCGCTGCAAGTGTCCGCGTCGCTGCAAGGGTCGGCGCCGCTTCAAGTGTCAGCGCCGCTGCAAGTGTCCGCGCCGCTGCAAGGGTCAGCGCCGCTTCAAGTGCCGCTGCAAGGGTCAGCGCCGGTGCAAGGGCCGACACCGCTTCAAGTGTCGGCGCCGCTGTAAGGGTCAGCGCCGTTGCAAGTGTTCGCGCCGCTGCAAGGGCCGGCGCCGCTTCAAGTGTCCGCGCCGCTACAAGTGTTTGCGTCGCTGCAAGGGTCAGCGCCGCTGCAAGTGTTAGCGCCGCTGCGAGGGTCAGCGCCGCTTCAAGCGTCAGCGCCACTACAGCAAGGTTCACTGCAGTAATAACATTCGAGAGGTGCCCGTGAGGGTCACCACAGAAATCCAAAATTAAGAAGTACCACTGCAAGGGTCAGCGCCGCTGCAAGGGCCACTGCAGTAATGACAGTCGAGAGAGTCAGCGCCACTGTGAGGGTCACTGCAGAAATGTTATTCGAGAAGTGCCGTTACAAGGGTTTCGGCAGAAACTCATATTGAAGGAGTAGCTATCACGAGCAACTCCTCATCATGAAACATCAGTCTCTAAATGAACAACAACACTAACACTTTACTTTCTTGTACAGGTTTCTTAGTCGAGCAAGCATGGCTCGAACAGGCGCGTTGGGACCTCCTGGGAGTTTTGGCTTGGCGGCTGAGGGACAAGGTATGTTGAGCAAGCTCAACCACTTAGAACTATAGGATTGAGATAATACTAGTAGGAAGACCCAGAAATCACTCGAGACTACACACACTGCACACTTGGTCACAAGTGAAGTGAGCAGCCAAAGAGCTGGCTACTCACAAGAAATAAACTCTTTACAAGAAAATGACTTTTCCAGAAGAGGGGGTCCTCAAGGTCCCTCTCAAGAAAAACAACATTTTTTTAGAGGAAATGAGTCCTTAAGGTCCCCTCTCTCAAGATTTGCAAAATTACACCACAAGTTACCGTTTCAAAAGATAATTACCAAATCTGATATTTTGTCTCCGTTAGGGGACATATGTGCTTTTTGACATTTGGTCGGCGCCAGGTGGCGCCTGCAGGGGGGACAGGCAGGCTGCCACAGGTAGGGACAAATGGTACACTTCAGACATTGTTTCCCACCAACTCTCTCAATTTTGGCACCCAAAAATGCCACTCACCCCTAACGCCCTAGTATAAATAGACCTCTGGGCAAGGTCAAGAGATAGACGATAGAAATTGCATTGTTACTCTTCTAAAATATCAACAGACCTACCTAAGTATTCTCTCCCTGCTCATTCTCTTAGTGCTGAGTGCCTTGTTCTTTCACTCCCCACTGACAACCATCACTCTCAGGTGTTTCCCTTGAGAAAATTACTATTTTTGCTGTGAAAGTTCATATTCTTGCAGGGAATGAGTTGAAGCTTGAGTTCCATTGTTACCAGAAGGAGAAGTTTTCTTCAGAAGTTGCACCAAGAGACCTTGAAGACCTTGCAGGCAGCGTCCATTGAAGTGGGTCACGCCTCACCCGTTCCAGTTATTCATAGACCCCAGTCTCACGACCCTCCTACATTTGGCGACTCCGCTGGGGAGGTATCCTCACTTTAATGGACAAAGAAGGTTTTCATGTTTCTAAGAAGCTAGTGTTTGAAGACATTCCATCGGGGAATGGAGCTCAAAGAGACCAGGCCACTCAGGTGGATGTGGTGGTGACCGGAGCAAAGATACCTGCTCCTCCGGGAGGGCAGACCAGCTCACTGGCAGCAGCTCCGGTGGCAGAGGCTTATGAGTATGTTTTTTTAGACTTGGCAAGTTTGGGTCAAGATTGTGTAACACCAGCAGTAACCCCCTGTGGAGGAGCGGCCGTTCTGGCGACGATTTCGGTAAAAGTAGCTCAGTCGTGGAGGACGGCGCTGGAGCAAGTTGTGACAATCGTCAAGTTCATTGACAGGAACCCCAGGAACCCTAAGTGTTTGGCGAGGAATTCGGTATGGTTGAGGAACTCCTCTCGCTCAATGATAGCGATGAGGAACCCTCAAGTAAAGAACCCATCGTGGTAGAAATTCCAAGCGAGGAACTCTCAGCTGCAACATCCCCTCTAAAAAAACCAACTCGCGAGGAACCTATGGATGAGAAACCCTGGGTGTCCTTTGTCATATAAAAAAGGAAGTAGAAGCATCAACCCTTATAGAAATGTCAACTCGCGAGGAACCCTAGGTGTCCCTTGTCACCTACAAAGAAGTTGTGGCAGCAGTATTGACGAAGCATGAGGTCGAGACACCCCGGATGGGAAGTCGAGGCGCGAGGAACTCATGGGCGAGGAACCCCAAGTGTCCCTTGCCGCCAACAAAAGAAGTTGTGGCAGTAGTCTAGAACGAAGCATCAGGTCGAGACACCCCCGGATGGGAAGTCGAGGAGCGAGAAACTCATGGGAGAGGAACCCTGGGTGTTCCTCGCCGCCAACAAAAAAAGTCATGGAAGCAGTCTCGATGAAGCGTGAGGTCGAGACACCCACGGATGGGAAGTCGACGCGCGAGGAACCTATGGGAAGAGAACCAATGCACGAGGAACCCCTTTCACTGTAAAGGCTCAAAGTCGCGCTTGAAGAGGAACCACTACCTATATTGGCAGTAAACTCGGTCGAGGAACCCATTGTCGTAAATGGGTTGGAACCCACTATTGGAAGTGGCGAGGAACCCTCTAACAAAATAATCCAAATCTGCTAACGAGGGACCCTAGTGAAACTGGTTCAAGTGAGGAACCCACAGTGGAAAAACGCCCAGATTAGGAACCTCCCATGTTCAATACCCCCAACATTGGCAGAAGTTGTGATGGGCGAGGAAACCCATAGTGAAAAAAGCCCCTGACGAGGAACCCTCTAGCAAGGTATGCCCAACAGCAACTCCAGGCGAGGAACCCTCAAACGAGGTATGACCAACAACAAATAGGGTCGCGAGGAACCCATGACTGGCAGCGCACCCCCATGGCGCCAACGGTCAGCGAGACACCCTAAAAAAATATACATCACCCATTTTCGTGGAATCCGAAGACGTCGAGACCCCCTAGTCTTGAAATAAAGGACTAGCGGTCGAGACCCCCTCTATCTAAGAAAAATTCCAACAGTCGAGACACCCATTTCCGTGGAAGAATATGAATACGTCGAGACCCCCTCCTCTTGAAATAAAGGACTAGGGGTCGAGACCCCCTCTCTCTAAGAAAAAATTCCAACAGTTGAGACACCCATTTCCGTGGAATCCGAAGACGTCGAGACCCCCTACTCTTGAAATAAAGTAGGGGTCGAGACCCCCTCTATCTAAGAAAAAATTCCAACAGTCGAGGCACCCATTTTTGTAGAATCCGAAGATGTCGAGACCCCCTCCTCTTGAAATAAAGAACTAGGGGTCTAGACCCCCCTCTCTCCAAAAAAATTCCGACAGTCGAGACACCCCCTCTTGAAATAACTGGGAGGTACCCTCTTCTCCAAAACCAGTTCCACCAGACGAGGAACACTCGACAAAATATGAGGTCGAGACACCTGCATCCACAACAACCCCAACAGCTTATGGGAAAGGACGTGGAACTTGAAAAAAAAGATACAAATATTAGTGCGAGGAACCCTGTCAGCACCAAGGTGCGAGGAACCCAACACAAAAAAAATTACAAATATTAGTGCGAGGAATCCTGTCAGCGCCCCAGCGCCAAGGTGCGAGGAACCCAACACACAAAAAAAATAATAGTACAAATATTAGGGGTGAGGAACCCCTGTCAACGCCACAAGTTCGCAGAAGTCCAAGATTGAGAAGTGCCATTGCAAGGGTCGGCACCGCTGCAAGGGTCAGCACCGTTGCAAGTGTCCGCACCGCTGTAAGGGTCAGCGCCGCTGCAAGGGCCGACACCGCTTCAAGTGTCGGCGCCGCTGTAAGGGCCAGCGCCGTTGCAAGTGTCCGCGCCGCTGCAAGGGTCGGCGTCGCTTCAAGTGTCAGCGCCGCTGTAAGTGTCCGCGTCGCTGCAAGGGTCAGCGCCACTGCAAGTGTCTGCACCGCTGCGAGGGTCAGCGCCGCTTCAAGCGTCAGCGCTACTACAGCAAGGGTCACTGCAGTAATAACATTCGAGAGGTGCCCGTGAGGGTCACCACAGAAATCCAAAATTAAGAAGTACCACTGCAAGGGTCAGCGCCGCTGCAAGGGCCACTGCAGTAATGACAGTCGAGAGAGTCAGCGCCACTGCGAGGGTCACTGCAGAAATGTTATTCGAGAAGTGCCGCTACAAGGGTTTCGGCAGAAACTCATATTGAGGGAGTAGCTATCACGAGCAACTCCTCATCGTGAAACATCAGTCTCTAAATGAAAAACATCACTAACACTTTACTTTCTTGTACAGGTTGCCTAGTCGGGCAAGCAGGGCTCGAACAGGCGCGTTGGGACCTCCTGGGAGTTTTGGCAGGGCGACTGAGGGACAAGGTATGTTGAGCAAACTCAACCACTTAGCACTATAGGATTGAGAGAATACTAGTAGGAAGACCCATAAGTCACTCGAGACTACACACACTGCACACTTGGTCACAAGTGAAGTGAGCAGCCAAAGAGCTGGCTACTCACAAGAAATAAACTCTTTACAAGAAAATGACTTTTCCAGAAGAGGGGGTCCTCAAGGTCCCTCTCAAGAAAACTAACATTTTTTAGAGGAAAGGAGTCCTTAAGGTCTCCTCTCTCAAGATTTGCAAAATTGCACCACAAGTTACCGTTTCAAAAGATAATTACCAAATCTGATATTTTGTCTCCGTTAGGGGACATATGTGCTTTTTGACCTTTGGTCGGCGCCAGGTGGCGCCTGCAGAGGGGGCAGGCAGGCTGCCATAGGTAGGGACAAATGGTACACTTCAGATATTGTTCCCCACCAACTCTCTCAATTTTTGCGCCCAAAAATGCCACTCAACCCTAACGCCCCAGTATAAATAGACCTCTGGGCAAGGTCAAGAGATAGACGATAGAAATTGCACTGTTACTATGCTAAAATATCACCAGATCTACCTAAGTATTCTCTCCCCGCTCATTCTCTTAGTGCTGAGTGCCTTGTTCCTTCACTCCCCACTGACATCCATCACTCTCAGGTGTTTCCCTTGAAAAAATTACTATTTTTGCTGTGAAAGTTCATGTTCTTGCAGGGAGTGAGTTGAAGCTTGAGTTCCATTGTTACCAGAAGGAGAAGTTTTCTTCAGAAGTTGCACCAGGAGACCTTGAAGACCTTGCAGGCAGCGTCCATTGGAGTGGGTCATGCCTCACCCTTTCCAGTTATTCATAGACCCCAGTCTCACTACCCTCCTACAGTGTGAATAGGGTTTGGGGTATTTTCCACTAAATTAGTTTTTAAAAAATGCGCAAATTTTCCACTAATTATGGTTTAAAAATTAAAAAATTTAAATCAGTTGAAATACACACATACATTTACACATACACACACACACACACACACATATATACACACAATAATATAAACATTATATATATATATATATATATATATATATATATATATATATATATATATATATATATACAGAGAGAGAGAGAGAGAGGAACGCCGGATGGGAGGAATTTCGAGAGTAGGAACGTCGGAGTTGGAGAGAGGAATGACAGAGAGAAAAAAAGAGGGGGGTTTTCGGTGAAAATGACTGGAGGGTTTGAGGGTGTTTACAAATAAAGAGGCTAGTCACGGCTCAGGGCCGTGACCATTTGTTGTGAACCTTTTTTTCCACGTTATTATCCGTGGCCACTCCATCATAATTGAGCTGTGCTTAATTTTACTGCTATAATGGTCACACACTGGTCACAGACCATAGTCGTGACCCAACCTAGTCACGGACCTAGACCGTGACTTGCTCTAGTTTAGGTCACGGAAGTCTATGGTCATGGAACTAGTCACGTGTATTTCTACGCTGGTCCTAACTTTCGACCGTGACTAGCTCACCACGAGCTTGATCCGTGACTAGCTTGCTGTGGCTGTCTGCCTGTTTTGGTGTAATGTGATATTACTAAATACAACTTGACTTTTCACCACATATTTTCTTTGATAGTAATGGAGTTGTGTCGATTCACACTTTCAAATCCTGGAATATTTTTTTGCACTCCTAATTCCAGTTTAAATAACTCCTCACCACTTTTAAAATGGTAGGCATTTATCACTTTCTCTTAAGAAAAATCTATTTAAGGTTGCCACACACTATGTACACCTTATAAGACTTTGGCCCTCCATCCTATTTCTTGGGGACTTCATATCAATCAAGTCTTTGATGCTAGTCGGGTTGGCGTCAGTCCTTCTTTGATTGGTAATAAAGCTCATAATCTTTCTAGAGTCGAGCCTAAAAACCCGCGTTATTGGATGAAGTTTCATTTTGTGTTTATTCATTATATCAAACGTTATAGCCAAGTCAATAATGCAGGCCTTCATCTCTAAGGCGTTGGGTGAGAATTTTGTTTACGTAAATACGTGTTCATTAATGTGGTATATACTTTAGATGTATGAAATAATTTATGAATATTCGAATGGGATGGATAATACGTAATAATTGGATGCACTTAGGTTTGCGATTAAACACGTGTGATATCTAGGATTGAAGGGTTGGAATAATTTAAAGGATACTAAAAGACGAGAGGAAAATGTGTAATTATATTATAGCCCAACTCAATTATATGGTTATTGTTGATGCAAAAAACTGGACCGAATCCCATTTTTATGATCACAGATAAATAGATAAAAGCAATCCAATCAAGCACATGAGAGATAAAGATTTTTAAAGTGGTTCGGCTATAAGGAAAAGCCTATGTCCACTGTTATTTTATTCCCAGGGGTTTACAATAGCACAATGTGGTGTAGAGAGAGAAAAAGGTATGGATCTTGTGTATGGTGTCTCTCGGTTCTTGGATCTCTCGGATCTCTCCCCCTTTGGCTAAGGGAATACATGTATTTATAGTGATGGGAGATAAAGAGATTCATTGTATGTAGACATTTATACATTATGTCTACATTCAACGAATCTAATTGCTTGGTATGCTATCTTTTGTCATCTACAATATAAATGTACATTAATGATCATTAAATGCGTAGTTATCCTTTGATATTCCTGGTTGGTATGCCGACCAACACTCCTCGGGTGCCGACCAACTCTCCTCGGGTGCCGACTAATACTCCTCGGGTGCCGACCAACTCTCCTCGGGTGTCGACTAACTCTCCTCGGGTACCGACCAACTCTCCTCGGGTGCCGACTAACACTCCTCGGGTGTCGAATATTGCCACGTAGGATGACACGTGTCCTTTTCTGATTGGTCCTCGTAGATGGAGAATTTTTGCATTAACAGAAGCCCCCACTGCTCCATGCTTGATGGTTTACTTGAAAGGATGGAGTATTTATTCTGCAGTGTTGCTCGGTGCTCGTGAAATTCTTGATCTACCTTCTTGATTTGTTCAACATAAAGTGCATTATCTCCTGGACGACATATGATGCAGGCTGATCGATGGTTGCTAACATTTCTTTTGAGGAACTTCGTGCGCTATGTATCACCCCTGGGGATTTGGATACAACCATGCTATAGTATGCAGCTTGTAGCTTATAGCTTGTCATAATCTTCAAGTATGTTGATTGGTTTGCTAACCGACCAAATGCTTCCTGTGTCGAGCAACTGAATGCTAACTTCACGTGCTTGATTCTTCTGATTTATGATCCTCTGAATACTTTGTCGAGTAACATACTAGCTTTTGAACCCAACTCTTCAATCTGATTAGTACCAAGCTAGTGGTGGACTTCGAAACATTTTCACATAACTTCTTCTTCATTATTGGTCGAGACAGTAGTAGCAAAGATCTCAGTGCTGTAGATGCTGATTTTGACTTCTACCTCTGCTCAGGGACGAGCAAGAGGTTCTCTGGGACGATCAAGAGCTGCTCGGGTAACTGTCGAAGAACAGAGAACTCAATCTGCTTTGGAGAATCAAGCCTTCCAACTAATGGCAAAGAACCAGGCCTTGGCTGAGATGTCTGAGAAGATCATGAGTCTTGAAGATAAACTTCCTGCTCGGGGACGAGCAAGAGCTTCTCGGACAGGCCATCTGTGATGAACATCAGAATGCTGAAAGATTTTAACTTCATAAACTCCCCTTATGCTTTGGATGATCCTCCTGCTGGCGAGGAACTTTTCGACCAACATAAGTTGGCATGTGAGAGCATATTTTGTCTTCAAATCAACCGAGATTGGCATTTTTAAGAATGTTGTTCTTGTCCTTTTACCAACCGAAGTTGGTCATGGGTTTGAACTATCAGGTTCTTTCGAACTATCGGGTTCTTTCGAACTATCTGGTTCTTTCGAACTATCTGTCCACTAGTTATCTTACCAACCGTAGTTGGTCACGCTAGTGTACGCCTCCTAACCAAAGGAGTATATTTTTTGGTTCTTTCGAACTATCTGGTTCTTTCGAACTATCTGTCCACTAGTTATCTTACCAACCGTAGTTGGTCACGCTAGTGTACGCCTCCTAACCAAAGGAGTATATTTTTCGGTTCTTTCGAACTATCTGGTTCTTTCGAACTATCTGTCCACTAGTTATCTTACCAACCGTAGTTGGTCACGCTAGTGTACGCCTCCTAACCAAAGGAGTATATTTTTTGGTTCTTTCGAACTATCTTACCAACAGAAGTTGATCGTGGGTTTGAACTATCGGTGTTTGCTTTTATTGCTGGGCAGCGTAGTGTTGCACACAATACTGACTGTAGCTCATTAATCCAATTAACCTTACATAGCCTCTTTTTCAAACCATTTAGTAATGTTCTGCTCGTCACTTCAGTTTGTCCATTATTCTGAGGATGACCTGGTGCTGAATGAACCTTTAAAATGTTTGACTGATGACAATAAGCGGCAAACTCCTTTGTTATCGAATTGTGTTTCGTAGTCTGTGATGATGGCAATGACGAGGTATTTGAATCTTCCTCGGGTCGTCGGCAGTGGTCCAACCAAATCAATTCCCACATGGAAAATGGCCAAGGAGAAGTGATGGGTGTCAACAATGTTTGTGGAGTTCTTCGGATGGAGGAAAAGCGTTGGCACTTGTCACATTTCTTAGCATAAGCTATACAATCAGCTCTCATCGTCGGCCAGTAGTATCCCTGCGTCATCACCTTTTGCAAAAGTGTCCGACCTGCTACATGGGCTCCACAGGACCCTTCATGGATCTCTTTAATCAATTCTTTCACCTCAGAGGGATGTACACATCTTTGCAAACCTGCCATAATTCATCGTCTATACAAAATACCATTAATTAGTACATACCGAGCAGCTTTAAACTTCCATTTCTTGGCAGCGAGCTTATCCTCCGGTAATTGTTCCTCCTCAATATATGCTCTGATGGGATCCATCCAAGATGGTCCTAAATCAAGGGTAATAATATTCATCGTCAGGTCTTCATCTATGCTCCGATTTTCTAATACTTCAATTGGTATCGTTCTTCGCAGCTCGGTACGAGTAGCTGATGCTAATCGGGCCAAGGCGTATGCTCTCACATTTTCCATTCTTGATATTCTTACCAGTTGAACAGCAACAAACTCTGATACCAACTCCATCACCTTTTCTTGATACTTGATCATTAATTCTCCTTTGGCTGCATATATTCCCAACATTTGGTTTACGATCAATTGAGAATCACTGAAGACAATAACCTGCTGTGCCTCCATAGTATTTGACAAATTAAGACCTGCAATCATGGCCTCATACTCAACCTCATTATTAGAAGCTTTGAATTAGAAACGTAGGGCGTATTCCATGTCGACCTCGTCTGGGCTGTTCAAAACGATCCCTGCCCCACAGCCTGTAGTGCAAGATGAGCCATCTACATATAGCCTCCATATAGGCAACTTGTCTTCTAATTTCTGGTCTGACAGAGTTCCTCGGTGGAATACTTGTCGCTTTCTTTCATCATGTCCTGATACTTCTGAATACACCTCTTGAATTTCAATATACCTCCTGAACTTCAATATTCCTCCTGAACTTCAATATACCTCCTGAACTTCAATATCAAAAGTAATTCCTGAACTTCAATATACCTCCTGAACTTCAATATCAAAAGTAATTCCTGAGCAAGAAAAACAACTCCTGAATGATGATTAGTCGGGGCCCCGACCGTGTGAGTTTGTGGAGTTGAATTTGATGCTCGACTGCATGATGTTATAAGAATGTGCCACCAAATGAACAAATATATCTGTAATAGAAGCCCCTAACTGTGGAATGTGAACTTTGAATGAGATTTATCAACCAATACCAACCGGAGTTGGATTTTATCTACCAATTGTAGTTGGATTTTGTCTACCAACCGGAGTTGGATTTTATCTACCAATCGGAGTTGGTGGTAATTGATAATAAATGATGAAGACTTCCTCGGAGCTGACCAACGGATTGTTGGGAATAAGATAATATAAATGCTGGAGACCTCCTCGGCGCTCCTCGGCGATGACCAACAGATTGTTGGGAATAAGATATAATAAATGCTGGAGACATCCTTGGAGATGAATAAGATATAATAAATGCTGGAGACCTCCTCAACAGATTGTTGGGAATAAGATAATATAAATGTTGGAGATATCCTTGGGGCTGCATATATGATTATAAATATTTGTCGAGCTCCATGCTGAAATGAGAATAGAATATGCATCCAAATAGATATAAAGAATAATTAAAAATAATAAAGTGCCTCGCCGATCAGTCGAGGTAGAATCATATAATGCCGAACAAGAATAAGATCTTTCAGAACATAAGAATATGGCCGAGAACGTTGTTAGGCCTGAATATAAATAAGAATTATCCGAACGAATGTTGTAATTCTCCTTAAAGCTGAATAAGTATCTTGTCGAGGCATAATTGCAGAATGCCAAATAATAATAATATTTTCCAG
This sequence comes from Sambucus nigra, assembly GCA_949130495.1. Taxonomy (NCBI): domain Eukaryota; kingdom Viridiplantae; phylum Streptophyta; class Magnoliopsida; order Dipsacales; family Adoxaceae; genus Sambucus; species Sambucus nigra. Next base: position 180,902,597 of record OX422211.1, on the reverse strand, counting down.
AACATAAGAATATGGCCGAGAACTTTGCTGGGCCTGCATATAAATAAGAATTACCCCGACCAACTATCCGTTGGGGGTGAAATATAATAAATGTTATAGTTCCCCTCAGAGCTGAATATGATAATAAGTATCTCGCCGTGCTCCATGTTGAGATGAATATAGAATATGAATCCCAATGGATATATAGAATCATTTGTGCTGGAGCAGATATCATAGCAATAATAAAATCAATAGTTCCTCGCTGAGGTGAAATTTCATACTGCCGAGCTATGATAATATTTTTCAGAAGAGTAAGATTATTTCCGAGCATTCGTCAGAGTTGAATCTTGTACCTGTAAAAATTAATATCTTGCTCTACCATTTGTGTAGGCTGAATTGATTGGTCATGAGAATAATTTACTCATCCAATCAATATATGATATTTATATGCTTGAGAAATAAAAATATTAATTTCAAAATATAAAATAATATGTTTTATGCCAAATGTGTGTGAGATGGACAAATTATTATCAAATATGCATCATAAATAAGACGTAAAGTTTTTTGTAAATTTATTTAATCTCCAACAACTAATCAGGTATAAGTTGCTGTTTGAAAATTATTTATCACTTGGCTTTAAAAATATTTTTGGGGTGATCATAAGTTAAAAAAGACTTAAGCCCCTTGCTTGTCCCCAAGCCGAACTCGTGTTTAAAGAAATATTAGGGGTGCTTAGCATTTTTTAATACCCCAAGATTCTACTGCTGCCGACAAACAACATGGATGTTGCCGACCAACATATAAGGATATCTCAAATTATAGAATATATGGTTGGATGACCAGAATATCTCGAATCTTTAGATCAAAAAATAACATTCAATGTAAAATTTAAGCCTTAAGAATGTTAATTAAATGAATAAATATATAACCCACTAGATCGTGTGATTTCGACAAAGAAACCTTGTGATGTGATGAACGAGGGGCCAACATATCAAATTTGTGCCCAGAGTCTTGATATGGTCATGATTATTTACTGATCCTCTTTTACAAGAGGTGGGTAATGATTTTTCAGGTGAGAGAAAATTATTTTTTATATTGATCCCTTCCTATTCCCAATTTGGAGAGATAAAAATATGGTGAATGATAGAAGTTATTACCAAATTTATATAAAAAAAAATTAATCAATGAGACTTTATTGACATAGATGGAAGATGAACCAAATTAAGTATATAGTTCATAAAAGTGAATGCAAAGAGACTCAAACTTGAAGAGAGAGAAAATAGATCTGGGTCATGATTTCCATGAGAAGACTTTTTATTGTCTTTAACCTTTTCCCATTCTTTTATTAAAAATATGATGGGAATTTGAATAGACATCAAAGATCTTACAAAATTTATTTCAAAATCAACAATGAAAATGATTAAATCTTATCATCGTCGTATATATTGGTATATGTAATCATTTAAAATATTTAATCCATGATATAAAATTGAAACTTGAGAATCAAGCAAAAATTTATGATTTATGAAATCCATTATTTTTCATATTTCTAAATAAGAATTAATCTAATAGTTATGATTTAAAAATCATGATATGCAACATTTTGCAGATAAAAATTGGACAATTAATTTATGTATATAAACATAAAAATCATGATTGAATCAAAAGATGTATGTATAATTGATTATACGTAGAGAAAATAAAAACTTAGCTTTTGATGGAGAACAATGCTTGTAACACGTTCCCACAGACGGCGCCAATCTGTTGATGCAAAAAACTGGACCGAATCCGATTTTTATGATCACAGATAAATAGATAAAAGCAATCCAATCAAGCACATGAGAGATAAAGATTTTTAAAGTGGTTCGGCTATAAGGAAAAGCCTACGTCCACTGTTATTTTATTCCCAGGGGTTTACAATAGCACAATGTGGTGTAGAGAGAGAAAAAGGTATGGATCTTGTGTATGGTGTCTCTCGGTTCTTGGATCTCTTGGATCTCTCGGATCTCTCCCCCTTTGGCTAAGGGAATACATGTATTTATAGTGATGGGAGATAAAGAGATTCATTGTATGTAGACATTTATACATTATGTCTACATTCAACGAATCTAATTGCTTGGTATGCTATCTGTTGTCATCTACAATATAAATGTACATTAATGATCATTAAATGCGTAGTTATCCTTTGATATTCCTGGTTGGTATGCCGACCAACACTCCTCGGGTGCCGACCAACTCTCCTCGGGTGCCGACTAATACTCCTCGGGTGCCGACCAACTCTCCTCGGGTGTCGACTAACTCTCCTCGGGTACCGACCAACTCTCCTCGGGTGTCGAATATTGCCACGTAGGATGACACGTGTCCTTTTCTGATTGGTCCTCGTAGATGGAGAATTTTTGCGTTAACAGTTATATTAAATAGGCTTGCTGTTAACGTCTCTTATTAACATTTTTCGAGACATAGGTAGTTGTGTCGCCTCTTCTCTCAGATCATTTCAGTATATTATTTATGTTGATTTAGTTATAGTTATATGATGGTACTAGTATTTTCGATTGGTTTGGTATCAAAGTTATGTGGTTCACCTATGGTATATTTCAGTTATTATATTTATTCATTTACTTTTAATGACAGTCATGCTTAAAATGATATTCAATTGTTTGATTCCTATAGGTTTGTATTAGACCTGATAAATTTATTATTAAATATTACGGGGTGTTACAATTAAACCAAATGTCATGTTTAATTATTTACCAAATTTATAATTAACCTAAGCATGCATCTAGGAGAGAGTAAACAAGAATAACAACAGTAAATCACAACACAACAATGTACGAAGAAAACCCACAACGGGAAAAAATCTCGAACACTCAAGTCCAATAAGATATAGGTATCATTACAAGGAAAAATTAGACTTACTCACAGACTCGATGTCTTCAAGCCTTGAAGCCCTTTTTCGTCCCTTATCACCTTCATCCCATGTAATGTTGGATGTCTTCCAACATCCACAAAATGCTGACACTTTCCCACATCTTGGTATCCCACATATCTTACTTGTCTCGTGACCATTCCAGTCACCGCACAAAATAAGACCCGATATCTACAGCTCGAAACACTCACAGTATGAAGAGCAGACAACTATAGTGCAACATAAAAGAGATCTCAAACATACATATATACGTAGGGTTCTTGGATCTCAAACTTGGGTGTAAAAGGGGATTTGGAGGCTTTGGGATTTTGATAGGAAAATAATTTTTCCCAAATTCTAAAATGAAAATATTCTAGGCATGCCTATTTATAGAAAACATGAATTTTGAAGAGGTGTAATCTCATTTAAATGAAAACTATAAATATGTTTGAATGAAGTCACAATCTTATTCGAACACAAAACCATCTCGTTCGAACTAACTAGCATATCTCGTTCGAACAGATTTCGAACACGCTTCGAATGAGATTCCGCTAATAAATAAATGAAAACCCGTTTGAAGGTCATTTGTTAACGCGTTCAAATGTACTTAATAATCTCATTTGAATGACTTTATAATAAAATATTTTTTCTTTCAAAAAAACATTTTATGAAAATATCCTCAAATAATATTTTGTAAGCGTGCCCAAACAAATCCAGGGATCAAATATAAACATGTATTCATACCTCATCGAGATCTCTCAAATGTTGAATATAAAATAAGGCTCTAAACTCTACGTGCACTCAATGTCGCTTTGACTTGAACGCTACGATCTTCATTCACACATCACAAGTTTGGAGGACAAACCAAAATCCTAACAACTTGTGACCCAAACAAGTTTTGTCCAAACACGGAATAAGTCTAATACATACAAATTGACTCGATTAAAAAATTTTACTTCAACCATTATTTTTTCATTTTCTTCCTCACCAGATGAACTTTCTCCGTCCACATTCATTCCCTTCTCCAGTTGTTTAAGTTTTTCAACTATCAAGTGTGAAGAAGATTAACTCCCAGTTAGCTTTATGTGGAACCTTAGGTTTAACTTAGATAATGAAGAAGTGATCCCCTTTGAGCCACTTGGGCATACAGTCTCCAAATCTTCTTGTCAATCCTTATATTTTATTTAAATTATCCTATGTTGAGTGCGAGAGATCACAATGTTTGTCTCATTCTTATATGATTTTGGTGGTTGCACTAAATGATACAAATCATAGACTATTTGTCGAGGCTTTACTATTTTTAGACTCGTAAGCATTTCATTAAATTGTTGATCCACCTTTAGGTCTTGAGCAACAAACCAAGCACGTTCCCCTTTGACTTTTGGAATTGATTTTGAGATTTTCATAGTCCTCGAATTTCCCAAATACTGAAGAGACTTGGAGTCATTGAAACCAGACCTCGTGTATTGATGGTTCATTGGTGTTTTGATATTTTCTTGAGGGTAGTAAGGACTAGAAAATGGACTCGTTTTTCTAAAGACACTGCCTTAGAGCTTCTTTTGGCCTTAAAGCACTTGGAATTTGGCATAATAATAACTATTCCCACTCATCTTGAGTTTCTGCTAATGTTTCCCCTTCAAAGCACCAAAGTCACACATCTTAGCATATTTCTCTCCACACCTAAGGCACAGGTGTTTCATGACTTTTTGGTATTGGTTCTCAACTTTTTTAAGCTTCAAAGCCTTTAACTCATCCTTTGTCTTCACCTTAAATTCAATATGCCCTTTGATTATAGGCAATTAATTATATTGAATGTTTATTCCCACTTCTTCTAAATTAGGAAATGAGTATTCATCAACCCCCATGTTATTTTTCTATTTCCCATGAAACTTGAGTTTTCCTCTCCTAATTAACTCTTGAATCCTATCGCAAAAGACATAACAAACATTAGTTGAATGGGAGAAAACATTATGCCATTTATAATATTTTTTTCCTTTAACTTCACTTGACGATTTTGCATCATCAGTCATTTTTAACATTTTTAATTTTAAGAAATAATCAAATATTTCCTATGCCTTGGAGATATCAAATCAATATTTTTTAATCATTCCCTTTAATTTTGGGGTAAAAGATCATGCTATTGTGCTATTTTGAGCCAATGGTCTATAAACTATAATTTGAGTTGTTATAACCTCGATATCATCTATTTCTAAATTTGAATATTTGTAGTATGTTTTGAAAGAAGAGATGTTTCTTTCATGAGACGATCATCATATCTAGACAATTATGCAGTCCATTATATCCAATCTCTCAATTCACTTGCATCAAACATCTTTCAAAACCTAAATTCCAGCCTATTTTGGGCCAATTTAATGCATTCAGACTCGGGTAGGATTATTCTGCATTTATCCCTAGCCCTTTTGAACCTATATATGAAGACAATAACCTTTTCATATGGATTTTGGAGTAGTTTAGCCAAATTACCCATGCAAACCTCTAGTTCGGTTTGGAAGATTTGTGCATGGAAAATATCTTCCATTTACTGCTAAGTTTGAACATTGTTTGGAGCCAAACTTACGAACTTGATAAAATATGCATAAATGAGGGAACTAGAAAATAAACGTAATTTGTGATACTTCTGTTTTCCCAGCATGATCACATTGACTAATGAGCTTAGCAATGTGTTGCAGAGTGGACTGACTTTTATCTCCTAAAAGTGAGAAAGAGTTGGGAGCTTAAAACCCTTTGGAAGATCAATTCTATCAATCTATTTTGGGTATGGGTTCCTGTGCACTGGAGTTTACCCCCCAAGACAATGGTCCGCAGATCTCATGTAAGATATCTATAATTTTGTTTTTCCCAATAACCCCACGTAATTTCCTGTTTCGTGGGACAGTAATTTGGTTGGGTTGGTTGCACGGACAGTGGTGGAATTTGGGGAGTAATATTTTGTTATGTTTGAAAGGGCATTGGTTAGGACACTTGTGGAACTTGATTGTCAAATATAGGTTGTTCCCTACCTCTCCGAGTTCTTATTCGAACATAGGAATGTTGATTATCCCATAGTTTGAATTGCCTGAGAACACGAGATGATAAAGATTGGGTTGAGTAGTGGTGTTTATACTAATTTATAGTGCATATCCATGGCCATTTTACATTGCGACAATAGTTATTAACAACCTGTTAGTTATTGTTGTCAACACCCCATTATAGTACCCCCCCATACGCCTCTATAGGTCCAAGCACTATGATAACTTCACTTTTTGTATGTCGTTGTTAAAAGCCAAGTTAATCAAAATCCTCAAATACCTACAAATATATAACGATCTCAAGTGTAGAGGTAAGTAAGGGTATCAATCCACTTCCAAGGGGGTAAAGCAAAGGGAACACAATTGTAATTCAGTTTTTATTTTCTTTTTGTGCTTTTTCACTTTTCTACTTTTTTTAGCGTTTTCAAATATTAAAACAATTGGGTGAGGTGATGATTTAGACTAAACTAAACTAAATGTGATATGATAACAACTAACTAGAAAGTTACTAAAATGAAAAATAAAGTCTAAACTAAAATAAGAGATAAAGTGAGGTAACTAAATGTGAGAACAATCAAGAAGTGGGATTACACAACAAATTTTAGCTATTCTAACTAATTAATTTAATTAATTGAATTCTCCCAAATTAATATCAACATTACAAATAAACTCTCGTTGCAAATGTAATCTTAATAGTAACTTTTTAGAAAAGTAAGTTTAACACCCTACAACTCTAGAAAATAGATTTACACTCCTTTTAATTAATCACCCGCTAGGATCGATCAATTAAAACTTATGTAAATCTTAGAAAATAAATTAGAGTTGAAATTCAAGTTATAAAACCCCACTTAAGAAACCCCTGTCTCTAGTTCGAATCTTAAATGGGTATTATAACTAGAGTTTCGATTTTCTCTCGAAAATCATTTACCCTCTCTCGAGGCGTAAATTTAAGGGAGAGGGATCAAGAATAACATTCAAAGGAAATTTTCAAGTAATCAAACTAATTAAACTAAAATAACATCAAATAAGGGTTTCCCCCACCCCTTGAAAGAAGATTTAACCTAACATGGTATAAGATTTGACAAATTAATAATCAAAGGCATAAAATAAATGAGAAGAGAAGAGAACAATCAAACCCAATCTCTTGAAGTGAAATTGAACTCTTATTTCCTTGAAATCAAGCACAATCCATCCAATACGAGCATCCAACAATAATCAACTCAATAATCAACTCAATTGAATTTCACACATTTATCACTCACAAATATCTAAAAAAAAACAAAAAAAAACTATTTACAAATATTTGTACCTAATTTATTCTAACCTAACTCTCTACTTTTCTCTAGAATTTTCTCTCTCTATTTGATGATCTCTAGTCTCCCCCCTAATGGGGTCTTGAGTCTTCTTTTTGTAGTAGATGCATGGCACACATAGGGCTAAGGGTTATTTTTGGGAAGGTTTAATGTGCATGGAAATTGGGTGTGAGGTCATGTGGGTGAGGGGATTGAAACAAAATCTGATATGGTTAAAGGGGTAGTTTTGGAAATTGGGCTAGAAGTGGTAGTTGGGGGTATTTGGGTAAAATGGTTTAAATGGGGTTAAATGGATTTTAAGCATGTGGATTTTTTTGTTTGGTTTTTGGTATTTGTTTGTTTGGGTTTAGCAGGTGAGTGATAAAATCGTGGCTTGAAGACAAATGGGTTTAGGGGATTTTGGGGAATGGGTTGAAATGGAGTGGAATGGAGGTTGGCTGGTCGAAATTGACACCTGTGCAGAGGGAAGGAGGTCGCCGGGGTTGTAGGAGGTTTGGTGGTCTGGGCAGCTCCGATTTGAGGTCGCCGGAGGGGGTAAGGGGCAGGTTGCCGGAATGGGTCGTCGCGGTGGCATCCGGTGACGGGTTAGGGAGGTTTTCTGTTGCCGGGAGACAGGGGCGTCGTCGGACTACGGTTCCGCGGCTGGTAGTCATGGGTTATGGGGCCGACAGAGGTATAAGGGTGGTTGGGACGCCGGAGGTGGGGGCTTCGCCGGGGGTGACAGGGGCTGGAAACAGGGGTCATCGCCGGAGTGGAGTCGGATTTGGGGTTTGAAGCAGCAGGAAATGGGACGCGAGGTAGGAGCGGGGTAGAATCGCCGCCGACGGAGGGGCGCCGGGGTTGAAGGCGGTTTGGTGATCCGGGCAGCTCCGGTTTGAGCTCGCCGGAGAGGGGTGAGAGAGAGAGATGGGTGTGTGTGTTTGGTTATAGTGGGCTTGTGGTGTAGGTGAGTGTGAGAGAGATGGGAGAGAGAAGGTGAGAGGTCGAAGAAGAAGTGGGAGGGGTTGTGTGTGTGTGGGTGTAGGAAGTTAGGGTGTGGGTGAATGAGAAGAAATGGTGTAGGTAAGGTGTAGGGTGGTTATGGTGTGACTGGAGTTTAGTTTAAGTGTGTGTTTAACTTATGACCCTTAAAATAACACTAACTACCTTAAAATAAAAATAATGAAACAAAATCTAACTAACTAAAAAATATATAAATAAAAATATTAAAACTTAAGAAAATAAAATCCTAAGCTATTAAAAACTAAAATAATAAAACAAAAGAAATAAAAAAATGAAAAATCTAATAACATATGAAAATAAAAGCCCTAAAATATAAAATCTAATAAACTAAAAATAAACTCCTAAAACTAATCAAAATAAAATAAGACTAAACTAAAGCTAATAAAAATCAAAATAAAATAAAATTATAAAAATAAAGATAAAATAGAAAAATAGAAAACAAAACCTAGAAAATACTAAATAAATCCTAAAAATAAACATGACTCAAACTAAAAAAATCTAAAAAATATAAAAAGACACAAACTAAATACACACAGGGTTTGGGGTATGTTTAGGCTAGGTTTAGGCTCGAGAAAGGTTACGGGACAAGGGTATTTAACACCATTTTTGCACAATTGCCTTGATTAAAGCGTTTGAACTCTGTAATGCACAATTTGACCTACAAAATAAACATTTAAGTGCATAAGACCCAAATTGTCGAGAATTAGCAACAAAAGTACATCTATTTGGGGTATAAATTGTACAGTTTTGGGTGCTTATCACAACACCCCCAAACAGAGCGTTGCTAGTCCTCGAGCAATAAGATAGAGATAAAGAGAAAGATAAGTAACCAAAAGTGTACCACTTTAGCGGGCACTTGTGATTGAACTTAGCATGTGCAACAACCCTTTAAACCTATAGGTTGCCCTACATGACAAGTTGTGTCTCGTGAGGATTTGCATGGAAAATACCCACAAAATTCTTATTTGTAAAAATTTATTGAAAGGCAGTCAATCTCTTATTAGACGTAGAATAATCGCACAATCCATCATAAGAGAAATATTTTCAGAAATACAAGATAGAATGTGTAAAAAGTTTAGCTAAGTAAATACTCAAGGCACATCCTTCCTAGAACTCAACGTGTGTAGTATGAATCAGTCAAAACGGGTCGAGTATCACAAGAGTAATTCCTAGATTGCCTTTTCGGAATCAACGCTTCAACTTCAAATCTCACTGGATATATCTCTCTCAAACGAACTCTCGAGATTAGGGTTAGTGTATCGCTCTTGTGTGTGAGGAGGTAAGTAAATGTAAACAAGTTCAAACGTCTCACACACACATAAGAAAGAACGGACATTTTGAAAGAAAAGTGATCTCATGAAAGAATGCCAATCACTATAGTGAGAACGTCGAGTTATTCACCACGTTGACTTTTATTTGACCGAACACCTAGAGGAATATATGGATGATAATGGGTGAGGGAGAAATGAAATGGGATATATGGGATGAGGTGAGGTAGAATAGGATGGATGTATGATGGATGAGCGAGAAGAGTGTACAATACATGAAAAACAAATGTCTTTATTACACAAGAACTAACTACAAACTCTTTTTTTTTCTTTTTTCTTTTTTTTTTTAATTTTTTCTTTATTCTTTTTTTTTCTATTTTAGCTATTTTTATGTTTATTTTTAATTTGCTTTTCTCTCTCTTTTCAAACCAACAATGAAGACATTAACATTTGGAATTAACACTCTTTTATTTGAAAATGAAAGATGATAGGTGATGGTGTGTGGAAATATGGAAAAGTATGGGAATGTAATGGGTGAGTTGAATGGAAATATGATATGGGGGAAAAGTGGTAGGTGTATGGATGAAAATCCTAGTGGCCGGGATAAATTTCAAGACACGCGTTTCTAACAACTCGAAAAGATGTCATTCTCAGTGATCAAGCCAAAATTTTATGAAAGATAACGAGACCATACAATAATTAAAGTGCGGACCCAAAAGAAGTTGAATAAACTTGTGACTCTGAGATTGCGTAAAACACTCTGAAAGGGTGAAAGGCACGGATCTCACAAGCTAAAGTCTCTACTAGTGATCCTTAAGGTTCTCTTTAGAATTGTAGTACTCCTCAACTCTAAACCGTAGTGACGTGATAAGTGCGCAAATTTTTGTTGAGTCTAGAAATTCATGGTGCAACGTGCCTTGTTATGTATTACATAAGCTATTTATAAAAATATTCTCTAGCTTGATTCCTAGACTTTGAAAGATGGATGATTGAAAATTCACATCAATGAGTGAGATGAAAGAAACTGCACGAAATTTTTAAAAATCAGGTTCAAAAATCATTTTTTTTTCAAAAGAGGTACGATTTTGATAAAATTCCCCACCCCCAAACAAAAAGGAACATCGTCCTTGATGTTAAGTAAAATGATTTTTAAAATTGAGAGCATAAGGTGGGAAAGAGAGTACCAGAATCAACCGCTAATGAAATGGACAAATGTAGCCAATAATAAACACGAATAAGAAGTGAGAAGAAAAAAAATGTGTACAAGTCTACAAACATGGCAAAATATAGGGTGATGTGAAACACCACCCCCAAACAGGATGAGACTAGTACAAGAAACACGGGGTGCCTCCCGGTAGCGCTAAGTTTAATGTCTTCAGCCAGACCGATGAAATCTCACCCTAAGGAAAGGATCTATGATGGCGCTGGGTGGTAGAAGAATGGGTGATGAGAATCACCCCCAAAGAAGACTGAAGCGTCAGTCTTGTTGGATAGAGGCTAAAATGGGTCAATGCACTTGTATGGAAAAGTGTATCACATGATGCAAAGCATCGGTGGACCATGAGTTTGTGGGTATTAGGGAAAGGGTGAAAAAGGCATGGGTGATTAAGCATCGATCACGGGCCTTATTGAGCCGAAATGTGAGGGCGACTAGGGCCCTATAAGCATGGTGCTCAAGTTGGTGAGGGAGAAAAATGGTTTAAAAAGTGTAATGGGATGGGCCTCATAAAAATCACACGACCATTCTATGAATGGGCGATGATAACGGTTGCGCCGCACACTAGGGAGTTGTCGATGGGAAAAATAAACACTACAAGAGAGTGGCGGGAATAGAGGAACAAGCTCGGTGTCACGGAAAAGGAGAGTATAACCATAAATACTCTCGTAGATGGAGGATGGTTTCAGGTGAGGATCTAAAAGGGTGGATGGAAACATGAAATGTGTAAAATCAAGATCCAAACCAGGTGGTGGGGTAGAAGGGACAATGGGTGTGTCGGGTGGGATAAATGGCGGAGGAAGATGATCCAACTCAAGAGTGGGAGACACACACTCTTCATGAGGCTCGGAGTGATCCTCAAGGGCACTCTCAGGAGGAAGTGTGGTATCTAAAGATGGAGTGGTCAACTTCTCCATAAGAGTAGCATCGGTGAATGTGGTGGGTGGGTAAGACGAGGAACTAAGATTGGAGATAGAGGAATCACTAGAAATATCAGGCTCAATGGGATCCATGCATGGTGGGATATCATCCATATCCGGATAGGTAGGAACTATCACAGATTCTATCTCTAGAAAATGGTGAACACTCGTAGCCGGAGCTAACCTAAAAGAAATGGGCATGTCAGAGACATATGCAATTAGGGCATAAGGTAAAAGCTTGGGCATATTTTTGGATTCTATGGGAAAGTGAGTGGGAACCACAAATTGGGGTTCATTTGGATATGACGGGATCAGATCAGGATCACTAATGAAAGGTAAGTCAACACAATTGTCGACTTGGAGCCCGGACCATGGAATGGTCTCAACTTCGAGATTCTCGGGGTGGTAGGGTTGGTCACACTAAAAATCCGTGTCACAAGAGGACACATCATCATCACACTCGGGTTCAACGATGGGTGGGGCCATGGGAATGTCCGACTCTCTCTCACACTCAATCTCATTTAACCTTTTTTCAAGCTTTTGGAGGGCTTCGGTTTGAATCTGAGTGGCTTGCTCTTGCTCAAGTATGAACTTTTGCAAGAGGCTTTCGAGAGCGGATGTGGATGGTGGTGGTGGAGTGACGGGTGGTGGCGGTGGGTGAGGTGGACACAACGCGCTACTATCGTGAGTGTATGGAGAATACTCAAATGAAGTGTGTGGAGTGGGGACAAGTTCATCATACACGAAAGGATCGCTTTCGTGATGGACAATTGGTTGATACTCATTGGGTGCGTAGTGAGGGAACTGATCGTGAACGGGTGCACAAGGTTGCCATGACGACTGTGGGAATGTGTGAGGATCCACAACATCGGGTTGGGATTCGTATTACGTGGAAGGGTGATCAGGCCTCCACGAATAGCTAGGGTACTCACATAACTCGCGATTGGGTGTATCGGGATAGTAAGCCGAGGTGGGTTCCGAAACAGTGTCATATGGATACACATGTTCCATGGTGGTTTCGGATGGATATGAAGAGTATGGGAACTCATGGGACATGTGATCGGCATAATAACAATGGATGCACAACAAAGGATGAGAGACGTCGACACTTGACACCAAGGGTGATGGAATAGGAGGTGCGTGCATGGACGGGTCAAGAGTATCAAGGGTACTCGTAAGAGAGGTGAAACCACTAAAAATGTCATAAAGAGACGGCTCGGGATCACTCTCACACGTGTCACGTGTCAATGAAAAATGACCAAAGTAGTCCCGTAAAGGACGCTCTTCTGTCATGAGGAGAAATTTTTTTTTTTTTGGATTTTGTAAATTTTTTCAAAAGGAAAGCAAATATTTTTGGATTTTTCTAAAAAGGAAAGAAAGAAAATATTTTTGGATTTTTCTAAAATAAAAGAAAGAAGATATTTTTGGATTTTTCTAAAAGGAAAGAAAGAAAATATTTTTGGATTTTTGGAAGAAAATGTGGGGAAAAATATGGACTCAGAAATGGACGAACTAACTAAAATTGACTACCGAAAAATAAATTGGACACACACAAGTCAAGGAGAATTCCTAACTAGCACATAACCAATTTTTATCTTTTGAATTTAGTAAAAGGGTAGTCAAATTTTAATTAAGTCCGCGGGCGATAAAAAATCACGGAAATATCTTTGTGATCGCCTTTGCAAAATTTTCTCCTATTGGGCTACCTAGCTGATTGATTTTAAATTTAGTGATGGCTAGGGTAGCACACAACGGTAAGCGAGTGAGTCGGGTGATGAAATCCCTTCTCGTGAGTGACCGGGTGTAGGTCTTAGTCAATTAATTCATCACGCCATTCGAAAATAAATGCGAGAATAAAATCAAGTAAGAGCACACAAAGCACACAAAAGAATTGACTCGCTAACAGGAGATGCGCGATGGTTTGTGAAATGTACCTCCCAAGGTTTTTACGCCGTGGGGTGCCGATAATTTTCAGTCGATCGGGGGGTGATCACGCATATCTCAGTCGTCCCCGGGAGTCCTACCAACCCAAGGTAGAGAGGCTTAGTTTCCGCGCCAATGGACGCCCTCTCTCTACCTTATCCGGTTTCCCTATCACGCTTGCTTTGATTATTACAATTTTTAAAATGAAAAATAAAATAAAGGTGTCTTTATGCACCGCAATACAAGCAATGATAAAAATCCTAAACAAGTCTTCTAACAATATAAAAATGGTACAAAAAAGAATAAAGTGAAAAAAAAATGAACTACAAATTGAAATCCGCTCCAAGTGCTTCACGATCCCAAGAATGGCAATGTCGCCATTTGATAACTTCACTTTTTGTATGTCGTTGTTGAAAGCCAAGTTAATCAAAATCCTCAAATACCTACAAATATATAACAATCTCAAGTGTAGAGTTAAGTAAGGGTATCAATCCACTTCCAAGGGCGTAAAGCAAAGGGAACACAATTGTAATTCACTTTTTATTTTCTTTTTGTGCTTTTTCACTTTTCTACTTTTTTTAGCCTTTTCAAATATTAAAACAATTGGGTGAGGTGATGATTTAGACTAAACTAAACTAAATGTGATATGATAGCAACTAACTAGAAAGTTACTAAAATGAAAAATAAAGTCTAAACTAAAATAAGACATAAAGTGAGGTAACTAAATGTGAGAACAATCAAGGAGTGGGATTACACCACAAATTTTAGCTATTCTAACTAACTAATTTAATTAATTGAATTCTACCAAATTAACATCAACATTACAAATCAAATCTCGTTGCAAATGTAATCTTAATAGTAACTTTGTAGAAAATTAAGTTTAACACCCTACAACTCTAGAAAAATAGATCTACACTCCTTTTAATTAATCACTCGTTAGGATCGATCAATTAAAACTTATGTAAATATCAGAAAATAAATTATAGTTGAAATTCAAGTTATAATACCCCACTTAAGAAGCCCCTATCTCTAATTCGAATCTAAAATGGGTATTATAACTAGAATTTCGATTTTCTCTCGAAAATCATTTACCCTCTCTCGAGGCATAAATTTAAGGGTGAGGGATCAAAAATAACATTCAAAGGGAATTTTCAAGTAATCAAACTAATTAAACTAAAATAACATCAAATAAGGGTTTCCCCCACCCCTTGAAATGGGATTTAGCCTAACATGGTATAAGATTTGACAAATTAATAATCAAAGGCATAAAATAAATGAGAAGAGAAGAGAACAATTAAACCCAATCTCTTGAAGTGAAATTGAACTCTTATTTCCTTGAAATCAAGCACAATTCATCCAATATGAGCATCCAGCAATAATCAACTCAATAATCAACTCAATTGAATTTCACACATTTATCACTCACAAATATCTAAAAAAAAAATAAAAAAAAAACTATTTACAAATATTTATACCTAATTTATTCTAACCTAACTCTCTACTTTTCTCTAGAATTTTCTCCCTCTATTTGATGATCTCTAGTCTCCCCCTAATGGGGTCTTGAGTCTTCTTTTTATAGTAGATGTATAGCACACATGGGGCTAAGGGTATTTTTAGGAAGGTTTAATGTGCATGGAAATGGGGTGTGAGGTCATGTGGGTGAGGGGATTGGAACAAAATCTAATATGGTTAAAGGGGTAGTTTTGGAAATTGAGGTAGAAGTGGTAGTTGGGGGTATTTGGGTAAAATGGTTTAAATGGGTTTTAAGCATGTGAGTTTTTTTGTCTGGTTTTTGGTATTTGTTTGTTTGGGTTTAGCAGGTGAGTGATAAAATTGTGGCTTGAAGACAAATGGGTTTAGGGGATTTTGTGAAATGGGTTGAAGTGGAGTTGGAATGGAGGTTGGCTGGTTGGAATTGACACCGGAGCAGAGGGCAGGAGGTCGCCGGGGTTGTAGGCGGTTTGGTGGTCTGGGCATCCAATTAACCTTAGGAACCCTGGTCCTCTTTCGAACCCTAATCCAAATGGTCACTAGATGCTTTAAAGATCTGTTGACTGTGGTCAACTTTTGGAACCGAGATTTTCTCAACATACTTTCGCAGGACTCTGAGTCTCCTTTATAACTGTTCATGCTGTGTGGAATCATACTTATTGTTTGTATTTAACTACCTCTTTACCCGAAAGGTTACCGAACACTTTTCGAGCTCCATTTGAATTTGGTCAACTCTCAAACCTGAGAGTTTCTCATCGCACTTTTTATAGGGCTCCACCTGACCCTATTTTCCATGTCACTGATATTGCATGTGGAATCCTCACTTCAAAAAGGGGAGTCTCGCCTTAAAACAATAAGTGTTGTCACTCAAGGGGGCATTGAGATCGAGTTTTTTTTACATATAACTTCTAACTTACTAATTGAATCCCCTTTCAACGGTCTATACCATGCACGAATAAGAGTTACAGTTTGCATTTACTGCATTTTACTTCAAAATGCTAAATCCAAGGTCATCGGATTCTTCCTAACTCCGTTTGAATTTGTTCAACTCTTGAACTCGAGAGTACGTCAATGCGTTGTAGAGCTTTGAATTATCTTTACAGCGGTCCCAACTGTGCGCAAAACGGACTTACGATTTGTATTTTAAGGTTATGTTTTAGAATATCCATCTTATGACTTCCTATACGCGACCCCTTACCTATGCCTTTAGGTAGAGGGTACCTTACTGTGATAACCCACCTACTTTAATCAGGGGTGATCATTACTTTATCAAAATTATCACGAATCTTATTTGGTTCATTCTTAGCATCACTATCAAAAACTATTTAATTTACTAACCAATTATGTTAAATTAAGTCGGTGCCAAATTTTATCTTTCATTTAATTAACATCACGTGGAAACTAAAATAAATTAATCAAACCATCCACACCATAATAGTCTGAACAATCACACGACATATATATAATTAAATAAGACCGAATAAGCCATCGGTTCTTCAAAAAAATATTCCAACTACAATCTCAAGTAAATTAAACTGAATTTGAATAAAGTCTGACAAATAAACTGAAATACTGAAAAGTCTGAAGGGCGACATGCCCAAATAAATACTGAATGAAACTCCTACACTGGAAATGAATAACCGAAGTGTCTACAGCAAATCTTGCAAGCCTCCACAAATAAGCCTGTGTTTCGGTCGGATCGGATCAGAAAATGCCTCTTCGAAAAAAATTCTGATTTTTTCGAAAATGAAATATTTATTTCGTTTTTTTTTTGAAAAATTTAAAAAAATATATCGAATTCGGAAAAATTAGAAAATCGAGAAAAATCGAAAATTCAGAAAATATATTGAAAAGGCTGAAAATTCATAAATTAAAAAAAAAATTGGTTTCTGATCACTCGAAATTCTTCTTTTAAAGAAACAAAGAAAAAATACCTAACCCAACACGTAAATACTTGAGGATTTGGCCCATTTTTTCATTCGTATAGAAGTTAAGCGGTTAATTTCCTTTATATAGCACACATTGGAGACCTCTTTCTCTCCCAACCAATGTGGGATATGGAAAAAGTTTCAAAAAATCGAAAAAATAAAATTCAGAAAATAATTTTGATAAAATCATAAATAATTAGGAAAAAACTTCGAAAAAATTGGATCGACATACTTTCAAAAAAATCGAATTAGAAAAATTGAAAAGCTGGAAATTCATAATTATGTTTGATACGATTTATTTTGAAAAAATCAGAAATCTACAAACTAAAATTTCAGTTCAAATTCAAAAAAAATCAGATCGAAAATAAAAAAAAATTGAAAGTTCGAAAAAAATAGCCGTGTTTACAATATTGCAGCTACGCATCCCTAGAGAGAATCATCAAGTTGGGCATCCCTATGGCTGGACACCTAAAAATATTTTGGAAAATATTTTGACACGGGTCAAAACCTAAGAAAACATCTTGAAAATATTTAGCAAGTAATTAAAATGCAACAATTTTAATATATATGAACCCTTTCCATATTTAAGCAAGTGTCGCACTCTCTTGAGATATAGCTCACCCCTCAACTAATTTGCACACCTATCGATTGCCTCCTAACTCAACTAGTTATGCTACCCTACCTAACTAGTCCCATTACACCCTTTTTTATTTCGCTACTCCCGACCAAGTGTTTCTTACTTTGATTTATAAGTTATTCTACTAATTATCTTATTTGATCCTTTCACTTTTATTTAATCATATAACGTTCACATTAGTTATATATGAAATACATTCACACTTTATGTATTTATCTCGTATATAATTATTTACTCATATTATATACGTATTACCATATTACAACATTCACACACATGTTTCGTATCGTAACCATCCTCCCGAGTAATAACTCACCGGATGCTTATCTCTAAAATGCTATCATCCCAGGTATGCTCACTCTAACTCGGTTACCATAAATCGGTTAACTCACACCAAAATAGGTAAATAAATCGCAAAGGTAGTGGAGTCAGTCATATTTCACCGAGAGTAAGATCGAATCATACCCAAAGCGTCCCATCTCGAAAATAAATCACACAATAAAAATATCAGACGATATGACCTGGGGACTATACTCTCCCTGCATTCACTTGGCAGGGGATTCACCCACATCACGCAACCTCCTATGATAACACTAGAGGGGTATGTATTCAGAAAAATATCTAACAACGATATTTATAAAGCAGACGAGTATATATACACTACACCCAAACTGTAGACTTGTCGCGGTCTTTGACCATGTCAAGTCCAGCTTGTCAAGGTCTTTGACCGTGACAAGTCTAGGGTGACAACTTCTTTGTCACGAACTTATCATGGTCTTTGACCTTGACAATATTTTTTCTCGTCAAAAACCGTGACAGGACCATGACAAAACCCAAAAAATTATCACGGGCTTTAACTATGACAATTGTGGGTAGAATTTAAAAAAAAATGCTGGGCAGTATGGCCACTGCCAGTGCCCAGTCATATATTTGTACCTGTTATAACAAATTGTACCTGTCCAAATAGCTTATATCCAAATGAAATAGAAATAATATACCAAATCATGGCATATATAATCCATATCCAAATAAAATAGAAATCCAAATATCCATATCCAAACCAACATGTACCAAAATAAGAAAAATACAAATACAATCGAATATCTAAATAAAAAGATAGAAATAATATCATGAAGAAGGAGCAGGTCGGAGGAGGAAGGAAGGCTACACGACAAATGAATTGAGACACCCCGCAATATACTGAACGCCGTATTGTTCGCACAACCACAAATGTGAGTTATCTTTTCCCTCCACCACATGCGTGACGCGCCCTCTGGCCTCAATATCTTGGAAGGAACGTCTAAGAACCAGCATACCCGGGAGAAAGCTCGGATCCCTCAACCCCCTCGCTATCGTCTCCCCACAATATATATCAAGTATAAACACGCTCGACTAACCGATTATTGACATAGGCCGCTCGACGGGGATCACGATGGGAAACGAATCATCATATGGCGCTGAGTCCGTGCATATTGGTGATGAAACAGTGGTGTCCTCGTCCTCGTCTACCTCTACCTCCTTCTCCTTCCCCTTCCCCTTGTCCTTACCCAACTGACACTTCATGGAGGCGTACATATCTAGGACCGTTGACACCGACCTTGATAGTTTATCATCATGGGTGTTCACCTTATATGCGAACACATTATTGCTCGTCTCCATTCCGACGATCCTAAACTTTCTCACCCACGAGCTCACCACCTAGTCCTCCCCTTGCGATCCGACCCGAGCACTTGGCTGAGTGCGTCCGTAGCCAAAGATGCTTTGTCAGCATCAGACTGCTACTCATGCACTTCCTTAATCTTTAACTGAAAAGACAAAAAGTTCATAATTAGTTAAATAAGTAAATAAAAAAATTATAACATAATTAAAATAATTAAACAATTATCACTTAAAATGGTGGATGCGATGCTCGGGGCTACCTCCTTGTCCTTGCCCTTTCTCGTCTGAATTTCTACATAGGCATAGAGCATATGTGGCCTACCCCAAGGGCCACTCCCCATATCCTGAAATAAAATAATACATAATTAGTAAGTAACGCAAAGTAATGTTAAATTATAATAACTAAAATTAAAGAAAAATAAAAACTTACCATCCCGTGCTCCACCTCGGCGTAAAAACGTCCGCCCGGAGTAGTGCACATTCAACTTTTTGCCCGGTTGTCTCTCCCTGATTGGAGAGATGCCAACTGCTGATCATTGGTCTCATTGTTGATAAACTTTTTGCCACTATGCCAATGAGATCGGCTCCTTCGGGGGGACGGTATCACGTAGTCTTTGAATGAACTTCGGGTCTTCCCAAAGTACCGTGACCGTAAAGTCTTTTTCCACGTCTTATATTTATCCCTCAATTGCTCCAACGTGGTGTCACGGAGACATGCGGGCAGGCCGATTTGTTCCTATCAAATAAATACAAACCAAAAAGAAAGTAAGTGTTAGTTGCTTATAAATATAAATATAAGTACACTACCTATAGTGTCCCCCAGATGTTAAACTTGAGGTCAATAGGCATAACCCTCCAATCAGTGTACCCCGGGCCAATAATCGCCTTCAGTAACTCTATCTCTCTAGCCAGTAATGTCGTCTTATTCTCGACGATGGACCCCAATTTGCCCCATTTTGGGAGCCTACTGGTCGAGGAACCCTCATCACCTTCGCTATCGCGCCCGAATAAAGTCATTTTATGCAAAAATTGTTATTATTAGTGCAAAGATGTATATGGACTTTGAATTAATGCTCAAATACGATAATAACAATACATACCAATACCAATATCAATATCAATTTATATCTGCCCCCCCACACTCCCGAGTCATGTACTTTGAATTAATGCTTAAATTGATTAAAATTCTAATTAACGTATTCACTTGGTTATTACAAGCATTAAAAAGATAAAGTACAAATGAATAAAAAATATTAGATTGTCGTCTAGTTATAATAAAGCACTAGAATAATACAGCCACTGGATATTACAAATAATTTGAATACTTATTACAAATCAAAAAAATTGTTTCAAATTTGGGTTATCATAAAAAAAGGATTGATATTCGGTAGGTGCAACCAAGTCATCCACACTACTGTTTAGACGCTTTGACGCATGTAGGACGATTAACCCTGGCTCGTATTAGATATACTCCGAGTAAAACACTTGCTTGACCTTTTGAAAAGCGCAAACAAATGGCTTATCGCTCACGTGTCTGTTGCTCTTCAACTTGGACAAGTCAACCATGATCAAATTGGAGCCAGGATCAACTTTACAAGCATTTTTATCCTCAACTCTTACCCAATCACAGTAAAATACAACCTCTTTGAAGTTTACATAGCCCAATTCAAATATATTTCGAATTACACCATAGTAAGTCATTTCAATTTCAATGAGGTTTTTATCTTTCGCGCTCGCTCGAAAGAAAGCAAGGGCCTTGTATGAAATGCCCGAGTTTTATACATTTGTATTTTTCTCGCACACCCTTGCACCGAATACGTAACCGTTCAATCGATACCTTTTGTACTCTTGTGCCATGAACAAGGGTACCGTGGCTAGACGAGCAAGCCTTGATGTCACATCATCCGTCTTTAAGAGCTGAGAATATAAATAAATTAATTAGGTTAGTTGTAAAGCTTTCTTGTAATGTGACATTTAATAACAACCATTTTCATTTTAATTATCTCGTGTGACAACCACAACTTAAATTTGCTGTCAGATTGTGCCATTATTTTTCGTCTATTATTATTCTCACAGGCATCATATTTTCTGCATAGATCTTGACGAACGTATTACAAAATTAATCATCTAAAAATTAAAATAATGTAAAACTTAAAATAATTTAAACTTCCTTTTTCCATTCTTCGACATTTTCATGCGTGTCAAATAGATAACGAGCTACATGTTCATGTTGCAAACTCATTAATTTCACTCGTTTGCCCATCACATGAACACCATCATCGACGAACTCATCATTGTCATCCGCGCTATATTCTCGAGTGTAGATTGATGACTCTACGGTGAAGTATTCCTCTTCAGTTGATCCTTCAATGTATCGTGTATTATTGACATAATCTTTGAAATTTTTTATCAATATTTCAAACGGATACATCCACCGAGCCGCAAAGAAGTGCCCCGTCATATAGGTGTACCAATAAGTAAACACTTATGTCAAAGAGTGATGGGGGAAAGTACTTCTCCAAGACACAAATCGCTTCGTTCACCGCTAATTTTAAGACCACTATGTGATCTCGATTAACTACATTCTCACATAAAAGTAAGAAGCATATATTAATTTGCATAATAGCCCTCCGCAAATCCTTCGGCTTGGAAAAACAATGATTAAACAATAGAGGAACCAATTACATGATCACGTGCCAATCATGGGACTTACACTTAAGTAAATCATGGGTAACATAATTCACAATCCTTTGCAAGTTGAATGAAAAAGTATATATAACTTTCAAATTATATATTGCGTCTAAAGGCACCTTCCTTTCCTCACTCGTTAAAGTAAACGCCAAGGGGGAATTATTGCCCTTCCCCTACTATCTTCTTTCAACCATAGTTGTGGCTTAAGTTTCAATGCTTTAAGGTCTTTTCATGCATTTTATCCATCATTCGAATGAGTCTCCCAAGGCATGTGCCCATAATATGTTCAGTCATGATCTTTTTTGCGTGCATCACATCCAATATATGGCGCACCGGGTTATTCTTCTAATAAGAAGTCGAATAAAATTGAACTCCTAAACCATACATTTCTTGTCTCAGTTTCATTCGCAGTTGGGGTCTTCTTATGATTAACATTTTTAAATTTTGGATTCTTACCTGGCATATTAGGGCCATAATCAGAAGATTTACTTTCAATCTCTGAGCCTGAAAGTATTCTAGGCTTTCAACCCCGCCCGGTAAAAAATTGAACCTTTCTCAAATCTAAAACTATGAGGGGGGGGGGGGGGGTGAAAAGCTCCTATGGAATTGGTATACATTTTTTGAACTAGTGGGGAGACGAAGAGATTTAGTCTCCTATCCACAAATAGGACACCCCAAATAACCATGTACTACATAACTGAATAATGACCTATAACCTGAAAAATCATGAATTTCCCACATCAACATAGCTTTCAACGTAAACTCTTCTTTTCTAAAAGAGCCAAATGCTTGCATACCCTCTTCCCACAACTCATTTAATTATTCTATTAAAAGATCCAGGTAGACATCGATATCCTCACTTGGTGCCTTTGGCCCAGGGATCAACAAAGACAACATAAAAAATTCATGTATCATGCATTATAAATGAGGGAGGTTGAGTAGGATCACTGGCCATACACTCTGATTAGCGCTTAGATTTCCAAATTGATTGAAACCATCTGTTGATATTGCCAAACGAATGTTACGCCGTTCACGAGAAAAATCGGGATGCTCAAAATTCATCCTCTTCCAAGATGTAGAATCAATAGGGTGGCACATGAGATTTTCCCCTGCTTCTGCCCTAGCATGCCAAGTCATTGCCTCCACCATCCAATGTATTGTTAAAAACTGCTTTAATCTAGGCCCAACAGGAAAATATGTCAACACTTTTTGAGTCACTTTTGAGCTTGTGCCTTCCTTGCCCGTAGATTGGACATATCTACGTTCATCGCATACCGGGCATCGATCAAGATTTTCATTCTCCTTTCGGTATAGTATGTATCCATACACACAAGCATGAATTGATTTATACTTCATTCCTAAACTTTTCAAACTGTTTTTCATAGTAGGATAGTTATTTGGAAGCGTATTCTGCTTTGGTAGTAAGCCCTTCACCAATTCAAAATTCTTGTCATGCTATTACCAGATAAATCATATTATGTCTTCAAACTATGCAGACCAACCATGGCATGTAAAGTTATTTGATCTTTCTCACGGTCAGAGTATAATGGCTGGCTCGCCTTAAATTTTAAACTTTGGTAGTCAACGTTAAGGTTTATCCCAATATCTTCATGAGCACCTGAACCTTGTACATCGTTAATGACCTCATTCTCTTCCACTTCATGAACTCCATATGCGTCATCAACTAAATATTCTAACATATTATGATCTACATTTTTATCCTCCCCTTGTACATCTATCCTACTTGTTGAAGGTTGTTGTGAAAGTTGCTCGAGGACGAAAGGAACTTTCGATTCCCCGTGAAAAACCCAAATTCGATAACTATCTTTCATACCCCATCTTAATAAATGTAGTTCAACTATTTTCCACTTAAACACCTTACCATTCTTACACTTATCACACGGACACAGAAACTCTTCATCATCATGACATCTCTTTGCGTATTTCACAAATTCATTATCACCTCTGCGAAACACATCTCCTAATCTATTTGTCTCACCCATCCACTCTTTGTATTTAGGATATCCCATCACAGCTACTACAAACAATCACCTATTATGGGTAAGAATCGTATATTCGTAGATTAGCATAAACAAAAGTGTGAATATTTAGTTCCCATTAGTATAAAAAAATCACCTATTGAATGCGTATGCATAAGAACTAGAAGGCTAGTTTCTATGCGTAAATTTATTCGTGCATTAAAATTCGAATTCAAATTCAAGTTTAATTTGAAATTGAAATTGAAATTAAAATTCAATTTATAATATTAATTCTAATTTCCTCCATCTCCTCTAAAAGGTGAGTGGTCCTATCCCATTTGAGGCTTCATATTTATATAATACACTTGACAACTCATGCACATTGTTCCAATTTGAGAAAAATTCTGCAGCATATCCCCATAGTTCTCCAAGTACACGACATAGATTCGCGAGTGTGAGTGTTATTTCAATTTATCAATTGAAATAACACTTAACATCGCATCATCTAGTACGTTCCCAGAGAACATTAAGATACGACTGCATAACTTCCCCCAAAGTAACAAGTTTAAGGCACTAAGAATATTATTATACAGAAACTATGTAGTCCCAAATTGTCCAAACGGGACAATTCGAGAGATCTCATTACAGGGATAATGTATCTCGAATGAGTCTAAGGTCTATTTAATGCCTACGTGTAAGAACTTGAAGGCTAGTATCTATACGCACTATATGTAATTTAAAGTATGTTTCATTTAATTATATATTATCATAATTCGAGAGATTTCATTTAATTATGTAAATTAAAGTATGTTTCATTTAATTTAAAGTATGCACAAGAACTAAAACTTATACGAATTTATACCAATTTCAAAACCAATTCAAATTCAATTTCAATTTCAATTTATGCCAATTTATACCAATTAGAATTCAATTTCAATTTAGAGAAACGGGTCCTATAGAACTACAATGTATACAAATTAAATTGGTTATTAATGTTTAGAGCATTTCATATGTTTCAGTCTCATAAGGAGCTAAGGGGATGGTAACACTATTTGGGCAAAGTATAATGTCCACAAACAACATTGATACTATTTTCGGAGTCATACACACGCATGTGACATTCCATATATTGACCCCTAAATTAAAAACAACACACTAAAATCTCTTACACCAACCAACACAAATTGATTCTATCATCTCCACAAATTATTCCCAAATTGATTATCTCATCTCCCCCCATCACTCCCCCCCCCCCCCCCCCCACACACCTATATACACACACACAGCTACCCCCCCACACTTATACACACACGCACACACCTACCCTCCCCCCACCCCCATTGCCACCCATCACTCCCCCTGCCCCCCCCCACCAGCACACACACGCACGCACGCAGTTCTACACACACACACAAAAAAAAATATATATATATATATATATACAACGGGGGGAGAGAGAGAGAGGGGAAATGAAAATGATGGAAAAAAAGCGGCGGTAGTTTTTTTTTACTGATAAAGTTGTCACGGACCTATCGAGATCTTTGGCTGTGACAAACAGTTGTCACGATCAATGACCATGACAAGTCTGGCCGACCCAAAGGTGGCAATTTAGCTTTTTTGGTGTGTGTGTATATATATATATATTATCACATCTTCCATATATATATATAATTAAATTCGGCTAACCCGTGCTTAACTCCCGTAGCACTAGACCATAATACCCAAGTCTATTTCTCGACTCTTAATTTTATTAATTACGCATAAATTAATTTATTAATGTAGTGACACTCTACTACAATATCCAGACTCACTCACTCGGCCGTTATCTTAACACTTTGGAATTTATTTCACAAAATTTATTTCTCAAGTTTCACACACTTCCTTAACCTTTAAATTTCTTATACCCATACCCTAATACTCTAGGCATTAGTTTCCATTTAATTACACTAAATAAATCCACCTTAAAAGTCCCCAAAATAATTAAGGCTAAACAATGAAAATAAGTGGCATTGTCAGAAATTAGGAGCCATCGGTCGATCAAGGCGCGAACAACCTTCTTATTCGCAACGTTTTTCTACCATTGTTATTCATTTGAGCTCCATAGTTTTAATCTATAACTTAAATCAATCATACATCTCTTAAACATGTTCAAATCATGAATTAAGCCTTTAAACATCACTGCTTCTCATCATAAGTCATCAATTCCCGAATTGGGTTTTCAAGGGTTTCATTCAATCATTTTTCTAAAATTCGTTTCTGTTATCTCAATTAAACAAAATTTTCTATTCGGTTTGTAAAAAGATCGGATTCCAACAACATTGAATCATATTCCATCATTAATTTAACATTTAATCTTCACAATATGTCTAAATCATCAAAACCCATTTTTATGTGCTAGCCCCCCTCTCTCCACCCACCCACCCCCCAAAAAAAGAACTTGATTACACCCACTATGATATGAATTTTCTGCAAGTTAGATTGAAAGCAAGTTAACCACTTGCCTTTCTAGATTCGTAGAGGCTGAATACACTTTGTAGACAGCGAATTGAAGATCGTACATCCAAATCTTCTTTGAATTGACTCCCCAAGGTTCCCCTATTTTATTCATTCTCTCCAATTCCAGGGTTTATAATGTGTTTAGTGGTTCCCCAAGCTCTATAATTTAGGTTAAATAACTTTAATCACAAAATTAAGCTAATGGGTCAAAAGCCTAAATAACCCGGAACATCCCTGCGTCGGCTCGATTATGACTAAAAAGGCCCCGAGACTCAATTACTACCCCAGGTACACTATTTTGACTCTCTCGA
The DNA here is from genome assembly GCA_949130495.1 of Sambucus nigra. Taxonomy (NCBI): domain Eukaryota; kingdom Viridiplantae; phylum Streptophyta; class Magnoliopsida; order Dipsacales; family Adoxaceae; genus Sambucus; species Sambucus nigra. The sequence goes on along the minus strand of OX422211.1, from coordinate 180,875,850 downwards.
CCCTTAGGGAGCCAACTGTGACCCCAAAATCGCCATCAGAGTCACTCTAGAATAATTTCTTATCTCGACTACATATAGTCTACATATGACTCCCAGTTGAGAGAAAATACTATCACGTCACTAGTAAAATAATTATTTACTATTTACTTAGTAATTATATTGCATGAATATTAATCATTATCTCTCCCGATTAATATTTTACAAACCCATAATAATTAATTCAAACAAATTATGTCACATGTGTAATTAAAATTAGCCGAATTAATTAACTAATAATTACTCAAAAATATGGAGTGTTATATACTTCCCCCCTTAAAAAGGAATTTTGCCCTCGAAATTGGGACATACTAGCGATGAATAACTCTGAATACTGCTCACGCATGTCATCCTCTAGCTCCCACGCCGACTCGTCAATATTGCGGAGCCCCCACTGAACTCGAACAAAGGGTACCACCTTAGACCGCAGCTTACGCTCACTATGATCAAGTATCACCACCGGTCTCTCCTCATACGAGATATGTGGCTATAATTCTATCTCCTCTAATGGAATATGCTAAAAAGACCTCTTGCTCCTGCGATACCTTTTCAACGATGACACGTGGAACACGTCCTGAATCCGCTGTAAGTGCTCCAGTAGTCTCAGCCTATATGCCACTGGTTCAACCCCCTCGATAATCGGGAACGATCCCACATATTTCGGTGTTGGCTTACACTTATTGCCTAACCTTATAACTCCCTTCATAGGAGACACCCGTATCAACACCTGGTCACCAACCTCAAGCTCTATGTGCCTCCTTTTTGCATCGGCATAACTCTTCTGCCTATCATGAGCTATACAGATGCACCCTCAAATCAGCTCAATCTTGGCAGTGGTATCCAGAATCATCTCTGGCCCCAATAACTTATTGTCCCCCACCTCTAACCAACAAGCGGGCGAACGATAAGGTCATCCATAAAATCTCTCAAATGGTGAATTGGCAGGAGTTATCATAAGCAAACTCCACTAAAAGAAGATACTGCTCTCATCCACCCCGAAGTCAAGTATGAACATTCGCAGCATATCCTTATGCATATGTTTAACTCTCTTAGTTTTCCCATCTGTCTGTGGGTGATACGCTGTTCCTAAGCGTAAATCCGTGCCCATCGCATCCTGAAAACTATGCTCAAAATGGGACACAAAGATCTTATCCTGATTAGACATAATATTAATCAAAACCCCGTGTAGCTGTACTTACTCAACAATGAACAACTGTGCATATTGCCTTATCTCAAAATCCATACGAACCGGTAAAAAGTGGTCCACCTTAGTTAACCAATCCACTATCACCCAAATGGAGTCGTGACCTCGCTGCTATAACGGTAACCCAATAATAAAATCTATAGAGATACTCTCCCACTTTTATACTGGGATCTCGAGTGGCTGCAACATTCATGTCGGTCCCTGATGGTGTACCTTCACTAACTAACAGGTAGCACACTTTGAGACAAATTCTGCTACGTCTCGCTTTATCCTCGACCACCAATATCCTTTGTGCATATCCTCATACATCTTATCCCCATCAGGATGTATCGTAAACCGAGACTCGTGAAACTCCGACATCACTGCATATTTTAAATACTCATCCTCTAGAACCGCTAGTCTCCAACTAAAGCATAAACCTCCCTTTGAACTGATCGAATAAGACTTTTCCCCATTAGCTAATAGCTGGCGAACCCTCACTATAAGAAAAAGTATCATTTATGCCAGTTTGAAAATTGACCTTGTGTTAGAACAGTGTAAAATAGATAAATGATATACATTTATGTCAGTTTAGCTTTGAAGGTGATTTTTTATTTCAATATAAGTAAAATTTAGATAAGAAGATAAATAATTTATCTCATCTTTATATATAAATGACATAAATTAGTTTTTGTTATTTTAGACTTTGTTAAAAACTGAGATAAATAAAAAAGAAAAGCGGGATTTTTTTCATTCCCGTGCCTTAGAATTGGATCCATATCTGATATTCATTCTCCCAAAACAAAAGGGGTGGCTCACATCTCTCTCGCACGACCTCTACTAGCGGTTGTACATCGTTCTCGCTCTCTTCCCTCGTATCTCTTCATTCTCTCTAGGAAGCGGCGCCGGCGAGGCGCAATCTCCACAGTAGGTACAAAGAACAAATCTCACTATTTGTCCTTTAGATTAATTCCTAGGGTTTATCAAAATTTGCTCAATGATTGTTCATCGTGTAAAGAATCTACATGATTTGTTCAGCAAATCAAAATTTGTATTATGTGGTTATCCCTCATCTCTCGCTCTTACCATTTCTTTTGTTTGTTTCGATTTCAGAAATCGTCAAGGATTTTTGTGTTAATGGCAATAACCACCGTTGAAAAGTTCCAAAGGTTTGTTCTTTCATATGTTTTTGTTTTAATTATTTTGAATTTAAGAAATTTGGTGGTTTAAAACCCTAATGTTTAAATCACTCTCTTCACTATTTTTCCCTTTATTTTCTTCAGTACTCTAGTGTTGTTTGTTAAGGTCTTATAATGTATGGTTCTTGACCCATTACTATCTCTGATGTACTTTTTTGTTATGTAAATGTATTAATTTTAGGTAATACATCTATTTGCCTATATGATGTTTGTTCAAATGTATGAGTTGAAACTATTATGCTTTTATTTTTTTAGGTTCTCCTGATTTGAAAGTTAACTATAGAGTGAAACGAGGTTGCTGTTTATCAGTTTCTTTTAGTTGGATCATTTGTTTGGGATTGTTAGCGACTTAAGTTAAAGGTCAACAATTAATTTGTGTTTTTAGTAAGTATTTCAAATTTTCAGTTTGAATGTTCTTTTGTATGTTTTCCATTTTTTTATTGTATTGGATTTTTTTATGTTAATAGTTAATATGTTTCTTCTTAAATCCTTTTTTATTTGCTTATTGATTCAACTTTTGTTTATAGTTTTCTTCCCAAGTAGTAGTAATATTCCATATATTTGGTGTGTCTCCCACTACTATAAAATAAAGCATTGATGAAAACCTGATATGGTTATAATTGTTGTTCGATTTTTGTTTGCAATACTAATTGAGTGCGATAGAGTGTGCACTATATTTCTTGATGGACATTTATGCACACTGTGTTCAATCATGATACGATGTGTTCGAATGACTTTGATTTGGGTTTGATGAGGTTTACTCTTTTACTATAAAATAAAGCACTGATGAAAACTTGATATGGTTGTAATTGTTGTTCGATTTTTGTTTGCAATACTAATTGAGTGCGATAGAGTGTTCACTATATTTCTTGATACACATTTAGGCAAACCCTGTTCAATCATGATACTATGTGTTCGAATGACTTTGATTTGGGTTTGATGAGGTTCACTCTGTTACTCTTGATGGACATTTGTCATTTTGTTTTGTTTTGTAATTGTTTTTAGTCTATTAAGATGTATTATTTTTACAATAGGGTAATACCCATTCAAAGATATCCTTTTATGCTACTGACTTTGTGGTAGTGGATGGTTAGAATTGTGTGTTTGAGGATAAAATTTGGGATTCTCTGAGTAAGTACATAGGACATTCGAATCTCGATGTTCGATAAGGCTAGGTATTAGTGTATCAGAAGGGTTCCTTGTTTAGATTTCGCTTGCGAGACGTCCCACGCATGAATCCCAGCGAATGTCGAGAGTCAAGAGACGTATTGGTCATTAGAGTACGAATTTATCACTTTAGTTATCATACGCGCATGTAGATGAAAACTTGAATTGAGAGCTAATATATGAAATAAGGCATGTAGAGTTTAGTAGTGCTATGTGGGAAACACCACGAAAACTTTTTCACCACTAGCTGATAGGTAGGGTAGCTGAACTTAGCCTTACAGTATAACCACGTTGAAAAAGGCAGGGTCGAATTTTTTATAAGTATAATACGTGTGAAATGTTAGAGATAATTTTATAATTGTGCATAGGATATAGGGTGTGTTATCACCCTTGCTAATTTTCTTTTCGGTACCTTCTGTGATAAGAAGACTTAGAAAGATGTTGTAAATGTGTTTGTGGGGCAATCAGAAAAACCAATGGAAATGTAAGAGAGGATAAATGTTGTTTTAGGAAAGGATACAGTCTAACTGTGTGCATGTCCCAAGAAAACTCCCATAGCTGAGGTGAGTAGGAAGTTGAGTCGAAAAAGATTGAGAATAATGTGAGTGTCACCTAGTCCAATACGTAGAGTAGTTCGCACGTAGATAAGTTGGTAAAATTCTAATAGCTAGAAAAAAAGGCAGAGAAAATACGTAAGTTCGGAGGATGAGATGCGTAGTACTTTGGTGGTAACCAAATTTTGAGTCGTGATATGAGTAGTTGGGGATTGCCGAGAGTGTATTTCGCAATGAGATAGGCTTGGTACGTCAATAAGGAAATTGATACCTATAGAAGTGAGGTCTTTTCTAACATAGTGATAATAGATTCATTGGAGTATAAACGCATCTTGTAAGATATTGTTATCGAATTCACAACAGTCTTGTGTGCCATTATATAAGTGAGACCTTAAGCATAAAAGAATACACCAATACGTAAGGGCTTAAATGAATTTATTGCTAACCGTGGGGTGTAGTGAACAGACCTTTGGTTGAAACGGTGTCACTAATGTATGAATAGTGGAAAAAATTAAAGATTTTTTCGAGTAACTTTGGATCGCGTCTATACGTAATTGTGTACAAGAATCTGAGGTGATATTATGGGGATCATAATGCCGACGAGTATATTTACGACCACGAGGATGAGATGCGTGATCGATATCCATAATTGTTTTGTCAGGTATGCTTTATTTTTGAATTTTGGGACGAAATTCCATTATGAGAGGGGAAGTATGTAATACCCTGTAATTTTTAATTATTTTTAAATGTGGGATTAATTTAAATAATGGGAAAAATTAAATTAGAGATTAATTCGGATTAAAATAAATATTAATTAGCGTGATAAGGGTTAATATTTATTTATATTAAATATTACTTAGTGAATGAGTGTCAATAATGATGTGAGAAGATTAAACTTGTCGTGAGTGACAATTACGACACTTATGATAAATTTAGTCGGGACACGCGTGTCAGTCGTGTCGAGACTTAAATTGGAAAATAAAATGTAATTTCATTTTTGTAATTCATAAGGTCATTTTGAGTGCGCCAGTGTTCCCGGAGGGGTCGAACTAGTCAAATTTAAATTCCCGGGGGTTATGTTCGAATATTGGGGCTTTTGAGATTAATCGGGACTTGTTTAGGTGACTTTTGGGCTTCTTAATGGTAATTGAAAAGCCAAAAAAGGGATTACACTTATAAAATGAAAAGGTTGGGCATAAGGAATAGTCATTTTCACAAAACCAAAGGTTAGGAGAATTATATAGAGAGTTAGAGATAAAGTGGAGAGAATTGAGAAGGAATTTTAAGAGTCTAAGTGAAGATTTGAAGAATTTGTGCAAGAACATACTTGGAGTGAATATTTAGGAAGAAAATTCTTGGAGGCTATATTTATTCTTAAACGGATCATACCTACATTAAAAGGCAAGTGTTTATCTTGCTGAATTTTAGTTGAATGTCATATTCATGTTAGAATAGGGTGATTACTATTTTTGAATTCATGAAAGGTTATGATAAATTAGGGAATGGAAAATTATATTTTTGGAAAATCCGATAGTAGTCTATAATTCTTATGTTAGAAGATGAATATTAGTCAAATTCTAATAATTAAAATTGGGAGAAATATGGATTTTACATGTGTTCTTGATGATAAATGGTAAAATAATGTTTTAGAGAACAACCATGAATTAATCCAATTTAAGTGGAGTTTTTAATGATTTGATGAATATAGAATATTAGAAATCATATATATAGATCAATATATTTCTGGGGATATTTGTTTGGGAGTTTGGAGGTGTAGAATGAAAGATTGAACATAAAAAATAGTGGAGAAAACGCATGAAAAATCATTTTAGAAAAGGGACGAACATTGTGTAATAATTTTAGGATTGTTTTAAGCGAAAATAGTAGTGTGCACGTGCGTTATTGTATGAAATCATGTTTTGCACAACTTTGTAGTTTAAGTTTTTTCAAAATCGAATGAGAAAAGCCTCAAATTGTAATTTTATCTTTCTGGGCAGAATGTAACTTTATCGAGAAAAAGGATTATTGGGAATTAAAATATAATCCGGGCTTGTTGTAACGAGTCTGGGTTTTGGACCAATAAGTATGGGTTACAGGTAGCTACTGGAATAATTAATTAAATTATGTATATCCTTTCGGTTAACAAGAGATGTTAGGAGTAATGGGAAATGTGAATAAAATGTAAAATATTAGTTTATGGGATAAACCTGGAATATAATCTATGTATATATAGGATGAGTGTATGCATATATTATGTTGATTGTGATATTATGTGTATGACATACCTATGTTGCTTGCTATGAGAAGGGAGGTTTCGCGACGTGGACGGTCTTATCCTGATCAGCCCATTGGGGGGATTTTAGACTCATGCCCAGAATATAGAATCTAGGAAAGGCCTATCTTTGAGAACGATAAGCTGGTGGTCATACGGGTGCGTAGGTATGTGCGTAGCCCATAGGCTTGGAACTATATTCACATCAAATATATGTGATTTGTTTTTATGGTTCGAGTGAGAAATTGAACCGATAGTCCTTTAGTTAATACGTGAGATACTGGGATGTGATAGCAGAGTATGCATGCACCGCAAGTCTCAGCCTAGGGGTGTTGTCGTAGTATATATATAGTTAGAGTGATATATGTATATACTTGCGATTTATGCTACTGTGTGTATTTAGTAGATGAGAAAATGGTGGAATTTAACATGATCTTAATGTGGAAAAGATTAAATATAAAATGAGAAATTTATGCTTGACTCTTTGATATAAATTATTTGGTAACGTATTGGATGGGCGATAGGGGTAAAAACAAATAGTTAGTTGGTATAGAAATAGACTTGGATTGAAATAGTTAGTCGGGTTAGTATAATTAGGAAGGGTTAGAGATATATGTTTGGTGTGCACATTAGATGAGATGTGAGCATCTCAAGTGAGAGGAAGTGAACCTAACATGAATATAGTATTTGAAAAATTTTCATTTAAACACTTGCTAAATTTTAAAACTGTTTTACTCGGGCTTTAACCCATTTTTCTCCAAATCTCTATTCTTTTTGTAAAACATTTTAGGTACCCATCTACAAGGACACCGGGCTTAGGCTTAGCAGATTCTATCTCGTAACGTGCTACAGATGCGGTAGAAGTTGCAGGTTATTGATATTAGACGCCTCAATATTGATTCAGTTCTTCATTATGAACTTTTCTTTCCAGTCGGACATGTTGTCCATTTTATTCTATTATTGTTCAGAGATGTTGAGTTCCATTATGATGTCTTAGACTGTGGGGTTAATTTTATTACAGAATATTGTATAGATATTTTAGAGTGGATTGTATAATTCAGATATAATTACAATTCTGCCATTATTCATTGTGCGTTTGATATTTAAATGGTGGAATGTGATATTATTTGTCATTTGGTTTTATGTTAATTAATTAAATAAAATTTTAACACCAACTTTTTAAATACTAGGTTGTTAGTAAATAAAATGTTTTCGATATTGATGCTAAGAATGGGCCACCTTTATATTCTGTTATAATTTAATAAATGACTGATCACCTGGTATTTAATTAGGCGATGTGTTACACGGTCCTAATAATAGGGCTATATGTCAATGAACGCTAAGCTGAAATCGTAGTAAGTCGTGCAAATCCTATGGACACTAAAACCCGATGCTCTGATACCATCCGTGACACCCCTCATACTTTAATCATGGATGATCAACCATTAATCAAAATAAATCGGAATTGCATTTAGTTCATTCTTAGCATCATTGTCGAAAACTATTTAAATTACTAAAACCTATGTTAAATTAAGTCGGTGCTAAATTTGATCTTTCATTTAATTAACATCATGCGAAAACTAAAATAAATAAATCAAACCATCCACACCATAATAGTCTGAAAAAATCACACGACAATATATATAATTATATAAGACAGAATAAACCATCGGTTCCCAAAACAAATAATCCAACTAAAGTCTGAAGTAAATAAAACTGAATCTGAATAAAGCCTGATAAATAAACTGAAGTACTAAAAAAGTCTGAAGGGAAACATGCACAAATAAATACTGAATGAAACTCCTACTATAGGAATGAATAACCAAAGCATCTAAAGCAAATCCTACAAGCCTCCACAATGCTGCAGCTACGCATCCGTTGAGAGCATCACCAAGTTGGGCATCCTTGGGACTCGACACCTAAAATTGTTTTGAAAAATATTTAGCAAGCAATTAAAATGCAATAATTTAAATATAAATGAACCCTTTTCCATATTTAAGCCGATGTCGCACTCTCTTGAGATATAACACACCCCTTAACTAATATGCACACCTATCGCTTGCCTCCTAACTAAACTAGTTATGCAACCCCACCCAACTAGTGTCGTTATACCCTTTTATATTTTGCTACTCCCGCACCAGTGTTTCTTACTTTGATTATATGTTATTTTACACATTGATATGCCCAAAGTGTACATGACAGCTCGTAGGCACCAACCTCGGCCAGTAGGACGACCGAGGTAACAAGGGCTCAAGACCGATGACCAGCAATCTCGTCCAATATAAGGTCGGCTATGACCGACGTTACTAGTGTACCACAATCAGGCATCAGCCGAGGTCCTCATAACTCATGGGGTAAGCTATCCATCAAGTCATCCACAGTCGACACCATAACCACCTCACACATCAACCTCGGCTAGGAATCAGCCGAGGCCAGCAAAGACTCATGGGTTCAACCACCCTTCATCGCCATCATCGGCCCAGACTGACGTTTCAACTATACTTGCCTAACCCCGGCCGAGGCCGACGTTTCAACTCCTTCTGTCTTACCTCGGCTGGCCTACCCAATCGAGATTATCATGACTAACCTCAGATAGGGCATTAGTTAGACTTCACCAACCTCGTACTCTTCCACGCCGAGGTTGCACTAGTCAGGGACAGGGCTGAGCATTTATAAGCATATGCAAGGATAGGAACACGTGGACAAAATCAGTTGTAACCGAATCAATCCCCTCACGTGGGGGAATATTTCATCATTATTCTCTACATGTGACAGTGACAGATGTCTTTCATCAGATTGGTTAGATCAACACACACATGCTCATTGCGTGCATGGGGGGTACATTACACCCCCCAAATACTATATATATACTTGTCTTCTCCTACCTTGAGAAGGATCCAAAATTACAACCCTAGCAAAACTCTATCAAATTATACAGTAGAGAGAGAAAGCTTGAGAAATTGTATCCATGGCCATTAATGCCCTATTTTTGTGACCTTATTCACTCACTTACACAGTGGACGTAGGCCTAATTGGCTGAACCACTTATATATTGGTGTTCATCATCTTCTCCTCATCTCAATCTCTTATATCTAGTATATACTTGAGCTGCCATTGGTATCACTGATTTGATCTTGCAAACACCCTGAAGAGTGGTGTTATTTCTAGCATCATTATTTTGGCACCGTCTGTGGGAAGAGAAGCTGTCTCTTCCTATTTTTCCGCTTAACCTCACCGGAGACTCTGGTGGTGAACCAGGCCTCACCCCTTGCGTGGAGCTGTTTCACCATTGAAAGAGATCCCTTAAGGTATTAAGCTCATTTTCTTCATAAGCTCTTCAGTTTTTACACATGGCACCGGAGTTGCCACTACCTCCTCCGTCGTCTGGTGTTGGAGGACCTAGCTCCAGTCAGGCGCCGCCCCAGTACGAAATGGATGAGGTGGCGGCGGCCTTGAAGTCCTTGGCTGCAACGCAGCAAGCGATGAAGGAGCAATTTGCCCAGCTCAGTCAAAATATGATGAGGCCACCTAGGGTCTCACTGGCGATGATTACTCCGGCAACTGCTCAACCCCAACCTAAATCCAGGGGACCACCCCAAGCACCACGAAAAGACCAACTTACTCCTCATCGGAGGATGGATGTTGCTAACCCTATGCATTTATGCCTGGGGAGGCAAGGAAACCCTTGTCCAGAGGATAGGTGTGATGACATGGAGGCAGAAGATGCTCTAGAAGACTGCTAGGAGGAGCCATTTGAGGTTTCAAATAACACGATACATCCTATCCAGCAGAGCAGATGTTGTGGGGGAAGAAAAGAGGGTGGTGCCCAATAAAGAGGATCAGCTTTTGATCGTTTGAGCAGAGGGTCGGCCTTTGAGCGGCTCGGTCCAGTAAATGACCTGAGAAGTGCAGCAGGGTCACAAAGGGAAGAGGAGGAACATCGACCTCATCATGGCCGACCTAGCAAAGTCGAGATAGGGATCAAGAAGAGGTCAACATCCGATATTGTGCTGCGGCTGGGGAACCCTCAGTCCACTATTTAGAGGTGGCTGGGGATAACCTCGGTCAGGCCGACGTTGCAAGGCCATGGAATGACTCCATCCAACGTCTTGAAGAGAAGATAGGGGACCTCATAAAAAGCCGAGACCCACTGCAGAGAGGCTTCTCATAGGGTTCCCCATTCGTGGACAAGATAGTGAGCTTCCCAACCCGTGACAAGTTCAAGCCACCTACGGTGTCTCCCAAGTATGATGGTAGTACCAACCCTGTCCATTATATTGAGATGTATCAGTCTGCGGTGGATATTTATTCAATCCCAGATGAGATAAAGTGTCGGGCCTTCTTCGGGACTTTAACAGGAGCGGCACACATCTGGTTTACCTCTCTTTCGAAGAGCTCAATTGAGAACTTTAAGGGCTTGGCTGAACGTTTTATTCATAATTTCTATTTTGGGGTAAGACTTCAAAAGAAGACCACTCATCTGCTGTACGTTAAATAAGGCAAGAATGAGACCCTAAGAGACTATATTGCTAGGTTTAACAAATAAAAATTAAAGGTTGAAGATTACGAAGAGAGTATAGCCATGACAACCCTCATTGGGGGACTCTAGAAGGGAAAATTATTGTTTAAGCTTGATGAAGACCCTCCCAAGTCCATGGCAGAGCTATTGGCAACTGCAGGGAAGATCATGAACGCTGAAGAGGCCATGGTCGCAAAGTATGAGGATGAGAACGGAAGTGGCAGCGGGAAGTTTCAAAGAAAGAAAGATGGAAAAAAGAGGTATGCAGATGACAAGTTTGCACATTATACTCCTTTAATTGTGAGCAACGAACACATCCTCAACGAGATCAAGAATGACCAGTCTGTGAGATGGTCGGAGAAGTTGAAGGCCCCTCCGCATAATAAGAACAAGAACCTGTAGTGCGAGTTCCACAAAGACCATGGCCATGTGACAGACAACTGCTTCACTTTGAGGGATGAAATCGAGAAGATGTTGAAGTCCAGAAAGCTGAGGAAGTATGTCGATGGTAAGGCTCCTAAGAGGGGAAAAGATGACCCTAAAAATAAGAGAAGTGACAGATGTCTAGATGACACCCCAGCGAGAAGAGACGAGGACTCCGATGGTGATGACGAAGACGATCCAGACCTCCCACCAAAGGATGGCAATGCCCCTGTGAAGAGGGTTAGAATGGTCTCCTTTGATGTCAACTCCATATATGGGGTACTAGTAGGGGGTGGCTCTGAAGTAGCCGACCGTAAACATCATTTGGTAGGAGCTAAGGCAGTGACCAATGTGGAGGTCGTGAATCTGGCGTCTTCAGAGGCTAAGCAGAAAAGGAAAAAGGTAGACATGGATACTCTTATAGTTGGACTCTCCCGACTCGACTTCAAAGGTATCTTAGCTCTGCATGATGACCCTTTAGTAATTACAACAAGAGTGAATGGATGTGAGGTACAGAGAATCCTCGTAGATGGAGGAAGCTCAACAAATGTAATGTTCTTACCCTGTTTTAAGAGCCTAGGCCTCAGAAAAGCTTGGTTGGTATCCTATCATCATCTATTGATGGGCTTCAGCCGTCAAAAGGTCCATCCATTAGGCATGTATGAGATGGATGTACGAATGGGAAATGAGTGGCCTAAGAGGTTGACCCGGAAGATTAATTTTTTTGTTATGGATGAAAATGCCTTCTCGACCTATAATCTCATCATAGGAAGAGTAGCCCTTGAGGAGTTTGAGGTCGTGCCATCGAAGGTCCACTAAATGCTAAAATTCCTGACCCCCTATGGGGTAGGGGAAGTGCAGGGTGACCAGACTACGGCACGAGATTGCTACTTCAACTCAGCGGAAGAGAGAGAGGCCCATAAGAGGGAAACAACCACATATAACATTGATACACTTGATCCTAGGGATGAACCAAAGTTGAAGAAATGAGAGGCAGTGAAAGTGGTAGAATCCATTGTCCTCAATGAGGAAGAATCGGAAAAAATCGTCCAAATCGGTAAGGCCTTAAAACCAGCGATCAATGAAGAGCTGATAAGATTTTTGAAGAAGAGGCAGAGTGTGTTCGCTTAGAGCCACGCAGACATGCCTGGCATCGACCCGAAGGTTATGTACCACAAACTTAACGTTGCAGAAGATGCTAAGCCAATCAAACAAAGACGAAGAGTTTACTCGAGGGAAAAGTATAATGTCATCAGGGAAGAGGTCAGAAAGCTAGAAGAGGCAAAATTCATCAGGGAGGTCATATACCCATAGTGGTTATCAAATGTCGTCATTGTGCCTAAAGCAAATGGAAAATGGAGAATGTGCGTAGACTTCACCGACTTGAATAAGTCTTGCCTAGAAGACAACTATCCCTTACCTCGGATTGATCAGATGGTAGATGCCACGGTAGGGCACCAACTCATGAGCTTTATGGATGCGTATTTAGGCTACAATCAGATCTTCATGGATGCTGAAGACTCAGAGAAGACAACATTCATCACATACAAGGGGATCTATTGCTATAAGGTCATGCCCATCGGCTTGAAAAATGCAGGGGCCACGTATCAACGTCTTGTAAATAAGATATTTGAAGATCAAATTGGCAAGGCCATGGAGGTCTATGTAGATGATATGTTGACTAAGAGCTTAAAGGCCTGCACCCATGTAGCGGACCTGGAGAGAACTTTTGACACCATGGACTCATACAAGATGAAGCTCAATCCCGCCAAGTGTGTCTTCGGAGTAAGAGCTGGATAGTTTCCTGGATTCATCGTTAACCAGAGGGGGATAGAGGCCAACCCCCAAAAGATCAAGGATTTACTTGATATGAAGACACCGAGAAGTATAAAAGACGTTAAGAGGCTCACCGGAAGAGTAGATGCACTCAATTGATTTGTTTCCAGAGCCACGGACAAGTGTCTTCCATTTTTTAAAGTGCTTAGAAAGGCCTTCGAGTGAGACGAAGAGTGTGATAAGGCCTTTAGGCAGCTCAAGTCCTACCTCGGATCCCCCCTGCTTTTATCCCGGCCTATCATGGGGGAAAAGTTGCATGTTTACCTAGCAGTCTCAGAGTCAGCTATAAGCGCAACTATAGTACGGGAAGACATTGGGGTACAGAGGCCTATATACTTCAATAGTAAGTCCCTTCAAGGGTCTGAACAGAACTATCCCCAGATGGAGAAGTTGGCCTATGCTTTGATATACGCCTCCAGGAAGATGAAACCCTATTTCCAAGCCCACTCTATGGTCATCCTCACTGACTCCCCACTAAGGCAAGTCCTCCACAAGCCTGGGATGTCATGCATATTAATGACATGGGCCATCGAGTTGGGAGAGTATGACCTTATCTATCAACCTAGGGTGTGCATTAAAGGGTAGGCACTTGCAGACTTTGTTACTGAATTCACATGGGAAGATGCCGAGATTGAGAATAATCCAGAGATTGCAGAGGGATCAAACAATAACGTCTTCCGAAACTCGGAAGAGGTTATGTCCAGCAAAGCCAAGTACTTGTTTAAGTAAAGAACCCTGTCGGAGGGTCTCTTCTCTTCATATGAAGATGTTTGGAACCTCTTCGTCGACGGGTCTTCTTACGAAAGTGGAAGCGGTGCAGGGTTGATACTGTCAGCTTCGGATGGTACCGACGTTGAATATGTGCTAAGGTTCAACTTTAGGGCATCGAACAACGAGTCAAAATATGAGGCTTGGTAGCGGTCATCTCCTTAGCAAAAGCCTTTAGAGTTAGCCGACTCCTACTTTATAGCGACTCGAGTTTGGTTGTCAACCATATACTTGGGGTGTATGAGGCCAAGGACGATAGGATGGAGAAATACCTGAAGAGGGTAAGAACGATGCTAGAAGGCTTCAAGAGGTAAAGATGAAGAGAGTCCCTCGATAAGACAACAGTCATGCATATGAATTAGCAAGGCTGGCTTCAGTAATAAGGACAAGCATTAGAAGGACGGTACCAGTAGAGATCCTGCTCAAACCAACCATTGAGGAATAAGAGGTTGTCAGCTCTTGCCTCAACCTGAACGTAGGAGACTCATGGATGGACCCCCTTATTAGATATATCAGAGAGGGAGAGCTGCCAGAATCCAAGTTAGAAAGGAGGAAGTTGAGATACAAAGCTGCAAAGTTCTTAATAATAAGGGATGTCCTATATAAGAAAGGATTTATGTTGCCCCTTCTCAGATGCGTCCACCCCGCAGAGATCCACCACATCTTACAGGATATACACGAGGGTTCTTGCTCCAGTCACGTAGGAGGAAGACCTTTGGCCAAGAGAATAATTACGCAGGGATACTAGTGGCCGACCTTGGCTAAGGACGCTGTAGCCTACGTGAAGAGGTGTGACAAGTACCAGAGATTATCCACTATTCCTCATCAACCTCATAAAACTATAACATCGATCAGTTCCCTTTGGCCATTTGTGGTATGGTGGATTGACTTGGTGGGACCATTGCCAAGGGCTGCGAATAATTATCGATTCCTAATTGTAGAGATTGATTATTTCTCCAAGTGGGTAGAGACTGAGCCGATGATCATAATTACAGAGCAGAAGACCTTCCAATTTATATGGAAGAGCATCATATACATACATGGACTTTTGAACACCCTCATCTCAGACAACGGAACCCAGTTCAAGAATTCTTCATTGGAGAAATACTGTGAGAGGGTCGGGATCAAGCAATTCTTCTCTTCTTCTGGACGACTTCAGACAAACGGTCAAATCGAAGTCACGAACCGAACGATCCTCGATGGAATTAAAAAGAGATTGGAAGAAGCTAAGGGGAGATGGACAGAAGAGGTTTATGCTGTGTTATGGGCCTACAGGACAACGACTAGGACACTAACGGGGGAGACCCCATTTATGTTAACACATAGCTCAAAGGCGTCATACCTACAGAAGTTGGACTCCCCACTCACATAATTCAGGCTTACAACCCTGAAAAGAATGGAGAAGAGAGAATACTTAACCTAGATTTGATTGAAGAAAGAAGGGAAGACGCTGAGATCAGACAGGCATCCTACCAGCAAAGAACAAATAAGTTCTACAATCAAAGGGTGAAATCAAGACCTATAGCTTTAGGAGACCTGGTGCTGAAGAAGACGTTGTAGAAGACAAATAAGCTTCATCCAAATTGGCATGACCCTTACAAAGTGATTGATGAGGTTGTACCCGGTACCTACCGGCTAGAAAATCTTGAAGGGGAACCTTTCTCCAATTCGTGGAATGCTGATCATCTGAAGAAATATTACATATGATCTTACAATTATTTCTATGTAAATGTATCATTTTATGAAGAGAATATTAATGAGAAAAGCAATTCCTATATCAATTATTTATTTCATCATGCTTTAGTAGTGAAAAATCTAAGGCGAAACATCATATTTGGATGACCTCGGACCTTCAACATCATTAATTTGGTGAAGTTTATGGGGGTAACATCTTAGTTTGATGACCTCAGACCTTAAACATCATAATTTGGTGACAGGGTCTGAGGTTAAACATCATATTTGGGTGACCTCAGACCTTCAACATCATTAATTTGGTAAAATTTATGGGGGTAACATCTTAGTTTGATGACCTCAGACCTTAAACATCATAATTTGGTGACAGGGTCTGAAGTGAAACATCATATTTGGATGACCTCAAACCTTCAACATCATTAATTTGGTGAAATTTATGGGGATAACATCTTAGTTTGATGACTTCAGACCTTAAATATCATAATTTGGTGATAGGGTATGAGGTGAAACATCATATTGGGATGACCTCAGACCTTCAATATCATTAATTTGGTGAAATTTATGGGGGTAACATCTTAATTTGACGACCTCGGACCTTAAACATCATAATTTGGTGACAGGGTCCGAGGTGAAACATCATATTTGGATGACCTCAGACCTTCAACATCATTAATTTGGTAAAATTTATGGGGGTAACATCTTAGTTTGATGACCTCAGACCTTAAACATCATAATTTGGTGATATGGTATGAGGTAAAACATCATATTTGGATGAACTCAGACCTTCAACATCATTAATTTGGTGAAATTTATGGAGATAACATCTTAGTTTGATGACCTCAGACCTTAAACATCATAATTTGGTGATAGGGTCTGAGGTGAAACATCATATTTGGATTACCTCAGACCTTCAACATCGTTAATTTAGTGAAATTTATGGGAGCAACATCTTAGTTTGATGACCTTAGACCTTAAACATCATAATTTAGTGACAGGGTCTGAGTTAAAACATCATATTTGGATGACCTCAGACCTTCAGCATCAATAATTTGGTGAAATTTATAAGGGTAACATCTTAGTTTGATGACCTCAGTCCTTAAACATCATAATTTGGTGACATGGTGTGAGGTAAAACATCATATTTGGATGACCTCAGACCTTCAACATCGTTAATTTGGTGAAATTTATGGGGGTAACATCTTAGTTTGATACCTCAGACCTTAAATATCATAATTTGGTGACAGGGTCTGAGGTGTAACATCATATTTGGATGACCTCAAACCTTCAACATCATTAATTTGGTTAAATTTATGGGGGTAACATCTTAGTTTGATGACCTCAGACCTTAAACATCATAATTTGGTGATAGGGTATGAGGTAAAACATCATATTTGGATGACCTCGAACCTTCAACATCATTAATTTGGTGAAATTTTTGGGGGTAACATCTTAGTTTGATGACCGTAGACCTTAAACATGATAATTTGGTGACAGGTCCTAAGGTGAAACATCATATTTGGATGACCTCAGACCTTCAACATCATTAATTTAGTGAAATTTATGGGGTTAACATCTTAGTTTGATGACCTCAGACCTTAAACATCATAATTTGGTGACAGGGTCTAAGGTGAAACATCATATTTGGATGACCTCAGACCTTCAATATCATTAAGTTGGTGATAAATTATAAGGGTAACATCATAGTTTAGTGATGGAAACACCATTATATTGAGGCTTCAGACCTTAAAACACACCATTGCATGACATATAAAACCATTCAAAGAATGTTCATCAAAAGAAGCAAAATCGTCTTTAGAGGATGATATAGGATGAATAAGTTAGAAGTACAAGTCAAACTGTGCAAAGAAATGCTATCATGGGTTACAAACGACTGCAGATGGAAAGCAAAAATTACAACTCATGCTTCACAAATCATGGTTTAAGTTTCTACAGCCACAGGGTTGGTAACCTCGGCCTGATCATTTTGGCCGACATTAATGACCTCGACCCCATCATCTTGAGGATTAGCATTCTCAGTCTCTGTAACCTCTAATTGTGAGGTCTCTGCAGGAGTAATTGCTTCCTCATTAACCTCTTGTAAGGACTGAGCGAACTGAGGGTTACCATAACCGAGACCAATGAAGTCTGAGGCTGTCAAACTCCCTAACTCTTTTTCTTTAAAGGTCGCCCATTTTCTAGTAGCTTTAACACCTCTTTCTAGGTATTCAAAGCCAAAGCTAATAAATTGGTCAGAGACCTTGTACTCTTCCAAGATCTTCTTAGAGGCATCCTCAAGGGCAACTTTCACTGCAGCATCAACTTTTTATTGGAGGACGTTGTCCTTGGCCTTCAAGGCAGAGGTGTGGTCTTTCTAAAGCTTTGCTATTTCCTTCACCCTCTGCTTCACTTTGTTCTCGGACCCCTCCAGGGCAGCCTTCAGACGTTCCACTTCAGCATTTAGAGCGACCTCCACCTTCTAGGCCTCTCTTCCCTTCTCAATCAGGGGCAGCTTCCTCAGGGTCCAGTCAATAGACTGGTGCATGGACAGGATACCCTGTAACATAAAAGCAGATGTATGAGATCAAGACAGTCCAATTCAAGGACGAGGTTACACTTGTGCTAAAAAAGATAAAATCTATACCTGGATAGATCTATGAAGGAAAACTCGACCAGTAGAGGGGTATCAATGGAGCGTAGAAAATGCTTATCTGCGTCGATCATCGCAGAGTCGATAGCATCCATCGCCTTCAGACCATGACAAATTAGGTTATCGCTGATCTTTAACTACTCCAGACGAGCAACCAGTGCATCATCGGACGAGATAGGGATGGCACGATCGCTCTTTTAGGCTTTACTTTGCCTCTGATCCTTGGGGGCAGTAGTGGAGGATTTCCTCTTCTTTATAACATTGGCCTTAGAAGTGCCGACGTTCTACCGGTTGAGAAGGCAGCGCAATGAGCCCAACTTTCTTCACCAACTTGATCAGGCTTGGAGAAGACATCTCCCATAGGTCGTCTGATACACCTTCGGGGCATTCTGTAAAAAATATGTCCGAGTTAATAAATCATAGACATTAAATATCAGAGGTACAACTTAGAAAAATAAACACTTACAAAGCTCGGCTAAAGGACTTCCCCCCAGGCTAGTCTCATAGAGGTAGTAGGGGATCATCAGATGCTCGTACTTTAGCAGATAACCAAGCTCCCCCTGATCTTAAAGGTCTTTAACCTTTTGTAAGTTATCCTGGCTTAACCCAGGGTCGCCTTTGGCATCTAGTGACAGTTTTCCCCACCTCAGAGGGGTCCTCGTCTCTAAAAATAAAAAAGGGACACAAGTACCAATTTCCCATGCCCCAGAGATAAAGAAGTATCGTGGCTTCCAATTATGATTTGACGTTTGGGTAACCAGTAACATCTTCTTATCAGACTTCCTAGTTAGGAAGTGGTAATAGCTCGGATGATTTTTAGCAGAGGATGGCACGTAACACCCTCTGAAGACCCTGACAGGAAGGTCTGAGTGATGGACTGCACTCCATAAGACGATGCCCCCAATCATCACCCTCCAAGCATTGGGGGATAATTAGGAAGGAGACATGTTAATATGGGATAATATGGCCCTAATTATTGGATGAATGGGGAGATGAAATCCTAACTTAAACATTTGCTCATATACGCAAATTTACCCATCTCGACCACCAAAGGCCCTCTCATCCCTAAGAGGTCTCCTAAGTTTGATAGAAGGTCCTATGGAATAAAGGTACTTAAAGGATAAGAGGTTGAACTCATTGACAATGCTCTCTATCTCGGCTGCCTCCGAGACGTCAATGTCACTCTCATGACCATCGTCCTCGTCCCTGGTGACGTCGGCCTGGGCAGGCATAGAAATACAATCAGGGAACCTCTGAGCGAACTCACCGATAGAGGAATAGCATCAATAGGCAATGGGATAGCCACACTCGACCCCACAACTTCAACATCAGAAGAGGTCCGTAAGGTGATGTAACTGTTATGGGACGAGGCACGACTTTCAACCTCGGCCTGATCAGGGGACTGATCTTGCCTAATGGAAAAATCCATTGCCTCTTGAAATAAATCTATAGGCATAGGGTCTGAGGTGGATGACTCAGACTCAGACATGGGAGAGGGATCAATTGGATCCTCTGGTGACTCAGCAGTCTCGGTTGGTTCAGGGTATACCACCTTCAGAGGCGAGGGAAATATAGGTCTAAGGGGAAAGGCCTCAGCCCTACGAGCTTCCTCTTGGGCTCATTCTATTTGCCTAATCTTTTCTAAAGTCTTCTCTCTAAGAGAAGGGAATTCTTCTAAGAGCTGATAAAGAGGTCTGAGCATAGGAGGACGACCTTACACTTGGAACACTAAGCAAAAGCCAAACAACTTGACTCAACTTAACTAAAGATTAAACTGAGTTTTAAACCATAAATAACCAAGAACAATAAGAACAAGGGTCACCGGAAAATGCAGACAGTGGCCGAAAAATCCAAAATTCCACCGGAAAGTGAAGAAATTATAATTAAAGGCTGAAAATGGGAAAAGAAAAGAGCAAGACGATATCTGTCAGAAATATTAGTGAAGGAGAAGCGGATTAGAAATGAAGAGACCCTTTAAAAGTACAACCCAACTCTGGTGGAGAGATAAAGTTACAAATAAAATCAAATGTGGGAAGATGAATAAGTGGAGAAGAAAGAGAGAAAAGGGTTTTAAACCCTTAAATAGGGTTACACGCGTCCCATGGCCCATTATTACCTTGGGAGCCTAAAGGACAATCATCATCATTACGCTTGTCAGGCATGCAGCCCACTTCAGTAGTTGACACTTGTCAATGTACCCCTGGCACATAAAATAAAATCAACCTCGGACATACATACCCCTTAGTTACTTATTCACATAGGTAACTATGGGCTAGGGGGTGATTTATATGCCCCAAGAGTACCTGACAGCTCGGAGGCACTAACCTCGGCCATCAGGGCGGCCGAGGTAACAAGGGATCAAGACTGATGACTAGTAATCTCGTCCAACATAAGGTCGGCTACGGCCGACGTTACTAATGCACCACCATCAGGCATCAGGCGAGTTCCTCATAACTCATGGGGTCAGCTATTCATCAGGTCGTCCACAACCGACACCATATCCACCTCACACATCAACCTCGACTGGGAATCAATCGAGGCCAGCAAAGATAGGTTCAACCACTCTCCATCTCCATCATCGGCCTAGGCCGATGTTTTAATTATACTTGCCTAACCCTAGCCCAGGTCGACGTTTCAACTCCTCATGTCTTACCTCGGTTGGCCTACCTAGTCGAGATTATCATAACTAACCTCGAATAGGGCAACAGTCAGACTTCACCAACCTCGTACTCTTCCAGGCCGAGGTTGCACCAGTCAGGGACAGGGCCGAGCATTTATAAGCATATGCAAGGATAGAAACACGTGGACAAAATCAGTTGTAACCCAATCAATCCCCTCACGTGGGGTAATATTTCATCATCATTCCTACATGTGACAGTGACAAATGTCTTCATCAGATTGGCTAGATCAACACACACATTCTCATTGCATGCATGGGGGGTACATTACACCCCCCAAACACTATATATATATATATATATATATACATATATATATATACTTGTCTTCTCCTACCTTGAGAAGGATCCGAAATTACAACCCTAGCAAAACTCTGTCAAATTATACAGTAGAGAGAGAAAGCTTGGGAGATTGTATCCATGGCCATTAGTGCCCTATTTTAGTGACCTTATTCACTCACTTGTACAGTGGACGTAGGCCTAATTGGCTGAACCACTTATATATTGGTGTTCATACTCTTCTCCTCATCTCAATCTCTTATATGTAGTATATACTTGAGCTGCCATTGTTATCACTGATTTGAGCTTGCAAACACCTTGAAGGGTGGTGCTATTTCTATCATCATCACTCATTATCTTATTTAATCATTTACCTTTTATTTAATCATATAACTTTCACACTAGTTATATATGAAATACATTCACACTTTATCTATTTATCCCGTATATAATTATTTATTCATATTATATACGTACTAGCCAGTGTTCTAAAAGGTAAGTCTAGGCTTGAGGCTTGAGAGAAACGCCTCGCCTTAAGCCTTTTACGCTTTATTTTTGGTAAAAAGCTAAAGGCGCACTTTTAAAAAAAAAATCTTTAGTGAAACGATATCGCCTTTTAAAGACTTTTTTTTAAACCGGACCAATATCTCATTCAAAATAATTAAAAGAAAAATTTTATCCCAAACCTCTCCGCCCCTCGTCCAAAAAAGAGCATTTTTTTCCTTAGTATTTTAAAAAAAATATTATTTTAATTGGCATATATTCAAACATATTTTTAAGGTATGTACCATTTTAATATTTTTAAAAGACTTATTATAGTTAATTTTTTTAAATATATTGAAAAAGGCTTAAACGTCTTTTCACGCCTTTTTATGCCTAAGCCTCGCCTAGGCTTCTAAGGCGTAAGGCTTGGCTTCAACGCCTCTGTCACACCCCATGTTTTTTAGAACCTTGGTACTAGCATACTATAACATTCACACACACGTCGTGTACAGTAATCATCCTTCCGAGTAATATCTCACCGTATGCTTGTCTCTAAAATGCTATCTTTTCAGGTATGCTCACTCTAACTCGGTTACCAAAAATCGGTTAACTCACACCGAAGTAGGTAATAAATCAAAACGTAGTGGAGATGATTATATTTCTCCAAGAGTGAGACCGAATCATACCCAAAGCGTCCCACCTCAAAAATAAATCACACAATGAAAATATCGGACAGTATGACCTGGGGGCTATACTCTCCCTGCATTCACTTACCAAGGGATTCACCCACGTCGCGCAACATCCTATGGTAGCACTAGAGGGGTATTTATTCACATAAATATCTAACACCCATATTTATAAAGAACTCGAGTATATATATATATATATATATACTATCACATGGGGCACCCCGCCTAATAAAATACCGGACGATCACTCATGTACCAAATTAAAGCAGGAGTCGCATATGGTTCATTCTTAGCATCACTGTCGAAAAAAAAATTAATTACTAATAACCTATTAGGCTAGCGTCAAAATTTTATTTTAACTAATCTTTTTAAACAAACTATATAAATAAAACATTCACACACTTTATATAAATGAAACTGAAAAGAAAAAAAATAACCGAACACTCGATTTAATATAATGCAATCAAATCAAAGGCCGCACAAAAAGGCGGTAAAATAATAAATAAATACACTTGGGCTATCAGCCCGAATGTTTCTACAGTACCGTCTATCTAGATCTCAAGGATGGAAGTGTCTACTATAAACCTGCATACATCCACAACTGCTGCAACAAGCGTCTGACTCGAAGGAATCATCATCCAAGCGTCCCTGTGTCTGGACACACACATACATACATACATACATACATACATACATACATACATACATACATACATACATACTTATATATATATAGCAATAGGGAAAAATATAGAAATGTGTCAGAGCCCGAGTTGTGAAAATATTTTGCAAGTGCATAAATGCTTTAATTATGACAAATGCTTTATCTCATATTTAAATTACTATCGCACTCCCATGAGATACCCCTCACCCATCTTCTAATGGTGCACACCTATCGCATCCCTCTAAACATCCTAGTCAAGCTACCTTTCCTAACTAATCCGTCACCCCCAAACTCTGAAGTTTTAAGTAAACCGAGTACTAAGGGATAAACTTCTCCCCAGTCTCAACACTGTGCCATGTTCGTGCGTGGGGTGTCTCGCGAAGCGAATTCCAAACAAGGAACCCCCCCGATGCACTACTACTTGGCAGTGTCGATCGTCGAGATCCATTAGACCCTCGGTACACAATGCATATATATATATACATACGCATATAATTATATACTTTCTCATACTCACTATCAAATACATATCATACGCACTCTCATATACATATCACAATATACATCGGGATAAAATCTCCCGGAATGAGATTTAATCTATATTAATTTAATCTCTTTACTCCCAATAGAGACATATATTATCTTGTTCTCATGCACAAGTATTACACTATACACAAAAGTATAATAACCATCCCAACGAGATATAACTCGAGGATGCGGTCTTATAGTGCCTATCCAAAATTCGGGTTTACTCACTATACCACGGTACCAAGCCAGACTCTCTTATGGACATGGTAAACAAATACACAACGGTGGAGGCGGTCATGTTCCCCCTGCAAGTGGAGTACACACATCTCACTCGAACGCGGGACGAAATGACCTGGGGATATACTCACCCTGCTCCTCAAGCCAAGGGATTCACCCACATCGCGCAACCTCCTTGGATCGCACTAGAGAAAATATATAATCTGGCTGTTCCAACCCTACGCCAAAGGAAAGCCCGTGGAAATCAGCCTCTAAGACACACATATACCAATCACACACACATATATATGTATTCGTATTATATAATATATACTATAATCACAATATATATATATATATACATTTATCACTCCTCAAAAGTATATATGACTATAATTAACAATCACACATAATGATGGCCAATATCTCCAAAATGTTCTCACTCGTAACAATATTTAAGTATTCACGCACCTAAAATACTAAACTCATAAATATTCTCTCGCTTATCGTATAACTCGCACTTTATTCACTTTTAAGGATTTACACACATCTAATATTGAAAATGCTAATTCCTAGTAATCGCGTCCTATGATTTACTCGGATGTATTCAGCTCACATACATTCGAATAACATAAATACCTACGCCCAACGGAAGAAGAACTCTCTCTCAAATGTTGTCCATCCCGAACGTTTACTAGGTCCGTTCCCCGAATTATGCCCTACACCAATCCAAGGTTTTCTTTTTCAACTAAGGTTTACTCACCCTCAAAACCAACATTTAGGAGTCCCGATATCATAACTAGGATCCCCCATATAAAATCCGAAATTGTAATTTAACTCCCCAATCTCTTAAGGGAAGAAAACTAACAATTCTATCCAAGGCGAATCGATTCGGGTAGGCGAATCAATTCGGCCCCCAATTTGAATCGATTCGGAAAGTGTTCTGCAAACAGGTCCTCAAGGGAGAATCGATTCGGTCTAAATTCGAATCGATTCGACCCAAGGCATCCTTACAGATCCTCTTAGGCGAATCGATTCGGCCTAGACCCGAATCGATTCGGCCTGTTCGAGGGGCACTGTTTGGACGATTTTTCAATCTTCAAAATATCCAAATATCAACCCAAACTCCATTTTAATAGTTTCTAATCTCAACCAACAACCCTATTAATATCCTGACACTGATTTACAGCTAATACTTCCATAAATTTGTGGTATTAATCCATTTCTCTTAGGTTTGAACCTTAAAACCATAAAAAATGTAGGTTTGACATTTCGTCCATTTCAATTCAATTTTTCACTCCATTAACATGGTTTTAACAATAGAAATAATTTAGAGTTTACAATACATTAATTTGTAAACTCTTAATCTTTACTTTAAGGGTTCTAACCCAAATTTCATAATTTTCCAATTATGATATGAAATATACGCACTAAATTAAATAAAGCAAGTAAACACTTGTCTGGAGGATAAAATCTGACGACCTCGAGTCGAATCTCACGGAGTTTGGCCGGAATCTCCCATTTTCTCTCTTTCTTTCTTTCTTTCTTTCTTTCTTTCCTCTCCTCTCCTCTTTCTTCCCTATTTTATTTCTTTCTTTTCTCCCTCTCTCGTGCCTTTATATGGGAGAAATAAGGGCTTGTCCCTTATTTACCCAAAAATGACTCGTTTACTAAATTACGAGTCCCTGTTGGTCCAAAAATTCTCGAAACTCAATTTCTACCCCTGGATACTCTATTCTGACTATCTCGGCCCTTCCGAGACCAACCGCTCAATTAAAATCTCCATCCGAGATACGGGACCGCAAATCACTAATTTAACCCAACACACTAGATGCGGAATTTCCCATTAAAATATTATCCTCTATCGCTTAATCCAACTGCGACATATAGTTAAAATACTCCAACGCATTTACTTAATTCCAAAATAAATATAACACATATAAAAAATCATCTAATCCCTGAAATCCTCAAAAATTACTTTTCACGATAATTTCTCAATTTCCCAAATTACACTTACTTGCGAATTTTAATTACCCCCAAAAGTGCGAGGTGTTACATACTCCCCCCCCCCCCCCTTACAACGAAATTTCACCCTCGAAATTCAAATACAACCGATACTCCCAACACTAACCTAGGATCGTGTATCACTCTACATCCTAATGCCTCAAGTGGAATGGTACTAACCCGATGGCTCTCAACCATACATTCATTCAGCACTCACCCCTAACTAGGTTCATACGATACCATACTGCTACCTCGGCCGCTCTAACGTCTAAATCTCACCGGAAAGCGTCCGCTCATCTACATCCGGATATCTAATTTCCCTTAAAAAAGAAAATTACTCTAACACTTGACTATTCCCATCAGTCTCGTCGCTTATCTTGGGCATGCTACCTCTTATTGCCCTATACAATTGGATTATTGCGCACCTCCTACGACGTTCCATTCAACCCATTTCAATTCCACTTATACTGCCTCACGGCATAATCTTCAACTTATATACTACGCCCCTAATATTTCCGGCGGTATGTAAAACCAACTTACCAGGGTGACCATACACCTTTTTAATCCGTGCTTATTTGCACAACTAATGTAAGTGTCACACACGTAACAGTCTTCCTACAGATGGGCCTTCTTTCCTCGGTGTAATACTCACACATGGGTTTTCTCAACCCACAAAATTTAATTCCTCCTATACTTGGAAATCCAATCCTCTTCGAGGTGAACCAACTAATCTTTCTATACTGGCGCCACCAACTCTACTGGTCTTACTTTCTAATTACCCTACGATCAAAGTTTTTCTGACACACGTAAGATGAGTACTATTATAAATTGTGTCCCTGGTTCCCAAGACCTTTTTCAACTCCCGACATTCGATCGATTTCATGCGTGGGACATCTCGCAAAGAGAAATCAAAATAAGGAACCATCCCGTTACACTACTCCCTCGCATCGTCGGTCATCGAGATATAACGGCCTAAGGCACACCAGCTGGACATTCTAAATCCTATCTCGCTAACCTACTCACGTACCTCTACCACTTTATCCTTCCTCTTAACGATATGGAAATTCTATCAAATTGGGTCGCCTACTCTCTGCAAAAGTGTTACGAACATAATACCCAAAACATATTTCCTCCAAAATTTGCCTTTTCATTAAGGCCTGGCTATAAGCCTCAAATTAATTTCTCTAACTCCTGCTTCACCCAACTATTTGCGGTGAGAGAACCATTTTAGCGCTTCTCCATAGCACTTATATTTTCATAAGCATACCATTATCATGCGGCCCTCATTCTATAGTGTTTCCTCCATACTATATAACTTATCGACAAAACCTCTATCCTTGCATCCTATAATATCTCTCCACTCCCGACATCGTTAAGGTTCATGCGTGGAGCATCTCGCAAGCAAAATCCAAACATGGAACCTCTCCAATACACTACTACTTAACTTTGTCGGTCGTGGAGGTCCGTTAGCATTAAATATGCAACCGGGATAACCCTATCCCCTCTTTTAAAAAAATGTGGTCTGAACTCCTATCTCTGTCCAAGAGCCACACCCCCAAGTGCTCGCACTAACACTAAGTCCTTGCGCAAACAATAATGAGCTTAAACTCACAGCTCAATAATAAACCCTGTATCCAGGAGAGATATCGCAACAACAACCTGTTCCACCCTGGAACTGCGGACAAGATAGTCTTGCCATCATTTTCCTGTTATCGATCCGATAATCCACAAATATTTTCCTATTATGATCGTACCATTCTCGTATAACACACACAAAACAAGCAATACAAATCTGATATAAACTCAAAATACCATTACCTGCTTTTCACTGTGGATGAAAGAAAATAAATCTCCGCTATCGTAAAAAACACATAAACATATACTATATAATGTTATCGAAACTACTTATAAACTCGAATCACATCCGAATCTAGGGCTAATAAAATACTGTGACTCAATCTTGTCACACAAAATATACCTCCTTCATCCGAGGTGAAACTCATAATAACTTCGCCAATCTCTCTAGTTACTCCAAATGGTTCCCAAACATGATATACTTGCCCTAACTGAGCCAGAAACTACATTAATCGATGCCCCACCTCGGCACCCTATTATTATCCTTTAACTCCTACCAGGCAAGATCAAAGCGCGTGGTTCTACCTTCCTCATTGCGCATTCCCTACCTGTGGTCACCCTGACCAGGTTAAGGTTATCAGTATCTCGGACTCTATAGCCTTGATCCGGGTAATTGCCTTCATAGTTCCCTAAATTTTCTTTGTTAAAAGGAAACTCCGCTACCGGCTTGAACAACCCTGGTTCAATGAATTCCTGGGTGGATATCCACTAATGGGGTTCCATGGATACAAATTCTCCACAAGTGTTAGTAACACTTAGCCAGTGAGCCTATCATTTCACTGAAGGGCCCTACTTTATTGTACCTACCTTACTTTGGTACTAGGTTCACTTCTCTATCTCACTCTTTATTCATTGTCGGCCTCTGGCCGAATCATATGTGAATAATCCAGAACTGCATTCTCTTCCTTCCTAATAAATCAAAGGAATTTGCGATTAAAACCGTCTGTGAGATTCCTTTACGAGCCACACATCTTGGTTCCCCGGATATGGTGATCGTCATTCCCACCATTTCAATATTACTCCCACGAGTGAAATTTTTTCCTCAAATCTTCACATATGGGTATTTCCACACCCCGCTTTAAGCCAAAGCTTCTAAGCCTTTCACTCCCTCTGAATCACATTACACTTACTCGGTATAATCTCAACTTCCTTTCGAACCTTTTTCCCAATTTACTTCACTGGGTAATTCAAGTTTAGCACCACTCTCTATTTACAGCAATACTTGGATACTCATAACTACTATTCTTTAATAGTCATTGTAACCATCCTTGACAAATGCCATAGGGAGAGTGACCTCTATTGTGGTACTAATCTCCGACTTTAACTAACTACTCCAAATAAGTCCCGCCTTCTACTACCCTTGTAATGGCTTTCTGTGGTCGTCCTTCATCGATCAGCACACGACCCTCGAACGGGCACGCAAAAGATCACTATAATATTATGATATAGTAGGAGAATAAGATCTCACAAGAAGAATCAATAATCCTTATCCCAAGGCTCTATATCAAATCTAGAGAAACGCTAAAAGCGTAGTACGTCCGCACAGATTCCTAAGGACACTAGAACCTGATGCTCTGATTCCATCTATGTCACCCCGCCTAATAAAATACCAGGCGATCACTCCTGTAGCAAATTAAAACAAGAGTCGCATATGGTTCATTCTTAGCATCACTGTCGAAAACCAAATTAATTACTAATAACCTATTAGGCTAGCGTCAAAATTTTATTTTAACTAATCTTTTTAAACAAACTATATAAATAAAACATTCACGCAGTTTATATAAATGAAACTAAAAAGAAATAAACTAACCGAACACTCGGTTTAATATAATACATCCAAATCAAAGGCCGCACGAAAAGGCAGTAAAAGAATAAATAAATACATTTGGGCAATCAGCCCGAATGATTCTACAATACCTCCTATCTAGATCTCAAGGATGGAAGCGTCTACTAGAAACCTGCATTAACACCTATATATATATAGCAAGAGGGAAAAATATTGAAACGGGTCAGAGCCCGAGTTGTGAAAATATTTTGCAAGTGCATAAATGCTTTATTTATGAAAAAAGTTTTATCTCATATTTCAATTGGTATCAAACTCCCATGAGATACCCCTCACCCCTATTCTAATGGTGCACAACTATCGCATCCCTCTAAACATCCTAGTCAAGCTACCCTTCCTAACTAATCCGTCACCCCCAAACTCTGAAAGTCCTAAGTAAATCGAGTACTAAGGGCTAAACTTCTCCCCAGTCTCAACACTGTGCCATGTTCGTGCGTGGGGTGTCTCGCGAAGCGAAATCCAAATAAGGAACCCCCCGATACACTACTACTTGGCAGTGTCGATTGTCGAAATCCATTAGACCCTCGGTACACAACATATATATATATATACTTTCTCATACTCGCTATCAAATACATATCATACCCACTCTTATATACATATCACAATATACATCGGGATAAAATCTCCCGGAATGAGATTTAATCTATATTAATTTAATGTCTTTACTCCCATTAGAGACATATATTATCCTGTTCTCATGCACAAGTATTATACTATACACACAAGTATAACAACCATCCCAACGAGCTATAACTCGAGGATGCGATCTCATAGTGCCTATCTAAAATTCGAGTTTACTCACTATACCACGGTACCAAGATAGACTCTCTTATGGAAATGGTAAACAAATACACAACGGTGGAGGCGGTCATGTTCCCCCTGAAAATGGAGTACACACTTCGCACTCGAACGCGGGACGAGATGACCTGGGGATATACTCACCCTGCTCCTCAAGCCAAGAGATTCACCCACATCGTGCAACCTCCCTGGATCGCACTAGAGAAAATATATAATCTGGTTGTTCCAACCCTACGCCAAAGGAAAGCCCGTGGAAATCAGCCTCTAATACACACATATACCAATCACACACACACACATATATGTATTCGTATCATATAATATGTACTATAATCACATCATATATATATAGAGAGAGAGACATTTATCACTCCTCAAATGTATAGATGGCTATAATTAACAATCACACATAATGATGGCTAATATCTCCAAAATGTTCTCACTCGTAACAATATTTAAGTATTCACGCACCTAAAATACTAAACTCATAAATATTCTCTCGCTTATCGTATAACTCGCACTTTAATCACTTTTAAGGATTTACACACATTTAATCCTGAAAATGCTATTTCCTAGTAATCGTGTCCTAGGATTTACTCGGATGTGTTCAACTCATATACATTCGAATAACGTAAATACTTACGCCTAACGGAAGAAGAACTCTCTCTCAAATGTTGTCCGTCCCGAACGTTTACTAGGTCCGTTCCCCGGATTATACCCTACACCAATCCAAGGTTTTCTTGTTCATCTAAGGGGTTACTCACCCTCAAAACTAGTATTTAGGAGTCCCGATATCATAACTAGGATCCCCCATATAAAATCCTAAATTTGTAATTTGACTCCCCATACTCTTAAAGGAAGAAAACTAACAATTATGGCCAAGGCGAATCGATTCGCCCTTATTGCGAATCTATTCGGGCAAGCGAATCGATTCGGGCAAGCGAATCGATTCGGGCAAGCGAATCGATTCGGTCCCCAATCCGAATCGATTTGAAAAGTGTTCTGTAAACAGGTCCTCAAGGGCGAATCGATTTTGTCTAAATCCGAATCGATTCGGCCCAAGGCATCCTTACAGATCCCCTTAGGCGATTTAATCGATTCGGCATGTTCGAGGGGCATTATTTGGGCGATTTTTCAATCTCCAAAATACCCAAATATCCACCCAAACTCCATTTTAATGGTTTCTAATCTCAACCAACAACCACTACACCAAAATGGTCAAATTGGCACCCTTTAAGCACTTAGCCTTGTCACGATTATTGACCGTGATAAAAAAAAATACCCATTTTTTATCACGGTCATTTACCGTGACATGTCCGTGACAATTCTGTCAGTAAAAAAATGTGAAGTGTGAGTGGCCCGATATGTGTGTGTTTCAACAAAATCAATTTTTCTCCGAAAAAGATCCAACTTTTAATTATGCACCAAACTAAGTTGTGAAAAACGCAATTCTTACTTTAAACCAATTTTATCTTGATTAATCCTAAACATGCATCTAGTGATTAAAGCAAGTAAAGTAAAGAATACTCACAACGCCGGATGTACGAGAAAAAAACCCAAAACGGGAAAACAACCTCGGACGACCCAAGCTAGATAATCACTATGAACAATGGGTTTACAAAGACAGATTAGCCTTACACTAAGACTCGATCCCCACGGGTCTTGATGCTCCTTCTGATCTTCAACCGTTCTTCAGTAGGGCCCATACAGAAATTCCGTCTTCCACGATACCTGTTCACAACACACACGTCCACGTATGTCTCGATGTCTACCGATATGGCTTTGATTCGTCTACGATGTCGAACAAGAAGTCCTTCTCTTTCCTTCACCGCAAAACCCTATGATGTTCAATGTGTAGAACAAACTACTTTGGTGCAGTAAGATCACTTAAACATATAATAATGATAACTCGGATCTTTGCAACCTCTAAGGATGTGTTTATGCTTTGTAAACCTTAGAAAACATGTGCAAACAAGTTTCTGGTCGAATATAGTTTTCCAGAATGCACAGTTACGAAATTATGAGGAAAATACTGTTTAAATATGATTTAAATGCCGCCCCAAAAAACGTGTCATTCGAACGACTTGAGGAACTTATTCGAGCGACATCCCATCTCCTTCGAACGAGATTGGATGTCGTTTGAACGACCGTGCCAAAGTTTGACTTTTTGTTTAAAACGTTTCTTCCAAAGAGAGATCCAAAAATGTCAAACTCTTTTACGAGCTTATCATCATAAAACGTAGTGTAAACCTTTAAAACACTTTTAAAACATTTAAAAATATTTTTCTTTATAAAAATTACATCCTTATCTTTTATAAAATAATTCCGAGCACCATTAATTATACGCATTCATACCTAAGTGCTCTCGGAATGAAATTAACTTTGAAGACGATTAAACTTGCACAAATTAAACTTCGACATGATTTAATTCTTTGAAGCTTTGCCGCAACGCCTTCAATTTCTTCAATACGTCATAGACTAAGTGGGATCGTGACAAAATTAAATTCTCCCTATGACATATTACAAACATAGTTTTGTTCACGGAATTAAGTCAAAATAATACAGGGACTCAATTGAAAATTTATGTCCTTACAAGTCTCCCCCTTTGACTATTCCGGGACAAAACTAAACCAGTGAAATGCCTAACCGGGCCGTCAAGCCATATGACGCCTAAATCCCATCCCATAAACCCAAAATTAAAAATATAGGACACGAACTAGAATATGTTGCACCGACAAGCATGATTTGTCTGAATGTGATGTAGACTTGAAATCTCGAATCGTTGAGGCATACCTACACACATAACACAGACAAACAGATATCTAGTGAAGTATGGAGGAGCAAATGATACCAATTTATATTTATAATAAGAACAAATCATTTGAAACATGTGAGCAATTATTTGATACCAATTTGAAACAAATATAATCAAACAATATGTAAATCCAGATATCAATAGTAGCGCTCAACAAAAATCTCCCCCTACATCACATATCTCTCTCCCCTTTTTTGTCTCGAATAGATAAATCGGTGAAAAGATAAACCAATATGAAATATCTAGCATGAGAATATGAAACCAATTTGAATCAAGCTGATACCAATTTGAGAATTGAAAACCGCTAGATAATCATGAAACAACTAGCTAATTATGATCAAGCAATGATTAATCAGTAGCTAGTAGTCCAAGGAATCACACAAAGAATATCGCAAATTAATCAGGTGTGATAAACGGACTCATATGCAAACAAATAACTTAGAACATAAAAGAACCTGCATATAAATCAAACAGTCCAAAAATGCTTCCTGCAGTACCAAAAATATATCAAATTAAACTAGTGGACTGCAAACCAATCAGAAGACATTTTTTTAGCCTGTCGTTCGAACAATCCAGGGACTTCGCTCAAACGAGATGAGGAAGTCGCTTGAACGAAGTACAAATATCGTTCGCGCGTGATGAGTTGTCGCTTGAACGACCTCGTGCGACCTGCCAAAATTTCCCAGATTCCCATAAATAATATAAAGTATAGTCCAGTGAAAAAATTTCCACAAAAAAAATTCCAGGAAGGGCCTAACAGATGTAAAACAGTGCTAAAATAGTAGGCTTTTCGCACAAAACGTAAAAAACTCATCAAAACTAAAAATGCGAGTTACATGCAAACATAGTACCGATGTGCTCCAACATGGACATGGAATGAATGGGCGTGAATCTAAAACAAATGAGTCACAATTCCAACACATCGAAACGATCAAGAAGCTCTAATTTCTAGTTATAAATCATCAAACTTTATCATAGCTATATGACAATTAAAGAGTGAGCTTAATGAACTAAACATACTACATGCACACAAATCCAGAATTTTGATGATTCTACAAACAAAGGCGTCAAATTGCAATGTTTCAACATTAGGATTAGTTGTGCAAACCCGTTTAAATTTTCTCCAACCAAACTCCCTCATATATATATACTTTTTCAAGTTCTTTTGAGGTTTCTAGCATTCTCAACTTAGAGAAAATCTTATTGGCCCTTTTCTTAGCATATTGCATTTTCTTTTGGGCTCTTTTAAACGGTGGCTTTCACGACGAGTTGATTTTGAACTCTCGCAGTCCTTTCCCGTGAATCACTCATCATTTTTACCAATTCTAAATCCTCATGGTAAACGGTTTTTACATTCACGCTTCTCCTTAAGTTTACTTACGCATAGATGACAAGATTGAGATAAGAACGCCTCACCAAATTCAAATATGCAAGAGAAGTCAAACTTCCATATAAACACGTGCATGTGTGCGATGTTGGCATATATACAAAGTTGAATCAAAATGCATATCAACTTCGAAACAACCCCATATAAACAATGGTTAAGATCATTCTAAGCATCGATAATAATGACCAAATGTCCTAGCCACATGGATAATGAAACGATTGGGGGGGGGGGGGGGGGGGGGATGGTCCAAGCACACCAATATGCCACATCAAACATGTAAACTCAAAAACAAACATAAATAAAAAAACAAAACTATTTTCGGTTTTTCAAAACATTTCTCAAAAACAAAATCTTTTTGTATTTTTCAAATAAGACTCAAACAAGTGAAAAATAAAATACAAAGAGATAAACATGTCATATCACTAGAAAATAATAAATCATGATGCAAGGGCTAGCGCATGACAAAACATGCAAGCTACTAACCATAAGAAATAGCAAGAGATGAATCATGTGCATGCATGTGAGAATCAACCAACGAAGCATTTAGCATCTCCAAAACGGATTTCCTAACCCAAACAGGTGTATACCTAACAAATCGGGTTTTGGGAACCAATGGGAAACTACGTTTAATCTTCCTAGGGTCTTTTCTAAGATCAAAATAGAAACTCCTAAGGTGACCTTTCCTACCACAATGCGAACAAGTGAAAACACGATGAGGAACGGGACCTTTAGGTTGACCTTTTCTAATGCCCTCGGATGTGGTTGACGCTCTAAAACAAACTATGGTTTGGGCTTTTACAATCGAACAACTAGAACAAGATAAGCCACTACCATCACTACTCGAGGCATTTAAATCATTTTTTAACTTCAAAACTTTCGACTCAAGCAAACGATTAGACTCCTCAAACTTTCGGGACTCCTTCTTTAAATTTTCAATTACCTCTAAAAGGTTATCTCGCTCCACCTCAATGTGAGCAAACTTATCTCTAAGATCCTTTTCTCGTGCCACACAATCATTAATCGAATTATTTTCCTCAACGGTACAAACTTTAGAATTTTTCAAATTCTCTAACTCTTTTTCTAAAACGAGGACTTTATCATCACTCTCCTTTTTTCCCAATTTTAATATATTAAAATATTTAAACAAGGAACTAAAGTGCTCACGACAAATATCTCTTTGAATTTGAAAGCATTGAAAATATTCAATCCTATTTTTGAGACCATAATTTTCTTTCTCCAAAACTTTAATACGATTTGCAAACTTTAAATTCAAACGATGTAGATCGTCAACGCTTAGAGAATCCATCGAGAGAAAACAAACACAGGAGAGATAAACAAACACATGTGATCACAAAACAGATAAAAAATATTTTCTAGCTCTGATACCAATTTGAGAACATGAGTAGACAAATTGTATTAGAAAGTAAGTCCTCGAAAAATCAGGATCATAATATAAATTAGCGTAACCCGCTCTGATACCAATTTGTGAAGTGTGAGTGGCCCCATATGTGTGTGTTTCAAACAAAACCAATTTTTCTCCGAAAAAGATCCAACTTTTAATTATGAACCAAACCAAGTTGTGAAAAACCCAATTCTTACTTTAAACCAATTTTATCTTAATTAATCCTAAACATGCATCTAGTGATTAAAGCAAGTAAAGTAAAGTAAAGAATACTCACAACGCCGGATGTACGTGGGAAAAACCCAAAATGGGAAAACAACCTCGGATGGCCCAAGCCAGATAATCACTATGAACAATGGTTTTACAAAGACAGATTAGCCTTACACTAAGACTCGATCTCCACGGGTCTTGACGCTCCTTCTGATCTTCAACCGTTCTTCAATAGTGCCCACGCAGAAATTCCGTCTTCCACGATACATGTCCACTACACATGTGTCCACGTATGTCTCGGTGTCCACCGATATGGCTTTAATTAGTCTACGATGTCGAACAATAAGTCCTTGTCTTTTCTTCACCGCAAAACCCTTTGATGTTCAATGTGTAGAACAAACAACTTTGGTGCAGCAAGATCACTTAAACATATAAGAATTATAACTCGGATCTTTGCAAACTCTAAGGATGTATTTATGCTTTGTAAACCTTAGAAAACATGTGCAAACAAGTTTCTGGTCGAATATTATTTTCCACAATGCACACTTACGAAATTATGAGGAAAACACTGTTTAAATAAGATTTAAAAGCCGCCTCGAAAAATGTGTCGTTCGAACGACTCGAGGAACTCAATCGAGCGACATCCCTTCTCGTTCGAACGAGATTGGATGTCGTTTGAACGACAACGTTAAAGTTTGATTTTTTGTTTAAAACGTCTCTTCCAAAGAGAGATCCAAAAATGTCAAACTCTTTTACGAGCTTATCATCATTAAACGTAGTGTAAACAGTTAAAACACTTTTAAAATATTTAAAAATATTTTTCTTTATAAAAATTACATCCTTATCTTTTATAAAATAATTATGAGCACCATTAATTATACGCATTCATACCTGAGTGATCTCAGAATGAAATTAACTTTAAAGACGATTAAACCTGCACCAATTAAACTTCGGCATGATTTAATTCTTTGAAGCTTTGTCGCAACGCCTTCAATTTCTTCAATATGTCATAGACCAAGTGGGATCGTGACAAAATAAAATTCTCCCTATGACATATTACAAACATAGTTTTGTTCACGGAATTAAGTCAAAACAATATAAGGACTCAATTGGAAATTTATGACCTTACAAAAAACCCTCCCCCTTATTTTTTTCCCACGATTTTGTTCCCTCCATTTCTCTCTCCCTCTCTAGCGGATGCGCCCCCTCTCTCTCTACAACTTTGGTATGTTTTCCCTCCCTATTTCTCCTCCATTTATGTATATGTGTATGTGTTATGTGCGTGTATGTATATATGTGTGTGTAAATATGAGTGTGTGTGTGTGTGGTGTATATATGCGTGTGGGTGTGGGTGTGGGTGTGTGGGGGGGGGGGGAGGAAGGCAGGTGGCCTGGGGTGAGGGGAGGGGGTGTATGTACGTGTGTGTGTGTGTGTATATGCGTGTGTGTGTGTGTGTGTATGTGCGTGTGTATATGTGTGTGTGCGTGTGGTGGGCAGGGGCAGCGGGGGGAAGGAAGGGGGGGGGGGTGGCCGAGGGGGGGGGGGCGTAGGGGGTGTATATGTGCGTGTGTGTGTATATGTGCGTGTGTGTCTTTTTTAATTAAATTTTTATTGGTTTATTAGATATTTTCCCTCATATTGTAGTGGCCATTGTAAAAGAATTGATTGATTTAATATTGATTGGTTGTTAATTTTTTTTGTAAATTAATAATTAGTGCCCCTCTCATATGCAAGTAGGATTGCTCCTCATTGTAAATTAGTAAATTAATAATTTTATACTTTAATTGTTAGTTTAATTGATGAAAAGAATTAATTGAGTAGATGAATTAGAAGGAGTGCGGGATACACATTTGTTATTGCCATTGCGATTGGTTAATTTTAAAAGTGGCATGACCACTGGATTATTGTCTATATGGGGGTGGAATTTTTCAACTTTTTTTGAAAATTACTTTGTATAATGAACAATATATATATAGTATGATAATTAAATGAAACATACTTGAAATTACATATAGTGCGCATAGATACTAGTCTTCTAGTTCTTATGCGTACGCATTCAATAGCCCTTAGACCCATTCGAGAGTCATTACCCCTGTAATGAGATCTCTCGAATTGTCCCGTTTGGACAGTTTGGGACTGTATAATTTCTGTGTAATAATATTCTTAGTGGCTTAAAGTTGTTACTTTTGGAGTAAGTTCTGCAGTCGTATCCTAATGTTCTCTAGGTACATACTAGATTGACAAGTGTGACTTTTATTTCAATTGATCAATTGAAATAACACTCACACTTGCCAATCTACGTCGTGTACTTGGAGAACTACGGGGATATGATGCCGATTTTTTCTCAAATCATAACAATGTGCATGAGCTGTTAAGTATATTATAGAAAAATGCGATCTTAAATGGGATAGGACCACTCACCCTTTTGAGGAGATGGAGGAGATAGAAATTTCTATTATAAATTGAATTTGAATTTGAAATTTAAAAATCGAATATAAATAAGACATAATTAAATGAAACATACTATAAATCTAAGTTTTGTTTATACTAATCCATGAATATACGCCTCTTAACTTTAATAGGTGATTAGTTGTGGTAGCTGTGATGGGATATCTGAAATACAAAGAGTGGATGGGTGAGACAAATAGAATGGGGGATGTGTTTCGCAGAGGTGCTAATGAATTTGTGAAATACGCAAAGAGATGTCATAATGATGAAGAGTTTTCATGTCCGTGTGCTTGGTGTAAGAATGGTAAGGTGTTTGAGTGAAAAAAAGTTGAACTACATTTGTTAAGATAGGGTATGAAAGATAGTTATCGACTTTGGAGTTTTCACGGTGAATTAAAAGTTCCTTTTTGTCCCTGAACAACCTTCACAATAACCTTCAACAAGTAAGATAGATGTAGAAGGGGACAACCTAAATCATAATATGTTAGAGGATTTAGTTGATGATGCATACGGAGTATATCAATAACGAGCCATGGTTAATTGGCATACACGCGCCAAAGCATCTAAATAGTAGTGGGGATGACTTGGCTGCTCCTACCAAATATCAATCCATTTTTTATGATAACCCGAATATGAAACAATTTTTCAATTTGTAATAAATATTCAAATTTGTACTTTATCAATCCATTTTTAATGCTTTTAATTGATTTGAACTTTATCATTTTCACTCGTGTGTAGTGTGTGTTTGTGTGGGCAGTAGGGGTGGGGGTGGGTGTAACAACCCGCGCAATTTTGGGCTATTATAATTAATTTCTGGAAAATGCAGGAAAATAAAGTTTTTGATAAAATGATTTTTATTGCTCAAATATGTTGGTTATTATTTTTTAAAGGCGAGAATTTCAAACGGTTTCGAAAACGGAGTTAAAACGGATTTTGAAAGGATTTTTAATGTTTTAACTCTTGGAATTCTTAGTCGGCGAACTGTCAAAATTCCTGAAGGATCGATCGATCGATCTTGGGAGTAGATCGATCGACCTCCCCTGATTTTGTGAACAACAAATTTTCAAGAGTTTTTTGACTTCCAACTCTTCATTTCTTTGCCTTATTTAAAGGAGTCTTTTGGATTCCAACTCTTCATTTCTTTGCATTATAAAAGGAAGTCGTGGGCAACCCTTTTAACCTACTTTTGGCACAAATTTTGGCAGCAAATATATTTTATATTCCTCTTCTTTTTATATACACATTGGCCCTTGAGATTTGTGAGTTCCAACCTTAGATTAGAGGTGTTCTTGAGACTATTTTGTTGGAGGTTCTTGGAGAAGCTTTTGTAGATCTTTTGAGTTGATTTTGAGGATGTGATCATTGGTTTCTCATCATGGTTTGAGGTATGGGGTTTTACACAATATGCTCCTTAAATCTCGCGAGTGACATTCTCGTTGAATTCTTGTTTAATTAAACTCATATTTGAATTGATAAATTCATTGAAATTTGAAAAATAATTGTTGAAATTATTTTGATTCATGTGGTATCATTATATTATTGTTGAGCACATTGTCATGAGATTTTAATATGGCACGGATGTTGTGAACCAGCCAAAATACCTATTCCCGAGCTATGGATTGATAAAGCATATGCGAATGGGGTGAGGCCTGGTTACCCATTGATGTGTTGTTGAGAAATTATATTGATAAATGCTTTGAGATTTGCATTTTGATTTGAATATTCGTACTCGTGTTGTTACGTTTAATCATCGTTAACATATATTTGTTGAGCATCTTTCTTGTCATATTGTGTACTTCCCCATATTTTCTTTTAGTGGCAGGTTAGCACGGATTTTGGGGCGCTATGGAGATTGATTTTAGAGAGGATTGTTTGGGAAAGATTTGTATTATTTTGATGTATAGAGCTTTGGAGATTTGTATTTTTTTTCGAGTTAGTTGTTGTATGTAATTCGAGAGATTTGGTATTTAATTTGAAGAGGTTGAGATTTGTATTTTCTCTTTTGTTGTTGTGGGACGTAGATGCTCTATACCTTGTCACTTGTGGATTTGGATTTATTTTATCGCATTAGCGCTCAGCTCGCTCTCCGCGGGCGGGCGGAGTGTTACAGTGGGGATGTTTCAGATTTTTAGTAATTGTACTTATTATGAGCTAGATGATGTTATTTTGGTATTCAGGATTGAGGTGTTAAACAGTAACAATTCATTTGGATTTGTAGTAATTGTACATATTTGAATGTCATCTTCTAATTCATTTTGATTTGTACTAATAACAACATTTCTTTACAACAAATGTATCCTTCGGGGATTAAGGCGAGGATGATGATGCTGATTGTGATGATGTCTTCTGGGCTCGGTGGTAGCGGAGGCGAGGAGGGCTCCTCAACCACTAGGCTCCCCAAATATGGAAAATTGGGGATGGCTAGCGAGAACAAGACAGGGCTATTAGCGAGATCCCTCGAGCTAGTAAAGACGATCATCGGCCCGGGGTACACTAGTTGGAGGGAGGTGCCAAATGAGCTCAACTTAGCTATTTGGGTGGCACTACAGGTAATGAATTTATATTTATATTTATATGAATATTTCAATTTCAATTTCGATTTCGATTTCATTTTATATTTATATTTATATTTATATTTATATTTATATTTATATACCGTCCAGGGTATGCCATTTCATGGACGTTTGCTTCAAGATATCGAGTCCAAGGTGTTCGCCACGCATGTGAAACCCGGGAAGGAGAACTCCCCCTTGTGGTTGCGCGAACAATGCGGCACGGTGTATATTGTTGGGTGTGTCAATTTGTATATCGTGTGGCATACTCACCTCCTCAGAGCTAACCTTACCCCAGGCATGTAGTGACATTATTTGAATTGAATTGTTTTAAGTTGTTACATTTAAATTATATTTGGATTATATCGTGATTCATATTGTTTTGAATGTAAATTTTCATCATCTCTATTTTATTTGGATATATGATGTTTGAACATGTACAACGTTGCTATAACAGGTACAAATATACTGTTGGGTCGTGGCAGTGGTCATACTGTCCAACAGATTTTTTTTTTAATTCTGCCCAGAATTGTCACGGGTTTGTCACAGTTTATGATCGTGACAAAACTTGTCAAGGTCGTAGACCGTGACATGACCGTTACAATTCTAATGAACTTGTCACGGTCAATGACCGTGATAAGTACGTGACAAAAAAAAATTGTCACTCCCATAATTGTCTCGGTCATTGACCTTGACAAGTCCAACTTGTCAAGGTCAATGACCATGACAATTCGACAGATTTGGTGCAGTGAATCCCATTAACATCCTAACACTGATTTACAGCTAATACTTCCATAAATTTGTGGTATTAAACCATTCCTCTTAAGTTTGAACCTTGAAACCATAAAAACCCTAGTTTTGACATTTCTTCTATTTCAATTCAATTTTTCGGTTCATTAACATGGTTTTAACATTAGAAATCATTTAGAGTTTACAATACATCAATTTGTGAACTCTTAATCAAGTTTTACCAAATTTACTTTAAGGGTTCTAAACCAAATTTCATAATTTATCAATTATGATATGAAATATACACACTAAATTAAATAAAGCAAGTAAAAACTTGTCTGGAGGATAAAATCCGACGACCTCGAGTCGAATCCCGCGGAGTTTGGATGGAATCCCCCTTTTCTCTCTTTCTTTCCTCTCCTATTTCTTGTCTCTTTTATTTATTTCTTTTCTCCCTCTCCCGTGCGTTTATAAGGGAGAAATAAGGGCTCACCCCTTATTTATCCAAAAATGACTCGTTTACTAAATTGCTAGTCTCCACTTGTCCAAAAAAATTTGAAACTCAATTTCTACCCCTGGATACTCTATTCTGACTATCTCGGCCCTTCCGAGATGAACCGCGCAATCGAAATCACCATCCGAGGTATTGGACTGCAAATCACTAATTTAACCCAACACACTAGATGCGAAATTTCCCATTAAAATATTATACTTTGTCCCTTAATCCAACTGCGACATATAGTTAAAATACTCCAACTCATTTACTTAATCCTAAAAGTAAATATAACACATATCAAAAATCATCTAATCCCTGAAATCCTCAAAAATTACTTTTCACGATAATTTCTCAATTTCCCAAATTACACCTACTTACGAATTTCAATTATCCCCAAAAGTGCGTGGTGTTACATCACATCTTCCGTATATATAATTAAATTAAATCCGGTTAACCCGCGCCAAACTCCCGTAGCACTAACCCATAATATCCAAGTCTATTTACCGACTCCTAATTTAATTAATTGCACACCAATTAATTTATTAGCGTAGTGACACTGTACTACAGTGCTCGGACTCACTCACTCGTCCCGTATCTTAACACTTTGGAATTTATTTCACAAAATTTTTTTCTTAAGTTTCAGACACTTCTTTAACCTTTAAATTTCTTATGCCCATCCCCTGATACTATAGGATTTAGTTTCCATTTAATTTACACTAAATAAATCCACCTTAAAAGTCCCCAAAAGAATTAAGGCTAAACAATGACAATAAGCGGCATTGTCAGAAATTAGGCGCCATCAATCGATCGATCAAGGCGCAGGCAGCATTCTTCTTCACAGAGTTTTCCCACCATTTTTATTCATCCAAGCTCCATAGTTTTAATCCAGAACTTAACATGGTTATCCCCAACATCCAATACCTCTTTTAAACAGGTTCAAATAACGAATTAAGCCTTTAAACATCACGACTTCTCATCATAAGTCATCAGTTCCCGAATCGGGTTTTTAAAGGTTTCATTCAATCTTTTTTCTAAAATTCGATTCTATAATCTCACTTAAATGAAATTTACTACTGGCTTTCACAATTGAGTGCCAAGAAACGTTGAATCCTCAACCGCACACCTCTGTACTCGAATTTCCATTTATATACTATTCGGTAATCATGTCTTTTCATGGTGAGTTCAGTAATGATAATGGTTCATATGGTAATCGTTTTTAAACTTTTTATTCTCAAGAGTCCGCGGCTCGACCTATTACCATTGTTGAGGCCATTCTAACTCTGGAGTATGAAAGGCTTGAAAATGAATATCGGAGAGAGATTTATATTAAATATTCTCAAGAATCCGTGCCTCGCCTATT
The DNA here is from genome assembly GCA_949130495.1 of Sambucus nigra. Lineage (NCBI taxonomy): Eukaryota > Viridiplantae > Streptophyta > Magnoliopsida > Dipsacales > Adoxaceae > Sambucus > Sambucus nigra. The sequence goes on along the minus strand of OX422211.1, from coordinate 180,832,335 downwards.
ACCATGGGTGAGGCCTTTTTAAATCTTGCGTATGAAAAGCTTGAAAATGAATATTGAAAAAAACATCATTTTGGGGAATCCAATGAAGATTTTTCTTCCGATATTTCTGAAACTATAGAAGGTTTTCAACCAAATGAGGAATCCGAGGTTTTAGAGCCAAGGGATCCTACTTTGGAAGTAAACATGCTTTTTCTAACCAAAAGAGTACTGGATTTTCTTTCCACCCAAAGAAAAAAGAATATCGATTATGGTCTTGTGAAGGAAATGGTCGCACTTTGCGATGATGTGCGTTCTATTTTGGAAAACAAAGAGGATGTTGAGACTTATGTGTCACCTAAAATTTTTTAAGAACATCTCATTGAAAGTGAGTCTTGCTCCCTTGAAATTCAATCTCCAAGTGATGATGAATCACTTGAGATTGAGTTTATTTCATCACCATTTTCGTTCACGGTTATTGAACCATTAGAAGTACCGCTAGATCCCTATGAGTCGGTTGAAAATCTGAAACGTTTACACCTTTTACCGACAAAGACACTTTGCTAGAATTGTTTTCTAATATGGACTGTTCCTTTTTGTGTGCCCCTCTCCCCATACTACTTGAAAAATCTTTGGGAGGTGATTATATTTTTCTTGGATCTCAATTGTACTTGTCACACCTAGCACCCAAACCCCCCATCATCCCATTAAAAATTTTAATTGGAGATGGTTCATTTTTTCCATCTCACACATGCCTTCCGTTGTTCAAACGGAATCCTTATATTTCGGGAGGCATGCATCCTAGTGAGGGTATGTTGGTTCAGAGTTTTTGTTATTCTTTTTGCTATGTTGGTTCTAACATATTTTGTAGATTCAATGGACTCGTACTTTTCGGGGATCGCTCCATTTGGGTAATATCTTTCTTTTCCTCTCTTTATGTTGTGTTCTTGATTTGCATTGAGGACAATGCAACATTTAAGTTAGGGGTTGTGGAATATTCTTCCCGTTTATTTTTTAGATTCATTGATTCGATCACATGATTCTTTCACATGCTCTTTCCAAGTGTGTTTTTTTTTAGAAAATTTCAAAAAAATTGAAATTTTTTGAAAAAAGCCAAAAATATTTTTCTTCAAAATAAATAAAAATTGGAATTTAAAAGCTTAAAAAATGTCACCTTTATTCTATTTAAAGTCTCAAATTGTTAACAATCAAAATGCACTAAGCAAAAATTGACCAAAGATGGAAATTGAAATAAAATTGACAACTTAACGAATAAGTGTGGAGATCAATAAAACCCGTTGAGATTTTGAGACTTTCAATTTTTTATGAGTTTTTAAATCAATCCGAGTGTATGATTAACTCAAAGTCCTTTTCAGGGTTTTAATAAGTCGTTGATGATCTCAATCCTTTGTTTTGATCGGTTATGGGAAATGTGTGAAATATTGTCTCAAAATTAGTGTTAAATATATCTCTAAAATTAATTAATCTCGAGATGCATATGGTAATGTGATTAGCAATTTAAAAAATGAAGTAGGCCCTCTTTTGTTTAACCCAAAAATATTAGCCATAATAAAGTTGTGAAAAAATTATCCATTTGCAACCCACTTTGAGCCTAATAAAATATTTTCCTTTCGTTTGATAACCCAAAAAACTCAAATAGCCCGAAATTATGAAAAATTGGAAATTCATCAAGTAAGTCCAAAGTATGTAAAAAAAAAGGGCAAGAAAAGAAAAATAGCAAGAAAAAAAAAATGAAGATAGAAAAAGAAAGAGAAAAATGAGCAAATGCCCGACAAAGCACTAATGGACATCATAAGGACATTTTCCAATTTCGAACATTCCGTCCATTCCCATTTTTACATTTTACACTTTTTAACCCTAAAAGTCTTAACCGAGTCCGAATGGCAAAATTAATTACTTCATGGAGAGCTAAGACATGAAAAGATAATAAAAGAGATTAAAATGGTGTGATTAAGAGATGATGTTTCCCCTTTCCTAATAACTGTATTCTGATGATGAGACCTTTTTACCTTATATTTCCTTCTTTTTAATTTTGTATGCGTGAATTTGTGTCCATTATATGTACTCTTTATATCATGCATACCGAGAGAAAACAACCACAATTCGAGTGATTCGTTTTTTAGTACAACCATAAGAATTTGAATCAAAACGAATTTTTGGAAAGTAACGTAATGCTCAATCGGTGGAAATTTGAGGTTTAATTTCTGGCTTTGCACACACACACACACACACTATGGTTTGAGACATTTGAATATGAATTTATGGTGCTAATTTTTTGAAACATTTAAATTGTACAATTTTTAAGTATTTCAATAAAGAATTTTGTGGGTGTATTCACTGCAAACCGTCACGAGACAAAACTCGTCCTACTAGGATAACCTAGGGGTTTAAAGGCTTGTTGCATATGCTCAATACAGTCGCTTGCCTGTGAAAGTGGAATTTTATTTTAATAAAGGAATTCTCAAGAGTGGAACTTTGGTTAACTTCATTTACATTGCCCGGGACAGGCAAAGTTCTAAGTTAAGGGGTTTTTTCTAAGTATAAATTCTTCTGAATTTAGCCCCTTAATTTAGCAATTTTAATATCTCGAACAACGTATTTGATTTTTTTTATCCCATATCATTTTTAATGACTTCTTCTAACAAGTACCCCGAGTTTCGTGTATTTCTTATTGATATTACAGGTATTTAGTGCAATAAAAGAAAGTAAGAAATCGGGAGAAAGGAAGAGAACAAAGAAAGACAAGTCAAAGGGAATTTTCGTAATTTTACATCCATATTCCGAAGGTGGGAAAGACTAGAAAGTTGAAGAGATCAAAATTACAAGAACATTGGAAAAAACGTCACCCCAATCCGAGCTACGGTGAAGAAGTTATGCCCATTTGAAGTTGGAGACAGAAAGCCAAAGTTGAAATTAATTCTGGAAGCTGAAGAGTTTCAACTCCTGAAATTTCTTGTATAATTCCTTTTTATTAGTTGTAAAACGTGTAGAGGCATGGGAAAAGTCATATTTGGGTATATAAAAAGTCAAGCCCTAGTAATAAAAGGGAGGAAGAGAGAGAGTTCCTTTTTGGGCATATAATTTCATATTTTTCTTTCCTTAGGATTTAGAAACCCTAGTTTGTAAGTTGAACAAGAGTTAATCAAGATTCAAGTATCAAGTTCAGATCTCCTTCTTCCATTCAAGTATTGTTAAGTTCTACTTTCAATTTCTTTCATATTGTAAGTTTAAATTACTCTTGTAGTTTAATTTTGTTTCTCAATTCAAGTTCCTTTTCAATGCATAATAGACCTTTGACTTCCTGCACATCTAGAATTTTATTTTTATTTAATAAAATCATGCCTATCTAAGTTTTTAAGGGTTGGGATGCATGAACCCATCCCAATGTAAATTACTTATGTTGAAAATAAAATTTAAATTAAAAATTTGAAAGAATCGTGCGAGATAATTTTACAACCATTGTAGATCTTTTAATCTCTTTTGCCCTAGGTACTTGGGATGTTTAAGAATACGATGTGCGTATAATTATTTAGCACCACTTTATATTTACCTTGGAATTCATATACATAATGCTTAGGATCTATAAAGACCGGATTCATTCAAATTTATAATTTACAATTATAGTATTCTACACGGTAAATTACTAGGGTTAGGGGATTGTATTCCAACCTACTTTCTCATTCATCTTAATTAGTTTGCTCATGCATGCATAGTTAACTTTTTTTATTTTTTCCCTTTTCAATCATTATCATCTTTTTCACTTTTAGTTTAGAAGTAATAAATCAATTAAATTCTATCAAACATTCCCTGTGGATTCGATACTCAGACTCACCGCTATACTCCTTAAGAGTGTAGTTACAGGTTTAGTTTTTTTGTATTGATGTTGGAAGCCGATAACAACGACTATCGTATTACACGGACGCTCGATTTTTTGACTCGATCAAATGGCGCCGTTGCCGGGGAATGTTTTGTTATAGATTATAATTAATTTACTATTTAGAAAGATTTTTTTTCTTTGGTATTTTTTTTTTTGTTGTTTTAACCTTTTTTGTAGCCTTGCACAATTGAGCGCCAAGAAACGTTGAATCCCCAACCGCACACCTCTCTACTCGAATTTCCATTTACATAATATTCGGTAATCATGTCTTTTGATTGTGAGTTCGGTAATTATAATGGTTCATATGCTAATCGCTTTCAAAAATTTTATTCTCAAGAGTCCGCGACTCGATTTATTACCATTGGTGAGGTCATTCTAACTCTGGAGTATGAAAGGCTTGAAAATGAATATCGGAGAGAAATTTATATTAAATATTCTCAAGAATCCGTGCCTCGACCTATTACCATGGGTGAGGCCTTTTTAAATCTTGCGTATGAAAAGCTTGAAAACGAATATCGAAAAAAAAATCATTTTGGGGAATCCAATGAAGATTTTTCTTCCGATGTTTGTGAAACTATAGAAGGTTTTCAACCAAATGAGGAATTCGAGGTTCTAGAGCCAAGGGATCATACTTTGGAAGAAAACACGCTTTTTCCAAACCAAAAGTGTACTGAATTTTCTTTCTACCCAAAGCAATAAGAATATCGATTATGATCTTGTGAAGGAAATGGTCGCACTTTGCGATGATGTGCATTCTATTTTGGAAAACAAAGAGGAGGTTGAGACTTGCGTGTCACCTAAAATTTTTGAAGAACATGTCATTAAAAGTGAGTCTTTCTCCCTTGAAATTCAATCTCCAAGTGATGATAAATCACTTGAGATTGAGTTTATTTCATCACCATTTTCGTTCACGGTTATTGAACCATTAGTAGTACCGCTAGATTCCTATGAGTCGGTTGAAAATTCTTAAACGTTTACACCTTTTATCGACAAAGACACTTTGCTAGAATTGTTTTCTAATATGAACTGTTCCTTTTTGTGTGCCCCTCTCCCCATACTACTTGAAAAATCTTTGGGAGGTGATTATATTTTTCTTGGAACTCAATTGTACTTGTCCACCTAACACCCAAACCCCCCATCATCCCGTTAAAATTTTTAATTGGTGATGGTTCATTTTTTCCATCTCACACATGCTTTCCGTTGTACAAACGGAATTCTTATATTTCGGGAGGCATGTATCCTAGTGAGGATACACCATTAATCCCTCAAAGTCATATTGTATTTTTGGTGGACCCTCAAATTTTTCGACTTCTAGTGTGTAACTTATTAGAATTTGAAAATCGCAGGTTGTACAATAGTTAGATTATTTTTTTTTAGTTTAGAGTTTTTGTTATTCTTTTTAATATGCTTGGTTCTAACATATTTTGTAGATTCAATGGACTCGTACTTTTCGGGGATCGCTCCATTTAGGTAATATCTTTCTTTTCCTCTCTTTGTGTTATGTTCTTGATTTGCATTGAGGATAATGCAAAATTTAAGTTAGGGGTGTGGGATATTCTTCCCGTTTATTGTTTAGATTCATTGATTCGATCACATGTTCTTTCCAAGTGTGTGTTTTTTTTAGAAAATTCAAAAAAAAATTGAAAAAAGCCTAAAAAAATTTTCTTCAAAATAAATAAAAATTAGAATTTAAAAGTTTCAAAAATATCACCTTTATTCTATTTAAATTCTCAAATTGTTAACAATCAAAATGCACTAAGCAAAAATTGACCGAAGATTGAAATTGAAAGAAAATTGACGACTTAACGAATAAGTGTGCAGATCAATAAAACCTGGTGAGATTTCGAGCATTTTAATTTTTTATGAGTTTTTAAATCAATCCGAGTTAGTTATTAACTCGATGTCCTTCTCATCGTTTTAATAAGTCGTTGATGATCTCAATCCTTTATTTTGATCGGTTATGGGAAATGTGTGAAATGTTGTCTCGAAATTCGTGCTAAATATATCTCTAAACTTAACTAATCTCGAGATGCATATGGTAATGTGATTAAAAATTTGGGCAATGAAGTAGGCCCTCTTTTGGTTAACCCAAAAATATTAGTCATCATAAAGTTGTGAAATAATTATCCCTTTGCAACCCACTTTGAGCCTAATAAAATATTTCCCTTTCGTTTGATAACCCGAGAAACCCAAATAGTCCGGAATTGTGAAAAATTGGAAATTCATCAAGTAAGTCCAAAGTGTGTAAAAAAAGGGCAAGAAAAGAAAAATAGCAAGAAAAAAAAATGAAGATAGAAAAAGAAAGAGAAAAATGAGCAAATTCCCGAAAAAGCACTAATGGACATCATAAGGACATTTTCTAATTTCGAACATTTTGTTCATTCCCATTTTTACCCTTTACACTTTTTAACACGAAAAGTCCTAACCGAGTCCGAATGGCGAAATTAATTACTGCATGGAGAGCTAAGACATGAAAAGATAATAAAAGAGATTAAAATGGTGTGATTAAGAGAAGATGTTTCCCGTTTCCTAATAACTGTATTCCGATGATGAGATCTTTTCACCCTATATTTCCTTCTTTTCAATTTTGTATGCATGAATTTGTGTCCATTATATTTACTCTTTATATCATGCATACCGAGAGAAAACAACCACAATCCGAGTGATTCGTTTTTTAGTGCATCCATATAAATTTGAATCAAAACGAATTTTTGAAAAGTAACGTAATGCTCAATCGGTGGAAATTTGAGGTTTAATTTCTGGATTTGCACACACACACTATGGTTTGAGACATTTGAATATGAATTTGTGGTGATAATTTTTTGAAAAGTTTAAATTGTACAATTTTAAAGTATTTTGATATTTATTTGAGTCAATAAAGAATTTTGTGGGTGTATTCGTTGCAAACCCACACGAGACAAAACTCGTCCTACTAGGGTAACCTAGGTGTTTAAAGGCTTGTTGCATATGCTCAATGAAATCCCTTACCTGTGAAAGTGGAATTTTATTATAATAAAGGAATTACCAAGAGTGGAACTTTGGTTAGCTTCATTTACATTGCCCGGGACGTGCAAATTTCTAAGTTAGGAGGATTTGACTGAGCATAAATTCTTCTGAATTTAGCCCCTTAATTTAGCAATTTTAATATCTCAAACAACGTAATTGATTTGATTTTATCCCATATCATTTCTAATGAATTCTTCTAACAAGTACCCCTATTTTCATGTATTTCTTATTGATTTCACAGGTATTTAGTGCAGGAAAAGAAAGAAAGAAATCGGAAGAAAGGATGAAAACAAATGAAGAAAAGTCAAAGGGCATTTTTGTATTTTTACAGTCATATTCCTGAGGTGGGGAAGCTAGAAAGTTGAAGAGATCTAAATTACAAGAACATTGGAAAAAATGGCACCCCAATCCGAGCTACGGTGAAGAAGTTATGGTCATTTGAAGTTGGAGACAGAAAGCCAAAGTTGAAACTAATTCTGGAAGCTGAAGAGTTTCAACTCTTGAAATTTCTTGTAGAATTCCTTTTAATTATTTGTAAAACGTTTAGAGGCATGGGAAAAATCATATTTGGTCATATAAAAAGCCAAGTTCTAGAGTAATAAAAGGGAGGAAGAGATAGAGTTCATTTTTAGGCATATAATTTCATATTTTTCTTTCCTTAGGATTTAGAAACCTTAGTTTGTAAGTTGAAAAAGAGTTATTCATGATTCAAGTTTCAAGCTCAGATCTCCTTCTTCCATTCAAGTATTTCTAAGTTCTACTTTCAATTTCTTTCATATTGTAAGTTTAAATTACTCTTGTAGTTTAATTTTGTTTCTCAATTCAAGTTCCTTTTCAATGCATAATAGACCTATGACTTCCTGCACATCAAGAATTTTCTTTTCATTTAATAAAATCATGCCTAGCTAATTTTTTAAGGGTTGGGATGCATGAACCCATCCCAATGTAAATTACTTATGTAGAAAATAGAATTTAAATTAAAAATTTGAAAGAATCGTGCGAGAAAATTTTACAACCATTGTAGATATTTTAATCTCTCTTGCCCTAGGTACTTGGGATGTTTAAGAATACGGTGTGCGTATAATTATTTAGCACCGCTTTATATTTACCTTTGATTTCATATGGTGCGGGCTTGAACCTCATATACGTAATGCTTAGGATATATAAAGACTTGATTCATTCAAATTTATAATTTATAATTCTAGTATTCTACACGGTAAATTACTAGGGTGGGGATTGTATTCCAACCTACTTTCTCATTCATCTTAATTAGTTTGCTCATGCATGCATAGTTAACTTTTTTTATTTTTTCCCTTTTAAACCATCATTATCTTTTTCACTTTTAGTTTAGAAGTAATAAATCAATTAAATTCTATCAAACATTCCCTGTGGATTCGATACTCAGACTCACCTCTATACTCCTTAAGAGTCTAGTTACAAGTTTAGTTTTTTTGTATTGAGGTTGGAAGCCGATAACAACGACTAGCGTATTACACGGACGCTCGGTTTTTCGACTCGATCAAAATGGCGCCGTTGTCGGGGAATGTTTTGTTATAGATTATAATTGATTTACTATTTAGAAAGATTTTTTTCTTTCCTATTTTTTTTTTAACCTTTTTTGTAGCCTTGTACAATTGAGCGCCAAGAAATATTGAATCCTTAATCGCACACCTCTGTACTCAATTTTCCATTTACGTACTATTAGGTAATCATGTCTTTTCATGATCAGTTCAGTAATTATAATGGTTCATATGGTAATCGTTTTCAAACTTTTTATTCTCAAGAGTCCGCGGCTCGACCTATTACCATTGGTTAGGCCATTCTAACTCTGGAGTATGAAAGGATTGAAAATGAATATCGGAGAGACATTTATATTAAATATTCTCAACAATCCGTGCCTCGACCTATTACCATGGGTGAGGCCTTTATAAATCTTGCGTATGAAAAGCTTGAAAACGAATATAAAAAAAAAATCATTTTGGGGAATCCAATGAAGATTTTTCTTCCGATATTTGTGAAACTATATAAGGTTTTCAACCAAATGAGGAATCCGAGGTTCTAGAGTCAAGGGATCCTACTTTGGAAGAAAACACGCTTTTTTCAAATAAAAAAAAGTACTAAATTTTTTTTCCACCCCAAGCAAAAAGAATATTGATTATGGTCTTGTGAAGCAAAAATAATTCTTTCTTTTCTCTTAAATTCTTCATCATGGTTTACTCTTTTGATTCTCTTGATGAGTTCATAAATGAATTTAAAATTCCATCTTGGGTTATTTTGTAACTTGTTATTTTACATGCTGATGTTTTCTCACTTGCTGAGGGTCACTGATTTCCATCTATTTTTATAGCTGAGTGTGGGTTTTCCTTTCCTCCCAACCCGCTGTGCCTTGAGTTTTGTCAATACTTTGATGTTGTCCCTGCTAGGGTAGCCCCAATACTTGGAGGGTTGTAAATGGAGTATATAGGTTGATTCGAATTCATGGAACCCATCTAGGGATTTCAGAGATAATGTTTTTTATAAGTGGGTAATTAGTGATACAATTTTTTATTTAAAAACTAGGGTTGTAAATAAAGCGTTAGTAGTTAATCTCCCAGACTCCAGTAGGGATTATTTTGAACATGGAGTTGTTGTAAAAAAATGGCAATACGCCCCTTTGATTGGAAATGCTGAATACTAGGGGCATAGGTGACCTCCTTTTGGCAATGGGATAGGTTATTCCTCATTTAACTGCTTTGCCTTGTACATATATTGTTTAAATGTTACACTAACTATTGTTTTGTAACTTCTTATTGCAGTTGATCATAAGAGAAGGTGCCCATGGAAAGTGAGGTGAATTTGAGGGAGTTTAAGTTTATTTGTGGACTTCATCAAAGGATTGGCGAGGAGCAGATCATGTCTGCATCTTGTTTGCTGTAGTACAAGAACTCAATCTCTTCCTTTGTTTTTCGTCTTACTTCTTCCCCTGTAATTAACCTTGAGCAAGAACCTCCTTCCACTTCCTCAGCCACTGCATATGACAATGGTGACCTTGCCTCCCTTTCCCCTTCCTCCTTAGATTCAGATTTGCCTCTTGCTGCATCCATGAGGAAGAGGAACATTCCTAACATTTTGGGAGATATTTCGGCCAATCCCCCCTGAAAACGAGCTGATACAAGGGTGAAAAATAAAAATAAGATTGGGAAGAAGACCCCACCAAACAAACTGAAGAGAGCTCCCTGATTAGATTAAAGAAAGGGTTGCCTTCTAAGTTACTAGAAAGCTCTTCTGCTCATCCCGACCAACGTGAGTTGTTCGACATATCTTCTTTTTGCCTCTCCAGTGGTCATTGGCCCTATATTGGCAAGACAATTAATAAAGTCTGGGACTTTACCAGACCACAGGAGTGTTGCTACTATATTTCCCCTCACTCCAAGAATTCAGACAGGCTTGCTCAAAGCCTTGCTCTCGTATATTATTTTTGCCTTCTTTAATTTTTTATTTTTGGATTTGTTCTTCACAATACTGGCTTTCCTTGTTGTTCTTGTGCAGTTCCTTATTGACTTTAATAATATTTTGGAGAAAGATGAGGCTTTGAGGGCTTCTTCCTCTTGTGAAGTTGGAGAAGATTTCAATGAGTTGAAAAGGTCTTTGCTTGAATCTCGATAAGCATTGGCTTATGAACAAAAGAAATGGGAGGAGAGGATGAAAACAGCTGAAGAAGCTGCTCGGGGTCTAGCTGAGAAGTTGCAGAAAGACTTGGACATTGAGAAAGTTAAATCTACCCAGCTGCAGAAGGACTTTGATATTGAGATAATTAAGTTTGCTCAGCTACATAAGGATTTGGGCGCTGAGAAGGTGAATATGGCAAGGACAGAGAGGATGGATTCAAGAAAGGCTAGGACAAGGACTTTGGAGTAGCTTATTCACAAATTGAGTTTGCGAAGAAAAAGTGCTTCAAAGATGGTTAGTTTGCTGCTGTGGTGGAGGTCAGCACTCTGAAGAATTTCGAGCTATTCTCGCGATATAATCCTGGGACTCCTCGAAACCTGGATGAGGAAGTTTATGATGGGGGTTCCAATGAATATTTGATAATGATGGATCCTGTCGATCAACACCAGGCTGTTGACTCTACTGCACTCTCCAAAGTTAATCCTCCTCCTCCCTTAGCTCCCGCTTCTTCTTCGGCTAATCCTTAGGCAGATATGAAGAAGGTGTAAAGTCTAGCATTTTTTGTTTCCCTTTTTTTTCAATAGTTGCATTTTTTCTTTTTTGAAGATGTATTTGTACTTCCCTTTTTATTAATGAAAGGAGAGATATTTATGTTCCCCTGCTTGTGTTTTTCAATACTCTGCAACTTGTTGATTGATGACTTTCTTTTTCTGAATAGTTTATGGATAAACTATAATACTTATCATCTACTGACTTTGAGCTACTTCTTAGGCGTAATGAGCTTTTCAAAGTTGGTCACTTATCTCTGACTGAAGTCGACCTACTGCGGTTGCTCGGAGAAGGGGTACTCGAGCAAGCTAAAGAGGTATATGTTCATCTGAAGTGTCGTTTTGATCATGTAGTGGCCAACAATGTTGCCTACTTTGAAATGATTGAAGAGCTGAAGAGGAACATAATGAAGCTAGCACACTTTTTACATGAAGATTATGAGAATAAGTTCCAAGCTCTTATTGAAGGTTGGGGCTTTGAGCAAAAGTTGGATACATTTTCTTCTTATTTTCGAAGACAATAATTTCTTTTGAAATGTAAGACGGATGAAGCAAGGGATATTGCTAATCTTCTAGAGGAAGAAAATAACAACTTGGGAGATGAACTTGATGCTCTGAAGTCATCCACTACTATTATTGCTACTACAAATGAGGGTCATTCCTTATTGGAAGCTAAAAATTCAAGGTTGAGTGAGAAGTTGGAAGCTCAAAGGAAAATAAAACATGCTTCTTCATATTCCTGAGCTAGAGTCAATCCTGGCAAAGGTACTGGCTAAGGTACTATAGAGAAATTCAGGACCTAGCAGGACCTTGCCAATCATGCTACGCAATTAAAGCTAAAGATAAAGCTATTGCTGAGATGTCCAAGAAGCTACATACCTTGTCTGAATAACTATCCACTAAATCTTCTTAATTACAGGCTAAGTATGGAGTGTTGGAGAAGCTACATTCTGAGGTTGACAAATTAACCTTCCAATTCCATAAGCAACCAAGGGAAGTTTGGATGGATGGGTATAATGAAGCTTTAGGGCATCTTGATGATAAGCTTCAACATGCTAAGAATGAGAGCTACAAATAGGGTTGGATCAATGCTTTAACAGTGATGAAAGTGGATCAAAATAGCTCATTGTGGGACCGGTATGATCCAGGCTTGCTTAAGCTTGATAATCCTCCCTTTAAGTTAGATGTCAAATGGATTCTTGTACACCGTATTCCTCAATGCTTGATTTCAAAGTACCTGTGAGATTACGAGCTTCGTGATGAATTAGAGATCATTCGACCTCCTCATCTTCTTGATTGTCCTAGTAGCAACAATACCATAATGCTTCAAGATTTAACTTCATCAACTCTCCTTATACTTTAGATGATCCTCCTGCTGGAATGAACCATGTTTCAAAAGCTGAAGGAAAATATCGTGTAGAATAAAACTTTGTACTCTGTTTCGTTAACATAGTTTTGTAATTGATTTGATTTAATGAAATGGAAATTCTATCAAAATATTTTATATTGAGTGTTAATCCTTTCTTTATCATTAATTATATTGATACATACTGTTTAATTTAAGTATCAATGATCAATGTGCGCAGATGTTATATTAGCATACTTAGATTAAAATCTAAATTTAGAGCTAATAAGTTATACTAGCATACTTAGATTAAAATCTAAATTTAGAGCTAGTCAGATGAATACATTAAATTTAGAGCTAGTTAAAATCTAAATTTAGAGCTAAGTTATATTAGCATACTTTTTATTTACTATTATTGCACATCTCTTATTTTCATATAAAAAAAAAAAAAAAAAAAAAAAAGAGGGTTTGCTCATAAATTCCAAACGGGAATTCTCACATTTTTCTTCCACTTCTCTCACAACTAAAACACTTTTTCCACACACACACACACACACACAAATAAGATAATCCATCGATTGGATTTATGGGATAAACCCCATCCCTCATTTTGCATACGTACTACGTGGACTTTGATGCCTCTATAGTCTACGTAGTCATCTCGGGATAAAACTCGAGACTCGAGTCCTATTTTTTACTCTTTTTCCCAATTTTTATTTTCTTTAAATTCAATTCTCTTAGATTACATATATATGCATATACACATACGTTATCGTTCCATTATAACGATCAACGCAACGATGATCGTACAAATTCTATTTTCTAATATTATCTTTATATTCCTACGGATGACTCGTTTTATCTCTTTCATGATACAAGTCGATGACTCCTATCTCCGCTACATATACACATACACACATATCACGGGGAAAAGAAAGGAAAATAGCAAAAACTCATGAGAGACCGTATGGGCGGAATGGGTGCCTAACACCTTCCCATTTCGTAACTTAGCCTCCCGACCCTTTTCGAATCATTTTGGTTTCGTATGAATCAATATGTCTTTAGATGCAGTCCTTCGGGATGGCTCCCTTTCTTTTGTCTATTTTGAGTAAAATAGACTGGCGACTCCATCTTTCTACATTTTTTACCTCATCAATGACGCCAGTCAAAGTGCTCCCTAGAGGGACGCGTGGGATCTAGGATCCTCATGCTCCCGCCCCCCCCGCGAGGATCGGGGATAGCCACAGTGGCGACTATGCTGGGAATATTATTTTGAGGGCTAGACTCTATTTATATGGGTGTTATTTTTCTTTATATTTTCTCCCATTTTGGCATATTCCCCTTTTTCATGCGTATCCCATGCTTATGCTTCTATTCATGCACTTATAGAAAATTCTCCATGTACACTTCGCACCACGTGCACCTGTGATCACATATATCCATGTGTTGCACGCATCACCCATCCATACTTGATGTACCATTGGTGCTTGTACTTTGGTCCTTGTTTGGCATGATCAAGAAAGACATTCTCATAAGATACTAATAAGAGAATCATGCATGATTCACACGACATCACCAAAGAGCATTGTGATCGACCAAATGTTGTCCAATAATTTGAGGGGTCACTTCGTGATGGGTGCTGGTCCGGCAGGGTACAGTTAGCCTAAGCGATATGACTCTCACCTTCCATTGGCCAAGTACCTTCGACGTATATCGAACGGTTCCTCTGCACCGTACCGCTTGACTGAAGTCATGACAGGAGGTATATCGCAGGAAATTCGTTCACGTACGCCGAGTATATCGAATTTTCTCTCACACGTATCGTCCCCATGAGGTATATGGTGAGGCAATTCACGTATACTCAGGTATATCAAATGGCTTGTCCACACGTACCGATTGCCCGCAAGAGCAAGACGTATATCATGGAAGTCACGCCAAAGGGGGACCCCTTTCCGATTCACCCAACCAACTGAATACCCGCATATAGGTGTCAAGCCTAGGACATACATATAAGATTGTTGGTTTCAACCCGAAACTCTGTCAAAATTTCGGGTTGGCCTGTCGCCCGAATTTTTGCGCATTTTTAAAGTGGGACCCTATCCATGAACCTGGTCACAAGTCCAACCATAGCTTTGCATATATTACAAACCCAATTTTTCCAGGCTCGGGTCTCGTCTGACATTTCATTTTGCATTTAGGAGAATTTAATACAAGTGAGAACATAATAATGATAATAATCATGCTGAGACCGTCTCCCGAAAAAAAAAATTGCTTTCCTTTTCGTTATCAAAAATCCAAAAACATTTCTCCTCTCTTTATCAAAAAGCCAAAAATATTTTGTCTTCCAATCTAAAAAATGTTAAAAATATTTTCATCCTTTTTCTAAAAAAAAAAAAATAAAACCCATTTTGCGCCTTCTCAGGTCGATCGCAAGCCCTTGGCTTGGCTCCTTATTGGCTTCGGTCTTCAGTCAAATCACCCTGGAGTTTCCTTCGTTCCTCTGTTACTTCTTTCGAGTCCGGAATCCATCCACCTTCAATGTGGAACACAGATCAAGTACCCGTTGTGCAACCAGATCTGAAGGCAGTCCTAGCTCGGCTCGTGTTCAAGATTGACAACCTTCAGACTGAGGTCCGAGAGATACAACGAAACCAGGTTATCGTTCCTGAAGAGCCCGAGGTCCTATTCCCTTGTTCTATAGATCCACCCAAGCCTATCTAGGTTCCCGAATAGTATCAATACGCTCCACGTTCCCCTCCTGCTAATGGAGCACAACCTGGCCAGCTTCCAATGCCAAACCTTGCCCAGTATGGGGCCAACTTGCCTATGATCATTAATCCAGAAGAGGAGGAGTTGAACAAGGTCAAAGAATACCTCAAGATGATCACTAAGAAGTTTGACTAAGTAAAACTCTCTGGGAATTACATAGGCTACACCTACATGTCTCCTTATCCTAAAGCGAGGTTATTCGAGAAGTTCAAGATGCCAAATATCGAGAAATTCGGAGGAAGTGGACCCCCGATTGTTCATCTCCGCAGCTATCACCGTTCCATGACTCTACTAAGGGCTTCTGAAAAAGTGGTTGCCCAATTGTTTCAGAAAACTCTGAAGGATAACGCCTTCCGATGGGCTTTGTCTCTCGAAGAGTCCAGAATTCATAGTTGGGAGGATGTAGCTCGAGAATTTATATCACACTATAAACAAAATGAAGATCTTAAGGTCACCTTCCGTGATTTAGAGTTGCTCAAACAGAACTTTGAGGAATCAGTTAGTAACTTCATAGCCCGATGGCGGGAAAAAGCAGCAACCATGACCAATCGGCCTTTCGAGGAAGAACAAGTCACCATAGTGAAGAAAAATTTGTTACCCCATGTTCGAGCAACCATGGGAGGATAATACTATCCACACTTTCGAGCTCTAAGAGAAGCAGGAGTAAAAATCAAGGAAGGTCTTGCTAAAATAGATGTCGAACCAAAGAAGGTGTCCGGACAGTTCACCCCCAGGAATTATGATAAGCCTGTCAGTGCTACAGTTTCAACCATCAACAACATCTCTCAACCAACCACCTCGTGGGCACCAGAAAAATGTCATATCCCAGTCCGAAAAGAATACACCGAGATCCATGATCCCCAGTCCAAAGTTTATCAAGCCTTGTTGAGTCGAAACCTTATCAAACCCTTGGATCCCCGTACTTTGCCAAATCCGCTCCCAAGAAACTTCAAGGCAGATGCCTATTGCGCCTTTCGTTAAACAGCGGGCCATACCACCGACCAGTGCTTTCACCTCTGAAATGTAATCCAAGGTCTAATTGACCGGGGTACCATTACCCCACCAGCTAATCCAAAGCCAAAACTACTCACAACCCACTCCCAATTCATACCAATGCTATCTTTCTAGAAATGAACCCAAGATTTGACCCCTCTACTCAAATCACACCCTTATACTCTCTTGAACCTCTCTAAACCTGCCCACGTTTCCTCCTATACCCTGCTAGCCTCACTGATCAGGCACGGTCACTCCTTACCAGAGCATGCATCGTTGTCCGTATCCGTTCTGAAAATAAAAGCATGGAATTATCAAAAATCTTAAACTAATTCCTAGAGTTCGGGCTGAAATTGCCCTCACAGATGATCATTGATTTCAAGAGGTTCAGTACGCTATTCTTGTAAGCACAGAAGTGGGCTCGAGAGTCAGACAGTTAGATTTCACCAACCGATGAAGTTAGCTTAAATGATGTTGTCTAGGTTATAGTAGGGAAATTCAGGCAAACCAACGATATTTGTAGTATAACTGAGTTACTTGATACTCTGAAGCTACAAGGGCGCCTGGTCCCTTCACCCTTATATATCCTCTAAGAATGGGAAGACCTGTATGAAGAAGCCGTTAAAGTTATGGAATGCAATGACTTTACATGGAAAGACATAATTGTGGCCACCGGATGGGGGAAAGAATTTGGAGATTCGAATGAAGAGAAAGCTTTAGAGAAAACTGGCCCGCTAGCTGACATGTGTGGGATGATATCATTTGAAAAACTTCTCGGAGAAATAAAAAAGGTGATGGAACAACTCGAGGTTAACGAGGAAACGGGATTTATATTCTTCCCTTCTTCGGTAAATCACATGACCAGATCAGGGAGGCATTACTAGATTCCAAGCTCACTACCAGCCAATGACAAGGGGAAGGGCGCTGAAAACCTTCCTATGCCCGAGATGACCCTCGAGGAGAGAAAGATCCTCGATCAACTAAAGAATACTTAAGCTAACATCACTCTATGGGGGCTTTTCATGTCTTCTCAGCTGCACAGAAATGCTTTGATCAAGTTGCTCACTAGACCCACAGTTCCTCCTTCTACCACACCAGAAGAAGTGGTAAATTTGGTCAGATCCTTGACCTCTACTCGAATGCTATCCTTTTCCAAAGAATAAATCCCCAAGATTGGGCCAAACCACAATCATGCACTCAACATCTCCATCGAAGTTATGGGGAAGGTTGTACCACTCTCTCTTGTCGATAATGGATCTGCCTTGAATGTCTACCCACTAAGAACCTTCAAATGTTTAGGCCTAAAAGAAAGTGAACTCGCTCCAACCTCCACTGCTGTACGTGCCTATGATAATACCCGTTAGGAGGTGATGGGATCCATAAAGCTTGTAATAGGGACGGGCCCTATAAACCCTATCGTCGAATTCCAAGTTATTGGCATTCCAACTTATTTCGATCTGTTACTAGGACGACCTTGGCGCCAGAGTATAAAGGGTGTGTCTTCCTCACTCCATCAGAAATTGAAGTTCTTCGCTAACGGACGGGTCATCACCATTTTGGGCGACAACGACAATGCCGAGGGTGAAAGTACCAACAGTCTAATTCTTGAGATACAGCACGGGTCAAATGATATGCACCTATTTGGATTTCGAGTTGAACTATCTCTACTCCCGGTCGGGGACGACTTCAAAGAAAGGAATACAACCCTCACGGCAACGTCAATGTGATTCATATGTTCAGAAACATGCACTTCATGCCCGGATTGGGGCTAGGACAAAGACAGCAAGGTATACTTGAGCCGATTGAACTGAAGAAAGCTTTCCCTACTTATGGTTTGGGGTATCAACCATCAGAACAAAAGCTCAGAATGATCCGCCAGTCTCGACCAAAGAGAGGACTAGACCTTATCCAGACTATCCCAGGTAACTCCTTGAATGGACGATTCATCAAAGAGGGTGAAGACTTTCCCTTTTGTGACTTTTCGGAACCATTTTATGACCAGATAGACAAGTAAATGAAGCCTGGAATGGAGATCTTTTTCCAAGAAAGCTACCCATGGGCTGAAAATTCCCAACACCGGGTAACCCCGCTCATTAAAGATACCGAAGATACTGAGGAAAGTGACTCCGAGGACTCGTTCAACTTACAAATACTAGGGCTGACACTCTACATGGTTCACTCAATCATTACATCACTGGATCCATCCCAACTAATTAAAGTTGTTGATACACCTCTCCTCAACTGACATGTTGCGCCAGTTCTACCTGTTGAAGTCCCCCTAATCCCAATGTTTACCCTATTTGTTCTTTTGTTGTCTATCCTCACTCAAATGTAATCGAGTCCTCCTTTGATGAGGTTCTCAATGTTGTTTTTCCTATTAATGAAATAAATGAAGATTTTGAGTATCTTTTTGTGCTTTACATTAACTGTTTGGATTCTAATCAAACTTTTGATAATGATGATTTTGCAAATGAGCAATTCTTAACTGATCTAAATAAGGTTAAAAATAAATAACATAACCGCGTGAGACTGTTGTTGTTAACCTCGGTTCTAGTAGCCAACCGTGCGAGATTAGGATAGGGACTACCCTTGACGAGCCTGAGCGTGCACAACTCGAAGAATTGTTAAAGAAATTCGTGGATGTCTCCGCATGGTCCTATGACGATATGCCCGGCTTTGATCCCAAAATAGCTCAACATGAGATCCCCACTCTCCAAGATTACAGGCCGGTCAAATAGAAGTTGAGAAAGCTCCGCACCGAATGGTCGCTCAAGGTCTTAGAAGAGGTGGTCAAATAGTTTAACGTAGGCTTCATTCGTGTGATCGAATATCCAATGTGGCTAGCTAACATAGTGCCTGTGCCGAAATCAAGAGGGAAGGTTCGGATGTGTGTAGACTACCGGGACTTGAACAAAGCCTCTCCAAAGAATGATTATCCGTTACCCAATATCGACATGATCATGGACAACACAGCCAGTCATGCTCTCAAGTCATTCGTCGATGGGTTCACCAGATACAATCAAATCAAAATGCACCCAGACCAGCAAGAAAAGACCGCGTTCATCACCCCATAGGGAATCTTTTGTTACACTGTTATGCCATTTGGTCTCAAGAACGCTGGGGCTACCTACCAGAGGGCTTCCACTGCACGATCTGATTTAACAAAGAAATTGAGGTCTATGTGGATGATATGATTATCAAATCCAAGACTAAAGAAGGTCATGTTCCCCTTCTCCGAAAGTTCTTCAAACGACTGCGACAGTATCAGATGAGACTCAATCCGTAGAAATGCGTCTTCGGCGTTACAAAGGGAAAACTCTTGGGATTCATGATCAGTGAGAAGGGGATAGAAGCATATCCAGCCAAGCTGAAAGCCATACTTGAGATACCACCTCCTCGAACAGAGAAAGAAGTCCGAGGTTTCCTTGGGAAATTACAATACATCAGCCAACTAACCTCCATCTGCGAACCTATAGTCAAACTCCTCCGAAAGGATTTAACTAAGGTTTGGAACGAGGCCCGTCAAGATGCTTTTGACCGAATCAAATAATATCTGACCCAACCCCCTGTACTCATACCACCACAGCCTGGTCTCCCCTTCCTCCTATTCCTAGCCATAACTGACACTACAGCTGGGGCTTTGCTAGTCCAATACCTTGAAGATTTCCACAAAAAAAGAGCCATCTATTATGCCCGTTGCAAATTGGTCGAATACGAGGTCAACTACACTTCTTTGGAAAAGGCGTGTGTTGCACTTATCTGGGTCACCCAAAAGTTACGGCACTACATGCTTTCCTTCCCCATTAAACTTGTATCCCGAGTGGACCCCATCAAATACTTACTTGAGAAACCCGCCTTGTCCAGTCGAAAGGACCGATGATTGATTCTCCTATCCAAGTTTGATATTGTATACATCACGCAGAAAGCCATGAAAGGAAGAGCCATCTCTGACTACCTCGCTGATTACCCCATGAATGAAGTCGATATATGGATCTTTGAATTTCCAGATGAAAACATCCTATCTACTGCCCAGGATAATCTCTGATAGCAAATGTTCTTTGACGGCGCTGCCAACAAAAAGGGATATGACATTGGGATAATTTTGATCGCCCCAGATGACTCCCATCCCCATCAAGTTGGATTTCCATTGTAAAAACAACATGACTGAATACTAGAATGCATGGTAGGCCTCAAAGTTGCTCTCAATAAAGGTAGTCAATGCCTAGACGTTTATGGGGATTCCACCCTCATCATCGGTCAAGTGCTCAGAAAATGGAGAGTTAAGGACGAGAAGCTCCAACCCTTTCATGCCCACTTAGAAGAACTAGCCTCCCAATTCCAAGACATCACCTTCCATTACCTACCTTGAGCAAAGAATAACCTAGCCGACGCCCTTGCTACTTTGGCCTCCATGGTCGACATGCCCAAAGGAATCACAATGACCCCCTTCCTTGTTCAAAAGCAAGACAAACCAACCCACTACTACCACATTGAGCTCGTCACCACAGAAGATCCCAAGCTGGCCAATTATTGGTACTATGATATCTGGTGCCTCCTCAAGCATGATAGGTATCCCGAGGGTTCCAACAAGAAAGATCGAGCAACCCTTCGAAGACTGGTTGCCCAGTACATCATCTATCACAAAGCACTGCTCAAAAGGAACTTCGATGGAACTCATTTGCACTGTATCGCAGGGGCTTACATTGAAAAGATAATGCAGAAGATCCACAGTGAGGAATGCGGACCCCACATAAACGGTCACATGCTTACCAAGATGATCATTCGATAAGGCTACTACTGGACCACCATGACCCAGGATTGCACCGCCTATGTCCGGATATGCCTCAAATGCCAACAGTTCTCTAACCTTTAGCATCTGCCTCCGTGAGAATTATACAATATGACCTATCCCTGGCCATTCTCCACCTGGGGCATCGACATCATAGGGAAGGTTACACCGAGGGCTTTTAACGGACATGAGTTTATCCTAGTTGCCATTGATTACTTCACCAAATTGGTCGAAGCTGAGTCATACGCAGTGCTGAATGCCAAGAAAGTGGCCAAATTCATCAAGAAAAACATCATTTGCCGATATGGGGTCCCGCACGAGCTAGTATCAGATAACAGGTTGAATTTTGAGGCAGAAGTCACAGAAGTGGTCAACGAGTATGGGATTTATAGACACAAATCTTCTCCCTACCGACCTCAAACCAACGTTGCAGTCGAAGCCGCCAAAAAGAACCTCAAGGTCATCATCAGCAAGATGATCGAAAGCTGTCGAGATTGGGTCGATCGGATCCCGTACTCCCTCTGGGGCTACCGTACCTCAATTCAAACCTCTAATGGGGCTACCCCTTACTATCTAGTTTACGATATGAAAGCAGTCCTACCCATGGAGCTGGAAATACCCTCGCTGCGCGTCATGCTTAAAAATAAGGTCAGTGAAGAAGACTAGTGCTAAAACTGTCTTGGCGAGTTGACTCTACTAGACGAAAGGATATTAAAAGCTCTATACCACATACAAGGGTACCATCGTCGAATAGCACGATCATTCAATAAGAGAGTCAAGGACCGTGGTGTCCGAGAAGGGGACCTAGCCCTCAAAGAGATAATAGAACCCATCTGGGACCCAGAGGGAAATTCAAGCCTAATTGGAGCACCCCATACCTTGTAAAGAAGATCATGTCCGGTGGTGCCGACATGCTCTCCGACTTAGATGGGGACGATATGGATCGCCCAGTTAACCTGGACAGTCTCAAGAAATTTTACTCCTAGTTCGAAATCTCACTGCGCTACGACTCTTCTCATCTCCCTTCTATTCTTAAAAAAGAATCCTCATTTCCATCTACACAGAACTACATGGGCCTGATCCTCAGAAAAAATCATTTTCATAAAAATTAAAAAATTTCAACAACCCCCAGAGATACGTAGGAAGCTCATACGTCTTACATGGGCACGACCCTTTCTTTTTCATAAAATATTGTTCTTTTCTTATCTCTGAGAACTACAATCAATTATAACATATACTTGAATAAAAGGATTATGTATGCCTTAGCGATCGGTATAGATAATTCAAAAACACAAAACTCATCAAAAGGCACAGCTGGATGATCAAAAACTTGTTTATTTCACTAATAAGAAATTACAGTACAAAGTACATGGGAAAAGGAACGGACAACTCCCTTCCCCCTACCTTCCTAAAAAGGCCAAAATAAAATCCCCACATTTAATCCCCATTACAAAATAAACTCTCCAAGAGTCCTATCCACAGCTACCAGAGGAGCCCACTCCGTCATCATCTTCATCCTGGGGTCCCCAAGCTTCCCCTGCCTGAACAGAGTGCCGCAGGCGCTCAATGGACCAATAAGCCCAAACCAACTTCGAAAAAACCACAACACCTCCCTCCATGGTATTAAATAAGACAACCTACCTTTGTCCAGACTCCACTGGAAACATCTTACTGACCACACTCCTCCACAACCACTTCATATAATCCCCAGGGATATGCCAAACTCTCCCAACAGACTGAGAAGGACGGGTCGACGGACGCTGATTCTCCCACATAGAGCCAAGCCGCATGCGCAAACGCTCAGTCAAATCTTTTATCGGAAAGAAGTCTAGTGTTCGAGGTGGCACGACCTGTTTTCAGCCAAATTGACGCAGAAGCCTCCAAGGGAAATAAAAAGAGGTATGTCTGAGACCAACCAACCGGACATACGGGTATTCTCCCAGCTCTAGAATAGGCAGCAACTGTCCCCACCAAGGCACTGACTATCACAGATTTAAAGCCCCGTGCTCCAAAAACCAGTTCTCCCAACTCTCTATGTCTAAGCCAACGCTTATGAAATAGCACAAAAAGAAGTTGGGTACAAACAACAAAAGGGTATTCCGGAGGAGTCACCAGGCGGAGTCTCTTAGACAACCACAAGAACAACGTCACGAGGCTACCCCTTAGAAAGTCAGAACGACCTTCTCGCTAGACGTCTAGACACGACCGTAGGATTATGACGGTATGACATCCATAAAGTAATGGCTGCAAGTTATGGGTCCACCAGCAGTTCCCTAGTCACCAGCAATAATTTTAATACTAATCTCAGAACAACGGCTCCAGTGTATCCAGCATTGCCTGCCTCCTGCAAACGCACGGACTGTAACACCACCGAAAGGGAGATCATTCCCCCAGTAACCAGTGGTCTAGACGCCGAAGACGAAATACGAAGAAACCTGGCCAACAAATCCCTTGGAGGAAGGAAAAACTCAAGAAGAGCTGCAGCAACGCTGGGATTTATCCCCAGCATGGCAGCAAATTCCTCATAGGTAGGACAAACTTCACCAACCCAAAGAGGAATACATGGTCTTCGAGGTACCAAAATTGTACCGTCGCCATCAACATGTTCCACTCAATTGGTCGGTTGCGCCACAAGGAAACTCGACGCATATTGAAAGCATCATAGTCGACATTATAAGAGCGCATTGCTTCCAAGGCTTCGAGGTAGTTAGAAAACTCAATGCTATTAGGGAGAGACATGTTGCAAGACTAAGAAATAGTAGGCAAGTAAGTAAGAATGTGAGGGTGTGATGAAAACACTCCGCCCTTACCCCTTTTTTATACTCAAAAACCCTCACAAAAACATGACCCCTGTAGAAATCGGCGGAAATCCTACCCCATAAAGTACAAGAGGCTAAAGAAGGCACTAATCAAATCTTTGAATTGATGGGACTGGACTTGACTGCCGATAGGCAGGACAAGGGTCTTGCCGATCGGAACCCCCTATTTTTGGAAATTTTTCTTTTTCCTTTTTTGTCAAAATCAGAAGCTCAATAAAAAATAAATTGATATTCTCAAATAGAATTTCAAAAGTCCTCTTCCACCCCTATATAATTTCTCATTTTTAAAACTTTCCTCAAAATCCCAAAAATGTCTCTTTTTACGATCTCAGCAGCAAAGTAAAAGCGCATGTGTAAGCATTCACCATTAACAAAAGATAATAAAAAACCCATTGCATTGCATATATATATATATATATATATATATATATATATATATATATATATATATATATATATTCTTATGTGTTACATCAAATTTTACAGGAAATAAAAGAAAAGCAAAAACAACGGGACTCAGCCCGAACCCACATATTCTCTCTCTCCCTCCCTCTAAGAGCTCCACACCTGTGACGCACTATCTTCCCCTATGACGAGACGATACACCACCGCTACCCGAGCCAGAGTCCTCCCCGGACGAAGCAGACGACACCAAGCAAGAAGGAACCGGGATCCCATCCCGAATATGGGAAGTCGCCGAAGATATCCAGTCCCTAATGTCCCTCAGCCAAGCGATCGACAGCCGAACTTACTGCAAGTAAAAGGAAAAATCTGTATCAAAGCAAAAAGGATCAAAACAGAAAAGAAACCAAAAGGAGGAAAAGAACAGAAAGGTATACCGCAGGATGAAGAACCTCCTCTGTCAAACCTAGATCCTCTGGATCCATCGCATGAGGACGCTGCAACATGGGGACCATCCCTTCATCAGCCCGCCAAATGTTGTATGAAGGAGTATGCAATCGAATTAAGGGAACCTCTGAAGTCATCACCGCCGTAGACGCCAATGGACCACCGCCGTTGTGGGAAGAACCCATCGCCCGACTCGAACCCGTGGGAGGGAAATGCAAGGCATCATATATGCTGGGGCCATCAACTAGCTCATCACAAAGTCCATATAGTCATACGGCGTATCCATATCGGTGTATAACAGGTAGGACTCGCCGATCATCGTCGTGATCCTTGCATCCTCCAGAAATAGCCGCTCCAGCCTCATAGACGTAGGAGGCTGCGCAGGTGGCACCATCACCTCCTCCTCAACAATCTATTGAACCACCCTCTCCCCAAGATACCAAGAAGGTCCAAACTCATGCGCCAGCAAACGCCTCATCTGCGCGTTCACCCCAATTGCCCCCGTATCCTGAATGGCTGTCCCCCAAGGGTAAAAAGTCACCTGAAAATCCCCAATAAGCATAAGTCAATACAGAATCAGAACATGGAAAAACCAAGACTGAAGAGGAAAGAGTCTTACCCTACCACTGGTCAGGCCATTCAAGACCTAACGCACCACCTCCAGAGAAAGAGACCGTTACAACTGCCGATTGGCCTTTCGCCATCGATACAATCGGTAGAAGTCCCCAACAGTCTCGTCCTTCAGGGCAATCAGCTGGGTATTGCATCCAATCGCCTCATAGAACCACGTCTTCCAAAGATAAGAATTCACAATAAAAAAAGATGCATAAGGAAAATGCGAATAAATGAAAGGAGAATGCACAAACTGAAGAATACCTTTAGAAGATATGTGGCTCTAGTAAACGTTTGTCGGCAGCACCGGCTGAATGTATCCAGAGAAAAATAGAGGGTCGCCAAAGTCAGGCTCCCCGAATTATAGAGAGGGATGTTAAAAAACATCCTCAAGTGTGGCAAGAACCATAAATGGATGGCGTCGCCGCTCAACGCCACCATAAAACCTCCCAGCACCAACAATATGAACAACCGGGCCATCTGCCTCACCTGCAGCCTATCCTCCACATTAACCACCCTACTCAGAAAAACATCCTTCAGCAAGGACAACCAGATGGAATCCCCAAAAATTATCCTCCCTACGTCACCGAGCGTCGCTTGCACTACCTCCAGCCTGACCGGTAGGGAGCGCCACTTCTATCTGCTCTTCGTCACAATCTAGCCCCAGCAGTTGTTGCACGTCTATGGGAGTCACGGTCATCTCCCCAAAGTTGAAATGGAAAGTATGGGTAGTATCCCACTATCTCTCCCTCAGAGCTCATAAGATCGCTGTCGAACGAGGCGACTCATCCAGCGCAGACGCCAACCTCCCAAGACCCGTTGATGATACCATCCAACGCACCACAAGTGGAAGATGCTCCCATACGTCCTTAAGCCCCGTCGTCCCACGGACACGCATGTTCTTCAAAGAGATATCAGACTGCCAAAAGAAAAAACCTTATCAAAAATTCAATAAAGAAGGAAAAATTACCAAGAAAAAAGATAAGAATGCCAAAAGTCAGGTTACTTACATAACCGACGGGGTTCACCACCCTCAATGAGCGATGATGCGACGACTCCCGTAGCAAGGTCCGCTCATCCACAATCGGCTTGAATGCATCAAAGGGATTCTTGCTCCCCAAAGCAAGAGGCGCCCTGACCCTCCACTCCACATTCGACCAGTCATCAACAGTCAACCATTCCCTATGTGCTGCAGTGATCACAAAGGCGGCCATTTCTTAGAGATCGAAATGCTAGAACGATTTGCATAGGAAAATTGCAAAAAGAGAGAAAGCAAAAAGCTGTGAAAAATGAAGGGAATTCGCCCCCTTTATATAGGATGCCAAGGGTCATGCCGATCGGCATTGACCCCCCAACCACTGATCGACACTACCCCTTTACCTTCCCGAGGCAGTCCAAAAGTCCGTGCCACTGCCAAAGGGCACCCTCTACACCATGCCGACCGGCACCCTCTTAAAATTTCATATAAAAATTCCCAAAAAATCCTGAAAAATCCTCTGAAAATTCCTAAAAATCCTCGAAAAGATTTATAACATTTTTGCCAAGAAAATTTCGCATTCCCTCAAGCGAAACCCCTAGTTCCCCAGCGGAACTCTCAAAAGCCAAGTGAATCTCCTCCCAGTAAAACCCCCGGAGGATCTCTAAGGATCACCTCCTATGACCCAAAGGTCTCAGACCTTCCCGAGAAATACGTCCAAAACTTGGACCACTTAATCACTTCCCCAATGGAATTTTGGCTATCGCTCCACAAAATCTCCAAAATCATAAGGATTTCCCCAGCCATCGACTCCCCAGCTTAAATCAAATTCACAAGGTAACTTCCCCGGCAGAGTTCCCCGAGAATATCTCAACTTAAGCTCACAGAATTGGCTTTGACCCCGCAGAATTGGTCATCATAACTTAATCCCGCAAAATTGGCTTAGACCCGCAGAATTGGTCATCTTAACTAAAGCTCGCAGAATTGGCTGGACCCACAGAATTGGTTATCATAACTTAAGCCCGCAGAATTGGCTTCGACCTGCATAATTTTTCATCTCAACTTAAGCCCGCAGAATTGGCTTTGACCTACAGAATTAGTCATCCTTATTTCCTTAAGCCCGCAGAATTAGCTTCGACCCACATAATCGGTCATCTCAACTTAAGCCCACAGAACTGGCTTCAACCCGTAGAACCGATCATTTCAACTTAAACCCGCATAATTGGCTTTGACCCATAGAATCGGTCTTCTCATCTTTAAACCCTCAGAATTGGCATCGACCCACAGAATTGGTCACCCTCATCTTCAAGCCCTCAGAATTGGCTTCGACCCACAGAATCGGTCATCCCCAGCACCTCCTTAGAAATTGACCTAAACCTTTCCTCCAAACCATCCCTATTATTCCCCCATTAGGTTCTCAGAATCAGCCTTGACCCTCTGAATTGGTCATCCTTACCCCCCAGGTCCTGAGAATCGGCCTCGACCCCCTGAATTGGTCATCCTATTTTCAAAAGAATCACGCGGTGTCTATTCGATGGCTTTCATTTATTCCAAACTCACCCATTGAGGGGCTCTGTGGACACCTCATTATGTTACCCCTTAAACTTTCCTTAGGTCCCTACCACCTCCCTTCATCACTAAAAACCCAGGTCATACCCCGAGTACTTACCTAGATGCCATTGGGCGCTCCCAGGCTTCGTTTGACCAAAAAGGCAAACCCTTCAGCTCGATTGAGACTGAATGAATCTTCAAAGGTCACAGAATCGCCTTTCCAACGGTCTCTCCCGTGCAGGATTCTGACTTACCATCCGGACGAACGATCTATTTTCCCCGAAACCTGATCTAGAGGCCACCAGACGCTCCCGGGCTCCGTTTGATCAAAGTCAAACTCTTCAACTCGACTGAGACTAAATGAATCTTTAAAGGGAACTGAATCCCCTTTCCAACGGTCCATCCCGTGCGCGATTTTGACTTACGACACGGACGAATGATCCGTTTTACTTCGAGAGGTCACCAAATGCTTCTAGGGCCCGATTGACCAAAGTCAACTCCTCGAACCGGGTCAAACTCTTTGGAATGTTGAATTAAATCTCCTAACCTTTCTAACGGTCTGTTTCGTGCGCGATTCTGACTTACCATTCGGATAAACGATCCGTTTACGTCTGAAGTTTCCTCGTTCAAAGGACCGATGAGTGCTTCCGAGACACATTTGACCAAAAGTCAACTCCCGAACCCAGGAGAGGTCTAAAGGAATTGCGAAGATCTCTGAATTACCTTTCAAACAGTCCACCCCGTGCGCGATTCAGATCAACGGTTTGCACTCTGCGGCCGATTTTCCAAAAAATCCAGAAAGACACTACCAAATGGCAAATCCCAGACCCTGCCTATCGGCAGTGTGCCTAAACACACCTGTCGATTGGCAGGGCCAGGGCTATGCCGATCGAAAATGCCCTGGGCCTATAAAAAGGAGGCCATATCCTCATTGCAAAGGGAGCCCAGATCTGAAACATATCATTCTCAGCAAATCCAGAAAACCTCTCTTAAAGTCAGCGTGATTTTCACATCCAAAATCCTTTCCAGCTTTCAATTCTCATCATCCTTTTCATCAAACTTGGTGAATTCACTACCCTCCATCATCATCCAAGTGCAAGGGTTGCTCTCCAACATTCAAGCTCAAGCTCAAGATCTTCAAGAAGGTCCAATTTTCTCAATTCTCTCCTTAAATTACCATAAATTCATATTAACTTGTTTTATTACTTAACACTTTTATTCTCCCATCTCACATATCCTAATATACTTTTTATTTACTATTATTGCACATTTCTTATTTTCATATAAATAAATAAAAAATAAAAACAAGAAAAGAGGGTTTGCTCATAAATTCCAAACGAGAATTCTCACATTTTTCTTACACTTCTCTCACAACTAAAACACTTTTTCCACACACTCACACATACAAATAAGAGAATCCCCCGATTGGATTTATGGGATAAACCCCACCCCTCGTTTTGCATACGAACTATGTGGACTTTGATGCCTCTATAGGCTACGTAGGCGTCTCGGGGTAAAACCCGAGACTCGAGTCCTATTTTTTACTCTTTTTCCCATTTTCTATTTTCTTTAAATTTAATTATCTTATATTACATATTAGCATATATTTGTTCACAATGGCGTATTATTCCACATACGTTATCGTTCCATTATAACGATCAACGCAAGGATGATCGCGCAAATCCTATTTTCTAATTTTATCTTTATATTCCTATGGATGACTCACTTTATCTCTTTCATGGTACAAGTCGATGACTCCTATCTCCGCTACATATACACATGCACACATATCATGGGGAAAATAAAAGAAAATAGCAAAAACCCATGAGAGACCGTAAGGGCGAAATGGGTGCCTAACACCTTCCCATTTCGTAACTTAGCCTTCGGAACCTTTTCGAATCATTTTGGTTTCGTATGCATCAGTATGTCTTTGGATGCTGTCCTTCGGGATGGCTCCCTTTCTTTTGTCTATTTTGTGTAAAATAGACTGGTGACTCCATCTCTCTACATTTTTACCTCATCAATGACGTCGGCCGAAGTGCTCCCGAGAGGGACGCGCGGGACCTAGGATCCTCACGCTCCCGCCTGCCACGAGGATCGG
Organism: Sambucus nigra; assembly: GCA_949130495.1. NCBI lineage: Eukaryota > Viridiplantae > Streptophyta > Magnoliopsida > Dipsacales > Adoxaceae > Sambucus > Sambucus nigra. The sequence continues at coordinate 180,802,455 of OX422211.1, read as the reverse complement.
GGATGGCCACAAGCACACTTAGATTATAATATAAATTTAGATATAGTTATCCATGTGTCTCCAAAGGTTTTACTAATGCACCCAAGTATTGGATTTTTGCATTAAATACTAATGGTGTGACTAGGCGTTTGTGGAATATGTGCTTATGTTCCTCTTGAGGAACCTTTGCAACGTTCTTTCTGTACTTTGTCCAGTAGGATAAAGATCTTGTTCAATCCTTATATTTACGGACCAAGTTTCTAGAGGATTTTAACATCCTGCTGACTTGGATTTCGTGTATCAACAATCAAGTTTGGGGTTTCTCTGAGCAACTTATTGCTTAAGTCGAGTAACTTTCGAGAAAATATTTATTGAACCGAGCAACAATTTTCTTAATCGAACAACAAATTTCTTAACCGAGCAATAATTTATAACTTTTTTATCAAGCTAATGTAGTGCATATCATGAGTACTCCCAAAAAATGGACAATAAAAATGGAAAGAAATTGAAGATTTTGTTAATATTACAAGTTGAAAAATGATTACAATCATCATGGATAATACTTTCGGAGGTGCTCTGCATGGCATGGGTTTTCAAATTCTTCACCTTGTAAGGTTTCAATGCGATAGGTTCCAGGTCGTATCACTACTGAAACACGATAGGGCCCATGCCAATTGGCTTCAAGCTTGTTATTTTTCTACAGCACTTTCTTCAACACAAAGTCTCATTCCTTCAAGTTGGTCAGTTTCATCCTTTTATTGTAAAAAGTGTTGTTCTTTACTGATAAGCCGTATTATGTAAGGCAACATCTTCTCTTACTTCTTTCAGAATGTCTAGATCCAACCTTCTCATTAAGTCACTTGCAGGAGAGTTAAAATTCAAAACTCTATGAAATGGTAAGCCTAGCTCGGTAGGAATGACAACTTCAGTCCCAAATGCTAACATATATGGGGATTCTCTAGTTGCTGTTCGCGGTGTTGTTCGGTATGACCACAAGACAGAATGTAGCTCGTTTATCCAATTCCCCTTGGCATCATCAAGTCTTTTCTCTATCCCATTAAGCAGGGTTCTTTTCATAATTTCAGTTCATCCATTACTCTGAGGATATCCTGGAGCAGAACGTAATTTTTAAATATTGGATTGAGCATGGTAATTCGCAAACTCCTCATTATCAAACTGTGTTCTATGGTCGGTAATGAAAGCATAAGGTAACCCATACCTACAAATGATGTTTTTTCCATATGAATTAATAGACCTTTTCATAAGGTATATCTATCAAAGGCTCTACCTCCACCCATTTTGTAAAATAATCCATGATGATCACCAAGTATTTGAATCTTCCTCGGGTGGTTGGCAGTGGCCCGACCAGGTCTATACCCCACATGTCAAATGGCCATGGGGAAGTGATTAAAGTGAGGGTAACCTATGAAGTTTTGCGAATTCAAAAAAATTACTGACATTTGTCACACTTCTTGGCAAAAATTGCACAGTCTGCTCGCATTGTTGGCCAGTAATACCCTTGAGCACTGATTCTTTATAGAATTGTTCTCCCTGCTATGTGAGCTCCGCATAATCCTTCATGCACATCCTGAATTAGATCCTGGACTTCTGAGGGATGCATACAGCATTACAAATTTACCGTTAGTCCTCTCGTGTACAAAACACCTTTGTCTAACACATACCGAGCTGCTTTGTATTTCAACTTCTTTGCCTCCACCATATCTGTTAGTAGAGTTCCTTCTTCAATATATGCTCTGATGGGGTCCATCCATAATGGCCCCATATCTATGGCAATGAAAGTGATCATCAAATCTTCACCTATGCTCCTATTAGCCAAAATCTCAATAGGGAGAGTTCGTCGGAGTTCAATTCTAATAACAGAGGCTAGCCGTGCAAGGGCATTAAATCATACATTTTCCAACCTGGTATTCTGTTCATCTGCACAGCTGGTAATTTTACAATGAATTCCATCGCCTTTGATAAATTCTTGGTTGTCAATTCTCCACTGGCTCCATATAAACCCAGTGTTTGGTTTACTACCAGTTGAGAATCACTATGTGCTACAACTAGCTCGACACTCAATGAATGGGCTAAATTTAAGCCTACAATAAGATCTTCGTACTCTGCTTAATTGTTTGAAGCCTGGAATTGAAAATGTAGTGCATATTCAATATTAATTCCATCAAGAATGTTAAGTATTATACCTGCTCCACTTCCAGTTGAACAAAATAACCCATCAACATATAAGTTCCATATGGGTACGTTGTTATTGAATATTTGATCTGTCAAATTCTTCTAGAGGAATACTTTTCTCTTTGCTTTTTCATACTTCCTGGTCATCTTCTGTGTTCGGGAAGAAGAATCTGGTAAGTCTACACTTATTTTTTCTGAAGAAAGTTCTTTGGGAGATTTCTTGGTAACACTACCTTCTCCTGATTCTTGTTCTGTCAGATCACTTTGTTACTCGGGGACCTCAGAGTAGGTGAACTCCGCTATGAAATTTGCCACTGCTTGGCCTTTCAGAGAAGACCTTAGCTTATATATGATATCATATTCTCCCAATTCCACAACCTAGTACATTAATCTACATTTCTCTGGTTTATTTAAAACTTGCCTTAAAGGTATATCAGTGTAAACTATGATTGTATGGGCTTGGAAATAAGGTTTCATGCATCTAGATGCTTCAATCCATGTCCATGACAATTTCTCCAAGCGAGGGTATCTAATTTCTGCTCCTCGAAAAGCTTTACCGGTATAGTAAATAGGTTTTTGAACCCCATTTTCTTCTCGAATCAATGCTGAACTTACTACCGATTCAGAAACAGCTAAGTATAGGTACAAGTTTTCACCTGTGATTGGTCGGTAGAGAAAGGGAGGTGAACCCAAATACTTTTTCAAATCCCTAAAAGCTTTTTCACATTCTGCATTCCATTCAAAGCTTTTTCTGAGCTCCTTGAAGAACGATAGGCATCTATTTGTAGCTCGAGACATAAATCTGTTCAAGGCTGATACTCATCCAGTCAGTCTTTGACCAGCCTTTGATACGTAGCACCTACATTTTTCAAACAAAAAGGCATAACATTATAATAGTATGTTCCTCGGGGAGTGATGAAATAAGTGTTTTCTCTATCTTCAGGCTTCATTTTTATCTGGTAATAATCAAAATAAGCATCCATAAAGCTGAGAAGCTCATGTCTTGATGTAGCATCTATGAGCTGATCTATTCAGGCAAAGGAAAATGATCATTTGGGTATGTTTTATTTAAATCCGTGAAGTTTACACACATTCTCCACTTATTATTTTTCTTTTTGACCATAACTACATTGGCCAACCAGTCTGGGTATTTCGTTTCATTTTTTGAAGCTTTTCGACCTCTTTTTGTATGTCTTAGTTCTTCTCGGGGCTGAACTCTCTTTGCCTTTCTTTATTTGACTGGTTTAACTTCTTTATTTACGTTAAGTTTGTGACAAATGAAATTGGAATCTATCCCAGGCATGTCTTCATGACTCCAGGTAAACACATGCTTTCTCTGTTTAAGGAAGCTCACTAGTTCCTATTTAAGAACATGATCTAATGTTGTCCCTATTTGAGTGGTGCACTCCGATTTATCATCATCTAACACAATGCTTTTAGTTGCTTCCATAATCTGTCTCTTTACCAACTCTGATTCCTCTATTGCATCTAAGGTTTCAATCTCATATTCTTCATTAAATTCAGGAGTATCCACTTAGTCGGTAGTGTTTTTTTTTCTTCCAAGTCTTCTTGCTCGGCAGAAGAATAATAACACTCCCGAGCTACTTTCTGATCACCTTCCATAATTCCCACACCAAAATTAGTAGGAAATTTTAGACACTGATGAACACTAGGGGGTACTGCTTCGAACTTCTTTATCCATACACTTACTATAATTATATTGTAAGCTGAATGTACATTTTTATCCATTACAAATAAACGAATCTTCTCTATTCGGCTAGCTGGCCAAGTGCCTATCATCACCTCCATGTTAATGGTTCCCAAAGGGAAGGCTTTCTCACCTGCAAAGCCTATTAGTGGTCGATGTTAAGGTTCTAATTGGCTAAGTTTAAAACCCAAGTTGCTGAAAGAAGGACAGAACATGATATCCGTCGAGCAACCATAATCTACTAATACTCTGGAGAAAATGATTTCTTCTTTTTCTGACTTTGATTACCAGTGGGTCATCATGAGGATACAGTAATCCTGAAAGGTTATTTTTAGAGAAACCAATTACTAGTTTGTGTAAGGACATTATCCTCACATTTAGTATGTCGTATACCGCTACAAGTTTGTTGAAGAATTAGGAAGCTTACATCTACAATCGACAAGCCTAATTTCAAGGTGACTTCAACATTCACGCCCAATAAGGATAAATTTGGTATATATGTTTTAGTTCCATTTACATGTTGCATTAAAAGTGTTGGGATATTTTTATAAAAGTTTAAATGATTTTTTGAAAAGATTTTAAATGATTTTTATCGTAAAAAGGTTTTGGATAAATGCTCCTGGTCCCGTGAACAATTTTAGTTTTTGAGGATTCCGAGTTATTTAAATATTTAAAACCTTTTTAAGAGGATCAGTGATGGTCGTTCAAACGACGTCACGTCTCGTTCGAACGAGATGAAGTGTCGCTCGAACGACGTCATGTTTCGTTCGAACGACAGGTGTTTTTAACCGACACATCATCGCCTTTAATTTTAATATTTAAAGGGCGTCAGGCTACTAAATTTCGGGTGGAGAAAACACTGGTTTTAACAGAATACGATTTTAGTGTTTTTTTGTTTTATTCTCCATCTCTTTGAGGGTTCAAAACTTTGTTTTTACAATTCACAAATCCCAGACTTTTGTGTGAGTTATTTGTGGAACCCAAAGCATAATTTTGTTGGGAGTTTTACTGTTGAATCATAGGTGCCTTGGAAAGGTACTGGGGTGATGGTGCCACTTGCGGGAGGTACTAAGATGATCGACTGCGTCTCATAGGGAGTGTTGCGGTATTCCTGGGATTACGACTACAAACAGACACCTGTGGGTATTTCGTAAGTCAAATTGTATTTTCATTCTAATTCGATTGTGTATTGTTCCTTTACAAATTATAGTGGAAATAACAGGTTTTTGCCCTGTGGGAATTTCTCCCTGAAATCTGTCTTTGTCGGCTTATACATCGCTTGATTAAATCTGAGATTTGAATTGACACGTAGATGCATGTTTAAGGGTTGATTTAACTGGTATTTGGTTTGAGAAAAATTAGACATCCAATTAAATAAGTTTATGTTGGAAATTGCGAATCTATTTGAATCAATATCGCACACGGCATTTACAAATTGGTATCAGAGCAGGTTATGCTAATTTATGGCGTATTCTTATTTTTCGCAAACTTGTGTGATATTGATTTTTGTTTGAAGGATCTGATTTTTGAAAGTTTGTCGTAATATTTCCAAACGGGAACTTATATAATCGAATGCCTGTTTTTGATGAGTTCAATTATACCTATTGGAAAGCTCATACGAAATCCCAGTTAAAAACCATTAACGAACGAGTCTGGTTTCATCGTGAAAGAGGGAAGACTCCCCCCACTGTCACTGCAAATAACAGCAACTCTTTGAAACTTATGTCAGATTGGCCTGAAGATGATTTTAAAATGTCTAAATTTAATTCCCGGGGTTTAAGTGCTATTTCTGGAGCCGTCACCCCTGACGAGTTCCGCCGAATTATGATGTGCACCATGTCTAAAAAGGTATGGGATGCCTTCCAATTGACACATGAGGATACGAACGCGGTTAAAGAATCAAAGTTACAAAATTTGGCCACCCAATTTGAGACCATTACCTTGTATGAGTCTGAATGTTTTGATGAGTTTTATGCACGTTTGTCGAACATAATTAACTCGAGTTTTAATTTAGGTGAGCCTATTGATAACACGCTTGTCGTTAAAAAGATTTTGAGATCTCTTCCAAAACTTTCCATTCCTAAAGTCATTGTTTTGAATTCGTTGGGAAAGTTAAATTCACTTAAGTTAGAAGAGCTCATAGGAGACCTACAAACTTATAAGATTGACATGTTTACCCAAACTATTAAGGCTAAGGATAGAGGCGTTGCATTAAAGACTCAAGTTAGGAAGAAAAAGAAAGAGAGGGTGTATGAGTCTGATTCTGAGGAAGAGTTTAGCATTGACGTTGTGGCATTGTTTGCGAAATTTTTTAAAAATTTTCTCAAAATGAACAAAAATAATGTTTTCAATAAAAAGTCATTTGAGAAAAATAAAAATAAATAAAAGGCCACAGAGGGAAATGAAAAAGAGAGTGAGAGAGAAAAAGAGGAAGAGAGTGGTGAAGATTTAGATGAGATGATTTGTTTTGAATGTCAAGGCAAAGGGCAAAGGGCTTTTGAGTGTGCTACTAGGCTTAAGAGAAGAAGGAAGAAAGTAGCCATGCCTGCCACTCTTAGTGATAGTGAGGAAGATGATGAGAAAGATGAATCTTCATAAGGAAAGTGTATTGCCTTTTTAGGAAGTCACGCGAGTACACCTACTTTGTCCCATGTTGATAGTGTTCACGAGAGAGATGGTGATGACTCGAGTGTTTCTAGTGGAGATGAGAGTGAGTTTGAGAGTGGAGATGAAAATGAGCTCCAAAAAGCTTTTAGGTATTTGTACACCGAGACCTTGAAAACAAAGAAGTATAATAGAGATTTAGGTCATCGGGCTTTAGATTTGGAGAGAGAGAAGCGAGTTTTAAGGAGCAAAAAGTGTGACTTAATAGAAACGGTGTCTAGTCTGACGACACGTGTATCCCAACTCGAGAGTGATCTCGAACGTGCTCGGGAGGTCAAAGTCACTGTAGAGAACACATCTAAGAAAGTTGAAAAGATGGTTCTCAATCCCGTTTTGGGTGGTGATGAGATTTTGGGAAAAGGTCATGACGGTGCATCCACTTATTTTTTTACACCCGAGCCGGTTCCCACTTTGATGATTGACTCATGTGATTCTCATCCCAGCCCACCTAGGCGTACCATTCCCATTCGGAGAACACATCCTAGAATTTTTAAAAACTTAATTCCTAGGTCGGTTTATGTCTGACACATCCTAGAATTTTTTAAAAATTAGTTCCTAGGTCGGTTTATGTCTGCTCCCATTGCAAAAAGCGAGGACACCTAATGGAATTTTACTTTAAGTTGGGTAATGTGTCACGCTATACTCCTATACATGATCGCACACATGCACCCACTCATGATTATTTGCTTGCACATATTCGAGAGCAAGTAAAGTTTTTGATCAAGACTTCACATGATTTGATGGAGTTGTTCCAAAAGATATCGCCGTATTTGAAAAACTCCACCGCACCTAATGGATGAGGTCTAGACATATTTGCTAGCATAGGATGATTTTCATGAGACACTTGCCTATTGGTAGTATGTACCATTTGTATTTTATTTGTTTTTACTTATTTTTGGTATTATTTTTTGCACTGTTTTAGATATATTTTCCCATTCCAGGAGTTGTTTTCTATATAATTTTCTCATTGGACAAAACTGCATGTTATCTGGGAAAATTTGGCTTTTCTCGTTCTAACAAGATGGCCTGTCGTTCGAACGACAAGGAATCTCGTTCGAACGACCCTTGGAATTCTATTTGCAGTCCCCTGTTTCTTCTTGTTATATGTTATTGGTTCTGCTGGGTTGTTTCTGAATAGTGTTTAAAAATACAAAAAGATTTCGGTTTGGAAAAATTTTGAAAAATCCAAAAAGAGTTTTGTATTTTGTTTGCACTTTATATGAATGCACTCTTAGGATGACCAAGTTACAACTTCATGCCATATCCATGTAACTGTTTGATAGTGTTTTGAGATAATATGTTGTGTCATTCATGTGCTCTACGAAGTTTGGAGTCTTTGAGATGATACAGTGTTACTACCTACATGATTGACTCTATTTGTCCTTTATTTCATGCATGCACGGATTTTGTTTGATGTTTGTGATTGTCTATCACATGTTGGTTGAGTGTTTCCGCTTCAATTTTGTCTATACAATGAATCAAATGCGATAAAGCTTGACAAAAAGTAGTGCATGTTATAAACCGTTTGTGAGATTTGTGTTTTTTTAAACGGTGAAGGGCTACGAAAGGTACTCATTTATCCTTTGCGATTAAGCCACCATTTAAAAGGACTTAAAAAGTGAGGAATTAAAAATTATCCAGGGTCCAATGAGGTTCAAAAAAGCCCAAAAAAATTAAAAGGTAATAAAAAGAAAATTATGCCAAAAATGGGACAAATTTTTGTTTCATTAGTGTAATACCCCGTATTTTTATGCTTTCTAAATTTGGGGATTTATTAAATTTAATGTGAGTTATTAATTTAATATAAATCCAAAAATTAATTATTTTTATAATTACTAACGTGACGAGAGTTATTAATCATTGGAAACTTGTTGAATATTACTAATGAGTAAAGTAATATATAATATTGGTTCTATTAAATGTCACGAGTGAATAAAATGACAATTTTAGAAATTTAAGTCAGGACGCGCCCGTGTCGTGTCGGGACTAAATGTTGACTAATAAAAGTGAATAAATTATAAGTCTCCCGTATGGTCATTTCGAGTGCGCCAAAGTGTCCGTAAGGGTCGAGATAGTCAAAATAATATACTCGGGGGTTTAGTTTGGGCCTCGGGACGTTTTTAGGCCTAATTAACACCCCGGGAGGGCGTTTTGGACATTTTAAATTTTTAAGCCTAAAAACCCACGAAAATTGTAAGGTTATATCAGATGCTTAGGGTTATCTTCTAGGTAGGGGTGTTCACGAGTCGGTTCGGGTCGGTTTTGGACCCTAATTCAAACCGAACCGATCGGTTCGATTTTGGAAAAGGTCACACCGAAACCGAACCGACTATGAAAAAACCCGTCGATTTCGATTCACGGCGGTTTTGGTTCGGTTCGGTTTCGGGTCGGTTTTTAAAGGTGGGTAATGGTTTTTGGATATAAAATATAAGTTATTTAATTTTTTTTAATATATATATTGGTTTCGGGTCGGGTCGGTTTGAGTCGGTTTTTCCCATGTATAAACCGACAACCGAACCGACATGGTCGATTTTTTATATCCGTAAACCGTAGGTCGAACCGGGCTAAAAAAACCCGGCGGTTTCGGGTCGGGCGGTTTTTTTGAACACCCCTACTTCTAGGGTTAACACAACCAAAAGCAAGAGACGGCCATTGGATAAGGAAAGAGAGAGCTTGCCCAAGAGTTCTAGGCCAAGAACTCCTCCGTTTGCGCCGCCGTCTCCGCCAAACGATACATCGCGTAACAAGGATCACCACCACACTGATTTCAGTCGCAAATCTGGAACAAAAATCTCCAGGAAAGTATTTATCTTGCTTAATTTCGTTAATGCTTCATTCATGTTAGTTTAGGGTTGATTAGGATGAGTTTCTATGAAAGAAAACCCATGTTAGAGATTAGAAATTGCATGTTGTAGTGATATAAACAATAATCTGGAAATCCTTTTCACATGTAGAGGTTTAACCACGGATTTATGATGGATTAGAAGTAGAAATTCTGAAAAAAAGAATGATTTGAATCAAGTTAAAGGAATTTTTAGGGTTCATGAGAATTGTATAAATTTTGGCACTTTTAATCCATGATTCTTGATGATAACTCACATGCCTTACGTAGAATATTGTCCATTTGGGTTTAGAAGGTTTGTGGTATAAATTTCTGGGAGTTTGGGAGTTAAAAATTTGGATTTTGATGATGTTGAATGATGGAACCTGTAACTGGTATTCTGCAGATTCGCCATACCTGTTTGATCGATCGATCGAACCAGGAGTATCGATCGATCGACACATCGATCGATCGATCGACACCTCCTGGCAGACTCATGTTTCCCCTTCTAAATAGTTGAATTCAATTTAAATGAGTAATAATTTTTGGACATCCTTATTAAGATATTTTTGGAGATAAAGAAGACCAGTAGGACTTACTAAAAATATGAAACCTTTAATGTAGGACGAGATTTACATTTTTACGGGGAGGTTTACACATAAGGGACGATGGAACTATGTATTAAAGGGGGAGACTCGTAACGTAGTTACGTTGGAAAATAAATGAGTACCTACTGAAATTACACTTGGGAGGACAATTGATAAGTTGGGATAATTCCACAAATTAAGATAAGAGGCAAACGTTATACGTGATAACTAAATAACGAATAATAAGGACAAATAACATAATTATGGGTCGTGAGTATGTACCTAAACTTGATATGGTAATAGTAGTATATTTATATGATTGTGTTTATGCATATACTATAAACGTGTAAAAATCATGCCCGCGTTACTTTCTATCCCTGAGGTTACCGCGCTGGGACAGTCTTATCTCGATGTGACATTTATGGGGGATATTGACTCGTACCCTAGAAGATAGAAATCCTTTGGTATAGGCTATCGGATCGATAGTCAGACGGTCCTAAGAGACGTGAGGGCATGTGCTGACCTCTTATAGACTTGGAAACTATGCTTCGCCTCAATATTGTTTGTGTTTGTGTTAATTAATACAGTTCGAGAGTGATTCCGAACTTGTATTTCCCTTAGTACGAGTGATACGGGGACTGGATAGCAGAGTATGCCCGCACCATAGTTTTTATGTGGGGTGCTGTTAGAAAATATATATTATATGAGTATTTAATGTATATATTTAATTCTGGAATTTGAGAACTACCTATTGTGTTTATGGTAAGTAAGAAATGAATAATTATTTCAAATTGGATATGGGTGTTTGAAAAGTATAATATGTTACTGAGAAACTTTATTAGCAAATAAAGTTTAAATGAGAACTTTGTTATTAAATGAAATTAACCTCTTAAACAATTGAGTTTGTCAATGTAAATCTTACGAGCAAACTAAGATAAGATAAGTTAAACCATTGAGAAGGATAGTGCGATAGGCGTGCACATTAGAAGAGAGGTGAGAATTTCTCAAGGGAGTGCCGCACTAATATGTTGTTGCATTGGCCAGTAAACATTTTAAATACTTGCTAAACAAATTTTAAATCATTTTTACAATCGGGCTCTGACCCGTTTCCATTCTCTTTTCTCTCTTGTATATATATGTATATATTACAGGGGCCCAGCCACAGGGGCGACTTGCATAGGATCCTTTGGAAGAAACGCGCTTCAGCTTAGGTGGGAGTTGTAGGCCTCTTGCTTAGACGACCTCATTTATTTTATTCTACTCCATGCATTTATTTTATCCAAATGGGCATGTGTCCCCCTTTTCCATCATTCTATTGTTCTATGGGATATTATGATTCATTTATTTCCTGTATTTACACTTTGGGATTTATTACTGTCAGGATGTTTTCCTTTAAGTTTTAATGTTGGAAATCAATTAGTTGAATGTTTAAATTATTTGGATTATATGTTCCAGGATAGTTGTTGTGTGATTCTTTATCTATGAATTATGTAAAGTTTTAAATGTTGGTTGATAAAATAAAATTTGAAATGTAATGTCTAAAAATGGTTTTGACACTTAGCTTAATTATTTAGGGTGTTTAAATTAGAAAGTTATTTTTTTTACGACAGTGATGCTAAGAATGAACCGACCGTTCACCTTGATTATAATTTAATAAATGACTGATCACCCGGTATTTAATTAGGCGGGGTGTCACAATCAGGTCATAAATAAAAAGCATTATCTTTTTAATGAGGGTGTTTGGATGGAATTTTCAATGGTTTGCACGTCCTTGAAAGTCATGAAAAAGCATTACATAGTTTTGGACGTTATTGGTGTGAAAATCGTTTATTCTTTGATTTGATGATATGATTAAGACTATGTCATCTAAATTCAACAATTCTACACCTAAGGACTATTTTTTATGTTCATTCATTAGGAGTACACTTATGAATCTTGCACTTACGATATGATTGAGTTGATTTTCCTATCGAATTTGTTCAGACCCATTCATTCCGTTTCCACGATTTGGTTGTCTTAGTAAAAAGTCATGGTGTTTTTTTTTTTTTTTTGTAACATGATTTTTGCATTTTTGTATAGAAAATTGAAAATTTGAAAAATATTTTGTTTGCTTGTTTACCATGACACCCCAATTTGCTTTCTGTGATTCATTCATTTCATTGTCTATTTCAAACAAAGAAAAATAGGGAGAACGAATTATGATATTATGGGGGAGTTTTAGTATGGGGGAAATTTGATTATGCTTTCATGTTTATGCCTATATCATTTCAAACTCGATACGTCACGTGATTTTTGCTTTGTCACATGTGTGTAGGAACGATCGAAGATGTTTAGATTGCACACCCTAATGAGAAAAGTTTGGAGTTTTGAAAAGTTGATTGTTGAAGCGAAGTTTGAAAAAGTTCGAAGACTTATTGAGTTTTTCTTTCCATGTTTGATCTTATGGGAGGATAGATTTGTATAGGTCATATTTTGATTGATAATTAGGATATTTTTATTTTGTACCGACATAGACATAGGGGGAGATTAGTAAGGACATTGTCCGTCACATTTAGTATGTCGTATATAGCTACAAGTTTGTCGAAGAATTGGGAAGCTTAAAACGACTTCAACATTCATGCCCAGCAAGGACTAATTTGGTAAATATATTTTAGTTCCATTTACATGTTGCATTAAAAGCGTTATGATATTTTCATAAAATTTGAAATGATTTTTATCATAAAAAGGTTTTGGTTAAATGCTCCTGATCCCGCGAACAATTTTAGTTTTTGAGGATTCTAAGTTATTTAAATATTTAAAACTTTTTTAAGGGGATCAGTGATGGTCGTTCAAACGACAACACATCTCATTCGAATGAGATGAAGTGTCGCTCGAACGATGTCGTGTTTCGTGCGAACGTCAGGTGTTTTTAGTCACACGTCACCGCCTTGAATTTTAGTACTTAAAAGGTGTCAGGCTACTAAATTTCAGCTGGAGAAAACATTGGTTTTAACAAAATACGATTTTAGTGTTTATTTGGTTTAGTCTCCATCTTTTTTAGGGTTCAAAACTTTATTTTTATAATTCATAAATCACAGATTTTTGCGTGAGTTATCTGTGGAACCCAAAGCATAGTTTTGCTGGGAGTTTTGCTGCTAAATCAAATGCTAAGGAATTAAAACTCAACCTTACCAAAGTAAACTTCGCGGAGTATTTTTGATGAAGAACTTGATATTCAGATCCTTCTTTGATGCTTGAATGTTCTTGAATGCGCTTCGATGGTTTAGCGATATAAGACATAATAAATTGATAACTGACTTATAAAAATATGTCCTTACAAATCTCCCCTTATGTCTATGCCGGTACATACATAAAAATATCTAAATTAACAAAAACCAACATGCCTCTACAAATCTACCCTCCCATGAATAAATTTGCAAGACCTCAAAACTGTTCTTCAATCATCTTCGTCAAATCTCAAAGCTTTTTTCATCAGGGTGTGCATCATAATGATCTTCAATCTTCGTACCTACACACATGAGATAAAGCAAAGACCTTCGTGACTCATCGAGTTTGAAATGATATAAGAATAAATCAATCAATATAATCAAATCTCCCCCATAATGCAAAAACTCCCCCATAACATGATAATTCTTTCTCCCCCTTTTTATGATGTCCCCAAATAGACATATAAGAAGAAAAAATAAAAACATGGAGTGTCACGATAAAGTGCAATGCAAACAAGGATCGAACTACGCGCATGCAAAGGTATGTCTCAAAAAGTTTCACAAACTATTTTTGGATTTTTTAATTTTTCATACAAAAATAAGATAATAAAAATCACACGATGGATTTAAACTAAAATAACCAAGTCATGAAAATGGAATGAATGGGTGTGAACACATTCAATAGGAAAATCAACTCAATCAATCGTATGTGAACGATGCATACGTGTACTCCTAACAAATGAACATCAAAAGTATCCTTAGGTGTAAAAATTATCGAATTGAAATTACATCATCTTATGCAAATCAACAAATCAAAGTTTAAGTGATTTCCACACCAATAACGTCCAAAACTATTTAGCATTTTTCAAGAATTTCAAGGACATGCAAACCCGTTATAAAATCTCCAACCAAACACCCTCATATATAATTTTTTTAGAGGTGTATAAACAAAATTCTCAAACTTTGGATAATTGGTGCAAAAACCTAAATGGCCCATAATTAGCATGAATTTCTTTTCATTGCCTTTAATTTTTTTCGAGCTCTTTTAAACCTCTTTTGGACCCCGAATAATAAAATTCCTCAATTTTTTAGTTCCAATTTAAACGGCGGCTTAATCGCAAAGGATAAATAAAAATCTTTCGTAGCCTTTCACCGTTTTTAAACAAAGCACACAAATTCACAAAACAGTTCTTATATGCACAACTTTCTTATCAAGTTTTATCGCGCTTGGTTCGTTTTAAGGACATGATTGAAGTGAAAATAACCAACCAACAAGGTAAAAGACAAGCACAATAATCAAACAAATTCGTGCATGTGTGCAATAAAGGAAAACATGAGTCAAACATATAGAAAGTAACACATAATTACATCTTAATGACTCCAAACATTATAAAGCACATGGATCAATTGACCTATTGTCTCAAAACACTATCAAATAGTCACATGAATAAATGGAATGAAACTGTGACTCGGTCATCCTAAGTGTTCATCCATAAACGGTGCAAACAAAATACAAAAATCTTTTTGGATTTTTTTAAAAAATTTATCAACATAGAATCTTTTTGTATTTTTTAAAAATCTTCAAAAATAAAAATGTATACAAAAAGTTCATGTCACAACGCTAGCAAAAATATATCAAAAATCATAATTAGCGTATGACAAATATGCAATCACAATCATCTATATAATATGGCAAGAGAAGAATCGTGTGCAATCAAACGAGAATCAACTTGTCTAAAATACAGTGGCTCAAAAAGTGATTTCCAAATCCAAATATATGTGAAACGTCGTGTGGGGGATTTGAAAACCACGGGAACACTAGACATAAACTTCCTAGGACATTTTCCAAGATCAAAATAAAAACACCTAAGGTGACCTTTCCTACCACAATATGAACATGTGTAAACGGGTGGAACGACACCTATGGGTTGACCTTTTCTAACATCCTTGAAATTGGTTGACCCTCTGAAACAAATAATGATTTTGGCTTTAGTATTAGAGGGATAAGAACACGATGAGCCATTACCATTACTATCAAACCTACTTGAGTCTGTCAAATTATTTTTTAACTTCAAAATTTTTTACTCAAGCAAAGAATTGGACTCTTCCAAAGACAGGGATTTCTTTTTCAAATTTTTAATTAAACTTAACAGTTTATCATGCCCCCCCTCAATTAAAACAAACTTATCCCTAAGAGTCTTCTCACGTACCGTAAAATCATCGATTAATTTTTTATCCTCGACAGTACAAATGGGAACCTATAATTTTTTAAGTCCTCTAATTCCTTCTCGAAAACAAGGACTCTCTCATCACTCTTCTCTTTGGCAATTTTCAAAGAATCAAAATCAATACACAAATTACCAAAATGCTCACGACAAATATCACTTTGAGTTTGAAACTCTTGCAAATATTCAATCTTACTTTTAAAGAGAGAATTTTCTTTTTCTAAAACTTTAATTCTTTTGCAAAGTTTCAAATTCAAACATTTTAATTTTTCAGCACGGTCGTGATTTTTTTCAAAAATAGGCTCCTCATTACATGGGCGTTCCATTGAAAAAATTACGATTTTTCAAAATTGATTTTCAAAACAAATCAATATCACACAAATTTTGCGAAAAATAGGAATACGCGATAAATTAGCGCAACCCGCTCTGATACCAATTTGACGATGTGAGAAGTCAAATTGTATCAAAAAATAAATTCTTAAAAAATCAGGATCACACGATAAATTAACGTAATCCGCTCGGATACCAATTTGACGAAATATGACGTGTGTGATACCGATTTAAATTAATTCGCAAGTTTCCAAGTAAACCTTATTTAATTGGAGTCAAAATAAACCAAATCAATTCAGCCCCTAAACATGCATCTTTGAGTATGCGTGTGTCAATCCATAAATAAGTAAAGCATGCGACACAAATATTAAAGAAAAATCCCCGAAGATAAAAAACTTTTATTTTTAGAACTTCGAAGAATTCAAAAGACCCTTAACTCACATACAACCTGATAATCGCCCACAAGTGTAACTCACGGTGTCTTCGTCAAACCTCCAAAGAAACGGCTAGAAATAACGTCGGCTGGAATCTCCCGCAAGAACTCCAGGTGATCGAAGAAGAAAATGTCTTCTCCACAAGTTGTGAACCTTATAAGGACTCCCTCCACAATAGCACGCAGCTCTCCGGTTGTAGAGTTCTCCCCACAAAGATTAAACCACAGCAAAGTGTGTTCTTCAACACCAAAAACAATTCACTAAAGCATATTGGGATTTTTGTGAATTGTAAACAAAAAGGGATTAAACCCTAAAAGAAGAAGTCAAAAGGATTATGTACTTTCGCAGTTTTTTGTCTTTCATAACGCTGGGACTTCTTAATGAAAATGAAACCATTTAATAAGTATTTATATAAAATCGCGCCGCCTCTGTATTAGATCTCGTTCGAACGAGATAAGCATGTCTCTCGAACGAAGCACACGTGTCGCTCAAACGACTTCTCACGAGATGTCTATGTCGTTTGAACGAGAAAAGCAAGTTGTTCGAATGACTTATCAAAAAAGATTCCATGCTTGCTTGTAGATAATTTCTATACGAACGCGTGGCCGCCAGTTTCGTATTTTTCTATTTTTTTATGAATTAGTTATAATTTTTCTACGGAAAGGTATCCGAGAACAAAATCTTTAGAAAAACATTTGATAAAAATACCCCAACACTTTAAGTGAAATGCTAAGGAATTAAAACTCAACCTTACTAAAGTAAACTTCGCGGAGTCTTTTTGATGAAGAACTTGATATTCGGATCCGTATTTAATGCTTGAATGTTCTTGAATGCTCTTCGACGGTGTAGCGGTATAAGACATAATAAATTGATAACGGACTTATAAAAATATGTCCTTACAAATATATTTAGACAAATTCAGAGACACTTATTGTGACACCCCGTCTAATTAAATACCGGGTAGCTACTCATTTATTAAACTAATACAGAATACCCAGTTGGTTCAGTCTTAGCATCACTGTCGAAAACTTTTAATTAATTACTAGCTACCTAATATTTAAAAATAGAGATGCCAAATTTTATTAATTAAGCCAACACTTAAACAAGAATTTATTTAATAAACCATCAATCGCATAACCAATCTCATATAAATGCTCAACGAGATGAAATCAAATAAGTCTGGAGTAAACACTCCGATAATAAAGATGCCAGAGTAAATAATGTCTCAATACAAGAGTCCGAATAAATAATAAGCCAAAAATTGAAATACTGAAACTCTGCAACTACAACCTCTAAATAAGAATGGGCGACATGCCCTAACTGATACAAATGACTCTGAAGGAATCAAGAATAAAATGAGAGCGTCTACTACCAAGTGTAATACCCCGTACTTTTGGCTATATTTATTTATGGGATTAATTAATTAAATGTGAATTAATTGGTAATTAATCCGGGTTAAAATACTAGCGAGATGCGAGTTGGTATTTGATTATATGTACACATATATGATTATATATGAATTTGGAATTATAAAATTTGTCGTGAGATTTATATACGGCAATTTTGGAAATTTTGTTGAGACGCGTGTGACCACCGCGTCATGGTGTATTATTTTATTTATAAAGTGAATTTAAATTCTATAAACCGTGTGGTCATTTTGAGTGCGCCAACGCGTCCGGAAGGGTCGAGATAGTCAGAAAACACTAGCCGGGGGTATAGTTTGGGTCCCGGGGTATTTTTAGACCATACCGGCATCATAAAGGGTATTTTGGTAATTTTACATTTTGGGAAATTAAAAGTGACGAAAATTGGGAGTTTTAATCTGATGTGGATTTAACCCACTAAACCCACTAACCAACCCATATTAACCCATTAAGCTACGGAGTCTATCATTAGGTTTACAACTTTCCCAAAGAAAACCCTAGCCACCTTAAGCCACCATTGGAGGAGAAGCTTGGAGAGAGGAAATTCTGCAGAAATCTTCACCAAACCAACACCAAAATCAGAAATCCAATCAAGGCAAGTGTTTTAATTATATTTAAATTCGTAGAATGTTCCTTCCATGTTAGAAAATTGAAGAATATCAATTGTTCTTGAAAGATAATGAAAATCCATGTAGTTTAGAACATAGAACTTGAAAATCTTGAGGAGAACTGCATGTAGATTGATAGGTAGATGATTATTCTCATGATATATGTGATTGGAAGAAATTAAAACGGATTTTGTTGGATTAATTCATGATTCAAAAAGTTAGGGTTCATGTTCTTGAAATAATTGGGGAAAAAGTGTAGAGATTTATATTTTGATTGATGTTTAAGAGATTTAATCCTTGAAAACATGTTAGGAGTTGACTTGAATATATTTAGGATGAATTAGAGACCCTAAAACGTTGTTGGGGTGAACTTTGGAAGAGATTAGAGGTGATAAAATGGATAAAAACGAGATGGGGAAAATTCTGGGCCGAAACTGGTCCCTCGTTAGAAGACCTTCCCAGGTCGTTCGAACGAGCTTCTAACGAGTTGACCAGTCGCTTCTAACGAAAAGGAATTTCGTTCGATACTTCGTTCGAACGAGATCTCGTTAGAAGGTACAGTTCGTTCGAACGAATTGGAATCTCGTTCGAACAGTCTCGTTTGAACGAGACTTCTAACGAGCTGACAGTCCAATCTCGTTCCAACAGCCTCGTTCGAACGAGACTTCTAACGAGCTGGCAGTCTGGGCCTTTTGGGACTGTTTTGATTTTTGGAGTCCCGTAAACTTGTTCGAGGATATAGATATCATTCCGATGATGATGTAATGATAGAATTGGGACCTTTGAGTATTTATGAGAAGGGAATTATATACTAGTGAGTTATATTAGAGGGACGATTTGGGTTGAGACGTGAGTGTCTACTACGACGTAAGAATTAATTATGGCGAGTATGATTACAAACCGGAATAGTATAAATTGTGATAATTATAAGTTGGTACGAGAATACGATATGTACTACGATTAAACTACGGTATTACTAAGACGTGTGTTTACTTAGTATTGGTATATGAATTGTGTGTATGACATACCTACCATACTTGCTATCACGGGAGGTTTGCGTTCGCTTAGGGCCCTCTAATCCTTGTGTTGCCCGGATTTAGACTGGTTACCTTGATGAACATAGGTCATAGAAAGACTTATTGGGATATTAATAAGTCCGCTGATCGTGGGAGCGTAGGTATGTGCGTGACCCATGTGATGTGACTGTGTTCGCCTCCATTATTTATGATGTTGTTATCTGTGAACTATTCCTGAGAGATTCGGAATATGTAATCCTTATGTACGTGATGTACCGGGATGGATAGCAGAGTATGTGTGCACCGCAGCTTAGTTCTCGGGGTGCTTGTATTGTATATTTATGATGTGAATAATATACACTTAATTAATGAGAATCTTTATGATTAATGTTGTGAATTTAATTACGGTATTGTTTCGAGAAAAACATAACGGGCTAACTGATAGTGAAGTATATTGCATATTGAGCATATGAGTTTATGTAAAACCCTATTTAATTACGAGCGTTATAATGTTAATAGAACCAAGTAATAAGGGTAGGACCTATGACAGTCTAGCTAGTTATTATGGCACTTAGCTAGAGGTTTGTGACGTTATAGATGGGTACTTACGTTAGGAGTGCACAGTTAGACGAGAGGTGAGAATATCATATGAGTGCACGTCCTAACATGTACTTTGCATTTAATGTTTTAAATGTTTTTAAAGCACTTGCAGGTTTTTAAAATATAACTCCACATTCGGGCTCTGACCCGTTTGCTTTTCAAATCTACTTTTCTTGTAAAACCATTTTAGGTGCCCAGCCACAAGGACACCAAGCATAGGATACTCATTCAGGTGACGAGCTGTAGCTGTTTGTGGAAGCTACAGGGATTTGCTTATAGACGCTTCTATCTTTTGGATTCCAGAGTCACTATCTATCCGTTGTAAGGCATGTTGCCCATTTCTATTAGAGACATCTTTTACATTTCAGTTTTCAGACTTTGGTTTGTATTGTTTTAGTATTCGGTTATTTATTTCAGTTATGGGATTATAGTGAGGAGTTTTTCCTCCAGACTTTATTTACATATTGTGATGGTTATTCGTTTTGCTTCAGTATGGTGAATGGTGTTATTTATTTCTTCATTACACTTGTTGCATGTTAATCGGACTTTAATTAAAATTTGGCACCTTACTTTTTAAATACTAGGTGGTTAGTAATAATAAAATGTTTTCGACAGTGATGCTATTAACTGAGCCAACTTGGCATTTTGAATTAATTTAATAAAGGAGTAGCTACCCGGTATTTAATTAGTCGGGGTGTCACACCAAGATCCTGTAACTTCCACAGCAGCTACAACACGTCATCAGAATGGAACTCCTATGCTTGGAGTCCCTGTGGCTAGGCACCTAAAATATTTTTACAAAACAAAAATAGATTTGGAGGAAAACGGGTCAGAGCCCGATGTGAAAATAGTTTAAAAGTTTAGCAAGTGATTTAAATTACAATTAAACATCACATATTATAAACACGTTAGTTGCGTACTCTCACATGAGTTTCTTACCTCTCAACTACTGTGCACGCCTAACGTATGTCTTTACCCCATCCTAGTTATGCCACTATCTAACTAGTTTATACCACTCCTGCTTTCGCATTCAAACATAGAGTATCTACACGTAACCCCAAATAATCCATATTATTAACCCATGTTCACATTCATTAAACTACTTATCTCAAGTGTCAATTAAATTCTCATTCTTAACCCATTCAAATATCTTAGTTATTCGCATCTACTAAGCAAGCAATGAACCAGTCACAAATACATAAGTATATCACTCTCAGCACATAAATACATATATTGCACCCCTAGGCTAAGTTGTGGTGCTCTCATACCCTGCTATCAAATCCATGTACATCACGTACGTAAGGATCACGTGTTCCGAATCACTCAGGAACCGTTTAAATATAAATCACACATATTGGAGGCGAACATAGTTCACATATCCATGGGTCACGCACATACCTACGCTCCCATGGTCAGCTGACTTATCAACTCACAAATAAGTCATTCACGGTACTATGTCCCTAAGGTACCAGTCTAAATCCCTCCTAAGGCACACAAGGATAAGAGGGTCCTTTTCCATAATAAAACTGACCTCCCGTGATAGCAAGTATGGTAGGTATGTCATACACATAAGAAATCCATACACTAGGCATTCACACAACCTAAGTAATCATATAACAATATAGATGTTCACACATTTCATCTAGTTAATCTCATACGTAGCAAATGTACCCCGAACATTACATAATATATTTTTCGTTTGTTAACTCTCTCGTCGTATCAATTTGAGTACTTAAACCTATCTCAAAAGGTTACTAAATCTCTTATTGGTTTCTAATATCATCTCAGTACTTGAAACCCCTCTGTTGCTGCCCGTAATCTTATATCATCATTAATTCCTGTAATAGTTTCAATTCGAATGATTTCTAATCATACCCCACTCGGTAGACCCTCGTAAGAAACGTCATTCAATCACATGAGTTATAGTATTCTCCGATAATAACTAAGGCCCTACTGACTTTATCTAAGTCTCACAAAATTATATTACTCACCATAATAATCAACATTGGCTTTGGAATAATCCTTAAACCTTAAAGAAAAATAATTGCAATAAATCAGCATGGGTCAATCGATCGAAGAAAAGGGGTCGATCGATCGATGGTTCGATCGATCGACATTCTTGAGTCGATCGATCGACATTCTTGAGTCGATCGATCGATCAAACAGGTATCAGCCCAGAAATTTTCTTACAAGTTACCGGTTTGCATCTATTTAAACTTCTTAATCATCATCCCAACATCCAAAACTCATAATTAAATATACTAATTATCCTACTAACATAGTTACATCATTCCCCATGATTTATATTCATCAAATCGACCTATAACATCAATTACTTGGATCAATTTACCCAATTTTCATATAAAAACCTAGTTTTCCTATTTCTTCAAGAACATCACATAATCCAATCAAATTTCGAAATTCGTTACCCATAAATCTGAAATTCGTAGTTGTTATCATCTCCAACATAAACCTACATGCAAGTCCTACCCAGATTATGATTTTAAACGATTCAAATCCATTCAAATTTCATTATTTATAAGAAATCTTCAATTCTATAAAAACATGTGAAGTATATGCTTTGAATCTTTGCAAGATAAATCACTTGCCTGTAAATCTAAAGTTTGATCCATTGTTGTTGTTCAAGGGCTAGTCCTCTCTTCTTTTCCGATCACAATTCCGTCCAAATTGGTGGTGGTGGGTGGTGGGTGGTGGTTTTGGCTTGGGGACTATTTGTAACCTCTCATCTAACTCACGTAGCCCACCTCTTTATTTTTGGCTGATAATGGCCCTAATGGCCTTTCTAATAATATATAAATAAACTCTAAAATTTGTGGGTCTTAATTCCTTAATTTTTAAAATGACCAACATACCCTCCCGGGTTGCCGGTTAGGCCTAAAAATTCCCCGGAACCCAAACTAAACCCCCGACTAGTGTTTTCTGACTATCTCGAACCTCCCGGACACGTTGGAGCACTTAAAAATCTCATACGAAAGACATAAAAATAAAATAATTTTAAATCCATTAAATTGGGTCCTGACACGACTGACACGCGCATCCCAACTAAATTATCGAAACTGCCGTATTTTCAACTCACGACATTTTTAATAAATTCAATGATCACATATTACCATAATCACTCAATAATATTCAACAACACATAAATAACCAAATACTAACTCTCGTCTCGCTATCATTTAAATTCGAATTCATTTTCTAATTAATTATCCCAAATTAATTTAATAAATCCCAAATTAAAAGCAATTCCATTTAATTAACCTCATAATTAAAAGCCATAAAAATACGGGGTATAACACTTATATCTCTTAACGACTCAAATGCAAGTATAGTCTCTAACCTCTTAATCATTCAAAAAACACTATTTAGGTTGCGTATATTTTTTCATATGAATCCGAAGTCTGAAAAATATATTTGCTCCTATGTCTGAATGGACCCTTGAATAAATGTATTTAGAATGATTCAGACTTTAGAGGTATATTTAACTCTTAATCATTTAGATTCGGATTTCGGAGATATATTTACCTCTTAATCATTCAGAGGTATATTTATCTCTTAGAGCCAAAAACAACTTCTAGCCTCTTAATAATTAAAAAAAATACTTTTTTCTACCTCTTAAATCTGAATGGTTCGGATTCAGATATAAGAGATAAAAACAAATAATAACTTAATAACTGTTAAGTATAAATGATTTATATTAAAAAATCAAACCAACCTCTAATAATGTATATAGTGTGAGGATAGCCTAATTCAACAAAGGAATATGATAATATGTGACATAAGGGTGAGACACTCGTGTAGAATTTTGATACTTAGGTTATGTTTATTTCTCCATCTCAATCTGATGTGGTGTTTGGAATCTAAATGTGAAAAATATGTTTGTTTTTATATTTGAATGAAGATCTGAATAAATATATTTAGAGTCGTTCAGATTTTGAACGTGCATTTACTTTTAATCGTTAAAAATTAAAAATAATTATTAACCTCTTAATCATTTATAAATAATAAATTTAAAAGGTAAAAACAAATAATATCATACTATTTAAGATCGATGTTAACATGTTCGTTTATTAAAAATAAATGAAAAAGTGAAGAGAAAAAAGTTACCAGCTGGCCGTAGGTAGGCCCACCCGGATGGGCAGATAATCAAACGGAACGATGATAGATTGTTGAAAGAGAAATAAGGGAAGCAAAGAAACGGATGGGGTGTTTTGACTGCTTCGGCGGAGGCCACAGACAACAAATACTGGAAGAAGAACGTATCGCCTCTCAAGAAGCTCGAGCCAAAGCTGCTGAAGCCGCCGAAAAGAGGTCAACAAAATCTTCTATTTTTCTTCCACGTTATCTCCCCAATTACTTCAACTTCATTATTATGTCTTTCCATATTTATACACATATGTGGGTTTTAATTGTTATCATATATTTGTTCATTATGTCATTTGTACAGGCTTACAACAATTCCTTTCCATATAATCTATTCAAACGGATAGAAATTTATTTGATAAAATCACATATCAATTTTTGATGTTGATGAGGAGGAAACCTAGAGTAGGGCACCTTATTTAATTTTAACTTAGTTCCGTTGCCAAATTTATAAAAAATAGGCTTTTCAAAATAGGCTTTGTTGTTACTTGTAAAAAAGGGTTTGATAAATAAGATCGAGGTGACTACAAATTTGTTGACCCTACCCAAATAAAGGTTAACATGTCCCTTGAATGTGACTCAACCATGTTTTAACCGATCACATTAGAGGGTAGTGTAAACCCTCATTAAAAAGGGTCAACAAATTTGAACTCAAAGCAGCTAGGGATTAAGATGAGGTCAGATAAGAAGATAATTTCAAAAGAAGATGATGGAAGTTTTGTGAATATATTTTGACATTCCGTAATGCTAAACCCACAAAAATAGTTGACCGAATTCATAAGTGTTTGTGGAATAATTTTTTGTCAATTATCTTGTGAGCCTACCATTATTGTTTAATATTAGGGCCTCCTTAATAAATAATCAAAATGAACTTTTTGATAATTAAATTGCCCTTACCAGCACCCATTTGGAAATATCTCTCTCTCACAAGTGACCCTTATAATATAAGTTAGTGTGTGTTTGATAGGCAACATTTCCCATGACAAATGTGAAAGATATCATATTTTTTTAACTTTGGAGGTGTTTGATTGCACAAATTTACCTTGGAAATTTTTTCCACCATTCAAGAATGTACAACTATTTAAAGCATGAGGATTTTCCTTTTACAACATTTATTTTCTTACCTCCCATCTAATGAAAAATTTGCCAAGGCAAAGTTTTTTTTCGTTCATACCTAAATAAACTCACTCTTTTTCGTATTTATACCCAACTACAATAGAAGACGTAAAATAGCAAATTTTAATATGGCAAAAATTTCCATGAAATAATTTCCCTTTTCCATCTTTTCTATCAAAGACGCCCTTACTGTGTTAGTGATTTGAAACCGATATCATTACTTTATAAACTACACGTGGTGCTTGATTTATGTTTTTGTATATGATGGGAATAGAATTTCGTATAAATTTTTCCTTTGTTTTGGTTCTTTTATTTTCTTTGATCTCTTTTAATCGGTCTCCAAGCATGTTTAGGACTAATTAGGTATATTTTTATCATTATTTGTCATTTTTTGTCATTTGGGTCATTACTTAGTTAGAAAGTAATTTCCCCCTCTAAATACCCATATACTCCTCATTTGAGGACACTTCTTCATTTTTGAATATAAGACATTCTTTTATTCTCTCTCTAGAATTTGTATTTGTTTTGTTTTGGGTCGTTGACGTACAGTTTACGTTAAATTGGTATCGGAGCGATGTGTCATTCCCTCGATTGGTGTATTAGTGTGTAGATTATCAACAAAATCGTGCACTATACTTTCGAAGGCCCCAAAGAAATCAAATCGACATCAAGGAGAGATTAATCAAGAATTGAGGCAAAAATATGACGAATTGTCCCAAGAAATCTGATGGAAATTAGAAGTTTATGGGCCACTTTTAGTATTTTTAGTATTTTTTTTTTGTTATTTTCTTTTAGTTTCTTTATTTGGTTGTATTTCTTTTTTTAGTATTTGTTTGCTTGGTATTTAGGGTAAGAAGTCGCAAGGGCTATTAAGGGTATTTTTGTAATTAAAATCATAGCTTAGAGCCTAAGCTACTCCTCCTTTTTAAGTACCCCCTTGTATTCCTCATTATGGACACTCTCCATTTTGAATATAAAAAATCTCTTGATTATTTCTCTAAAAGTTAGGGTTTGGTTTATTTTCTTGGCCATTGACGTGTAGTATACGTCAAATTGGTATCGGAGCGAGGTGTCACTCCAACATTGGTATTTGGTGTATCGGTGTATTTTTATCAAAATCGTACGCTGCAAATAATGGCTCTAAGAAGATCCGAACAACTATACGAGGAGATTCAAAAATGAACGGGAGAGTGGATACAATCACAACAACAAATCTATATCCATTTCCAAAACCCAAACTCTAATCATAGAAATCCCTACTCACAACCCTTGCCCTACCCCACCCTTTACACCAAACCTACCACCATGAAACCCACCACCCTGAAAACGCAAATCTTGAACCCTAATTTCCCCCCAAAGCCAAATCCAATCCATAAACCCTCCATTCAAGATCCAAGACGATCCACTTCTAGGGTTTCACCTACAATTTTACAATCCAATCCACTATTTGCAAACCCTAGCCTCCAACCTTACAAAATTCCTCACCACCAACCCACCATCATTTTTCAAGCCCAAACATCAAAAAAATTACGTTTTCGCCCCGATTAACTCCCGAGGCTCAATTCAAGATTGTCGGCGGCTAGTTTAAGATTGGTTGCTTCACCCAATCATTCTTCCTCTCACAATCCACCAATCGGGTCAAATCAACGATAAAAAGTCCCCTCCCAAGCCTGTTGATTGCAAGAAAGAGTGAAACGACGAAATTGGGTTGTGTATTGGGGATTTTTATGACATTTTTAATGAGGATAGGTGGGTGACTCGCGCGCACTTTCGCGAGCCAGAAACATTTGATTTGAGCGACTTCTTCCCAATCTTTGGGCATGGGAATGATGATTTTGTTGAAGTTGGGTCGGAGGTTATCTCTCTTGGAGTTGATTTGGAGATTGGAGGTGATATGTTTGGTGGTGGGTATGTTAACCCATTTGTGATAGCTTTTAATTGGCGCTCGGAGGAAATTTTCTGCAGCGTAGCATTAAGGAGATTCATCATGAGAATCTCGGCTCGCAAGTTTGTTGGTGGGCCACGTTTGGATTGTATTCCTATTCTCCTGGGGGTTATTGCAAGCCTATACAAAGGGCATTTTCGAGTACGTCTCTTCTTCCTAGTGAGGAGCACTTTGATGGTTGCATTGCTTTCTTACCGTTCATCTCCTATGCTTGAGGACGGGCTTTTCGAATGTGGGGGGAATGATGGAAATTAGAAGTTTATGGGCCACTTTTAGTATTTTTTTGTTATTTTTTTTAGTTTCTTTACTTGGTTGTATTTCTTTTGTTTAGTATTTGTTTGCTTGGTATTTAAAGAAAGAAGTAGCAAGGGCTATTAAGGGTATTTTTCTAATTAGAATCATAGCTTAGAGTTGCTCCTCCCCTTTAAATACCCCCTTATATTCCTCATTTAGGGACACTCTCCATTTATAATATAAGAACTCTCTTAATTCTTTATCTAAAAGTTAGAGTTTGGTTTATTTTTTGGCCATTGACGTGTAGTATACATCAAAATCAACCAAAAATTTGATACACTTGTACGTCTCTTCACCACAATTCTACCACCTACCACTGCGAATGAACCCCCGGAGTCAACCCCCCGATGATCCGGGAAAGAATCGATCAAAATCGTTGAATCTTTCGACCAAGAATAAGGACCCATCGGAACCGACCCGTCGACCCGAGTATAAAGATCTGAATCACCGATAGGGGTTGCTACATGAAACCCTCGACAGTCGGAGAGTATTCGAACCCTCGACCAACTGCACCTTGATTTCAACCCGGTGACCATCCCGCCCCCTCGGGATTTTTGGCTTATCCGTCTCACAACAAAAAACTGAACTCCTCGGCAAACCCTGAAAAATCGACCTCTTCAAAATACCCCGGAGTCCAGATCTCCTCGAAAAAATAGGAAATTCGGCCCTTCTCAATAACTCTTCGTCCCCGAAAAAGATTCACAATTCCCTGGTTCCCGCCTGGTTATCGAGTCGCTTGGCCAAATTCAAGATCCTGACCCCCTCGGAAAACCCTGAAGATCCGACCTCCTCGAAAAATTCAAAACTCTCGGGCATTCTTTTGAACACTTCGGCACAGGTGGCAATATCGAATCCTTCATCTAAGATCATACACTCAAGTCCCTCGATCAACCCATATCCCTCGAGATTTTTGGCCTTCCTGGCCCTTTATAGCATCGCGAACAACCTTATTAACTCCCGTGAATATTTTGAAATTTCAAGTCCCGAACCCCGTGATCCACGTTCGTTCCCCCACCCACCTCCCCCATCACATTATACACCTTCCCACTATGATCTATCCTTACTTTATACCGATAATTCCTCATCCTCCGACGCTAGAGACACCCACCGCAACGTCTTGGAGTGGATATATTCCCCTCCACCTGTTGCTTTTCGCTTTGTGCCCTCACGGGACAGCCAACGCTTCTATTATGGTGAGTGCAATCATTTGATTGGCACGTGTCCACATTACCTCCGTGGCCCTCCTGCTCCTCTAGTAACCCAACATGTACCTCCTCATCCACCTTTTGTTCAAATGCTATCCTTGTTTGCTGATTATGCTTTACCTGTCCCAGGTGATGTGATGGGCCTTGACACACATTAGGATGGAGATCCCTTATATATGGCACTCCACCTACTTTTTCAGAGTCTCCATGATGATATACATATTAATTTTTTGATGTTCGATGGACGATTCTCACCCGATGTCATGATCGATTGGTTAGCTGCCATGGAGACAGTCATTGATTACGAGAGGGTTCAGGGCCGCTCTTGTGTTCTACTTACTGCCACCAAATTTCAGAGATTTTTCTGAGTTTAGTGGAATGATTTGTATTATCATCGGACAACAGCCGGGCTACCTCCTATCCAGACATTGCCAGAGCTGAAGGCCTCTCTTCAAGCTTTATTCATCTCGTCGACATACGAGTGAGATCTTTTTGCTCGCATACAGTCTCTCCGACAGGAGGCGTCTACTGTGTTGGAGTACACTTAGCAGTTTCAGCACCTTTGCAACAGGGCTTGTCTTCCTGAGATAGAGGACTAGCCGCCATGTTTTGGGCCCCTAACCTTAAATTCTGGGATTACGAGAGATACCGACATTTCTGAAGGCGGTTGAGTATGCTATTAAAGTAGAGGCTTACCATCTGGCACCAGCAACTCTACCTTCCTCCCGAGCTCCACCTCCGTCTATTCCCGCTACTGCTCTTAATCTAGTATCGACTCCCTCTACTACTGCCATGGTCACCTCTACTCCCACATTAAGGTGCTACAATTGTGGCACCGTTGGACATCGAGTTTCAGTCTGCTCTCTTCCACGTCCCCATGCCCATTTAGCGATGAAGCACCCTCCAGATTATCTCGATGAGTCAGAGGAGCCTCCTCGCCATGCGTTTATCACCATTTTGGAGCCTAACTCAGTGGGCATTCCTCTCTGAATTCGTAGACGAACTCCTTTTTTTTTGTGTGGGTGGGGTGGGGGGGGGGATTGATGGGAATAGGATCACATATTATTTTTTCCTTTTAATTTGGTTCTTTTATTTTCTTTTATCTCTTTTAATTGGTCTCTAAGCATGTTTGGGACTAATTATATATATTTTTGTCATTATTTGTCCGTTTTGGTCATTTGGGTCATTACTTGGTTAACAAGTAATCTTCCTCTCCTACTATAAATACCCACGTACTCCTCATTTGAGGACACTTCTCCATTTTGAATATAAGACATTCTTTGATTCATCATCATCATCCTTTCCTTAATCCCATCATATGGGGTCGGCCACATGGATTCTCCTTTTCCATTCTAATATATTATATGCATGGTTATCATTCAAGTTTAATTCCTTAAGGTCTCTCCTAATAATTTCTTCCCACGATAGCTTAGGACGACCTCTTTTTCTTTTACCCTCAATTTTCAACAATCTTTCTCTTATTATAGGAGCATCTACTGGCCTATGCAACACATGTCTGTACCACCTAAGTTTACTTTCTCTTAATTTATCATTAATGGGAGCTATTCCTAACTTTTCTCTCACGTATTGGTTTATAATTTTGTCCCTTCTAGTAATTCCTATCATCCACCTGAGCATCCTCATCTCACTAACATGGAGACTTTGTTCTTGTTTCTTCTTTAACGCCTAACACTCCACTCCATACAAGGTCGCTGGCCTAACAACTGTTCTATAAAATTTATCTTTTAATTTATTAGTTATCCTCTTATCGCAAAATACTCCACTCGCTTGTCTCCATTTCATCCAACCAGTTGATATTCTACTCGTAACATCTTCGTCAATATCCCCACTACTTTGTAACATTGAATCTAGATAACGAAATTTATTAGTTTGGTTTATCACTTTTTCTTCAATCTTTAACATTATGTTACTTGATGACTCATTATAAAATTTACATTTCATAAATTCTGTTTTATTTCTACTTATTTTTAGTCCCTTAGCCTCTAAGGGTTTTCTCCATGTATCAACTCTCATCGCTAAGCTTTCCTTTGAGGTGTCTATTAAAACTATAACATCCGCAAATAACATAAACCATGGGACTTCCTGCACATTTAGAATTTTATTTTCATTTAATAAAATCATGCTAGCTAAGTTTTTAAGGGTTGGGATGCATGAACCCATCCCAATGTAAATTACTTTTGTAGAAAATAGAATTTAAATTAAAAATTTGAAAGAATCGTGCGAGACAATTTTACAACCATTGTAGATCTTTTAATCTTTCTTGCCCTAGGTACTTGGGATGTTTAAGAATACGATGTGCGTATAATTACTTAGCACCGCTTTATATTTACCTTTGATTTCATATGGTGAGGGATTGAACCTCATATACGTAATGCTTAGGATCTATAAAGACTGGATTCATTGAAATTTATAATTTACAATTCTAGTATTCTACACGATAAATTACTAGGGTTAGGGGATTGTATTCCAACCTAGTTTCTCATTCATCTTAATTAGTTTGCTCATGCATGCATAGTTAACTTTTTTTATTTTTTCCCTTTTCAACCATCATCGTCTTTTTCACTTTTAGTTTAGAAGTAATAAATCAATTAAATTCTATCAAACATTCCCTGTGGATTCGATACTCAGACTCACCACTATACTCCTTAAGAGTGTAGTTACAAGTTTAGTATTTCTGTATTGAGGTTGGAAGTCGATAACAACGACTAGCGTATTACACGGACGCTCGATTTTTCGACTCGATCAAAATGGCACCGTTACAGGGGAATGTTTTGTTATAAATTATAATTGATTTACTATTTCGAAAGATTTTTTTTCTTTGGTATTTTTTTTTGTTGTTTTAACCTTTTTTGTAGCCTTGCACAATTGAGCGCCAAGAAACATTGAATCCTCAACCGCACACCTCTGTACTCGAATTTCCATTTACATATTATTCGGTAATCATGTCTTTTCATGGTGAGTTCGGTAATTATAATGGTTCATATGGTAATCGTTTTCAAACTTTTTATTCTCAAGAGTCCACGGCTCGACCTATTACCATTGGTGAGGCCATTCTAACTCTGGAGTATGAAAGGCTTGAAATTAATATCGGAGAGAAATTTATATTAAATATTCTCAACAATCCATGCCTCGACCTATTACCATGGGTGAGGCCTTTATAAATCTTGCGTATGAAAAGCTTGAAAACGAATATAGAAAAAAAATCATTTTGGGGAATCCAAGAAGATTTTTCTTCCGATATTTGTGAAACTATAGAAGGTTTTCAACCAAATGAGGAATCTGAGGTTCTAGAGCCAAGGGATCCTACTTTGGAAGAAAACACGCTTTTTCCAAACCAAAAGAGTACTGGATTTTCTTTCCACCTAAAGCAAAAAGAATTTCGATTATGGTCTTGTGAAGAAAAAAGAATTCTTTCTTTTCTCTTATATTCTTCATCATGGTTTACTCTGTTGATTCTCTTGATGAGTTCATAAATGAATTTAAAATTCCATCTTGGCTTATTTTGTAACATGCTATTTTACCTGCTGATTTTTTCTCACTTGCTGAGGGTCACTGGTTTCCATCTATTTTTATAGCTGAGTGTGGGTTTTCCTTTCCTCCCAACCCGTTGTGCCTTGAGTTTTGTCAATACTTTGATGTTGTCCCTGCTAGGGTAGCCCCAATACTTGGAGGGTTGTAAATGGAGTATATAGGTTGAATCAAATTCATGGAACCCATCTAGGGATTTCAGAGATAATGTTTTATTATAAGTGGGTAATTAGCGATACTATTTTTTATTTTAAAACTAGGGTTAAAAATAAAGCGTTAGTAGTTAATCTCCCAGACTCCAGTAGGGATTATTTTGAACATGGGGTTGTTGTAAAAAAATGGAAATACGCCCCTTTGATTAGAAATGCTGAATACCAGGGGCATAGGTGCCCTCCTTTTGGCAATGGGATATGTTATTCCTCATTTAACTTCTTTGCCTTGTATATATATTGTTTAAATGTTACACTAACTATTATTTTGTAACTTCTTATTCCAGTTGATCAGAAGAGAAGGTGACCATGGAAAGTGAGGTGAATTTGAGGGAGTTGAAGTTTATTTGTGGACTTCATCAAAGGATTGGCGAGGAGCAGATCCGGTCTGCATCTTATTTATTGTAGTACAAGAACACAGTCTCTTCCTTTGTTTCTCGTCTTACTTATTCCCCTATAATTAACCTTGATCAAGAACCTCCTTCCACTTCCTTAGCCACTGCATATGACAATGGTGACCTTGCTTCCCTTTCCCCTTCCTCCTTAGATTCAAATTTGCCTCTTGTTGCTACATGAGGAAGAGGAACATTCCCAACATTTTGGGAGATATTTCGGCCAATACCCCCTCCAAACGAGCTGATACAAGTGTGAAAAATAAAAATAAGATTGGGAAGAAGACCCCACCAAACAAACTGGAGAGAGCTCCCTTATTAGATTAAAGAAAGGGCTGCCTTCTAAGTTAGCAGAAGGTTCTTCTACTCATCCCAACCAACTCGAGTTGTTCGACATATCTTCTTCTGCCTCTCCAGTGGTCCTTGGCCTGGATTGGCAAGACAATTAATAAAGTCTGGGAGTTTACCAGACCACAGGAGTGTTGCCACTATATTTCCCCTCACTCCAAGAATTCTGACAGGGGTGCTCAAAGCCTTACTCTCGTATATTCTTTTTGCCTTCTTTAATTTTTTATTTTTTTATTTGTTCTTCACAATACTGACTTTCCTTGTTCTTGTGCAGTTCCTTATTGATTTTAATAATATTTTGGAGAAAGATGAGGCTTTGAGGGCTTTCTCCTCTTATGAAGTTGGAGAAGCTTTCAACGAGTTGAAAAGGTCTTT
The DNA here is from genome assembly GCA_949130495.1 of Sambucus nigra. Lineage (NCBI taxonomy): Eukaryota > Viridiplantae > Streptophyta > Magnoliopsida > Dipsacales > Adoxaceae > Sambucus > Sambucus nigra. Next base: position 180,769,066 of record OX422211.1, on the reverse strand, counting down.
GCTTGAATTCTGACAAGCATTGGCTTATAAACAAAATAAATGGGAGGAGAGGATGAAAACTGTTGAAGAAGCTGCTCGGGGTCTAGCTGAAAAGTTGCAGAAATATTTGGATGTTGAGAAAGTTAAATCTACCCAGCTGCAGAAGGACTTTGATATTGAGATAATTAAGTTTGCTCAGCTACAGAAGGATTTGGGTGCTGAGAAGGTGAATAGGGCTAAGGACATAGAGGATGGCTTCAACAAAGTCTAGGACAAGGCCTTTGAAGTAGCTTCTTCGCAAATTGAGTTTGCGAAGATAAAGTGTTTCAAAGATGGTTAGTCTGCTACTGTGGTGGCGGTCACACTCTGAAGAATTCCGAGCTATTCTCGTGATATAATCCTAGGACTCCTCCAAACCTGGATGAGGAAGTTGATGATGGGGGTTCCAGTGAATCTTTGATAATGATGGAGCCTGTCGATCAACAGCAGGCTGTTGACTCTACTGTATTCTCCAAAGTTAATCCTCCTCCTCCCTCATCTCTCGCTTCTTCTTCGGCTATTCTTGAGGCCTATATGAAGAAGGTGTAAAATCTAGCATTTTTTGTTTCCCTTTTTTTCAATAGTTGCATTTTTTCTTTTTTGAAGATGTATTTGTACTTCCCTTTTTAATAATGAAAAGAGAGATATTTATGTTCCCCTGCTTGTGTTTTTCAATACTCTACAACTTGATGATTGATGACTTTCTTTTTCTGAATAGTTTATGGATAAACTGGAATACTTCTCATCTATTGACTCCGAGCAACTTCGTAGGTGTAATGATCTTTTCAAAGCTGGTCTTTTATCTCTGACTGAAGTTGACCTATTGCAGTTGCTCGGAGAAGGGGTATTCGAGCAAGCCAAAGAGGTATATGTTCATGTGAAGTGTCTTTTTTATTATGTAGTGGCCAATAATGTTGCCTACTTTAAAATGATTGAAGAGCTGCAAGAGGAAGATAATAAAGCTAGCGAACTTTTTGTATGAAGATTATGAGAAGTAGTTCCAACCTCTTAGTGAAGGCTGGGGCTTTGAGCAAAAGTTGGATACATTTGCTTCTCATTTTCGAAGACAATAATTCCTTTTGAAAAGTAAGACAGATGAAGTAAGGGATATTGCCAAGCTTCTAGAGGAATAAAATAACAACTTGGGAGATGAACTTGATGCTCTGAAGTCATCCACTACTATTGTTGCTACTACAGATGAGGGTCATTACTTATTGGAAGCTAAAATGCAAGGTTGAGTGAGAAGTTGGAAGCTCAGAAGAAAATAAACACTGCTTCGTCATCTTCCTGAGCTAGAGTCAAGCCTGACAAAGGTACTACAGAGGAAGTCAGGACCTAGCAGGACCTTGCCAATCAAGATACACAATTAAAAGTTAAAGATCAAGCTATTGTTGAGATGTCCCAGAAGCTACAGACCTTGTTTGAATAATATCCACTCAATATTCTTAATTACAGGCTAAGTATGGAGTGTTGGAGAAGCTACATTCTGAGGTTGACAAATTAACCTTCCAATTCCATAAGCAACCAAGGGAAGTTTGGATGGATGGGTATAATGAAGCTTTAGGTCATCTTGATGATAAGCTTCAACATGCTAAGAATGAGAGTTATAAATAGGGTTGGATCAATGCTTTGACAGTGATGAAAGTGGATCAAAATAGCTCATTGTGGGACTGGTATAATCCAGGCTTGATTGAGCTTGATAATCCTCCTTTTAAGCTAGATGTCAAATGGATTCTTGTACACCGTATTCCTTAATGCTTGATTTCAAAGTACCTGGGAGATTACGAGCTTCGTGATGAATTAGAGATCATCCGACCTCCTTATCTTCTTGATTATCCTAGTAGCAACAATACCATAATGCTTAAAGATTTAACTTCATCAACTCTCCTTATACTTTAGATGATCCTCCTGTTGGAATGGACCATATTTCTAAAGCTGAAGGAAAACGTCGTGTGGAATAAAACTTTGTACTCTGTTTCGTTAACATAGTTTTGTAATTGATTTGATTTAATGAAATGGAAATTCTATCAACATATTTTATATTGAATGTTAATCCTTTCTTTATCATTAATTATATTGATACACTTTGTTTAAGTTGAGTATCAATGATCAATGAGTGCAGATGTTATGTTAGCATACTTAGATTAAAATCTAAATTTAGAGCTAATAAGTTATACTAGCATACTTAGATTAAAATCTAAATTTAGAGCTAGTTAGATGAATACATTCAATTTAGAGCTAGTTAAAATCTAGATTTAGAGCTAAGTTATATTAGCATACTTTTTATTTACTATTATTGCACATCTCTTACTTTCATATAAATAAATAAATAAATAAGAAAATAGGGTTTGCTCATAAATTCAAAACGGGAATTCTCACATTTTTCTTCCACTTCTCTCACAATTAAAACACTTTTTCCACACACACACACACACACAAAAATTTATGGGATAAACCCCACCCCTCATTTTGCATACGAACTACGTGGACTTTGATGCCTCTATAGGCTACGTAGGCGTCTCGGGGTAAAACCCGAGACTCGAGTCCTATTGTTTGCTCTTTTTCCCATTTTCTATTTTCTTTAAATTCAATTCTCTTAGATTACATATATATGCATATACACATACATAATCGTTCCATTATAACGATCAACACAAGGATGATCGCGCAAATCCTATTTTCTAATATTATCTTTATATTCCTACGGATGACTCGTTTTATCTCTTTCATGATTAAAGTCGATGACTCTTATCTCCGCTACATATACGCATGCACACATATCACGGGGGAAATAAAGGAAAATATTAAAAACTCATGAGAGACCGTAAGGGCGGAATGGGTGCCTAACACCTTCCCATTTCGTAACTTAGCCTCCGGACCCTTTTCGAATCATTTTGGTTTCGTATGCATCAGTATGTCTTTGGATGCTATCCTTCGGGATGGCTCCTTTTCTTTTGTCTATTTTGAGTAAAATAGACTGGCGACTCTATCTCTCTATATTTTTCACCTCATCAATGACGCCGGCCGAAGTGCTCCCTAGAGGGACGCGCGGGACCTAGGATCCTCACGCTCTCGCCCGTCGCGAGATTCGGGGATGTCCACAGTGGCGACTCCACTGGGGATAATATTTTAAGGGCTAGACTCTATTTACATGGGTGTTATGTTTGTTTATATTTTCCCCCATTTTTGCATGATCCCCTTTTTCATGCATATCCCACTCTTATGCTTCTATTCATGCACTTATAGAAAATTCTCCATGTACACTTCGCACCACGTTCACCTAGGATCACTTATATCCATGTGTTGCACGCATCACCCATCCATACTTGATGTACCATTGGTACTTGTACTTTGCTCCTTGTTTGGCATGATCAAGAAAGACATTCTCATAAGATACTAATAAGAGAATCATGCATGATTCACACGACATCACCAAAGAGCATTGTTATCGACCAAATTTTGTCCAGTAATTGGAGGGTCACTTCGTGATGGGCGCTGGTCCGGAAGGGCGCAGTTAACCTAAGCGATATGACTCTCACCTTCCATTGGCCAAGTACCTTCGACGTATATCGAACTGTTCCCCCGCATCATACCGCTTGACTGAAGTCATGACGGGAGGTATATCGCATGGAACTCGTTCACGTACGCCGAGTATATCGAATTTGCTCTCACACGTACCATCCCCATGTGGTATATGGTGAGGCAATTCACGTACAGTAAGGTATATCAAATGGCTTGTCCACACGTATCGATTACCCGCAAGAGCAAGACGTATATCATGAAAGTCACGCCAAAAGGGGAAACCCTTTCCGATTCACCCAACGAACTGCATACCCGCATATAGGTGTCAAGCCTAGGACACACATATAAGATTATCGGTTTCAATCCGAAATTCCAGGTCGGCCTGCCGCCCGAATTTTCACGCATTTTTTAAATGGGACCCTGTCCGTGAGCTTGGTCACAAGTCCAGCCATAGCTTCATATATTACAAACCCAATTTTTCCAGGCTCGGGTCTCGTCTGGCATTTCATTTTGCATATAGGATAATTTAATACAAGTGAGAACATAATAATTATAATAATCATGCTGAGACCGTCTCCCGAAAAAAATAAAAAAATTTGCTTTCCTTTTCTTAATCAAAAATCCGAAAACATTTCTCCTCTCTTTATCAAAAAGCCAAAAATATTTTGTCTTTCAATCTAAAAAAAATCTCAAAAATATTTTCATCCTTTTTCTTAAAAAAAATCCCATTTTGTGCCTTCTCAGGTAGATCGCAAGCCCTTGGCTTGGCTCCTTATTGGCTTCAGTCTTCAGTCAAATAACCCTGGAGTTTCGTCTGTTTCCCTGTTACTTCTTCCGAGTCCGAAATCCATCCACCTTCCATGGAGAACACATATCAAGTACCCGTTGTGCAACCAGATCTGAAGGCGGTCCTAGCTCGACTTATGTCCAAGATTGACAACCTTCAGACTGAGGTCCGAGAGATACAACGAAACCAGGTTCTCGTTCCTCAAGAGCCCGAGGCCCTATTACCTTGTGCTATGGATCTACCCGAGCCTATCTGGGTTCTCGAAGAGTATTAGCAAGCTCCACGTGCCCATCCTGCTAATGGTCCACCGCCTACCCAGCTTCCAATGCCAAACCTTCCCCAATATGGGGCCAACTTGCCTATGATCATTGATCCAAAAGAGGAGGATTTGAACAAGGTTAAAGAATACCTCATGATGCTCACTAAGAAGTTTGACCAAGTCAAAATCTTTGGTAATTACATGGACTACACCTACATGTCTCCTTATCCTAAAGCGAGGTTACTCGAGAAGTTCAAGATGTCAAATATCGAGAAATTCGGAGGAAGTGGACCCCCGATTGTTCATCTCCGCAGCTATCACCGTTCCATGACTCTACTAAGGGCTTCTGAAGAAGTGATTGCCCAATTGTTTCAGCAAACTCTGAAGGATAGCGCCCTCCGATGGGCTTTGTCTCTCGAAGAGCCAAAATTCGTAGTTGAGAGGATGTAGCCCGAGAATTCATGTCACAGTACAAATAAAATGAAGAGCTTGAGGTCACTCGTCGTGATTTAGAGCTTCTCAAATAGAACTTTGGGGAATCAGTCAGTAACTTCATAGCCCGATGGAGGGAAAAAGCAGCAACCATTACTAATCGGCCTTTCGATGAAGAACAAGTCACCATAGTGAGGAAAAATTTGTTACCCCATGTCCGAGCAACCATGGGAGGACAATACTATCCACACTTTCGAGCTCTCAGAGAAGCGGGAGTAGAAATAGAGGATGGTCTTGCTAAAACAGATGTCGAGCCAAAGAAGGTGTCCGGACAGTTCACCCCCAGGAAATATGATAAGCCTGTCAGTGCTACAGTCTCAACCATCAACAACATCTCTCAACCAACCACCTCGTGGGCACCAGTAAGCTGTCCTATCCCAGTCCAAAAAGAATACACCGAGCTCCATGCTCCCCTATCTAAAGTTTATCAAGCCTTGTTGAGTCGAAACCTTATCAAACCCTTGGATCCCCATACTTTGCCAAATCCGCTCCCAAGAAACTTCAAGGCAGATGCCTATTGAGCCTTTTACCAAACAGCTGGCCATACCACCAACCAGTGCTTTCACCTCTAAAATGTAATCCAAGGTCTAATTGATCGAGGTACCATTGCCCCTCCATCTAATCCTTAGCCAAACACTACTCACAACCCACTCCCAAATCATACCAATGTTATCTTCCTAAAAATTAACCCAAGATTTGATCCCTCAACTCAAATCACATCTATATACTCTCCTCAACCTCTCCAAACCTGCCCACATTTCCTCCTACACCCTGCTAGCCTCACTGATCAGGCATTGCCACTCATTACCAGAGCATGCATCGCTGTCCGAATCTGTTTTAAAAATAGAAGCATGAAATTATCAGAAATCTTAAACCAATTCCTAGAGTTCGGGCTGAAATTACCCTCACAGATGATCATTGATTGCCAGAGGTTCAGTATGTTGTTCTTGGAAGCACGGAAGTGGGCTTGAGAGTCAGACAGTTGGATAGTACCAACCGATGAAGTCAGCTTAAGTGATGTTGTCCAGGTTATAGCAGAGACATTCAGGCAAACCAACGATATTTTTAGTATGATTAAGTTACTTGATACTCTGAAGCTACAAGGGCGCCTGGTCCCTTCACCCTTATATATCCCCCAAGAATGGGGAGACATGTATGAAGAAGTCGTTAAAGTTATGGAATGCATTATCTTTACATGGAAAGACATAATTGTTGCCACCGAATGGGGAAAAGAATTCGGAGATTCGAATGAAGAACAAGCTTCAGAGAAAACTGGCCCGGTAGCTGACATGTGTAGAATGATATCATTTGAAGAACTTCTAGGAGAAATAAATAAGGTGGCGAAAAAACCCGATATTGACGAGGAAATAGGATTCATATTCTTCCCTTCTTCAGTAAATCACATGACCAGATCAGGGAGGCATTACCAGATTCCAAGCTCACTACTAGCCAATAACAAGGGGAAGGGCACTGAAAACCTTCCTATGCCAGAGATGACCCTCGAGGAGAGCAAGATCCTTGATTAACAGAATAAAACTCAAGCTAATATCACTCTGTGGGGGCTTTTCATATCTTCTCAGCTGCACAAAAATGCTTTGATCAAGTTGCTCACTGGACCTACAGTTCCTCCTTCTACCACACCAGAAGAAGCAGTAAATTTGGTCGGATCCTTGACCTCTACCCGAATGCTATCCTTTTCTGAAGAAGAAATCCCCAAGATTGGGCCAAACCACAATCATGCACTCAACATCTCCATCGAAGTTATGGGGAAGGTCATACCACTCTCTCTTGTCGATAATAGATTTGCCTGAAATGTCTACCCATTAAGAACCTTCAAATGTTTAGGCCTAAAAAAAAGTGAACCTGCTCCAACCTCCACTGTTGAACGTGCCTATAATAATACCCGTCGGGAGGTGATGGGATCCATAAAGCTTGTAATAGGGGTTGGTCCTATAAACCTTGTCGTTGAATTCCAAGTTATTGACATCCCAGCTTGTTTTAATCTGTTGCTAGGACGACCTTGGCTCCACAGTATCAAGGGTGTGTCTTCCTCACTCCATCAGAAATTGAAGTTCTTCGCCAACGGACGGGTCATCACCATTTTGGACGACAATGATAATACCGAGGGCACAAGTACCAACAGTCTAATTCTTGAGATACAATACGGGTTAAATGATATGCTCCTATCAGTATTCCGAGTTGAACCACTTATACTCCCGACAGGGGATGACTTCAAAGAAAGGGTTTGTCCAGAATACGACCCTCATGGAAATGTCAATATAATTCAGATGTTCAGAAACATGCACTTCATGCTCGGATTAGGGCTAGGACAAAGACAACAAGGTATACTTGAGCCGATTGAACTGAAGAAAGCTTTCCCTCCTTGTTGTTTGGGGTATCAACCATCAGAATAAAAGCTCAGAATGATCCGCCAATCTCGACCAAAGAGAGGACTAGATTGCATCCAGACCATCCCAGGTAACTCCTTGAATGGACGATTCATCAAAGAGGGTGAAGACTTACCCTTTTGCGACTTTCTGGAACCATTATATAACCAGACAGACAAGAAGATGAAGCCTGGAATGGAAATCTTTTTCCAAGACAGCTACCCATGGGCAGAAAATTTCCAACATCGGGTACAATCGCTCATCAAAGATACTGAAGAGACTGAGGAACGTGACTCCAAGGACTCATTCAACTTACAAACACTAGGGCTGACACTCTGCATGGTTCACTCAATCATTACATCACTGGATCCATCCTAACTGATTAAAGCTGTTGATACACCTCTCCTCAACTGGCATGCTGCGCTAGTTCTACCTGTTGAAGTCCCCCTATTCCCAATGTTTACCCTATTTATTCTTTTATTGTCTCTCCTCACTCAAATGTAATAGAGTCCTCCTTTGATGAGGTTCTCAATGTTGTTTTTCCTATTAATGAAATAAACGAAGATTTTGAATATCTTGTTGTGCTTTACATTAACTGTTTGGATTCTAATCAAACTTTTGATGATGATGATTTTGCAAATGAACAATTCTTAACTGATTTAAATAAGGCTAATAATAAATAACATAACCACGTTCAAGTTAATAAAGAAGAGATTGTTGTTGTTAACCTCGGTTCTAATAGCCAACTGCGCGAGATTAGGATAAGGGCTACCCTTGACGAGCATGAGTGTGCACAACTCGAAGAATTGCTAAAGAAATTCGTGGATGTCTTCGCATGGTCCTATGACGATATGCCCGGATTTATCCCGAAATTGCTCAACATGAGATCCCCACTCTCCCAGATTATAAGCCGTCCAAATAAAAGTAGAGAAATATCCACACCGAATGGTTGCTCAAGGTCAAAGAAGAGGTGGTCAAACAGTTTAACGTAGGCTTTATTAGTGTGATCGAATATCCCACGTGGCTAGCTAACATAGTGCCTGTGCCAAAATCAAAAGGGAAGGTTCGGATGTGTGTAGACTACCGGGACTTGAATAAAGCCTCTCCAAAGGATGATTATCCGTTACCCAATATCGACATGATCGTGGACAACACAACCAATCATGCTCTCAAGTCATTCGTTGACGAGTTTACAGAATACAACCAAATCAAAATGCACCCAGACCACTAAGAAAATACCGCATTCATCATCCCATGGGGAACCTTTTGTTACAATGTTATGCCATTTGGTCTCAAGAACGCTGGGGCTACCTACCAGAGGGCTGCCACAACCATCTTGCACGATTTGATTCACAAAGAAGTTGAGGTCTACGTGGATGATATGATTATCAAATCCAAGACTATAGAAGGTCATGTTCCCGCTCTCCGAAAGTTTTTCGAACGACTGCGATAGTATCATATGAGACTCAATTCGTAGAAATGCGTCTTCGGCGTTACAAAGGGAAAACTCTTGGGATTTTGCAAATGAACAATTCTTAACTGATTTAAATAAGGCTAATAATAAATAACATAACCACGTTCAAGTTAATAAAGAAGAGATTGCTGTTGTTAACCTCGGTTCTAATAGCCAACTGCGCGAGATTAGGATAAGGGCTACCCTTGACGAGCATGAGTGTGCACAACTCGAAGAATTGCTAAAGAAATTCGTGGATGTCTTCGCATGGTCCTATGACGATATGCCCGGATTTATCCCGAAATTGCTCAACATGAGATCCTCACTCTCCCAGATTATAAGCCGTCCAAATAAAAGTAGAGAAATATCCACACCGAATGGTTGCTCAAGGTCAAAGAAGAGGTGGTCAAACAGTTTAACGTAGGCTTTATTCGTGTGATCGAATATCCCACGTGGCTAGCTAACATAGTGCCTGTGCCAAAATCAAAAGGGAAGGTTCGGATGTGTGTAGACTACCGGGACTTGAATAAATCCTCTCCAAAGGATGATTATCCGTTACCCAATATCGACATGATCGTGGACAACACAACCAATCATGCTCTCAAGTCATTCGTTGACGAGTTTACAGAATACAACCAAATCAAAATGCACCCAGACCACTAAGAAAATACCGCATTCATCATCCCATGGGGAACCTTTTGTTACAATGTTATGCCATTTGGTCTCAAGAACGCTGGGGCTACCTACCAGAGGGCTGCCACAACCATCTTGCACGATTTGATTCACAAAGAAGTTGAGGTCTACGTGGATGATATGATTATCAAATCCAAGACTAGAGAAGGTCATGTTCCCGCTCTCCGAAAGTTTTTCGAACGACTGCGATAGTATCATATGAGACTCAATTCGTAGAAATGCGTCTTCGGCGTTACAAAGGGAAAACTCTTGGGATTTTGCAAATGAACAATTCTTAACTGATTTAAATAAGGCTAATAATAAATAACATAACCACGTTCAAGTTAATAAAGAAGAGATTGCTGTTGTTAACCTCGGTTCTAATAGCCAACTGCGCGAGATTAGGATAAGGGCTACCCTTGACGAGCATGAGTGTGCACAACTCAAAGAATTGCTAAAGAAATTCGTGGATGTCTTCGCATGGTCCTATGACGATATGCCCGGATTTATCCCGAAATTGCTCAACATGAGATCCCCACTCTCCCAGATTATAAGCCGTCCAAATAAAAGTAGAGAAATATCCACACCGAATGGTTGCTCAAGGTCAAAGAAGAGGTGGTCAAACAGTTTAACGTAGGCTTTATTCGTGTGATCGAATATCCCACGTGGCTAGCTAACATAGTGCCTGTGCCAAAATCAAAAGGGAAGGTTCGGATGTGTGTAGACTACCGGGACTTGAATAAAGCCTCTCCAAAGGATGATTATCCGTTACCCAATATCGACATGATCGTGGACAACACAACCAATCATTCTCTCAAGTCATTCGTTGACGAGTTTACAGAATACAACCAAATCAAAATGCACCCAGACCACTAAGAAAATACCGCATTCATCATCCCATGGGGAACTTTTTGTTACAATGTTATGCCATTTGGTCTCAAGAACGCTGGGGCTACCTACCAGAGGGCTGCCACAACCATCTTGCACGATTTGATTCACAAAGAAGTTGAGGTCTACGTGGATGATATGATTATCAAATCCAAGACTATAGAAGGTCATGTTCCCGCTCTCCGAAAGTTTTTCGAACGACTGCGATAGTATCATATGAGACTCAATTCGTAGAAATGCGTCTTCGGCGTTACAAAGGGAAAACTCTTGGGATTTTGCAAATGAACAATTCTTAACTGATTTAAATAAGGCTAATAATAAATAACATAACCACGTTCAAGTTAATAAAGAAGAGATTGTTGTTGTTAACCTCGGTTCTAATAGCCAACTGCGCGAGATTAGGATAAGGGCTACCCTTGACGAGCATGAGTGTGCACAACTCGAAGAATTGCTAAAGAAATTCGTGGATGTCTTCGCATGGTCCTATGACGATATGACCGGATTTATCCCGAAATTGCTCAACATGAGATCCCCACTCTCCCAGATTATAAGCCGTCCAAATAAAAGTAGAGAAATATCCACACCGAATGGTTGCTCAAGGTCAAAGAAGAGGTGGTCAAACAGTTTAACGTAGGCTTTATTCGTGTGATCGAATATCCCACGTGGCTAGCTAACATAGTGCCTGTGCCAAAATCAAAAGGGAAGGTTCGGATGTGTGTAGACTACCGGGACTTGAATAAAGCCTCTCCAAAGGATGATTATCCGTTACCCAATATCGACATGATCGTGGACAACACAACCAATCATGCTCTCAAGTCATTCGTTGACGAGTTTACAGAATACAACCAAATCAAAATGCACCCAGACCACTAAGAAAATACCGCATTCATCATCCCATGGGGAACCTTTTGTTACAATGTTATGCCATTTGGTCTCAAGAACGCTGGGGCTACCTACCAGAGGGCTGCCACAACCATCTTGCACGATTTGATTCACAAAGAAGTTGAGGTCTACGTGGATGATATGATTATCAAATCCAAGACTAGAGAAGGTCATGTTCCCGCTCTCCGAAAGTTTTTCGAACGACTGCGATAGTATCATATGAGACTCAATTCGTAGAAATGCGTCTTCGGCGTTACAAAGGGAAAACTCTTGGGATTCATGGTCAGTGAGCAGGGGATAGAAGCAGATCCAGCCAAGCTGAAAGCCATACTTGAGATACCACCTCCCCGAACAGACAAAGAAGTTCGAGGTTTCCTTAGGAAATTGCAATAAATCAGCCAACTAACCTCCATCTATGAACCTATCTTCAAACTCCTCCGAAAGGATTTAACTAAGGTTTGGAACGAGGCCTTCCAAAAAGCTTTTGACCGAATCAAATAATATCTGACCCAACCCCCAGTACTCATACCACCACAGCCTGGTCTCCCCTTGCTCCTATACCTAGCCACAACCGACACTGTAACTGGGGATTTGCTAGCCTAATACCTTGAAGATTCCCACAAAGAAAGAGCCATCTATTATGCCAGTCGCAAATTGGCCAAAAACGAGGTCAACTACACTACTTTGGAAAAGGCGTGTGTTGCACTTGTCTGGGTCACCCAAAAGTTGCGGCACTACATGCTTGCCTTCTCCATCAAACTTGTATCCCAAGTGGACCCCATCAAATACCTACTTAAGAAACCCGCCTTGTCCAGCCAAAAGGCCCAATGATTGATGCTCTTAGCTGAGTTTGATATCGTATACGTCACGCAGAAAGCCATGAAAAGAAGAGCCATCTCTAACTACCTAGCTGATTACCCCATGGATTAAGTCGATGTCTGGATCTCCGAATTTTTAGATGAAAACATCCTCTCTACTACCCAGGATAATCTATGATGGCAAATGTGCTTTGACGGCACTGCCAATAAAAAGGGATATGGCATTGGGATACTTCTGATCGCCCCAGATGACTCTCACACTCCCATCCCCATTAAGTTGGATTTTCCTTGTACCAATAACATAATTGAATACGAGGCATGCACGGTAGGCCTCAAAGTTGCTCTCAAGAAAGGTATTCAATGCCAAGACGTCTATGGGGATTCCGCCCTCGTCATCGATCAAGTGCTCAGAAAATGGAGAGTTAAGGACGAGAAGATCCAACCCTTTCATTCCCACTTAGAAGAACTAACCTCCCAATTCCAAGACATCACCTTCCATTACCTACCTCGAGCAAAGAATAACCTAGCCGACACCCTTGCTACCTTGGCCTCCATGGTCGACATGCCCAAAGGAATCACAATGACCCCCTTCCTTATTCAAAAGCAAGACAAACCAACCCACTACTACCATATTGAGCTTATTACCATAGAAGATCCTGAGCTGGCCAATTATTGGTACTATAATATCTGGTGCCTCCTCAAGCATGATAGGTATCCCGAGGGTTCTAATAAGAAAGATCGAGCAACCCTTCAAAGAATGGTTGCCCAGTACATCATATGTCACAAAGCACTGCTCAAAAGGAACTTCGATGGAACTCATCTGCACTATATCGCAGGGGGTGACATTAAAAAGATAATACAGAAGATCCACAGCGGGGAATGTGGACCCCATATTAACGGTCACATGCTTACTAAGAAAATCATCCGATAAGGCTACTACTGGACCACCATGACCAAGGATTACACCGCCTATGTCCGAAGATGCCTCAAATGCCAACAGTTCTCCAACCTTCAGCATCTGCCTCTGCAAGAATTATACAACATGACATCTCCCTGGCCATTCTCTACCTGGGGCATCGACATCATAGGGAAGGTTACAATGAGGGATTTTAATAGACTTGAGTTCATACTAGTTGCCATTGATTACTTCACCAAATGGGTCGAAGCCGAGTCATACGCAGTGCTGAATGCCAAGAAAGTGGCCAAATTCATCAAGAAAAACATCATGTGCCGATATGGGGTCCCGCACGAGTTAGTATCAGATAACGGGTTGAATTTTGAGGCAGAAGTCACAGAAGTGGTTAATGAGTATGGGATTCAGAGACACAAATCTTCTCCCTACCGACCTCAAACCAACGTTGCAGTCGAAGCCGCCAACAAGAACCTCAAGGTCATCATCAGCAAGATGACCAAAACCTGTCAAGATTGGGTCGACCGGATCTCGTACGCCCTCTGGGGCTACCGAACCTCAATTCAAACCTCTACTGGGGCTACCCCTTACTCTCTAGTTTACGATATGGAAGCATTCCTACCCATGGAGCTGGAAATACCCTCGACGTGCGTCATGCATGAAAATAAGGTCACTGAAGAAGACTAGTGTCAAAGCTGTCTTGACGAGACCCTCTAAGACGAAAGGAGATTAAAAGCTTTATACCACATACAAGGATATCATCGTCGAATAGCACGATCATTCAACAAGAGAGTCAAGGACCGTGGTGTCCGATAAGGGGACCTAGCCCTCAAAGAGATAATAGAACCCATCTGGGACCCCAGGGGGAAATTCAAGCCCAATTGGAGTGGCCCATACCTTGTAAAGAAGATCATGTCTGGTGTTGCTGCCATGCTCTTCGACTTAGATGGGGAGGAGATGGATCGCCCAATCAACCTGGACCGCCTCAAGAAATTTTACCCCTCGAAATCTCGTCGCGCTACGACTCTTCTCATCTCCCTTCTATTCTAAAAAAAAATCTTTATTTCCCCCTACACAGAACTACGTGGGCCTGATCCTCTGCAAAAATCATTCTCATAAAAATTAAAAAATTTCAAAACCCCCTAGAGATACGTAGGCAACTCATACATCTTATATGGGCACGACCCTTTCTTTTTCATAAAATATTATTCTTTTCTTATCTCCGAGAACAACAGTCCATTATAACATATACTTGAACAAAAGGATTATGTATGCCTTAGCGATCGATATAGATAATTTAAAAACATAAAACTCATCAAAAGGCACAACTGGATGATCAAAAACTTGTTTATTTCACTAATAAGAAATTACAGTACAAATTACATGAGAAAAGGAACGGACAACTCCCTCCCCCCTACCTTCTTAAAAAGGCCAAAATAAAATCCCCACATTTATTCCCCATTATAAAATAAACTCTCCAAGAGTTCTATCCACAACTACCAGAGGATCCCACTCTGTCATCATCATCTGCATCCTGGGGTCCCCAAGCTTCCCCCGCCTGAACAGAGTACCGCAGGCGCTCCATGGACCGATAAGCCAAAACCAGCTTCGAAAAAATCATAGCACCTCCCTCCATTGTATTAAATAAGAAAAGATACCTTTGTCCAGTCTCCACTACCAACATCTTGCTGACCACTCTCCTCCACAACCACTTCATATAATTCCTAGGGATATGCCAAACTCTCCCAACAGACTGAGAAGGACGGGTCGACGAACGCTGATTCTCCCACATAGAGCCAAGCCGCATACGCAGACGCTATGTCAAATCTTCTATCGGAAAGAAGTCTAGTGTTCGAGGTGGCATGACCTGTTCCCAGCCAAATTGACGCAGAAGCCGCCAAGGGAAATAAAAAGAGGTCTGTCTGAGACCAACCAGCCGGACATACGGGTATTCTCCCAGCTCCAGAATAGGCAGCAACTATTCCCACCAAGGCACTGACCAGCACAGATTTATAGCCCCGTGCTCCACAAACCAGTTCTCCCAACTCTCGATGTCCAAGCCAACGCTGATTAAATAGCGCAAAAAGAAGTTTGGTACAACCGACAAAGGGTATTTCGGAGGAGTCACCAGGCGGAGTCTCTTAGACAACCACATGAACAACATCTCGAGGCTACCTCTTAGAAAGTCAGAACGACCTTCTCGTCAGGCATCCAGACCATTCAAAGTCTCCACCAGTATCACTTCCGTAGGATTGCAATGGTATGACATCCATAAAGTAATGGCTGCAAGTTATGGGTCCACCAGCAGTTCCCAAGTCACTAGCAGCAATTTTAATACTAAGCCCAAAACAACGGCTCTGGCGTATCCAGCATTGCCTCCCTTATGCAAATGCACGGACTGTAACACCTCCGAAAGGGAGATCATTCCCCCAGCAACCAGTGGTCTAGACGCTGAAGACGAAATACGAAGAAACCCGGCTAACAAATCCCTGGGAGAACGGGAAAACTCGGGAAGAGTTACAGCAACGCTGGGATTTATCCCCAGCATGGCAGAAAATTCCTCGTAGGTAGGACAAACTTCATCCAACCCAAAGCGGAATGCATGGTCTTCGGGGTACCAAATTGTACCGCCACCATCAATATGTTCCACTCAATGGGCCGGTTGCGCCACAAAGAAACTCGACGCATATTGAAAGCATCATAGTCGACATTATAAGAGCACATTGCTTCCAAGGCTTCGAGGTAGTTAACAAACTCAATGCTATCAGGTAGAGCCATGTTGCAAGACTAAGAAATAGTAGGCAAGTAAGTAAGAATGTGAAGGTGTGATGAAAACACTCCACCCTTACCCCTTTTCTATACTCGAAAACCCTCACAAAAAACATGACCCCTGCAGAAATCGGAGGAAATCCTACCCCACAAAGTACAAGAGGCTGAAGAAGGCACTAATCAAATCTTTGAATTGATGGGACTGGACTTGACTGCCGATAGGTAGGACAAGGGTCTTGCCGATCGGAATCCCCTATTTTTGGAAATTTTTCTTTTTCCTTTTTTGTCAAAATCAGAATCTCAATAAAAAATAAATTGATTCTCAAACAGAATTTCAAAAGTCCTCTTCCACCCCTATATAATTTCTCACTTTTAACACTTTCCTCAAAATCCCAAAAATGTCTCTTTTTACGGTCTCAGCATCAAAGTAAAAGCGCATGTGCATGCATTCACTATTAACAAAAGATAATAAAAAAAACCCATTGCATTGCATATATATATATATATATATATATATATATATATATATATATATATATATATATATATATATATATATATATATATATATTCTTATGTGTTACATCAAATTTTGCAGGAAATAAAAGAAAAGCAAAAATAACGGGACTCAGTCCGAACCCACATTTTCTCTCTCTCCCTCTCTCTAAGGGCTCCACCCCTGCGACGCGCTCTCTTCCCCCTACGGCAAGATGACACACCACCGCTACCCGAGCCAGAGTCCTCCCCGGATGATTAGGCATAAATTCTTCACATTTATCCCCTTAATTTCAGTATTTTTATGATCCCGTGCGGTGTAAATAGCTTGGATTTGTCTCATATTTATGATACTAACCCTTTTTGGCAAGTATTTCTTATTTTGTATTTTGTGTATCTCTTATGTGTTTTACAGGTATTTCATGCAAGAAAAATGGAAAAGAGAACTCAAAATAGTGAAAGAAACCAAGAATCGGGGAGTTGAAGGGCATTTTCATAATTTTTCAGCCTTAGTCCGGAGGTGGACCCAGGTAGAAAGTTAAAGATCTTTCAATTACAAGAACATTGGAAAAAACAGCACCCAAATCCGAGCTACGGTGAAAGAGTTATGATCCCTTGAAGTTGCGGAAAAATCATACAAGAAAGACTAGGAAGGCAAGTTCAAGGGAATTCTCATAATTCTCCAGCCCAATACCGGAGGTTGGGCCTTCTATAAAGTTGAATATCTCGGAACAACAAGAATACTGGAAAAAACGGCACCCAAATCTGAGCTGAGGTGAAGGAGTAATGATCATTTGAAGTTGAGAAAAGATCCAAGGAAGAAAAAAAGAAAGTTGGAAAATATTCCAAGTCTTGAAAGCGGCCCAAAACCAGCGAATTCACCCGAACCGGTTCACCCATTTGTCATGCACCAGATCCGTTACAAAATTAGTCATGCTTTCTAAGTGTGACAAATTTCCAGATACGGGATTTTCATTTTGTGCTCATCTTTTAGCCAAAAGAGTTTTATATTTTTGGGACTCTTCTAAACGACCTCTAGCCTATATATTTAGTCATTGGGACTCTTTTTATTTGGATTTCATTTATGTAAAAGCTCCATAACAAGTAGGAACATCTAGTAGAAGAATTTACATACTTTGCACCATTAATTCAAGAGCTTTTCGAATTTTTCTTCAACCTTTGATTTCTTCTTACATGTTCTTGTTCTTCAATCGTGGTAACTTTTATTTCCAGCACTTTTATTATTATTTCTCATATTTCATCTCTCTTTCCAAGCAATTATGAGTTCATGCAACGTAGATAATGTAGTTTTCATTAATTTCACCATGCTAGGCTAGATTTCTAAGGTCTGGATGCATGAACTCAACCTGATGTGGTAGTTGCATGTGTATAAAAGTAATCCTCTAAATTTAATGATTTGATTATGACCGTATTGCGTAGAAACACGATAATTGTAGATCTTTGGATCTCATTTGCTTCAGGGTAACCGAGATGATTCAGAATTCAATTCAAGTGTAACTATCACAATACCAATTTACTCGTCCTCTGATTAAGTATGGTGCGGGCTTGAACCTCATTTACGTAATGCTTGGGAGTACAAAATTATGGGTCTAATCAATCACTTAAATTTACGATTAGTTTTATACCATCAATACACTAGGGTTAAGGGATTGTATTCCCGTCCTGTTTTCTTTCCCCATATGGTTCAAATCTCAGTTCAATCAATATCAAATTTAGAATAGTTGCATTTCATTCATACTTTAGTGCGTTAAATAAATATTTTTAAAAATTGCATTTAGTGTAGTCAGGTCTCAAAACCAATCATATTTTCCTTTTCCTTTTTAGAGTCAAAGTTATGATTCCTTCATCTGTCCAACGTCGTCACAACTTCGTTGTCCTATTTCCCTGAGGATACGATACCGACTTACCGGATTTATTACTAACGCGACAGGCTTGCATTTAAACCTAAAGAGAACGCACTTCTGAGACACATTCTTAGTCGCGTCACCGGACGAAGTAGACAACACCAAGCAAGAAGGAACAGGGACCGCATCCTGAATATGGGCAGTCGCCGAAGATATCCGGTCCCTAATGTCCCTCAGTCAAGTGGTCGACACCCGAACTTGCTGCAAGTAAAAGGTAAAATCAGTATCAAAGAAAAAAGGATCAAAACAGAAAAGAAACCAAAAAGAGGAAAAGAACAGAAAGGTATACCGCAGGATGAAGAACCTCCTCTGTCAAATCCAGATCCTCCGGATTCATCACATGAGGACGGTGCAACATGGGGACCATCCCTCCATCAGCCCACCGAATGTTGTATGAAGGAGTATATAATCGAATGAAGGGAACCTCTGAAGTCGTCGCCATCGCAGATGTCGACGGACCACCGCCGTTGTGGGAAGACCCCACCGCCCGACTCGAATCCACGGAAGGGAAAGGCAAGGCATCATATATGCTGGGGTTATCAACAATCTCGTCACAAAGTCCATATAGTCATATGGCGCAGACGTATCAGTGTACAACAGGTAGACTCGTCAATCATCACCGCGATCCTTGCATCCTCCAAAAGCAGTCGCTCCAGCGTCATAGACGTAGGAGGTTGCGTAGGTGGCACCATCACCTCCTCCTCAGCAATATGTTGAACCACCCTCTCCACGAGATACCAAGAATGGCCAAACTCATGCGCCAGCAAATGCCTCATCTGCCCGTTCACCCCAGTCGCCCCCGTATCCTGAATGGCTATCCCCCAAGAGCAAAAAGTCACCTGAAAAACCCCAGCAGGCATAAGTCAATACAGAATCAGAACATGCAAAAACCAAGACAGAAGAGGAAAGACTCTTACCCTACCACTGGTCAGGTCATTCAAGACCTGACGCACCGCCTCCAGAGAAAGAGATTCTTTCGACTGCCGATTGGCCTTCCGCCATTGATACAATCGGTATAAGTCCCCAATAGTCTCGTCCTTCAGGGCAATCAGCTGGGTATTGAACCCAATCACCTCATAGAACCACATCTGCCAAAGATAAGAATTCATAATAAAAAAGAGACGCATAAGGAAAATTCAAATGCATGAAAGGAGAATGCACAAACTGAAGAATACCTCAAAAAGATACTTGGCTCCAGTAAACGTTTGTCGGCAGCACCGGCTGAATGCATCTAGAGAAAAATAGAGGGTCGCCAAAGTCAGGCTCCCCCAATCATAGAGAGGGATGTTCAAAAACATCCTCAAGTACGGCAAGAACCACAACTGGACGGCGTCGCCACTCAACGCCACCATGAAAACTCCTAGCACCAACAATATGAACAACCGGGCCATCTGCCTCACCTACAGCCCGTCCTCCACATCAAGCACCCTACTCATCAAAACATCCTTCAGTAATGATAGCCAGATGGAATCCCCAGAAACTATCCTCCCCACGTCACCGAGCGCCGCTTGCACTGCCTCCGGCCTGACCCGCAGGGAGCGATCCACTTCTATCTGCTCTTCGTCACAATCCATCCCCAGCTGCATGTCTATGGAAGTCACGGTCATCTCCCCAAAGCCGAAATGGAAAGTATGGGTAGTATCCCACCATCTCTCCCCAGAGCGCATAAGATCGCGGTCGAATGAGGCATCTCATCCAGCACAGACGCCAACCTCCCAAGACTCGCTGATGATACCACCCAACACACCACAAGTGGAAGACGCTCCCATACGTCCTTAAGTCCCGTCATCCCACGGGCACGCATGTTCTTCAAAGAGATATCAAACTGCCAAAAGAAAAAACCTTATCAAAAATTCAAGAAGGAAGGAAAATTCACACAAAAAAAGAGAAGAACGTCAAAAGTTAGGTTACTTACATAACCATCGGGGCTCACCACCCTCGAAGAACGATGATGCGACGGCTCCCGTAGCAAGGTCCGCTCATCCGGAATCGGCTCGAATGAGTCAAAGGGATTCTCCCCCAAAGCAAGAGGCGCCCTGGCCCTCCACTCCACATTCGCCCAGTCATCAATAGTCAACCATTTCCTATGTGTTGCAGTGCTCACAAAGGCGGCCATTTGTTAGAGATCAAAATGCTATAACGATTTGCATAGGAAAATTGCAGAAAGAGAGAAAGCAAGAAGCTGTGAAAAATGAAGGGAATTCTCCCCCTTTATATAGGATGCCAAGGTTCATGCCGATCGGCATTGACCCCCCAACCACCGATTGACACTACCCCTTTACCTTCCCGAGGCAGTCCAAAAGTTTGTGCCATTGTCGAATGACACCCTCTGCACCATGCCGACCGGCACCCCCCTTAAAATTTCATATAAAAATTCCCAGAAAATCCTAAAAAATCCTCAGAAAATCCTTGGAAAGATTTAGAACATTTTTGCCAAGAAAATTTCGCATTCCCTCAAGCGAAACCCCTAGTTCCCCAGCGGAACTCTCAAAAGCCAAGTGAATCTCCTCCCAGCAAAACCCCAGGAGGATCTCTAAGAATCACCTCCTATGACCCAAAGGTCTCAAACCTCCCCGAGCAATACGTACAAAACCTGGACCACTTAATCACTTCCCCAATGGAATTTTGGCTATCGCTCTGCAAAATCTCCAAAATCATAAGGATTTCCCCGCCATCGGCTCCCCAGCTCAAATCAAATTCACAAGGTAACTTCCCCGACATAGTTCCCTGAGAATATCTCAACTTAAGCCCGCAGAATTGGCTTTGACCCGTAGAATTGGTCATCACAACTTAAGCCCGCAGAATTGGCTTCGACCCGCAGAATTGGTCATCTCAACTTAAGGCCGCATAATTGGCTTTGACTTACAGAATTGGTCATCTTAACTTAAGCCCACAGAATTGGTTGGACCCACATAATTGGTCATCATAACTTAAGCCCGCATAATTGGCTTCGACCTGCATAATTGGTCATCTCAACTTAAGCCCGCAAATTTGGATTTGACCTACAGAATTAGTCATCCTTGTTTCCTTAAGCCCGCAAAATTAGCTTCGACCCGCAGAATTGATCATCTCAACTTAAGCCCATAGAATTGGCTTCGACCCGCAAAACCGATCATCTCAACTTAAGCCCGTAGAATTGACTTCAACCCCCAGAATCGGTCTCCTCATCTTCAAGCCCTCAGAATTGGCTTCGACCCGCAGAATCGGTCATCCTCATCTTTAAGCCCTCAGAATTGGTTTCGACCCGCGAAATCGGTCATCCCCAGCACCTCCTTAGGAATTGACCTAAACCTCTACTCTAAACCATCCCTATTATTCCCCCCTTAGGTCCTCAGAATCGGCCTTGACCCTTTGAATTGGTCATCTTTACCCCCCGGGTCCTCAGAATCAGTCTCGACCCCCTGAATTGGTCATTCTATTTTTAAAAGCATCATGCGGTGTCTATTCGATGGCTATCATTTGTTCCAAACTCACCCGTCGAGGGGCTCTGTAGACACCTCATTCTGTTACCCCTTAAACTCTCCTTAGGTTCCTAGCGCCTCCCTTCATCACTACAAACCCAGGTCGTACCCCGAGTACTGACCTAGAACTCATCGGGGGCTCCCAGGCTCTGTTTGACCAAAAAGTCAAACCCTTCAGCTTGATCGAGAATAAATTAATGTTTAAAGGGAATTGAATCCCCTTTCCAACGGTCTGTCCCGTACGCGATTCCGATTTACCAAGCGGACGAACGACACATTTTCCCCGAAACCTAATCTAAAGGCCACAAGATGATCCCGGGCTTCGTTTGATCAAAGTCAAACTCTTCATCTCAATCTAGACTAAATGAATCTTCAAAGGGCACTGAATCCCCTTTCCAACGGTCCGTCCCATGTGCAATTCTGACTTACGACATGGACGAATGATCTGTTTTACTCCGAGAAGTCACCAAATTATTCCAGGGCCGGGTTGACCAAAGTCAACTCCCCGAACCGGGTCAAACTCTTTGAAATGTTAAATTACATCTCCTAATCTTTCTAACGGTCTGTCCCGTGCGCGATTCTAACTTACCATTCAGTTAAACGCTCCGTTTGCGTCTGAGGTTTCCTCGTTCAAAGGACCGATGAGTGCTTTCGAGCCACATTTAACCCAAAGTCAACTCTCGAACCCAGGATAGGTCCAAAGGACTTGCGAATATCTCTGAATTACCTTTTCAACGGTCCACCCCGTGCGCGATTCAGAACAACGATTTGCACTCTGCGGCCGATTTTCCAAAAAGGCCAGAAAGACACTACCAAATGGCAAATCCCAGACCCTGCCTATCGACAGTGTGCCTAAACACACCTGTCGATTGGCAGAACCAGGGCTATGCCAATCGAAAATGCCCTGGGCCTATAAAAAGAAGGTCATATCCTCATTGCAAAGGGAGCCCAGATCTGAAACATATCACTCTCAGCAAATTCAGAAACCTCTCTCGAAGTCAGCGTGATTTCCACATCCAAAACCCTTTGCAACTTTCAATCCTCATCGTCCTTTTCATCAAACTCGGTGAATTCACTACCCTCCATCATCATCCAAGTGCAAGGGTTGCTCTCCAATATTCAAGATCAAGCTCAAGATCTTCAAGAAGGTCCAATTTTCTCAATTCTCTCCTTAAATTCCCATAAATTCATATTACCTTGTTTTATTACTTAACACTTTTATTCTCCCATCTCACATATCCTAATATACTTTTTATTTACCATTATTGCACAATATAAATAAATAAAACCCCAAAAAAAAATAAGAAAAGAGGGTTTGCTCATAAATTCCAAACGAGAATTCTCACATTTTTCTTACACTTTTCTCACAACTAAAACACTTTTTACACACACACACACACACACACACACACACACACACAAATAAGAGAATCCCCCGATTGGATTTATGGTATAAACCCCACCCCTCGTTTTGCATACGAAGTACATAGACTTTGATGCCTCTATAGGCTACGTAGGCGTCTCGGGTAAAACCCGAGGCTCGAGTCCTATTTTTTACTCTTTTTCCCATTTTCTATTTTCTTTAAATTCAATTCTATTATATTACATATATGCATATATTTGTTCTCAGTGGCGTATTATTCCACATACGTTATCGTTCCATTATAACGATCAACGCAAGTATGATCGCGCAAATCCTATTTTCTAATACTATCTTTATATTCCTACGGATGACTCGCTTTATCTCCATAGTACAAGTCGATGACTCCTATATCTGCTACATATACACATGCACACATATCACGGGGAAAATAAAGGAAAATAGCAAAAACCCATGAGAGATCGTAAGGGCGGAATGGGTGCCTAACACCTTTCCATTTCGTAACTTAGCCTCCGGACCCTTTTCGAATCATTTTGGTTTCGTATGCATCAGTATGTCTTTGAATGTTGTCCTTCGGGATGGCTCCCTTTCTTTTGTCTGTTTTGAGTAAAATAGACTGGCGACTCCATCTCTCTACATTTTTCACTTCATCAATGACGTCGGTCGAAGTGCTCCCGAGAGGGACGCGCAGGACCTAGGATCCTCACGCTCCCGCCTGCCGCGAGGATCGGGGATGGCCACAAGCACACTTAGATTATAATCTAAATTTAGATCTAGTTACCCATGTGTCTCCAAAGGTTTTACTAATGCACCCAAGTATTGGATTCTTGCATTAAATACCAATGGTGTGACTAGGCGTTTGTGGAATATGTACTTATGTTCCTCTTGAGGAACCTTTGCAACGTTCTTTCTGTACTTTGTCCAGTAGGATAAAGATCTTGTTCTATCTTTATGTTTGTGGACCAAGTTTCTAGAGGATTTTAACATCCTGTTGACTTGGACTTCGTGTATCAACGATCAAGTTTGTGGCTGCTCTGAGCAACTTATTGCTTACGTCGAGTAACTTTCGGAAAAATATTTATTGAGCCAAGCAATAATTTTCTTAATCGAGCAACAAATTTCTTAACCGAGCAATAATTTATAACTTTTTTATCAAGCTAATGTAGTGCATAGCATGAGTACTCCCAAAAAAATGAACAACAAAAATGGAAAGAAATTGAAGTTTTTATTAATATTACAAGTTGAAAAATAATTACAATCATCATGGATAATACTTTCGAAGGTGCTTTGCATGCCACGGATTTTTAAATTCTTCACCTTCTAAGGTTTCAATGCGATAGGTTCCAGGTCGGATCACTACTGAAACACGATAGGGCCCATGCAATTTGGCTTCAAGCTTGTTATTTTTCTACAACACTTTCTTCAACACAAAGTCTCATTCCTTCAAGTTGGTCGGTTTCATCCTTTTATTGTAAAAACGTGTTATTCTTTGCTGATATATCGCATTGCACAAGGCAGCATCTTCTCTTACTTCTTTTAGCATGTCTAGATCCAACCTTCTCATTAAGTCACTTGCAGGAGAGTTAAAATTCAAAACTTTATGAAATGGTAAGCCTAGCTCGACAGGAATGATAACTTCAGCCCCAAATGCTAACATATATGGGGACTCTCTAGTTGTTGTTCGTAGTGTTATTCGGTATGACCACAAGACAGAATGTAGCTCATTTATCCAATTCCCCTTGGCATAATCAAGCCTTTTCTTTAACCCATTAAGCAGGGTTCTTTTCGTAATTTCAGTATATCCATTACTCTGAGGATATCCTGGAGCAGAATGCAATTTTTGAACATTGGATTGAGCACGATAATTCGCAAACTCCTTATTATCAAACTGTGTTCTTTGGTCAGTAATGAAAGCATAAGGTAACCCATACCTACAAATGATATTTTTCCATATGAATTGATAGACCTTTTCATAAGGTATGTCAATCAAAGGCACTATCTCCACCCATTTTGTAAAATAATCCACGACGATCACCAAGTATTTGAATCTTCCTCGGGTGGTTGGCAGTGTCCCGACTAGATCTATACCCCATATGGTAAATGGCCATGGTGAAGTGATTAGAGTGAGGGCAGCCTATGGAGTTTTGCGAATTTTAGAAAATTACTGACATTTATCACACTTCTTGGCAAAAATTGCACAGTCTGCTCGCATTGTTGGCCAGTAATACCCTTGAGAACTGATTATTTATAGAAGTGTTCTCCATACTATGTGAGCTCCACATGATCCTTCATGCACCTCCTGAATTAGATCTTGGACTTCTGAGGGATGCACACAGCATTAAAAATTTACCGTTAGTCCTCTCCTGTACAAAACACCTTTGCCTAACACATACCGAGCTGCTTTGTATTTTAACTTCTTTGCCTCCAACATATTTATTGGTAGAGTTCCTCTTCAATGTATGCTCTGATGGGGTCCATCCATAATGGCCCCATATCTATGGCAATGAAATTGATCATCAAATCCTCACCTATGCTCCTATTGGCCGAAATCTCAATAGGGATAGTTCGTCAGAGTTCAATTTTAATAGCAGAGGCTAGCCGTGCTAGGGCATCAAATCAGGCATTTTCCTACCTGGTATTCTGTTCATCTGCACAAATTGTAATTTTGCAATGAATTCCATCGCCTTGGATAAATACTTAGTTGTCAATTCTACATTGGCTCCATATAAACCCAGTGTTTGGCTTACTACCAGTTGAGAATCACTGTGTGCTACAACTTGCTCGGCACTTAATGAATGGGCTAAATTTAAGCCTACAATAAGAGCTTCGTACTCTGCTTAATTGTTTGAAGGCTGGAATTGAAAATGTACTGCATACTCAATATTAATACCATCAATAGTGTTAAGTATTATACCTGCTCCACTTCCAGTTAAACAAAATAACCCATCAACATATAAGTTCCATATGGGCACGTTGTTATTGAATGTTTGATCTGTCAAATTCTTCTAGCGGAATACTTTTCTCTTTGCTTTTTCATACTTTCTGGTCATTTTTTGTGTTCGGGGAGAAGAGTCTGGTAGGTCTACACTCATTTTTTCTGAAGAAAATTCTTTGGTAGATTTCTTGGTAACACTGCCTTCTTTTGATTCTTGTTCTGTCAGATCACTTTGTTACTCAGGGACCTCAGAGTAGGTGAACTCCTCTATGAAATTTGCCACTGCTTGGCCTTTCAGAGAAGACCTTAGCTTATATATGATATCATATTCTCCCAATTCCACAACCTAGTACATTAATCTACCAGATTTCTCTGGTTTATGCAAAACTTGCCTTAAAGGCATATCAGTGTAAACTATGATTGTATGGGCTTGGAATAAGGTTTCATGAATCTAGATGCTTCAATCAATGCCAATGACAATTTCTCAAAGCGAGGGTATCTAATTTCTGCTCCTCGAAGAGCTTTACCGGTATAGTAAACAAGTTTTTAAACCCCATTTTCTTCTCGAATCAATGCTGAACTTATTAACGATTTAGAAACAGCTAAGTATAGGTACAAGTTTTCACCTGTGATTGGTCGGGAGAGCAAGGGAGGTGAACCCAAATACTTTTTCAAATCCCCAAAAGCTTTTTCACATTCTTCGTTCCATTCAAATCTTTTTCTGAGCACCTTAAAGAACGATAGGCATCTATCTGTAGCTCGGGACACAAATCTGTTCAAGGTTGCTACTCATCCAGTCAGTCTTTGCACATCCTTCTTGCAAGTCGCGGATTGCATTTCAATTATTGCATTGAGCTTGTCTAGATTTGCTTCAATTCCCCTTTAATTAACAATGTACCCGGGGAACATTCCCTCTTGTACTCCAAAAACACATTTGGTATGGTTCGACTTCATTTGGTGCTTCTCAAGTTGATCAAAAGTCTGGGTGAGGTCCGCAATGTGATCAGATGCCTTTTTGCTCTTTGTGAGCATATCATCTACGTAGACTTCCATATTATTGCCTATATGTTCCTCGAATACCTTGTTGACCAGCCTTTGATACGTAGCACCTGCATTTTTCAAACCAAAAGGCATAATATTATAACAATATGTTCTTCGGGGAGTGATGAAAGAAGTGTTTTCCCTATCTTCAGGCTTCATTTTTATCTGGTTATAATCAAAATAACCATCCAATAAAGCTGAGAAGCTCATGTCTTGATGTAGCATCTATGAGCTGATCTATTCGGGGAAAGGAAAATGATCATTTGGGTATGTTTTATTTAAATTCGTGAAGTCTACACACATTCTCCACTTATTATTTTTCCTTTTGACCATAACTACATTAGCCAACCAGTCTGGGTATTTCACTTCATTAATAAAAGCTATTTTTTAAAGCTTTTCGACCTCTTCCTATATGTCTTAGTTCTTCTCGGGGCTGAACTCTCTTCGCCTTTGTTTGACTGGTTTAACTTCTTTATTTACATTGAGCTCATAACAAATGAAATTGGAATCTATCCCAGGCATGTCTTCATGACTCCAGGCAAACACATGCTTTCTCTGTTTAAGGAAGCTCACTAGTTCCTGTTTAAGAACAGGATCTAATGTTGTCCCTATTTGAGTGGTGCACTCCAATTTATCATCATCTAACACAATGCTTTCAGTTGCTTCCATAATCTCTCTCTTTATCAACTATGTTTACTCTATTGGATCTAAGGTTTCAATCTCATATTCTTCATAAAGTTCAGGAGTATCCACTTAGTAGGTAGTGTTTTTTTTTCTTCCAAGTCTTCTTGCTCGGCAGAAGAATAGTAACACTCCCGAGCTACTTTTTGATCACCTTTCATAATTCCCATACCAAAATTAGTAGGGAATTTTAGACACTGATGAACAGTGGATGGTACTGCTTCGAACTTATTTAGCGATGCACTTCCCATGATTATATTGTAAGCTGAATATACATTTTTATCCATTACAAATAAACGAATCTTCTCTGTTCGGCTAGCTGGCCAAGTGCCTATCATCACCTCCATGTTAATGGTTCCCAAAGGGAAGACTTTCTCACCTGCAAAGCCTATTAGTGGTCGATGATAAGGTTCTAATTGGCTAGGTTTAAAATCCAAGTTGCTGAAAGAAGGACAGAACATGATATCCGTCGAGCTACCATTATCTACTAATACTCTGGAGAAAATGATTTCTTATTTTTCTGACTTTTATTACTAGTGGGTCGTCATGAGGATACAGTACTCCTGAAAGGTCATTTTTAGAGAAACCAATTATTAGTTTGTGTAAGGACACTATCCATCGCATTTAGTATGTCGTATACCTCTACAAGTTTGTCAAAGAATTAGGAAGCTTACATCTACAATCGACAATCCGAATTTCAAGACGACTTCAACATTCACGCCCAACAAGGATAAATTTGGTAAATATATTTTAGTTCCATTTACATGTTGCATTAAAAGTGTTGGGATATTTTCATAAAGTTTAAATGATTTTTTGAAATGATTTTAAATGATTTTTTGAAATGATTTGAAATGATTTTTTATCATAAAAAGGTTTTGGATAAATGCTCCAGTTCCCGTGAACAATTTCAGTTTTTGAGGATTCCGAGTTATTTAAATATTTAAAACTTTTTTAAGAGGATAAGTGATAGTCGTTCAAACGACGTCACGTCTCGTTCGAACGAGATGAAGTGTCGCTCGAACGACGTTATGTTTCGTTCGAACGACAGGTGTTTTTAGCCGACACGTCATTGCCTTGAATTTTAGTATTTAAAGGGTGTCAGGCTACTAAATTTCGGGTGGAGAAAACACTGGTTTTAACAGAATACGATTTTAGTGTTTTTTTGGTTTATTCTCCATCTCTTTGAGGGTTCAAAACTTTGTTTTTACAATTCACAAATCCCAGACTTTTCTGTGAGTTATTTGTGGAACCCAAAGCATAATTTTGTTGGGAGTTTTACTGCTGAATCATAGGTGCCTTGGAAAGGTACTGGGGTGATGGTGCCACTTGCGGGAGGTACTAAGATGATGTAATACCCCGTATTTTTGGCTATATTTATTTTTGGGATTAATTAATTAAATGCGTATTAATTGGAAATTAATCCGGGTTAAAAATACTAACGAGATGCGAGTT
This sequence comes from Sambucus nigra, assembly GCA_949130495.1. NCBI lineage: Eukaryota > Viridiplantae > Streptophyta > Magnoliopsida > Dipsacales > Adoxaceae > Sambucus > Sambucus nigra. The sequence continues at coordinate 180,739,838 of OX422211.1, read as the reverse complement.
GGTATTTGATTATGTGCATACATGTTTTTATATGAATATTGAATTATGAAAAATTTGTCGTGAGATTGATATACGGCATTTTGGAAATTTTGTTGAGACGCGTGTGACCGCCGCGTCATGGTGTAATATTTTGATTATAAAAGTGAATTTTAAATTCTTTAAACCGTATGGTCGCTTTGAGTGCGCCAACGCGTCCGGAAGGGTCGAGATAGTCAGAAAACACTAGTCGGGGGTGTAGTTTGGGTCCCGGGGTATTTTTAGGCCATACCGACAATATAAAGGGTATTTTGGTAATTTCGTATTTTTAGGAATTAAAAATGACGAAAATTAGAGAAGTAAATCTGATTGGGAATAGACCCATTAAACCCACTAACCAACCCTTAATGACCCAATAAGCTACGGGAGTTATCAAATTAGGTTTTCCAACTTTCCCAAAGAAAACCCTAGCCACCATAGCCACTTTGGAGAAGAAGCTTGGAGAAAGAGAGAGAGAGGGAATTCTGCAGAAAGAGAGAGGAAATCACCATCAAAATCAGAAATCGAATCAAGGCAAGTGATTTAAATTACATTCTTTATGCGGTGAATGCTTCTTCCATGTTAGAAATCTTAATAATCATTCTTATTTAAGAGATAAAGGAAAACCCATGAAATTGGAAGTTATTAGTTTAATTTTGGGTATAGGTTTGCATGTAGAAACGTTATTGGAAGATTGAATTCAGAGATTTCATATTTATGTGATGTAACAACGGATTAAATTCTGGGAATTGATGATGAGAAAAATCTAGGGTTTATGTTCTTGAAGAAAATTGGGGAAAAATGTAGAAACTTGTGATTTAATGATGTTTAGGATGTATTAATTCCTTAAAAGATGTTAGTATATGACCTTAGCATGTTTTAGGATGATTAGAGAACTTAAAACATTGTTGGAACGAATTTTAGAGGAGATTTGAGGAGTAAGAATTGATGAAAAACGTAACTAAGAAATTCTGGGCTTGAAACTGGTCGGTCGTTAGAAGGCCTCCCCAGGTCGTTCGAACGAGCTCGTTTGAACGAGCTTCTAACGAGTTGACCAGTCGCTTCTAACGAGGGGAGACTTCGTTCGATACCTTCGTTCGAACGAACTGTATTTCGTTCGATACATTTGTTCGAACGAGATGTCGTTAGAAGGTACAGTTCGTTCGAACGAACTGGAATCTCGTTCGAACAGTCTCGTTCGAACGAGACTTCTAACGAGCTGGCAGTTTAGGCCTTTTTGGCCTGTTTTGATTTTGGGAGTCCCGTAAACTTGTTCGAGGGTAGAGATAACATTCCTTTGATGAGGTATCGATAGATTTGGGACTTTTGGGTTATTATGAGGAGTAAATTATATACGAGTGATTTAAATCAATGGACCGTTTGTGTTGAGACGTGAGTGTCTACTACGACGTGAGAATAAATTATGGCGCGTATGATTATAAACCGGAATCGTATAAAGTGTGTAAACTATATATTGGTACTAGAATGAGAATAGTACTACAATTAAACTACGGGATTACTAAGACGTGTGTTTACTTAGTATTGGTATATGAATTGTGTGTATGACATACCTACCATACTTTCTATCAGGGGAGGTTTGCGTTCGCTTAGGGCCCTCTAATCCTTGTGTTGCCCGGATTTAGACTGGTTACCTTGATGAACATAGGTCATAGAAAGACTTATTGGGATATTAATAAGTCCGCTGATCGTGGGAGCGTAGGTATGTGCGTGACCCATGTGATGTGACTGTGTTCGCCTCCATTATTTGTGATGTTGTTATTTGTGAACTATTCCTGAGAGATTCGGAATATGTAATCCTTATGTACGTGATGTACCGGGATGGATAGCAGAGTATGTGTGCACCGTAGCTTAGTTCTCGGGGTGCTTGTATTGTATATTTATGATGTGAATAATATACACTTAATTAATGGGAACCTTCATGTTAATGTTGTGAGTATAATTACGGTATTGTTTCGAGAAAAATATAACGGGTTAGCTGATAGTGAAATATATTGCATATTGAGCATCTGAGTTTACGTTAAACCCCTATTTAATTACGAGTGTTATAATGTTAATAGAACCAAGTAATAAGGGTAGGACCTATGACAGTCTAGCTAGATATGAGGTCACTTAGCTAGTGGTTTATGTCGTTGTAGATGGGTACTTACGTTAGGAGTGCACAGTTAGACGAGAGGTGAGAATATCATGTGAGTGCACGTCCTAACATGTACTTTGCATTTAATGTTTTAAATGTTTTTAAAGCACTTGCAGGTTTTTAAAATATCTCCACATTCGAGCTCTGACCCGTTTGCTCTCAAATCTATTTTTTTGTATAACCATTTTAGGTGCCCAGCCACAAGGACACCATGCATAGGATACTCATTCCGGTGACGAGCTGTAGCTGTTTGTGGAAGCTACAGGGATTTGCTTTTAGACGCTTCTATCATTTGGATTCCTGATTCAGTATTTATCAGTTGTAGGGCATGTTGCCCATTTCTTTTAGAGACATCTTTCCATTTCAGTTTTCAGACTTTGTCATGTATTGATTTAGTATTCAGTATTTTCATTGCTTATTTCAGTTGTGGGAATTGTTGTGAGGAGTTTTCCTCCAGACTTTATTTACATTATGTGATGGTTATTCTATTTACTTCGTTATGGTGAATGGTGTTATTATTTTTCATTACACTTGTTGCATGTTAATCAGACTTAAATTAAAATTTGGCAACTTACTTTTTAAATATTAGGTGGTTAGTAATCATTAAAATGTTTTCGATAGTGATGTTATTAACTGGACCAACTTGGCATTTTGAATTAATTTAATAAAGGAGTAGCTACCCGGTATTTAATTAGTCGGGGTGTCACAGGTGGTATCAGAGCATCAGGTTCTAGTGTCCTTTAGGATCTGACGGCTTATTATGTTTCCGCTAAGTTTATTTGATATAGAGCCCTATATTTTAGGACTGTTGTACTCTTTTGTGTATGCTTCGTTCTTCAGCTATTTTAAGTTTATAAACAGTAAACTTATAAAGTTTGTTCTTATTTCAGATGCCTCCACGACGTGCACGACGAGTTCCCAGGGATGCAACGCCCGAACCCCAGCCCGCTCCAGTTCAGGGCATGATGAACGCCGCTGAGGTTGCAGCTATAGTAGCCCAAGCGGTAAATGCCGCAATTGCCGTTGTTCAGCAGGCACCACCTCAGGCGCTGGTTGTCGCGCCAGTACAGGCAAATGCATTCCCGTCTTCTTGGGAGCGTGTACGTGACGCTTTTCAGAAAGCGCATCCGCCAGAATTTGCAGGTAGCTCAGATGTGGTAGTCTCGAGCCAGTGGAGGAAGGATATGCAGAGGCACTTGAGGATGTATGAGTGCACGGACGTTCAGAAGCAGGTGCTGGCTACTTTCAAGCTAGTTGGATCTGCACTGCAGTGGTGGGAGTCTATTACCACCGTAGAGGAGAGGGATACTCTCACTATTCAGGACTTTTGGGTGCGGTTTGACCGCAAGTACTTTCCGTCCGCAGTTCATACGGAAATGAGGAGGAAATTGATGAGTCTGAGGAAGGAGGGTAAGACTGTGGCCGAGTATGAGGTCGAGTTCACAAATCTGTTGAATATCGTTCCGGATGAGATACCAACAGAGAAGAAGAAGATTGAGAAATTCACCGACGGGTTGACATGGAGGATCCGTCAGCATCTGTTAGGGAACCTTTCGTTGGCCACGTATTCTGATGTGGTTAACGCTACTTTGTTACACTGCCAGGACCACCGCTTTCATATGGCTGAGGGCAAGAGGTCGGGAGAGTCTAGCCATCAGGGCAGGACAGGAGGACATGGTGCCGGTGGGGCACAATCTGTTCAGGGGCAGAGACAGGGTGAGCAGGGTGAGCAGCAGGGGGATCAGAAGAGGTTCCGATCAGGGAACTACAGACAGGGACAAGGAGGTTTCCGTCAGGGCCATCAGGGTCCAAACGGCCATCAGGGCCAACAGGGGCAGAATGGGCAGCAGTTTCACCAGGGCCAGCAGGGCCAAGGGAGGAACGGTAACGGCCACCAGGGCCGGGGACCGCAGGGGCAGAGAGGAGGGAACTTCCCAGGGAAGTGTTTTGTTTGTGGCAAGACTGGCCATAAGCGACAGGATTGTCCTGATAGGGGCAGGGCCCCACAGCAGCAGCAACAGCAGCAGGGTGCTCGCCAGGAGCCACAGAGGCCTATGTTTCCGGCCGCTCTCCCCGCACCGCCATAGATGGCAGCATTGCCACCCATTCCAGCAGTCCCAGTTCAGCAGGGGCAACTACAGTATGGACGTGTCTACAACGTCCACCAGGCTGCAGTTCCACAGGCACCGCCCGCGATTGAGGGTACGTTTCCTATCCATGGCACTATGGGTCGGGTATTGTTTGATACGGGGGCTACACATTGTTTTATAGCTACACATTTCGCGAAAGCTTTAGGATTGTTAGCTACAGCAGAGAGCACAGTGACGTGTGTCGACTCACCATTGGGGAGTGGGTCACTTATATTCTTTATATGTCGGGGAGTGGGAGTAGGGATTGGTAGTCTGGTATTACCTGCAGATATGTTGGTATTAAATATGCATGTTCACGATGTGATCATCGGTATGGATTGGCTCGTAGCTTATAGGGCCATGATTGATTGCTTCAGCGGGAGCATTGTTTTTGCCATTCCGGGGCAAGAGATGTTCGTAGTGGCGATGCCTCGCCCAGAGGGAGGATCGACCGCTCATTTGTATTACCTAGAGGAGGATACCTCTAAGGAGGTTATGATTCCTTTAGATTCGATTCCAGTTGTCAGGGAGTATTCGGATGTGTTTCAAGAGATACCAGGCCTACCCCCCAGTCGAGAGATAGACTTTGCTATAGACCTATTTCCAGATACGAGACCTATAGCACGCGCACCGTACCGTATGGCTCCAGCATAGATGCGAGAGCTACGAGATCAGATAGAGCAGCTGTTAGGTCAGGGCTTTATTCGCAGGAGTACCTCACCTTGGGGCGCTCCAGTTTTGTTTGTGAAAAAGAGGGATGGTTCACTGAGATTGTGTGTGGACTACCTGGAGTTGAATAAGGTCACGATACGGAATAAGTATCCGTTGCCTCGAATCGATGACTTATTCGACCAGTTGAGAGGAGCTTTTTTCTTCTCAAAGATTGATTTGAGATCGGGATACCATCAGTTGCGTATCAGGGAGGAGGATGTCTCGAAGACTGCGTTCTTGTCGAGATATGGTTCTTACGAGTTTCGGGTTATGCCTTTTGGTTTGACCAACGCTCCAGCTGTGTTTATGGACTTGATGAACAGAGTGTTCATGGATTTCCTAGATCAGTTTGTCATTGTCTTCATCGATGATATTCTGGTTTACTCCCAGACAGAGGAGGAGCACGCTGAGCATTTGAGGCAAGTTTTACAGACACTCCGTCAGAACGAGTTGTATGCAAAATATGAGAAGTGCGGGTTTTGGCTGAAGGAGGTCCAGTTTTTGGGACACATTATTTCCGACCGGGGGATATCTGTTGATCCGGGGAAAGTATCCGCGGTGAGGGAGTGGGGACAGCCCACGACACCGACTGAAATTCGTAGTTTCTTGGGCCTAGCAGGATACTACAGGAGGTTCATTCGGGGATTTTCGAAGATAGCGGGTCCTTTGACACATCTGACTCGTAAGGGTGTGCCATTCATCTGGAATGATGCCTGTCAGTTGGCATTTGATGAGTTAAAGGACAAATTGACCTCAGCACCTGTGTTAGCATTGCCGAGACCGGGAGTTGAGCATTTGGTTTACACCGACGCGTCTTTGCAAGGACTTGGAGGTGTATTGCAGCAGGAGAGACATACCATAGCTTATGCTTCCCGTAAGCTTAAGACTCATGAGAAGAATTACCCCACGCATGATTTGGAGTTGGCGGCAGTGGTATTTGCCCTATGGATTTGGAGGCACTATCTTTTGGGGGAGAAGTTCCAACTGTTCGCGGACCACAAGTCCCTACAGTACCTGTTCACGCAGAAGGAGTTGAATATGCGGCAGCGTAGGTGGCTTGAGTTTATGAAAGACTACCAGTTTGATATCCAGTATCACCCAGGTAAGGCTAACATGGTAGCAGACGCGTTCAGCCGTAGGCCAGCAGATGAGGTGGCAGAGGTGTGGAAGGCAAAGTGGAAGGAATTGGGACACCAGGATGCAGTGGCCCGATCTTTCATGTCTGTGATGACTGTTACACCGAAGATTGTCACGAAGGTAGTACGGGCACAGGCTAATGACTCGTTCTGTCAGGAACAGATAGTTCGATTACTAGCAGAGGGAGCCGAGTCCTATACCGTTAGCTCAGATGGGGGATTACGCTTCAATGGGAGATTGGTAGTTTCGGAAGGGGAGAAACTGCGACACGAGGTGATGGCAGAGTCGCACGGCTCACGGTTCGCGGTACATCCTGGAGGGGACAAAATGTACCAAGACATGAGACGCCAGTATTGGTGGAGCGGTATGAAGAGAGATATCATTGAGTTTGTTTCGAAATGCGCCACTTGTCAGCTTGTAAAAGTGGATCATCAGAAACCGACAGGACTTTTACAGCCGTTGGAGGTCCCGGTGTGGATGTGGGAGAGCATATCCATGGACTTTATCACGGGGTTGCCTACGTCGCAGAGGGGTCACGACTCCGTTTGGGTAATTGTGGACAGTTTGTCCAAAGTCGCTCACTTTTTATCCATAAGGACTGACTACACTACGGGACAGTATGCCCAGCTCTTCATTTCAGAGGTTGTGAGACTTCACGGTGTGCCCCTAAATATCGTGTCTGACAGAGACAAGATATTTGTTTCGAGGTTTTGGGAGAGTTTCCAGGAGGCCATGGGCACGGAATTGCGGTTGAGTACGGCTTATCATCCGCAGATCGATGGGCAGACCGAGCGCACAAATCAGATGTTGGAGGACATGCTGCGCATGTGCATTATTGACTTTGGGGGTGGATGGGAGCAGTACCTTCCACTGGTGGAGTTTGCTTATAACAACTCCTATCAGTTCACTATTGGCATGGCTCCGTTTGAGGCATTGTACGGTAGGCCTTGTCGTTCCCCAGCATGTTGGTTAGAGGTGGGGGACAACAAACTACTTGGGCCAGAAGTGATTCAGGATACTTCGGCAAGGATTGAGTTGATTCGAAGTCGCATTCGAGTAGCTCAAGACAGGCAAAAGAGTTATGCTGATGCGAAGAGATTTTTTAGGGAATTCCAAGTGGGGGACCAGGTTTTGCTCAGGGTATCTCCTATGAAGGGGATTATGCGTTTCGGGAAGAAGGGGAAGTTGGCACCAAGGTATGTGGGGCCGTTTCCTATTATTGAGCGGATCGGACCGGTTGCGTATAGACTTGGGTTACCGGAGCATTTGCATCAGATTCACGATGTGTTCCATATTTCCTCGCTAAGTAAATACCTTAGAGATAATTTGGAAAGGTACTGGGGTGATGGTGCCACTTGCGGGAGGTACTAAGATGATGTAATACCCCGTATTTTTGGCTATATTTATTTTTGGGATTAATTAATTAAATGCGTATTAATTGGAAATTAATCCGGGTTAAAAATACTAACGAGATGCGAGTTGGTATTTGATTATGTGCATACATGTTTTTATATGAATATTGAATTATGAAAAATTTGTCGTGAGATTGATATACGGCATTTTGGAAATTTTGTTGAGACGCGTGTGACCGCCGCGTCATGGTGTAATATTTTGATTATAAAAGTGAATTTTAAATTCTTTAAACCGTATGGTCGCTTTGAGTGCGCCAACGCGTCCGGAAGGGTCGAGATAGTCAGAAAACACTAGCCGGGGGTGTAGTTTGGGTCCCGGGGTATTTTTAGGCCATACCGGCAATATAAAGGGTATTTTGGTAATTTCGTATTTTTAGGAATTAAAAATGACGAAAATTAGAGAAGTAAATCTGATTGGGAATAGACCCACTAAACCCACTAACCAACCCTTAATGACCCAATAAGCTACGGGAGTTATCAAATTAGGTTTTCCAACTTTCCCAAAGAAAACCCTAGCCACCATAGCCACTTTGGAGAAGAAGCTTGGAGAAAGAGAGAGAGAGAGGGAATTCTGCAGAAAGAGAGAGGAAATCACCATCAAAATCAGAAATCGAATCAAGGCAAGTGATTTAAATTACATTCTTTATGCGGTGAATGCTTCTTCCATGTTAGAAATCTTAATAATCATTCTTATTTAAGAGATAAAGGAAAACCCATGAAATTGGAAGTTATTAGTTTAATTTTGGGTATAGGTTTGCATGTAGAAACGTTATTGGAAGATTGAATTCAGAGATTTCATATTTATGTGATGTAACAACGGATTAAATTCTGGGAATTGATGATGAGAAAAATCTAGGGTTTATGTTCTTGAAGAAAATTGGGGAAAAATGTAGAAACTTGTGATTTAATGATGTTTAGGATGTATTAATTCCTTAAAAGATGTTAGTATATGACCTTAGCATGTTTTAGGATGATTAGAGAACTTAAAACATTGTTGGAACGAATTTTAGAGGAGATTTGAGGAGTAAGAATTGATGAAAAACGTAACTAAGAAATTCTGGGCTTGAAACTGGTCGGTCGTTAGAAGGCCTCCCCAGGTCGTTCGAACGAGCTCGTTTGAACGAGCTTCTAACGAGTTGACCAGTCGCTTCTAACGAGGGGAGACTTCGTTCGATACCTTCGTTCGAACGAACTGTATTTCGTTCGATACATTCGTTCGAACGAGATGTCGTTAGAAGGTACAGTTCGTTCGAACGAACTGGAATCTCGTTCGAACAGCCTCGTTCGAACGAGACGTCTAACGAGCTGGCAGTTTAGGCCTTTTTGGCCTGTTTTGATTTTGGGAGTCCCGTAAACTTGTTCGAGGGTAGAGATAACATTCCTTTGATGAGGTATCGATAGATTTGGGACTTTTGGGTTATTATGAGGAGTAAATTATATACGAGTGATTTAAATCAATGGACCGTTTGGGTTGAGACGTGAGTGTCTACTACGACGTGAGAATAAATTATGGCGCGTATGATTATAAATCGGAATCGTATAAAGTGTGTAAACTATATATTGGTACTAGAATGAGAATAGTACTACAATTAAACTACGGGATTACTAAGACGTGTGTTTACTTAGTATTGGTATATGAATTGTGTGTATGACATACCTACCATACTTGCTATCACGGGAGGTTTGCGTTCGCTTAGGGCCCTCTAATCCTTGTGTTGCCGGGATTTAAACTGGTTACCTTGATGAACATAGGTCATAGAAAGACTTATTGGGATATTAATAAGTCCGCTGATCGTGGGAGCGTAGGTATGTGCGTGACCCATGTGATGTGACTGTGTTCGCCTCCATTATTTGTGATGTTGTTATTTGTGAACTATTCCTGAGAGATTCGGAATATGTAATCCTTATGTACGTGATGTACCGGGATGGATAGCAGAGTATGTGTGCACCGCAGCTTAGTTCTCGGGGTGCTTGTATTGTATATTTATGATGTGAATAATATACACTTAATTAATGGGAACCTTCATGTTAATGTTGTGAATATAATTACGGTATTGTTTCGAGAAAAACATAACGGGTTAGCTGATAGTGAAATATATTGCATATTGAGCATCTGAGTTTACGTTAAACCCCTATTTAATTACGAGTGTTATAATGTTAATAGAACCAAGTAATAAGGGTAGGACCTATGATAGTCTAGCTAGATATGAGGTCACTTAGCTAGTGGTTTGTGTCGTTGTAGATGGGTACTTACGTTAGGAGTGCACAGTTAGACGAGAGGTGAGAATATCATGTGAGTGCACGTCCTAACATGTACTTTGCATTTAATGTTTTAAATGTTTTTAAAGCACTTGCAGGTTTTTAAAATATCTCCACATTCGAGCTCTGACCCGTTTGCTCTCAAATCTATTTTTTTGTATAACCATTTTAGGTGCCCAGCCACAAGGACACCATGCATAGGATACTCATTCCGGTGACGAGCTGTAGCTGTTTGTGGAAGCTACAGGGATTTGCTTTTAGACGCTTCTATCATTTGGATTCCTGATTCAGTATTTATCAGTTGTAGGGCATGTTGCCCATTTCTCTTAGAGACATCTTTCCATTTCAGTTTTCAGACTTTGTCATGTATTGATTTAGTATTCAGTATTTTCATTGCTTATTTCAGTTGTGGTAATTGTTGTGAGGAGTTTTCCTCCAGACTTTATTTACATTATGTGATGGTTATTCTATTTACTTCGTTATGGTGAATGGTTTTATTATTCTTCATTACACTTGTTGCATGTTAATCAGACTTAAATTAAAATTTGGCAACTTACTTTTTAAATACTAGGTGGTTAGTAATCATTAAAATGTTTTCGACAGTGATGCTATTAACTGGACCAACTTGGCTTTTTGAATTAATTTAATAAAGGAGTAGCTACCCGGTATTTAATTAGTCGGGGTGTCACAGATGATCGACTGCGTCTCATAGGGAGTGTTGCGGTATTCCTGGGATGACGACTACGAACCGACACCTGCGGGTATTTCGTAAGTCAAATTGTATTTTTGTTCTAATTCGATTGTATATTGTTCCTTTACAAATTATAGTGGAAATAATAGGTTTTTGCCTTGTGGGAATTTTTTCCTGAAATCTGTCTTTGTCGGCTTATACATCGCTTGATTTAATCTGAGATTTGAATTGACACGTAGATGCATGTTTAAGGGCTGATTTACTTGGTATTTGGTTTGAGAAAATTTAGACATCCAATTAAATAAGTTTATGTTGGAAATTGCGAATCTATTTGAATCAATATCGCACACGGCATTTACAAATTGGTATCAGAGCAGGTTACGCTAATTTATCGCGTATTCTTATTTTTCGCAAACTTGTGTGATATTGATTTTTGTTTGAAGGATCTGATTTTTGAAAGTTTGTCGTAATGTTTCCAAACGAGAAATTATATAATCGAATGCCTATTTTTGACGGGTTCAATTATACCTATTGAAAAGCTTGTATGAAATCCCAGTTAAAAGCCATTGACGAACGAGTCTGGTTGCATTGTGAAAGAGGGTGGACTCCCCCCACTGTCACTGTAAATAACATCACCTCTTTGAAACCTGTGTCAGATTAGACTGAAGATGATTTTAAAATGTCTAAATTTAATTCTCGTGGTTTAAGTGCTATTTCTAGAGCCGTCACCCCCGACGAGTTCTGCCGAATTATGATGTGCACCACGTCTAAAAAGGTATGGGATGCCCTCCAATTGACACATGAGGGTACGAACGTGGTTAAATAATCAAAGTTATAAAATCTGGCCACCCAATTTGAGACCATTACTTTGTATGAGCCTGAATGTTTTGATGAGTTTTATGCACGTTTGTCGGACATTGTTAACTCGAGTTTTAATTTAGGTGAGCCTATTGATAACATGCTTGTTGTTAAAAAGATTTTGAGATCTCTTCCAAAATGTTTCGTTCCTAAAGTCACTGTTTTGAATTCGTTGGGAAAGTTAAATTCACTTAAGTTAGAAGAGCTCGTAGGAGACCTATAAACTTATGAGATTGACATGTTTACCCAAACTGTTAAGGCTAAGGATAGAGACGTTGCTTTAAAGACTCAAGTTAGGAAGAAAAAGAAAGAGAGAGTGTACGTGTCTAATTCTGAGGAAGAGTTTAGCATTGACGTTGTGGCATTGTTTGCGAATTTTTTTAAAAAGTTTCTCAAAATGAACAAAAATAATGTTTTCAATAAAAAGTCATTTGAGAAAAATAAAAAGAAATAAAAGGCCACAAAAGGCAATGAAAAAGAGAGTGAGAGAGAAAAAGAGTAAGAGAGTGGTGAAGATTTAGATGAGATGATTTGTTTTGAATGTCAAGGCAAAGGGCATTGGGCTTTTGAGTGTGCTACTAGGCTTAAGAGAAAAAGGAAGAAAGTAGCCATGCTTGCCACTCTTAGTGATAGTGAGGAAGATGATGAGAAAGATGAGTCTTCATAAGGAAAGTGTATTGCCTTTTTATCAAGTCACGCGAGCACACCTACTTTGTCCCACGTTGATAGTGTTCACGAGATAGATTGTGATGACTCGAGTGTTTTTAGTGGAGATGAGAGCAAGTTTGAGAGTTGAGATGAAAGTGAACTCCAAAAATCTTTTATGGATTTGTACACCGAGACCTTGAAAACAAAGAAGTATAATAGAGATTTAGGTCGTCGAGTTTTAGATTTGGAGAGAGAGAAGGGAGTTTTAAGGAGGAAAAAGTGTGACTTGATCGATACGGTGTCTAGTCTGACGATACGTGTATCCCAACTCGAGAGTGATCTCGAACGTGTCCGGGAGGTCAAAGTCACTTTAGATAATACATCTAAGAAAGTTGAAAAGATGGTTCTCAATCCCATTTTGGGTGGTGATGAGAGTTTGGTAAAAGGTCATGACGATGCGTCCACTTCTTTTGTTGCACCCGAGCCAGTTCCCATTTTGATGATTGATTCATGTGATTCTCATCCGAGCCCACCTAGGCGTCCCATTCCCTTTAGGAGAACACGTCCTATAATTTTTGAAAAATTAATTCCTAGGTCGGTTTATGTTTGCTCCCATTGCAAAAAGCGAGGACACCTAATGGAATTTTACTTTAAGTTGGGTAATGTGTCACGCTATACTCCTACACGTGATCACACACATGCACCCACTCATGATTCTTTGCTTGCATATATTCGAGAGCAAATAAAGTTTTTGGTCAAGACTTCACATGATTTGATGGAGTTGTTTCAAAAGATATCGCCACATTTGAAAAACTCCACCGCACCTAATGGATGAGGTCTAGACATATTTTCTAGCATAGGATGATTTTCATGAGACACTTTTGCCTATTTCTAGTATGTACCATTTGTATTTTATTTTTTTTACTTATTTTTAGTATTATTTTTTGCACTGTTTTAGATCTATTTGCCCATTCCAGGAATTATTTTTTATATAATTTTCTCATTGGACAAAATTGCATGTCATTTTGTGTAATCTGGGGAAATTTGGCTTTTCTCGTTCTAACAAGATGGCCTGTCGTTCAAACGACAAGGCATCTCGTTCGAATGACCCTTGGAATTCTGTTTGCAGTCCCCTGTTTCTTCCTTGTAAATGTTATTGGTTCTGCTGGGTTCTTTCTGAACAGTGTTTAAAAATACAAGAAGATTTCGATTTGGAAAAATTTTGAAAAATTCGAAAAGAGTTTTGTATTTTTTTTGCACTTTGTATGAATGCACTCTTAGGATGACCAAGTCACAACTTCATGCCATATCTATGTGACTGTTTGATAGTATTTTGAGATAATATATTGTGTCATTCATGTGCTCTACAAAGTTTGGAGTCTTTGAGATGATATAGTGTTACTACCTACATGATTGACTCTATTTGTCCTTTATTGCACACATGCACGGATTTGTTTGATGTTTGCGCTTGTCTATCACATGTTGGTTGAGTGTTTCGATTAATTTTGTCTATACAATGAATCAAATGTGATAAAACTTGACAAAAAGTAGTGCATGTTATAAACCGTTTGTGGGATTTGTGTTTTTTTTAACGGTGAAGGGCTACGAAAGGCACTCATTTATCCTTTGCGATTAAGACACCATTTAAAAGGACTTAAAAAGTGAGGAATTAAAAATTATCCGGGGTTCAATGAGGTTTAAAAGAGCCAACAAAATTAAAAGGTAATAAAAAGAAAATTATGCCAAAAATGGGCTAAATTTTTGTTTCATCAGCTCATAAATAAAAGGCATTATCTTTTTAATGAGGGCGTTTGGATGGAATTTTCAACGGTTTTCACGTCCTTGAAAATCATGAAAAAACATTACATAGTTTTGGACGTTATTAGTGTGGAAATCGTTTATGCTTTGATTTGATGATATGATTAAGACTATGTCATCTAAATTCAACAATTCTACACCTAGGGACTATTTTTTATGTTCATTCGTTAGGAGTACACTTATGCATCGTGCACGTATGATATGATTGAGTTGATTTTCCTATCGAATTTGTTCACACCCATTCATTCCGTTTCCACGATTTGGTTGTCTTAGTAAAAATTCATGGTGTTTTTTTTTTGTAACGTGATTTTTGCATTTTTGTATAGAAAATTAAAAAATTAAAAAATAGTTTATTTGCTTGTTTACCATGACACCCCGATATCTTTATGTGATTTATTCATTTCCTTGTCTATGTCAAACAAATAAAAAGGGGGAGAACGAATTATGATATTATGGGGGAGTTTTAGTATGGAGGAGATTTGATTATGCTTTTATGTTTATGCCTATATCATTTCAAACTCGATACATCACGTGATTTTTGCTTTGTCACATGTGTGTAGGTTCGATCGAAGATGTTTAGATTGCACACCCTGATGAGAAAAGCTTGGAGTTTTGAAAAGTTTGAAGACTTGTTGAGCTTTTCTTTCCATGTTTGAGCTTATGGGAGGGTAGATTTGTATAGGTCATATTTTGATTGGTAATTGGGATATTTTTATTTTTTACCGGCATAGACATAAGGAGAGATTGGGAAGGACATTGTCCATCACATTTAGTATGTCGTATATCGCTACAAGTTTGTCGAAGAATTGGGAAGCTTAAGACGACTTCAACATTCATGCCCAGCAAGGACAAATTTGGTAAATATGTTTTAGTTCCATTTACATGTTGCATCATAAAATTTTAAATGATTTTTTGAAATGATTTGAAATGATTTTTATCATAAAAAGGTTTTGGATAAATGCTCCTGATCCCGTGAACAATTTTAGTTTTTGAGGATTCTAAGTTATTTAAATATTTAAAACTTTTTTAAGAGGATCAATGATGGTTGTTCAAACGACATCACATCTCAATCGAATGAGATGAAGTGTCGCTCGAACGACGTCGTGTTTCATGCGAACGTCAGGTGTTTTTAGCCACACGTCACTGCCTTGAATTTTAGTATTTAAAGCGTGTCAAGCTACTAAATTTCAGGTGGAGAAAACACTGGTTTTAACAGCATACGATTTTAGTGGTTTTTTGGTTTAGTCTCCATCTTTTTTAGGGTTCAAAACTTTATTTTTATAATTCATAAATCCGAGACTTTTGTGTGAGTTATCTGTGGAACCCAAAGCATAGTTTTGCTGCTAAATCAAATGCTAAGGAATTAAAACTCAACCTTACCAAAGTAAACTTCGCGGAGTCTTTTTGATGAAGAACTTGATATTCGGATACGTCTTTGATGCTTGAATGTTCTTGAATGCACTTCGACGGTGTAACGGTATAAGACATAATAAATTGATAACAGACTTATAAAAATATGTCCTTACAAATCTCCCCACATGTCTATGCCGGTACATACATAAAAACATCTAAATTATCAAAAACCAAAATGCCTATACAAATCTACCCTCCCATGAATAAATTTGCAAGACCTCAAAATTGTTCTTCAATCATCTTCGTCAAATCTCAAAGCTTTTCTCATCAGGGTGTGCATCATAATGATCTTCAATCTTCGTACCTACACACATGAGATAAAGCAAAGACCTTCGTGATGCATCGAGTTCGAAATGATATAAGAATAAATCAATCAATATAATCAAATCTCCCCCATAATGCAAAAACTCCCCCATAACATGATAATTCTTTCTCCCCATTTTTATGATGTCCCCAAATAGACAGATAAGAAGGAAAAATCAAAACATGGAGTGTCATGATAAAGTGCAATGCAAACAAGGATCGAACTACGCGCATGCAAAGGTATGTATCAAAAAGTTTCACAAACTATTTTTGGATTTTTCAATTTTTTCATACAAAAATAAGATACTAAAAATCACATCATAGATTTAAACTAAAATAACCAAGTCATGGAAATGGAATGAATGGGTGTGAACAAATTCGATAGGAAAATCAACTCAATCAATCATATGTGCACAATGCATACGTGTACTCCTAACGAATGAACATCAAAAGTATCATTAGGTGTAAAAATTATCGAATTTAAATGACATCGTCTTATGCAAATCAAAGTCAAAGTGATTTCCACACCAATAACGTCCAAAACTATTTAGCGTTTTTTTAAGAATTTCAAGGACATGCAAACCCGTTATAAAATCTCCAACCAAACACCCTCATATATAATTTTTTTAGAGGTATATAAACTAAATTCTCAAACTTTGGAGAATTGGTGCAAAAACCTAAATGGCCCATAATTGGCATGAATTTCTTTTTATTGCCTTTAATTTTTTTCGGGCTCTTTTAAACCTCTTTTGGACTCCGGATAATAAAATTTCTCAATTTTTTAGGTCCAATTTAAACGGTGGCTTAATCGCAAAGGATAAATAAAAATCTTTCGTAACCTTTCACCGTTTTTAAACAAAGCACACAAATTCACAAAACGGTTCTTATATGCACAACTTTCTTATCAAGTTTTATCATGCTTGGTTCGTTTTAAGGACAGGATTGAAGTGAAAACACCCAACCAACATGGGATAAGACAAGCGCAATAATCAAACAAATCCGTGCATATGTGCAATAAAGGAAAACATTAGTCAAACATGTAGGAAGTAACACATAATTACATCTTAATGACTCCAAACATTATAAAGCACATGGATGAATTGACCTATTGTCTCAAAACACTATTAAATAGTCACATGAATAAATGGAATGAAACTGTGACTCGGTCATCCTAAGTGTTCATCCATAAACGGTGCAAACAAAATACAAAAATCTTTTTGGATTTTTTTTAAATTTTTATCAACATAAAATCTTTTTGTATTTTTTAAAATTTTTCAAAAATAAAAATTTATACAAAAAGTACATGTCACAACGCTAGCAAAAATATATCAAAAAGCATAATTAGCGTATGACAAATATGCAAACACAATCATCTATGTGATATGGCAAGAGAAAAATCATGTGCAAGCAAACGAGAATCAACTTGTCTAAAATCCAGTGCCTCAAAAAGTGATTTCCTAACCTAAATAGATGTGAAACGTCGTGTGGGGGATTTGGGAACCACGGGAACACTAGATATAAACTTCCTAGGACATTTTCCAAGATCAAAACAAAAACGCCTAAGGTGACCTTTCCTACCAGAATATGAACATGTGTAAACGGGTGGAACGACACCTATGGGTTAACCTTTTCTAACATCCTTTAAATTGGTTGACCCTCTAAAACAAAGAATGGTTTTGGCTTTAGTATTAGAAGCATGAGAACACGATGATCCAGTACCATCACTATCAAACCTACTTGAGTCTGCCAAATCATTTTTTAACTTCAAATTTTTTTACTCAAGCAAAGAATTAGACTTTTCCAAAGACAGGGATTTTTTTTTTCAAATTTTCAATTAAACTTAACAGTTTATCACGCTCCCCCTCAATTAAAACAAACTTATCCCTAAGAGTCTTTTCACGTGCCGTAAAATCATCGATTAATTTTTTATCCTCGACGGCACAAACGGGAACCTTATAATTTTTTAAGTCCTCTAATTCCTTCTCTAAAACAAGGACTCTCTCATCACTCTTCTCTTTGGAAATTTTCAAAGAATCAAAATCAATACACAAATTACCAAAATGCTCACGACAAATATCACTTTGAGTTTGAAACTCTTGCAAATATTCAATCTTACTTTTAAAGAGAGAATTTTCTTTTTCTAAAACTTTAATTCTTTTGTAAAGCTTTAAATTCAAACTTTTTAATTTTTCAGCACGGTCGTGAATTTTTTCAAAAATACGCTCCTCATTAAATGGGCATTCCATTGGAAAAATTATGATTTTTCAAAATTAATTTTCAAAACAAATCAATATCACACAAATTTTGCGAAAAATAGAAATACGCGATAAATTAGCGCAACCCGCTCTGATACCAATTTGACGAGGTTAGAAGTCAAATTGTATCAAAAAAATAAATCATTGAAAAATCAGGATCACGCGATAAATTAGCGTAACCCGCTTTGATACCAATTTGGCGAAATATGACGTGTGTGATACCGAATATTAATTCGCAAGTTTCCAAGTAAACCTTATTTAATTGGAGTCAAAATAAACCAAATCAATTCAGCCCCTAACACATGCATCTATGAGTGTGCGTGTGTCAATCCATAAATAAGTAAAGCATGCGACACAAATATTAAAGAAAAATCCCCGAAGGGAAAAACCTTTTATTTATAGAACTTTGAAGAATTCACAAGACCATTGACTTACATACAACCTGATAATCGCCCACAAGTGTAACGCACGGTGTCTTCGTCAAACCTCCAAAGCAATGGCTAGAAATAACGTCGGTTGGAATCTCCCGCAAGAACTCCAGGTGGTCGAAGAAGAAAACGGCTTCTCCACAAGTTGTGAACTTTATAAGGACTCCCTCCACAATAGCACGCAACTCTCCGGTTGTAGAGTTATCACCGCAAAGATTAAACCACATCAAAGTGTGTTCTTCAACGCCAAAAATAATTCACTAAAGCATATTGGGATTTTTGTGAATTGTAAACAAAAAGGGGTTAAACCCTAAAAGAAGAAGTTAAAAGGATTCTACACTTTCGCAGGTTTCTGTCTTTCATAACGTTGGGACTTCTTAATGAAAACGAAACCATTTAATAAGTATTTATAAAAAATCGCGCCGCCTCGGTATTAGAGCTCGTTCGAACGAGATAAGTATGTCGCTCGAACGAAGTACACGTGTCGTTCGAACGACTTCTCACGAGATGTCTATGTCGTTTGAACGAGAAAAGCATGTTGTTCGAACGACCTATCAAATGAGATTCCACGCGTGCTTGTAGATAATTTCGATACGAACGCGTGGTCGCCAGTTTCGTATTTTTCTGATTTTTTATGAATTAGTTATGATTTTTCTACGGAAAGGTGTCCGAGAATAAAATCTTTAGAAAAATATTTGATAAAAATATCCCAACACTTTAAGTGAAATGCTAAGGAATTAAAACTCAACCTTACCAAAGGAAACTTCGCGGAGTATTTTTGATGAAGAACTTGATATTCGGATCCGTCTTTGATGCTTGAATGTTGTTGAATGCTCTTCGACGGTGTAGCGGTATAAGACATAATAAATTGATAATGGACTTATTAAAATATGTCCTTACAGATATATTTAGACAAATTCAGAGACACTTATATCTCTTAACGACTTAAATGCAAGTATAGTCGCTAACCTCTTAATCATTCAAAAAACACTATTTAGGTTGCATATATTTTTTCATATGAATTCGAAGTTTGAAAAATATATTTGCTTCTATGTCTGAATGGCCCCTGAATAAATGTATTTAGACTAATTCAGACTTTAAATGCATATTTAACTCTTAATCATTTAGATTCGAATTTCGGAGATATATTTACCTGTTAATCATTCAGAGGTATATTTATCTCTCAGAGCCAAAAACAACTTTTAGCCTTTTAATAAATACTTTTTTCTACCTCTTAAATCTGAATGGTTCGGATTCAGATATAAGAGATAAAAACAGACAATAACTTAATAACTGTTAAGTATAAATGATTTATATTAAAAAATCAAACCAACCTCTAATAATGTATATAGTGTGAGTATAGCCTAATTCATCAAAAGAATATGATAATATGTGACATAAGGGTGAGACACTCATGTAGAATTTCGATACTTATGTTTATTTTTCCATCTCAGTCTGATGTGGAGTTTGAAATCTAAATGTGAAAAATATGTTTGTTTTTATATTTGAATGGACATTAGAGTCGTTCAGATTTCGAACGTACATTTACTTTTATTCATTAAGAGTTAAAAATAATTATTAACCTCTTAATCATTTATAAATAATAAATGTAAAAGGTAAAAACAAATAATATCATACTATTTAAGATCGATGTTAACATGTTCGTTTATTAAAAATAAATGGAAAAGTGAAGAGAAAAAAGTTGCCGGCTGGCCGTAGGTAGGCCCACCCGGATGGGCAGATAATCAAATGGAACGATGATAGATTGTTGAAAGAGAAATAAGAGAAGCAAAGAAACAGATGGGGTGTTTTGACTGCTTCGGCGGAGGCCACAGACAACAAAGACTGGAAGAAGAACGTATCGCCTCTCAAGAAGCTCGAGCCAAAGCTGCTGAAGCCGCCGAAAAGAGGTCATCAAAATCTCCCCAATTACTCCAACTTCATTATTATGTCTTTCCATATTTATACACAGATGTGGGTTTTAATTGTTATCATATATTCGTTCATTATGTCATTTGTACAGGCTTACAACAATTCCTTTCCATATAATCTATTCAAACGGATAGAATTTTATTTGATGAAAACACATACCAATTTTTGATGTTGGTGAGGAGGAAACCTAGAGTAGGGCACCTTATTTAATTTCAACTTAGTTCCATTGCTAAATTTATAAAAATAGGCTTTGTTGTTACTCGTAAAAAAGGGTTTGATAAACAAAATCGAGGTGACTACAAATTTGTCGACCCTACCCAAATGAAGGTTAACATGACCCTTGAATGTGACTCAATTCAACCATATGTTAACCAATCACATTAGAGGGTAATGTAAACCCTCGTTAAAAAGGGTCAACAAATTTGGACTCAAAGCAGCTAGGGATTTAGATGAGGTCAGATAAGAAGAGACTTTCAAAAGAAGATGATGGAAGTTTTGTGAATATATTTTGACATTCCGTAATGCTAAACCCACAAAAATAGTTGATCAAATTCACAAGTGTTTGTGGAACAATTTTTTGTCAATTATCTTATGAGCCTACCATTATTGTTTAATATTAGTGGGTCCTTATTAAATAGTCAAAATGAACTTTTTGATAATTAAATTGCCCTTACCAGCACCCTTCTGGAAATATCTCTCTCTCACAAGTGACCCTTATAATATAAGTTAGTGTGTGTTTGATAGGCAACATTTCCCGGGACAAATGTGAAAGATATCATATTTTTTAAACTTTGGAGGTGTTTGATTGCACAAATTTACCTTGGAATTTTTTTCCACCATTCAAGAATGTACACAACTATTTAAAGCATGAGGATTTTCCTTTTCCAACAATTGTTTTCTTACCTCCCATCCAATGAAAAATTTGCCAAGGCAAAGTTTTTTTTTGTTCCGACCTAAATAAACTCACTCTTTTCCATCTTTATACCCAACTACAATAGAAGACGTAAAATAGCAAATTTTAATATGGCAAAAATTTTATTGGAACAATTTGCCTTTTCCATCTTTTCTATCAAAGACGCCCTTACTGTGTTAGTGATTTGAAACCGATATCCTGACTTTATAAACTACACTTGGTGCTTGATTTTTGTTTTTGTATATGATGGGAATAGAATCTCGTATTAATTTTTCCTTTATTTTGGTTCTTTTATTTTCTTTTATCTCTTTTAATCGGTCTCCAAACATGTTTAGGACTAATTAGGTATATTTTTGTCATTATTTGTCCTTTTTGGTCATTTGGGCCATTACTTGGTTAGAAAGTAATTTCCCCCTCTAAATACCCATGTACTCCTCATTTGAGGACACTTCTTCATTTTTGAATATAAGACATTCTTTGATTCTCTCTCTAGAATTTGTATTTGTTTTGTTTTGGGTCTTTGACGTACAGTTTATGTTAAATTGGTATCAGAGCGAGGTGTCATTCCCTCGATTGGTGTATAGTGTATTAGTATGTAGATTATCAACAAAATCGTACACTATACTTTCGATGGCCCCAAAGAAATCAAATCGACATCAAGAAGAGATTAATCAAGAATTGAGGCAAAAATATGACGAATTGTCCCAAGAAATCTGATGGAAATTATAGAAGCTTATGGGCCACTTTTAGTATTTTAGTATTTTTTTGTTATTTTCTTTTAGTTTCTTTATTTGGTTGTATTTCTTTTTTTTAGTATTTGTTTGCTTGGTATTTAGGGTAAGAAGTCGCAAGGGCAATTAAGGGTCTTTTTGTAATTAGAATCATAGCTTAGAGCCTAAGCTACTCCTCCTCTTCAAATACCCCCTTGTATTCCTCATTTAGGAACACTCTCCATTTTGAATATAAAAAATCTCTAGATTATTTCTCTAGAAGTTAGGGTTTGGTTTATTTTCTTGGTCATTGACGTGTAGTATACGTCAAATTGGTATCAGAGCGAGGTGTCGCTCCAACATTGGTATTTGGTGTATCGGTGTATTTTGATCAAAATTGTACGCTACAAATAATGGCTCCAAGAAGATCCGAACAACTATACGAGGAGATTTAAAAACGAGCGGGAGAGTGGATACAATCACAACAACAAATCTATACCCATTTCCAAAACCCTAATTCTAATCTTAGAAATCCCTACTCACAACCCCTGCCCTACCCCACCCTCTACACCAAACCTACTACCATGAAACCCACCACCCTGAAAACGCAAATCTTGAACCCTAATTTCCCTCCAAACCCAAATTCATTTCATAAACCCTCCATTCAAGATCCAAGACGACCCACTTCTAGGGTTTCACCTACAATTTTACAATCCAATCCACAATTTACAAACCCTTGCCTCCAACCCTACAAAATTCCTCACCACCAACCCACCACCATTTTTTCAAGCCCCAAACATAAAAAAAATTATGTTTCGGCCCCGATTAACTTCCGAGACTCAATTCAAGATTATCGGCGGCTAGTCCAAGATTGGTTGCTTCACCCAATCATTCTTCCTCCCGCAATCCTCCAATCGGGTCAAATCAACGATAAAAAGCCCCCTCCCAAGCCTGTTGATTGCAAGAAAGACTGAAACGACGAAATTGGGTTGTGTACTGGGGATTTTTATGACATTTTTTATGAGGATGGATGGGTGACTCGCACGCACTTTCGCGAGCCAGAAACATTTGATTTGAGCGACTTCTTCCCAATCTTTGGGCATGAGAATGATGATTTTGATGAAGTTGGGTCGGAGGTTATCTCTCTTGGAGTTGATTTGGAGATTGGAGGTGATATGTTTGGTGGTGGGTATGTTGACCCATTTGTGGTAGTTTTTAATCGGCGCTCGGAGGAAATTTTTTGCAGCGTAGCATTAAGGAGGTTCATCACGAGAATCTCAGGTCGCGAGTTTGTTGGTCGACCACATTTGGATTGTATTCCTATTCTCCTGGGGGTTATTGCAAGCCTGTACAAGGGGCATTTTCGAGTACGTCTCTTCTCCCTAGTGAGGAGCTCCTTGATGGTTGCATTGCTTTCTTACCGTTCATCTCCTATGCTTGAGGACGAGCTTTTCGAAGGTGGGGAGAATGATGGAAATTAGAAGTTTACGGGCCACTTTTAGTATTTTTTTGTTATTTTTTTTTGTTTCTTTATTTGGTTGTATTTCTTTTTTTTAGTATTTGTTTGCTTGGTATTTAGGGAAAGAAGTAGCAAGGGCTATTAAGGGTATTTTTGTAATTTGAATCATAGCTTAGAGTCTAAGTTACTCCTCCCCTTTAACTACTCCCTTGTATTCCTCATTTAGGGACACTCTCTATTTTTAATATAAGAAATCTCTTAATTCTTTATCTAAAAGGTAGGGTTTGGTTTATTTTTTTGGCCATTCACGTGTAGTATACGTCAAAATCAACCAAAAATTTGATACACTTGTACGTCTCTTCACCACAATTCAACCACCTACCACCGCGAATGAACCACCGGACATGGGTTGCTGCATGAAACCCTTGACAGTCGGAGAGTATTTGAACCCTTGGCCAACTGCACCTTGATTTCAACCTGGTGACCATCCCGCCCCCTCGGGATTTTCGGCCTACCCGCCTCACCCCAAAAAACCGAACTTCTCGACAAACCTGGAAAAATCGACCTCTTCAAAAAACCCCGGAGTCCAGATCTCCTCGAAAAAATAGGAAATTCGGCCCTTCTCAGGAACTCTTCGGCCCGGGAAAAGATTCACAATTCACTGGTTCCCGCTTGATTGTCGAGTCGCTTGGCCAAATTCAAGACCCTGCCCCCCTAGGAAAACCCAGAAGATCCGACCTCCTCGAAAAATTCAAAACTCTCGGGCATTCTTCTGAACACTTCGGCACAGGTGGCAATACCGAGCCCTTCAGCTAAGATCATACACCCGAGTCCCTCGGTCGACCTGGATCCCTCAGGATTTTCGGCGTTCCTGGCCCTTTATACCACCGCGGACAGCCTTATTAACTCCGGTGAATATTTTGAAATTTCAGGTCCCGGACCCCTTGATCCACGTTTGTTCCCCCACCCACCTCCCCCATCACATTATACACCTTCCCACTATGATCTATCCTTTATACCGATTATTCCTCATCCTTCGACGCTAGAGACACCCACCGCAACGTCTTGGAGTGGATATCTTCCCCTCCACCTGTTGCTTTTCGCTTTGTGCCCTTACGGGACAGCCAATGCTTCTATAATGGTGAGTGCGGTCATTTGATTGACACATGTCCACATTACCTCCGCGGCCCTCCTGCTCCTCCAGTTACCCAACATGTACCTCCTCATCCACCATCTGTTCAAATGCTATCCTTGCCTGCTGATTATGCTTCACCTGTGCCAGGTGATGTGATGGGCCTCGAAGCACATCAGGATGGAGATCCCTTATCTATGGCACTCCACCTACTTTCTCGGAATCTCCACGGTGATATACATATTGATGTCATGATGTTCGATGGACGATTCTCACCCGATGTCATGATCGATTGGTTAACTGCTATGGAGACAGTCTTTGATTACAAGAGGGTTCAGGGCTGCTCTTGTGTTCTACTTGCTGCCACCAAATTTCAGAGATTTTTCTGAGTTTAGTGGAATGATTTGTATTATTATCGGACAGCAGCCGGGCTACCTCCTATCCAGACATTGCCAGAGCTGAAGGCCTCTCTTCAAGCTTTATTCATCTCGCCGACATACGAGTGAGATCTTTTTGCTCGCATACAGTCTCTCCGACAGGAGGCGTTTACTGTGTTGGAGTACACTTAGCAGTTTCAGCACCTTTGCAACAGGGCTTGTCTTCCTGAGATAGAGGACTAGCCGCCATGTTTTGGGCCCCCAACCTTAAATTCAGCACGATCTGGGATTACAAGAGATACCGACATTTCTGAAGGCGGTTGAGTATGCTATTAAAGTAGAGGCTTACCATCTGGCACCAGCAACTCTACCTTCCTCCCGAGCTCCACCTCCGTCTGTTCCCGCTACTGGCACCAGCAACTCTTAATCCAGTAGAGGCTTACCATCTGGCACCAGCAACTCTTAATCCAGTATCGATTCCCTCTACTACTGCCATGGTCACCTCTACTCCCACATTAAGGTGTTACAATTGTGGCACCGTTGGACATCGAGTTTCAGTCTGCTCTCTTCCACGTCCCCGTGCCCATTTAGCGATGAAGCACCCTCCAGATTATCTCGATGAGTCAGAGGAGCCTCCTCGCCATGCGTTTATCACCATTTTGGAGCCTGACTCAGTGGGCATTCCTCTCTGAATTCGTAGACGAACTCCTTTTTTTTTGTGTGGGTGGGGGTGGGGGGATTGATGGGAATAGGATCACATATTAATTTTTCCTTTTATTTTGGTTCTTTTATTTTCTTTTATCTCTTTTAATTGGTCTCTAAGCATGTTTGGGACTAATTATATATATTTTTGTCATTATTTGTCCGTTTTGGTCATTTGGGTCATTACTTGGTTAACAAGTAATCTTCCTCTCCTACTGTAAATACCCACGTACTCCTCATTTGAGGACACTTCTCCATTTTGAATATAAGACATTCTTTGATTCATCATCATCATCCTTGCCTTAATCCCATCATATGGGGTCGGCCACATGGATTCTCCTTTTCCATTCTAATATATTATATGCATGGTTATCATTCAAGTTTAATTCCTTAAGGTCTCTCCTAATAATTTCTTCCCACGATAGCTTAGGACGACCTCTTTTTCTTTTACCCTCAATTTCAAACAATCTTCCTCTTATTATAGGGGCATCTACTGGCCTATGCAACACATGTCTGTACCACCTAAGTTTACTTTCTCGTAATTTATCATTAATGGGAGCTATTCCTAACTTTTCTCTCACGTATTGGTTTATAATTTTGTCCCTTCTAGTAATTCCTATCATCCACCTGAGCATCCTCATCTCACTAACATGGAGACTTTGTTCTTGTTTCTTCTTTAACGCCTAACACTCCACTCCATACAAGGTCGCTCCATACAAGGTCGCTGGCCTAACAACTGATCTATAAAATTTTTCTTTTAATTTATTAGTTATCCTCTTATCGCATAATACTCCACTCGCTTGTCTCCATTTCATCCAACCAGTTGATATTCTACTCGTAACATGTTCGTCAATATCCCCACTACTTTGTAACATCGAATCTAGATAACGAAATTTATTAGTTTGGTTTATCGCTTTTTTTTCAATCTTTAACATTATGTTACTTGACGCCTCATTATTAAATTTACATTCCATAAATTCTGTTTTATTTCTACTTATTTTTAGTCTCTTAGCCTCTAAGGGTTGTCTCCACGTATTAACTCTCATCGCTAAGCTTTCCTTTGAGGTGTCTATTAAAACTATAACATCTGCAAACAACATACACCATGGGACATCTTCTTGCATGTCCTTAGTAAATCTCATCCAAAAGTACGGCAAATAAATAAGGACTTAAGGCCGATCCTTGATGTAAGCCCACTTTAATCGCAAAGTCATTAGTTTCTCCACATATAATCCTTACTCTAGTTTCTCCACATATTTGTTTTGTTTTGGGACTTTAACGTGTAGTTTATGTCAGTATAGAAGAAGATGTCCGTAGTAGTTACGATAAAGAGGCTGCGTTTGGTTTGGGATAAATTATTCGCAACAAATCATGAACTAGAGATTAAATTTCAGAATTTTTTTTTCTTTTTTTGTACAAATAGCTTTGCAATTTAATTTATAATTCTTAATCCGTTAATTATTTCAAACAACGGCGGAATCGTCGGGGTCATGTAAGTGAATCCTTATTTCTGTGTACCTTTTACATGACCAAGCATCCAAACTCCTTATTTTGCATGCTCTTTTTCCATTTTAAGTATGGGAAGAAGCTGTCGTAAGTAAATGAACGTGTGATAGAGATGCCTCATCTTGGATAAATTATTTGCAACTAATTGTGAATTATAAATTAAATTGCGAAGGTACTTGTAACAATGGCTTTGCAATTATATCTATAATCTGTAATTCTTCAAAATTTTACCTTTCAAAATGGGGTAAAATCATGGTCATGTATGTGAGTCCTTTTTCTATGTAGGTTTTGCATGACCAAGCATCCAGAGATCTAAACTTCGCACAAATAATAATGCACATGTGGTTTCACACCTTTGTTATGTCACAACAATTGTGCATGTGCAAACACACATACAAAATTGTATCATTATGTTTACTTAAGCCTTCTTGTCATAATTAATGGTGAAATTGTTTACTGGTGCATTATAATATTCCTAGGTAGTGTTCTGGATCATCATCTGAACAGTCCTTAACTTAATACAATTATACACTCCAAAGCTATGAAGCACCGATTCAACAAGCGACTCGAGATACACGATTCATGTTTATTTCAAACTGTAGGATATGATACGCCAAGGATACGTATAATTTATATTTTAATATATATATATATATATATATATATTAATTAATGAAATAAAACACAATATGTTCCATAGAAAACCTAATTTGAAATACTTAACATGAAATTTTAGAAATTCATAGGGATAAAATCAGATATACATAGATTTATAGGGATAAAATCAGATAAACACAGATTCAGGAGTGTGAAATCAGATATACAACAAGAAGAAATAAATA
Source organism: Sambucus nigra (assembly GCA_949130495.1). Taxonomy (NCBI): domain Eukaryota; kingdom Viridiplantae; phylum Streptophyta; class Magnoliopsida; order Dipsacales; family Adoxaceae; genus Sambucus; species Sambucus nigra. The sequence continues at coordinate 180,712,033 of OX422211.1, read as the reverse complement.
AAATTTGATGAAGTTAGAAAAAATAAGGCAAAAATTTGTGGATAATCTTAGAGGCAAACTTATGTTAGGGTGTTTATAGGGTTTTCTGTTTGCTAGGTTATGTTCGATGAGGTGGGTTTTTTCATTTAAGAAGCCCACTTATTTTGTTACTAATATCAATCGCTTATTTTATTTATTTATATTTTTTTCATTCAATGTTTTAAATTATTAAACATTTGATCTCATTTTAAGTTTTCAAGATACTAAAAACTTGTCCCCGTGTGTCCAAAAAAATATTTGCCTTTTCAACAAAGGACATTCTTGTCCTAGCGTGTTCGAGCGTGAATCGTGTCCGACATGTGTTAAATTGGACTCGCTGCCTTTAGGAGAGTGTCCGTGCTTTATAGCTCTACAGGTAGTGGGTTTAAAGATTTTTTTTTCTTTTTTTTTGTTGATAAATAAATGATTTTATAGAAACCAACCGCTTAAGGGAGCGAAACCCGTATACAAGGAGTATACATTACAACCTAAAATGAGCCATAAAAACCCTAAAGGAACTCCACAAAACTATAATGCTCTATGCAAATCCCCCACATAGTCAGTGAAATTAGGAAGGGGGGAGTCATGCCTTTCCTTAAACCAACTCATTAGAGTGCTCAAGAAAAGGTAATGAATTGTAGAAGGCGCAGTCTTCGATCCTTCAAAACATCGCAAGTTTCTCTCATCCATAAAATAGAATGAGGGACCGGATGCCATACCTTTCTCGCCCCCTTCCACCCCATGGGAGGGAGCCAAGCCTCCAAACATGCCCTCACCGTCTGTGGCATGACCCACGGAATCTCGCTTAGGGATAGGAAGACATCCCACAAGCCCCTTGTCACCCAATAATGCAAAAGGAGATGATTGGTTGTCTCTTCCGCCTCCTTACACAATCAACATCTACTAGCCATTAAACGTCTTCCCTTTTGTAATCCCTTAGAAGTCAAGATAGCCTATCTTGCCGTGGTCCAAACAAAGAACATGACATTTGGAGGTGCCTTAGACTTCCACATCTGTTTCCAATGGAAGTGGGCGCTTCGGTCCACGTTTCCCCTCAAAATGGAGTAATAACCTCTCACCGAGAAGACCCCCTTGCTGTTTGTCTGCCAACCCAGCCCTTCCTCTCTATTCATCGGACGTGGAACCAACTCCAACCAAACAAAGAAAGCCTCTGCCTCCTCGAGCTCCCAATCCCATAACCATCTCCAGAACTTAGGATTCCACACTACCGGATCCCCAATAAGTGTCATCTGATCTGCTACCATGCCATCTTTACCCCCCTACGTTGAAGATGCTGGGGATCTGGTCCTGAAGAGAGCCATTCTTTCATTCTTTCCCCATCAATCCTTCCAGAACCTGATCCCATCTTTTCCCCAATATGAACTCTGTGTGTCTAGAGAAATCCTCCCACCCTTTCGAAATATGGTTCCACAATCCTATACCATGGGCATACCGCCCTACTCCCGGACCCCAACCACGATGAGTATAACCTCCTCTAACTCCCACAATTCTCTTCTATAATCTGTTCTCCTCGTGGGGAAATCTCCATAACCACTTACCTAAAAGCGCCCTGTTAAAGACCTCTAGGTTCATTACACCCGCTCTCCCTTCCTTGAAAGGCTTGCAGACCTCCTCCCACCCACTAGACAATATTTAAATTTGGCCTCCTTCTCTCTCCACAAAAAGTCTCTCATTATCTTCCCCATCTTCAAACGGACAGAACACGACAGCGGGAGGATAAACAAGAAGTAACTAGGACGGCTAGACAACGTGCTTTTTATCAACGTCAACCTCCCACCCTTGGAAAGATAACAATTCTTCTACCCTCCCTGCCAACCTCCTTGTCATTCTTTCCTGAACCGGATCTTAAATTGCTTTCGATTTATACTTGGCCCCAAGCGGTAAACTAAGCTACTAAGAGGGAAGAGTGCCAATCTTGCAACATAAAACAACAATTACTATGGTTTAAAACTTGCAATTGGATGTTTTAGTTATAAAATCTTGATTATTTCTAATGTAGCTAAGCATTAAATTTGAAAAACCTTTTACAAGATGTATATGGTACTTCCAACATGTTTGCGTAATGTACATTACATTTAGCTAGAACTTCTATTACTACAAGGACTCTGTATATGCATAGGAAGCATATACTAACATCATGAGGACCATCTTATGTTTTATCAAGCAATACATGATAGGTAGTGATGTGAATCTATGAATGCAGAAGCGTTATTATTACAACTACACAACAACTACTAACTACACACCGCCGCCACCACCACCACCAAATAAAACTAAACTAAGAAAATGAGTTTCTCTTTCTCTATGTTCTCTTTCGCAATATTCAAGTGTAATTACAAATGAATGCCAATGGCCTATTTATAGGAGAAAATTACTTGGTAATCAAGTAATGACTTGAAAGACTAAAACGGACAACTAATAATTAAAAATGACTAATTAGTCCCAAACATGTTTGGCGACCAATTAAAGGCTAAAAATAAAAGGAAATGACAATATTACCCTAAACTAAATTACAAAATAAAAGATAGCCTTCACCCGGGAGTACAACCACGCGCTACGTGTCGCTACGTATCACAAACACATCATTCTCCCCGCCTTCGAAAAGCTCGTCCTCGACTGTGTAGGATGACTCAAAAATGCCACATGATATAATCCTAGAAAAAATTTCGAACCCCAATAAGGATCAACCAAAAAGTGGACTACTCACACTTTGTCTAGTCCCATGCATATGAACCTCATCAATAATGGGTCTAATATACCCAAATCCCGACAATGTTCCCTACAAAATCTTAGCAACTAAAAACCGACGACCATATTTGCCTTCTCTACATCACGAGCACATGGTTGCAACTTGGCTTGGTGGACCCGTGAATCTGACTGGACGAAAACTCCGGCGACCGCACCTTTGCGAGTACGATGGCGAAACAAGCGGACTGAAGGCGACGATATTCTGAAAAGCCGGACTCAAAAATGGCAAATAGTTGGAAATGGATCCCAAGTGGGATGCATTTTTCATGGAAGTCCCGAGTTGTGTAAAAAATAGGCCATTAGACCAATTTTCACTGGATTTGAGGTCAAATATGGGGTAGGGGATTGGGTCAAAATAGGACATGTCCGTTTTTGATCGGGTTTGATTGTGGTCGGGCATGGATGAATGGAGAAAGAGTTAAAATAGGGTTAAAAGAGGTTAGGTCAGATTAGGGTAAAACTTGGGGGTTAGGATTTGGGGTTTGGGGGTGGTGGGGTTAGGTTTAGTGTTATAGAGGAGGGTGGAGAGTGTTTCAGAGGGTGAGGAAGATGATGGGGCTGCATTTTGGAGTGTAATGGTGGTTGTGTGGCTGCAGGAGGTGGTGGAGGAAGATGAGGTGGTATAGTGTAGAAAAGTGGTGACTAAAGGGGTTGGTATCCCCCCAATTAGCGGTGATGGAATCTAGGGTTTCCATCCACCCGATTCGTATTTGGACATTTATCAATTTGACGATTGAGTGGTTGCCCGAGTTGGAACCACAACTCGATACCCACTTCACGCACCACGACGAACACGAAGAACAAACGCAGCACCGATACCAATTTGATGTGAATCTATGAATGCGGAAGCGTTATTGTTACAACTACACACATGGTTCAAAGTCTCGGTATCGGCCACTCGATTTTCAACTCGGTCGCGGTATCGGTCACGGTATCGGGCGATACGCAAAGATACACTATTTAGAGAGCGCAAAAAATTCCAAAAAAAATCTAGAAAATTTAAAAAAAATACGATTAACAATGTGGACCAATCAGATAAGTTTAAAACTATCCTTTAATACGCATAACATTGTACAATTGATTATATTGACGTACTGCGAAATTGCCAGATTTAATGTTCCATAATAAATCAATATTTTTTTTTTCACGGAGGATACAAATATTATGTTTTTACAAAGAAAAACAAATGTTACTTTTTTAGTAAGAGGATAATTTTTTTTTTACAAAGAGGATACAACTATTATATTTTTAGTATTATTTTTAATAAGAGGATACAAATGTGTTTTTTAAGTATGTTATATTTTTCTATAAAAGATGGAAATGTTTCTTTTTTAGTATTGTTATTTTTTTACAAAGAGGATACAAATAGTTATTTTGACAAAACTCATACATTTTTTTTACAATCGTTTTTTACAAAAAGGATGCAAATGAAACGTTTTTTTTTTGTTGTTGGGTTGCAAATGTTTTTTTTTAAATTGATGGAAATGTTATTTTTTTACAAAGAGGATGCAAAAAAAAAATTCTTGTGTTGCAAATGTTATTTTTACATAAAGGATGCAAATATTATTTTTACAAATGTTTAGAGGAAACATATATTATTTTTACAATAATTACAGTTGTATATTTGTTTGTAAAAGAATAACATTTACATTTTTTTTTATAAATAATAACGTATTAAAAAATAACATTGGGAACATTATTATAAAAAATAATAATAAATAACATTTTGATCATTTGCATTTTTTATATAAAAAAAAACTGGCACATATACAATGCACTAAATTAAACGCACACGATGACCAAATAACCCACACACAGAGCACACTAAATTAAAAAAATAATTAGCATTTCGTAACCTCCCCAAAAAACCACGCTTACCAACGTAACACTGGAGACAGAGAGAGATTGATGCTTAGTAACTTATACCATCTCGGCCGATATATCACCGATATGGGTCGATACGATTGTGATATCGCTGATATGGACCGATTCCATCGCGATATCGCCGATATGGGCCGATTCTATTGCAATATCGTTGATATGGGCCGATTATACCGCTATACCACCGATAGTAGTACCGAGAAATTACCGATATAGGGTCGATTCACATCAATGATTGAAAACTCAACTCGTAACTCGGAATCGGATCGGTGGGCACCGATACCTAGTCAACTTGGCCGTATCGTCGCGGTATCGACCTTGACTTTGAACCATGACTACACAACAACTACTAACTACACACCACCACCACCACCAACAAATAAAACTAAACTGAGAAAATGGGTTTCGTTCTTTCTCTATATTCTCTTTCTCAATATTCAAGTGTAATTACAAATGCATGCTAAGAGCCTATTTATAGAGAAAAATTACTTGGTAAACAAGTAATGACTTAAAAGGCTAAAAATGACGACTAATAATTAAAAATGACTAATTAGCCCCCAATATGCGTGGAGACCAATTGAAGACTAAAAATAAAAGGAAATGACAATATTACCCTAAACTAAATTACAAAATAAAAAAAAAATCTTCTCCCGGGAGCGCAATCACGCGCTACGTGTCGCTACGTATCACAAACACATCAGGGAGCCATTTGCAATGGCCTCTATGATGTTGCTAAACTTATATTCTGTGACCATAATTTTCAGGCAAGAGCAATTTGACAATTCCGCCGCAGGAAGAGCTGCACGTGCACAGTTAGCAGCAGCTGCAAAGCAAGCTGCAAACACTAACAGAGGAGAACCAGTGCTAAAGGTATTACTGACTGTACAAACAATTTCCTTGCTCGTTTGCTGGTACTAAATGCTGATGCATACCAGCTACCTTAATATCACGATATCTTGATGGAATTAATTAATGATGTTGAGAGGTGGTGAGATTTGTTTATGAATTATGATTCCATAGTCACCTAGTCCTATTTATTTTTAGCTTAATTCTTTGGAATTGGATCTTTATGTTGGTAGAATGCAATTGCTAAGAGTTGTTAAGGTTCTGTAAGATTCCTGAGTTTGACTCTCTTCTGACTCTCTTTCTTTTGGATTTCTGAGTTTGGACGGACCTTTATTGATTTTATTATTTGAATGCAGTGGCAAGTGGGATGATTAGCTTTTTCAAGTTCGACTTTGCCCTTTTATTGTAAGTATGCATTCAACTTATTATTTCTAATTCAAATACTGTTTTTCATTATGTGGTTCTCTTTTCGAGTCTTCTCTATCTTAGAGGACCACCTGTCCTCCTCTGTGCATCTCTCTTTTACCTGCTTTCACATCTTGGTAAAATTTTGTTTTTGATAACGGGAATTTTGTTTCCATTAAATTTTATATATATATATGTAGGATTTAGCTCAAGATGATGTTAAACTTTACCCTAATAACTCCATTTTTTCTACATAATCAAGGAGACAATGACTGCGATCTAAATAATTGGTTTCAGAGTAAACTGTAGTAAACACCCTATACTTCTTCTGCTCTATGAATCAACCTGCATTTATCCCTCCAATCTATATAAATATAAAAATGGATAATTTTATTATACCTCTTGTACCAAAGTGATGTGCATTAAGAACGACGTGCTTATCATGCTTTTATGTATTTGTTGTCCTTTCGTGTCATTTTTCCTTTGTTGATTTATTAGTAAATAGTAGAGGTAGTAAGGGCCAATTTAGTTGTTTTGTAAATACGAATGTGCTAGATTATGTGGTACTATGGTGGGGACTATCATGTCACCAATGACATCACATGGATACTAGCCCATTCCTTTATAAGTAATTAGGCCTCCTAGATCCTTCTCTCAAGCTCATAAATACGGGGCAAATCATTTAATTAATAGATATTTTGAGAATTGCCTCTTGTGTTTGAGTGTGTTTTTTGAATGCCATTGACGCTGTTTACGTCAGATAGTTGTAAAAAAAGAAACTATCCATATAAAAATAAAAAATTCCAAACCCATGCTTCAACAACTGTGACCAATTGACGTAACACGATGACAATGGCACAAAAGAACACCTATGAACCACAAACACAAATAGTGGTGTCGTGTCGGGTATGGACACGTCAACAAGGCAAAAGCAAAAAATTATAGGATACGACACAAAAGAGACACCGACAAATTTTAGAAATCCTTGGACCTTCAATTCTATAGGCTTCTGCTCTATCCTCCAGTGCGTTGCCTTTAAGTTGAGGGATGGGTCTTGTATTAGATTTTGGGAGGCTGTGTGGAGGGCTGATGAGTCTTTCAAAATCATTTTCCCCAATTTGTATTTTGTCTCCTCTAATAAGGGTCATCACAATGCCTCTTAATCCTCCCAACTCAATGGCACTGTTGTGTGGAATCTTTATTTTAATAGGAACCTTAAAGATGATGAAATTGAGCAATTTGCTTCCTTGCTTAATTTGATTGAGGCGAAGTCCAGATTTGTGAGGTGGTGCGGGATGTTTAAGAATGGAAGTTGGGGGAGTGGGGGTTCTCATCTAACTCTTTTTTCAATTATCTCCATTCTCTTTCCCATAATGAAACTTTTGCGTCTTTTCTTTTAAGTTTATTTGGGCAACTGACATTCCTTCCAAAGTACCAGTGTTTGCTTGATTAGCTCAGTGGCTCATGGGAGGGTGTAACATGTGATTTGATTCAAAGAAGAAATTCCAATCAAGTGCTCTCTCCAAATTAGGGTATTCTGTCTCGCAGTCAAAACGTGAGCATGGATCACTTCTTGATTCATTGCAATGCCACTTCATTCATTTGAAGGAAAAATATGGGAGAGTTTGGTGGGTGATCCCTAGACATAAGAAAGATATGCTCAATTTTGATTTTGTGCATCACAGTGAGAAGAATTGTAGGAAATATCTTTGGAGATGCGTTATGAAAGCTTATTTTTACTATATTTGGATGGAGAGAAAGTTTAGAATTTTTGAAGACAAGAAGGTTAAAAAAGAAAGCGATATAAATCCAGCCGAAAGTAATCACAACAACAATATTTTAGGGATTAAGTTTCTCTCAATCATTATTCTTCAAAATTAAAGTGATTACAATAATTAATCAAAGACTTTATTTATAGGCCAAGTTATCTTGCTAGTCAAGATAACCTAAAAAGGTAAAAAAGACTACGAAGGCACTTTACGAATATTGCAAGGTCCTCATACCTAAAATACTAACTCTAAATAGGGAAATAACCTAAATGAGACGCGGGAATAAAATTGTACAAAGAAACATATTTCAATTAAACTCTTGGGGATGTCTCGTATACTTCACTCTCCCCTATATAGAAAAGCTCACCTCGATCGCGGAGACAAGTGTAGAGATCATCACCTAAACCGCACAGTCATCGTTGATGTCACCCATTAAGTGGGAAATTGTTCACGAAAATGTCATGCACACTGTCTAGCGGAAGGTGAGAACAAGTAGTCAAAAATCCAATCCATGATCGAAGGACCCGAACTCAGCCGAAGAATTTTCCACGATGAGGACCAACACACCAATTCATCGAATGGGGCCAACGATGCTAGGCGAGGGTCGAATCAGCCAAGGTGAGCACCCTCAAAGCTAGGCGTTGAAGCTCAATCTCCAAACACGACTCAAATGAATCCCATAATAGATCCACATACCTAGATACCTTCAAATCGGCACAACCTAATGATTCTCATGAATACCACCAGAAAGCTCATCTTCTGTCTTCGTCTCTCCAAAGTGAATGCAGATCGTTCAACCAATCCGAGTAAAAATATTGAATAAGTATACCACTTGAAGATGGGAAAGAAGTCCCTGAATAGCAAACACCTCAGCATCTCGAAACTTGGTTGAGTGACCCATCCATCTTTGATGAAGATATCGGAGCCACAATAGGGGAGGGGAAACAATCCTACGAAGCTATATTAACGGGGGTCACATTGAACGACTCACTTAAGGGCAAACCACCGGCGACGACACCAATGGATGCACGGAGCTCGGACAAATGCATTTTACACTCAAACTCGAGTTCCTTATACTTTTTCTTCAATAAAGTGCCCCTTTTTCTACTCCTCGATCCTTAAACAACACTCCTCATACCAAACACGAGTGATGAGGCCTAGTTGGTACCGACCTCATCGATTTTATAAGAGTGCTCACATTCTCAATGTTCAACCGTCCACACAATTTTCGGGAGAGCCTATTAGGCCTCAAACTCCCTAATCTCTTCATTATTTTGCTTAACATAGCCCAAATATATATTTTTGGTCTCTGAATTGGGTGTACGACAGTTGGTGGGCTGCCGAAAAAAGTGAGGGAATTGTTGGGAGGGGAAGTTTGGGGAATTTCAGAAGGTTGGGGGACTGGAACGCGTTGGAAACTTAAAGGGGGTTAAGTAATTTTCCAAAGTGGAGGAGAGTTTCTAGGGGTCTTGTTGAAAGATCTGGGTTGGGGTTGATTTTTAGAATGGGGTTCGCGGTTCAAATGTTCTTTTTTTTTTGAAAATATTTTCAATCAGGGAGAGGGGGTGTAATAGTACTCAGAAAAGGAGGGGTTAGTGTTGGAAGGACTTTTCAGAAATTAGGGCAGTCGCCTCCCCTCTCGACAAACACTATCCCAAGGACTTGTCTCGATGAAGGCTGCTATTCCTTAAACCGGTCCTTCTGGAGCTCCGATAGGATTTGAAAAGCGCTGGCCATGGTCAACTGAGGACGGTGACCCCGGGGTGGGGGGGGGGGGCTAGCCGTCATTGGTGAGTCATAGATGTTGAGTTGGTGGTTCGTTTTGGCATGAAGGGAGAAAAAATCTAGGGCAGTTTTCGTTTTCAGTTTACAATTTTCAGAAATTGCCAAAATTTTCAGATTTCACTTCAAGCATTTTAATTTCTTGATTTTTTTTCATAGTTTGATTTTGCTAAAGTAATGTTCAAATTCTTAGATTTGTTTAAAGCTTTTGAAAACATTCACGGGAGAGATAGGAGATAGATGCAGGGATAGGGATGAGGGTAATTTAGGGTTTACAAAAAATAATTGTGTTGACTAACAACATATTTGGTCAACAAACGAGGTGTCGAGGCCCAAATATGAAGCCGTGTGTCAATGTCCAAACTGTCGTAACTTTTGGATAGGGGTGACAATTGTAGAAACGATACGAAACGGACCGGGAATTGACACGATATGTTGTGTTCGTGTCGGGTCTTTTTTACACGCAGTCGTGTCATGTCGTGTTCGCGTCAAAATTAGAGTCGTGTTATATTTTCTTGTCATGCTAATGGTGTTTTTATTTGGGTTATCGTGTATATTTATCATAAATTTATTGTAAAAGTTATGAAATCGTGTTATTATGTCTGTGTTGTGTTCTATGCACATCGTGTTCGCGTCTAATAAAAAAACACGAAGTCTTGTTGTCTTGTTCGTTTCCAAAAAGACCCTTGTCATGTCGGCCCGTAACCTGAATAAAAAACACGAATTGCCACCCCCACTTTTGGGTGTCAAAGTCCAAAAATACCTTCACTTTAATTGAACCATTTCATATATTAGTTTTTCATATGCCACCTTCCAAGTTGTACATACGTGAACATGTATTCCCCTTAAGTTCAATTATTACTAAATCTGTCCCATTACCCCACACAACTCCTGAGTGATATCTCTTATCGACACATTGATGGATGCACGAGCGTATTCTAACCAATAGTTATCAAAGGTGCAAGGCGCACAAAGCCACCAATGTCACCCTAGAACATAAGCGCAAGGCGATTTGCACGCCTAATCAAAGTGAGGGGCACTCTCTAGTTATCATAAAAAAATTATTTTATGATCTAAAATTTGAAATATCTAACACAAATTACTATTGTACATGGTTATGAAGAGAGATATAAGAAATTGTATCCAATAAATACACCATATATATATACACACACAGAAAGTCTCCTGTAAGGACTCCTTATGGTACAGACCCCGGTACATACCATTTTTTTAAAATAGTAAAAAGTGAATTTTTTGATGAAACTTCATGGATATGCTCTTCACGTTGAGAAGATCATCTCCAATTTTTTTCGTCAAAAAATTCAATAAAGAAATTGTTGGGATGAAGTGATATGTAAAAAAATGGTATAAATATGCATTTTCAATCGTTGAATTGTTGGGTCGGCGCCATCCGCTTTATTGATAGAATTTTTTGATGAAACTTCATGGATATGATCTTCTCACTATCGAGATCATATCCATAAAGTTTCATCAAAAAATTCAATCAAAAAGTGGGTGAGATGATCGTCAACATTTCAACTGTTGAAAATGCATATTTATACCATTTTTTTACATATCACTTCATCTCAACGATTTTTTTATTAAATTTTTTGATGAAAAAAATTGGAGATGATCTTCCTACCATGGAGATCATATCCATGTAGTTTCATCAAAAAATTCCTTTTTTTACTATTTAAAAAAAATGGTATGTACCGGAGTATGCACCATAAGGTCTCTTTATAGGAGAGGGCCTCTCTCTCTCTCTCTATATATATATATATATATGTATGTATGTATATATTGTCATATTCATATATCAATATTATTTTAACATATTAATCATCAAATAATCAACAAAAGCAAAGATATATACATATTTAAAACGATGGACTCTAATGTGAAAATAAAATAAAAAAGATGCCGCACTACTAGAGGTTTATTTATTTATTTATTTTTGTTTCTTTTGATTAAGTAGTTAGCGAGAAAGAGAAAGTTTCACCATGATTTAGACACTTCTTACGTTGACTTTAGTTGCTGTTGGGGTGGGAAGTGTCCATTTTTTTTTAATTTCATTTAAAAATACATGAAGTCTACATTTCAATTCGTCTATCCTTGTATTGGGGCCATTTTTCGAAAAAATTTAACTAGATGCGCCTAATCCACTCCTCGAACCCGGAGTTTAGGCGCACACGGTGCGCGCCTTGCTGAAAGGGGCTTGAATGAGGTGGAGCGAGGCTCCAATGCTGCCCCTTGATGAGCCTGGAGCCTAGGCACGCTCTTAACAATAGTGTTCTAACCTAAATGGACCGAGGCTCGCTGGGTTTAGGCTCCACGGGGCAAACTCACTTCTTGTATATGAGAATAAAAATGCGCCTTTACTAACAACTATATCTTTTGGTACAATGAGAAGCGCTTGACCATCATTTATTAGAACCGCGTTCGCTCTGCCCGCCGACAATACCTCACAACCATCGTATTTGACCTCATTTATCTCGACCCAACTCTTGTCCAAACTTCGACTAACCTCAATGGACGTCCGACAGGTTCAAACAAAACCCTTCTTGCTGTTGACCTCAACACACATGGTAGTGTGAAGATACTTCACGTTGGAGAGGAGGAAACAACGCTCACCTGCTTCGTCGGAGGTTAGGGGGCGATCGAAACGAGAGGCTCCATGAAGCCATCGCAAATGGTGGACGTGGTGAGGTCGATGGAAAGAGGATCGAAGGGAAGAGAGAAGCTTCACCAGTGACACTGTGTGCCAAAGAGATACTAAATGAGAGTCGACAAGGGGTCTAGAGGTAGAATCACCGACCTTTGTGGGTTAAGGACCAATTTGACGTCAATTATGACCTTTAGATTTATAGTGATGACATTGGAAAAAGGGAAATTCGAAGTGGCAAATGGGATGAAGCGAACAAGGAGGCGGCTAGGCTTTGCTTCCAAAATCCTAGGGCAATGTTTGGCTCCAAATCTAATTTGGGCCATAGGCCTACAAGTGGTTACGGATGAGTTTGGGCTTATAGTTTGTGGTGACATAAAATGGGGTGTGGGTTAAAGTGATGCAATTGGGGGGGGGGGGGGGGGGGGGGGCTTCTCTATTTTGGGCCCAATTATTAATAAGTAGTGATTTATTTTATTGATCCAAGAATTGATTTAATGGGTGTTGAAAAATTTAGGACTGATCCCCATTTTCACTTAAGGGACAAATTATTTTGTGTCCGACAAAAGTTGAAAGAAATTTATTTTGGGCTCTCATTATTAAACAAAAAATTATTCCAAATATTTATTCATTTGGCATGGCCAACACCAATTCACCCCTAAAGCTCGGGGTCATACTTTCTATAAAGAGAGGAGAATGATGTATGTGGGTGCGTGGCATTGAACCAACGACGATAAGTATTTTTATTTGGCATTAATTGTAGTATTAATAATTTATTATTAGTAGAATAAATGATTTTTAATTTTTTTTAGATATGTTAAATAAGAAGTGGTGATATCATAATTGGGACCACTAGGCCCATGACATCACCTCTTACATTATACATAGCTTGTCCACCAAGTATTGGGAGCTTCTAATGCCACTTATGTGATCTCAGTAGGATTTTTTTTAATTATGAATAAATGAGAATGAACGAGAGTTATTTTGATACTTCGTCCTTTAGTTTGTGTAAACATTTTGTCGCGTTCACATCATTTGGTATCAAAGCGAGGTCATGGGTTCGAGTCACATGGGTGGCAACCTATATGGGTGGGGAGAATAATGGGTCAAACGCTTACTGTTGTACTTAAAGCTATAACTGTTAGTAAAAGCGTATCTTTATTCCCATGTATAAGAGATGCCCATAGAGCGCAAGCCTAGCGACTAATCAGTTGTTCTGCTTGAAGTTTGGGTCCGGCCATGAGATGTAATAATATATAATGGTCCCTAGGTAGACCTTTTGCTCGGGACTCTTTTATATTGTGAAAAATACACAAATTTTAAAATTTTGAAAAATGGTCACATTGGCAATTGTGATCCTCTTATTTCACGGTTGTTCGACTGGACTGTCTTTGCTTGGGGCCCTTATACAAAGTGACAACTACATAACCAAATATTTGAAAAAGTTGAAAAATGGTCACATCGGCAATCATGTTCCTCGTTTTTCGTGGTTTGAAAAAAAATGGGTTCGACTGGTGTGCACACAACAAAATATAACTATTATATTATTTATATTAGGCCTTAGGAATTTGGGGGCCCTAGACGACCAACTATGCTAGGGATGGCTCTGTTGAAGTCAGAACACGGACCATGGCTTCGTACACCAACTGGTATTAATGCAACAAAATTAAAAGAGGAAGTAATACAAATAACTCACTCATTCTCATACATTCAATATAATTGGTTCCTACAATAGGAGACCATACAAGAGGTATTTATAATCCCCCATTACTTGGTGCGCAAGGTAAGTATGCTGTAAGGGGTGATGTCATGGGCGTAGTGGTCCCAACTATGACATCACCATTCCTAAGTAACTTAATCTAGAATATTTTTAAAAGAATATTAAGTCGTTCTTCTAAATTTAAAGCAATATACAATTGATGACAAATAAAAATATATATCGTCGTTAGCTCAATCCCATGCACCATACATCACAAACAATTATACTTAAATTGTTTTTCGGGGATGCCACCTCTACTTTTAAAATTATTAACTCACACACCAGAGCATTGAGTTCCACTTCGACTTTTTGTCTCAATTATTAGACCTTCCCGAAGCGCCAAGCTCTAAACTTCCTCTTTTATTATCCATTATTTACCTTTGGAGTTTACCAATCCCATCTATATTTATGGGCTTTCATCGTCTGCCATAAATACGGCAAATGTTGCTTCTTTGGCCTGTGGTACATATAGGGTTGAACGTAACACACCCAATGGCTCCAAACCCTTCTTTAAGTTTTCGATAAGTCTTAGTTATCTTTCACTTGAACCCCGTAGGTTCAGTTTAGTTTCTCCCTTACATACCATATTCTTTTATACCCGACCAACAAATGCAACACATTAATGTATGTTTTGCAACACATTATCTTGCATTATTACTTAAATTGTGCCAACGAGGCCATAAAAACCCTGGAGATTCTACACCCAAATTACGTCTTTTACACTTAAAAATATTGTTTTATAATAATTTAAACCTCTTATATTTCCCTTCTTGCACTTTTGCCTATGTATTTCATACATGACCTCAACTATTGTATTTTTTTAAGAATACGAATCTATAGATAAAGGTCGCCAAGGGGGCGAAACCCGTATACAAGAGAACATAAAAATAAAAACACCCCACAATACCATGATCCACTGACTGAAGTATAAAGGATACAAAAAAAGGGACAGCAAAAATCAGTCCCCTAATCATAACTTACCTAAAAACTTTGCAAAAGACACGAGAACTAGGACAACTTTCTACAACAACTTGAGCGAGACACGTGTATTAGAGACTCCGAATCCTCGAAACATCTACTATTTTGTCCCCTCCACATGCATCACGCTTGGTTTTCCTTCATTGGGACACCTTGTCACGGCCTCAGCATCCCCTTTACGGACTTATGACATCACTCAATTCAGGCCAAAAAGAGGAAGCAACATGTCCCACAACCTCTTAGTATAGTCACACTGGAGCAAAATATGATCCACTCTCCACGTTCGACTTACACAAGCAACAAAAGTTGATGATCCACTTCCTTCTCCTCATATTATTGATGGTTAAAATGCCTCCTCTAGCCACAGTCCAAGCGAAGAATGCCACTCAAGTGGGAAACCTTAGTGCAATACACCGTGCTTCAGGGAAATAGACCCTACTTCTTGCCAATTAGAAGGTGATAATAGGATTTGACTGAGAACGTGCCTTCTTTTCCTTTATACCACATTTCATCACTGTCTCCCCTCGGTAGACCTGCCCCTCTAAAGCTCCCATGAACTCCTCTACATCCATAAATTCCCAATCGTGAAATTGACGTCTAAATTTGGGATTCTAGATGCGCCCCTCCCCACCCACACACCACACACCACACACCAACCACATAATTAGCCATGGACGCCTCCCCATTCACTGCCACCCTGTATAACCCTGGGAATTTAACCATCAATGTGACCTCACCACACCACTAGTCTCTCCAAAATCTTACCTTGCTACCATTATTTACCTTAAGGACCATAAACCTCTGCTCAAGGCATCCCACCCTCGCCCGATGTGTTTCCACATCCCCACCCCATGTGCCATCCCAGAATGGCTTGTTTTCCACCCCCGCATACTCTCCCCAAATCTAGCTACCACCACCCTCCTCTAAAGCTTCCCCTCTTTTGACCGAAACCTCCACAACCATTCGCCTAAGAGGGCCTGGTTAAAACAAGTAAGATTCCGCACCCCGCCCCCACCACCGCTAAAGGTTTGCACACATCCTCCCAACCTACAAGGTTATACTTAAAACCCCTCCTCACACCCTCTCCAAAGAAAATCCCTCGTGCACTTCTCTAACCTCTTCCTCATGATGACTAGATGGGGTACAGTGGAAAGGATGTAGGTAGTAGGAATGCTGCCCAAAGTACTCTTAATCAAATTCAATATTCTCCCTTCAAATGATAGGCCCCTTTCCACTTGCTCAACCTTCTCTCCACTCTCTCTAGTACCGGATCCCAACAAGAGTTAGCCTTGTGGCTCACCCCGAGAGGCAGGCCCATATAGGAGGCAGGAAGCTTCCCCAACACTCCTGCCAACCCCTTACAACCAACACTGTTGCCGAACCCTACACACTCTCTACATTCCCCATTGGGATAATTTCCCTCGTCCTCACATTAATCTTTTAGTCTCACATTAATCTTCAATGACGACACCGCTTTGAAACATGTAAGAACTGACTTAAGGTTTGATAAATGGTTCTCGTCCGCCTTACAGAACAGGAGCGTGTCATCTGCAAAAAACAACTGACTCATGGACACCTCAGCATTCCCCCTTCCTCTACATTAAATCCTTCCACCCATCACAACTTTGCTAACAAACGACTAAGGGCCTCCATCTCAAGAATAAACATAAAAGGAGATACGAGATCCCCTTAACGGAGCCCCCTCGAGCTCCGGAAGAACCCCTCCACGGATCCATTCACCATAGTGGAGATGCAATTCCGGCACACTTTCAGCACGGTTATAGAGCGTGCCAGATTATTTTATAAGTGTTCATTTTTACTAATTGTTACGGTTTTGGCACGGTTTTAAACCGTGCTAGATTTTTCCGTTGATTAAAAAAATAATAATAGAAAACAAATCTGGAAAATCTGCAAATTCCAAATCCGGTAGGAAAAATATTTATTATTTGCAAAAAAAATCAAGAAAATTCACAAATTATGAATATCGCAGGTTGATAAATTAATGTGTGTACAAACTGCAAAAAATTACAAGAGTTAATACCAATATAAAGTCGCGCGACCATAAAAGTCGACAATAACTTCAAAAAATTACAAGAGTTAATAGTTCCCATATAAAAAAAAATTGGGTAGAGTTTCCTCTATTTTTTGAGCATTCCAAAATCTGCTAACATAAAATCTGTCAGTATAAAGCCCGCACGGCCATAAAAGTCAACAATAAAACTACTACAGCCAGCACGACCATAAAATTAAACCATAAAACTACTAAAACCTGCTCGGCCATAACACAAAAAATAGTTACTTGAATATTAACAACACTAAATAAACAATCCCCCTGTTGTAAAGCATTGACTTCTTCGTGTGTTCCAAGAGGATAAAGGCTAGCGATTGAATGTCATCCTACAAAAAAATAGGACACAAAAAAGATACAATATTAGTAACCAAGTCATTTTAAAAAAAAATCGTATTCAAGCAGAAAAATTGCATATACGAGTTACAATTATTATTATATTCTCAAACTGAAAGTCTCGTGAGTACGTGGTTAGTTCATACGAGTTACATTAATCTCATACGAGGTGTTCGTACCTTACGGTGCCGATTGGGGGCTGATTTGGATTTTCACCCTTTAACGGCTTGTTTTTAAGCCTAATCTTGATATTTTAAAATTATCGTCATATTCATAAACCGGGAGACCCGTGAATACACAGTCAGTTCCTACGACTTACATTGGTCCCGCGCGAGGTGTTAGTGCCTTTTACGGGGCCGTTTGGGGGTTGGTTTGGGTTTTCACCATTTAACGGCTTGTTTTTAAGTTTAATCCAGATATTTTAAAATTATCGTCATATGCTCAAACCGGGAGACCCGTTACTACGCGGTCAGTTCCAACGAGTTACATTGGTCCTGTGCGAGGTGTTTGTGTCTGGTTGGTTTGGGTTTTCACCCTTTAACGGTTTGTTTTTAAGTTTAATCCAGATATTTTCAAATTATCGTCATATGCTTAAACTGGGAGACCTGTGACTACGCGGTCAGTTCCTACGAGTTACATTAGTCCCGTGCGAGGTGTTCGTGCCTCTTATGGGGCCGTTTGGGGGATAAATTGGGTTTTCACCCTTTAACGGCTTGCTTTTAAGCCTAATCTAGATATTTTAAAATTATCGTCATATTCTTAAACCGGGAGACCCGTGAATACACGGTCAGTTCCTACGAGTTACATTGGTCCCGTGCGAGGTGTTAGTGCCTCGTACGGGGCCGTTTGGGGGTTGGTTTGGGTTTTCACCCTTTAACGGCTTGTTTTTAAGTTTCATCTAGATATTTTCAAATTATCGTCATATGCTCAAACCAGGACACCCGTGACTACGCGGTCAGTTCCTACGAGTCACATTGGTCCCGTGCGAGGTGTTCGTGCCTCTTACGAGTCCGTTTGGGCTTGATTTGAGTTTTCACTCTTTAACAGCTTGTTTTTAAGCCTAATCTAGATATTTTCAAATTATCGTCATATTCATAAACCGGGAGACCCGTGAATACACAGTCAGTTCCTACGAGTTACATTGGTTCCGTGCGAGGTGTTAGTGCCTCTTACGAGGCTGTTTGGGGGTTGGTTTGGGTTTTCACCCTTTAACGGCTTGCTTTTAAGTTTAATCCAGATATTTTCAAATTATCGCCATATGCTCAAACCGGGAGACCCGTGACTACGCG
This sequence comes from Sambucus nigra, assembly GCA_949130495.1. Lineage (NCBI taxonomy): Eukaryota > Viridiplantae > Streptophyta > Magnoliopsida > Dipsacales > Adoxaceae > Sambucus > Sambucus nigra. The sequence goes on along the minus strand of OX422211.1, from coordinate 180,693,471 downwards.
ATTAGTTCCTACGAGTTACATTGGTCCCGTGCGACGTGTTCGTGCCTCTTACGGGGTCGTTTGGGTTTTCACCTTTTAGCGGCTTGTTTTTAAGTTTAATCCAGATATTTTCGTGCCTCTTACGGGAACGTTTGGGGGCTGAATTGGGTTTTCACCCTTTAACGGCTTGTTTTTAAGCCTAATCTAGATATTTTTAAATTATCGTCATATTCATAAACCGGGAGACCCGTGAATACACGGTCAGTTCCTACGAGTTACATTGGTCCCGTGCGAGGTGTTAGTGCCTCGTACGGGGCCGTTTGGGGGTTGGTTTGGGTTTTTACCCTTTAACGGCTTGTTTTCAAGTTTCATCCAGATATTTTCAAATTATCGTCATATGCTCAAACCGGGAGACCTGTGACTACGGGGTCAGTTCCTACGAGTTACATTGGTCCCGTGCGAGGTGTTCGTGCCTCTTACGGGGCCGTTTGGGGGCTGAATTGGGTTTTCACCCTTTAACTGCTTGTTTTTACGCCTAATCTAGATATTTTCAAATTATCGTCATATTCATAAACCGGGAGACCCGTGAATACACGGTCAGAGTTACATTGGTCCCGTGCGAGATGTTAGTGCCTCTTACGGGGCCGTTTGGGGGTTGGTTTGGGTTTTCACCCTTTAACGACTTGTTTTTAAGTTTAATCCAAATGTTTTCAAATTAACAATAGGGAACTAAAATATATTTTAAGCATCAAATAAAGAGGAATCTAAAATATGTATTAAGAATGAGAGAGCATGAAAACTCAAATAAATATTACCTTTATCATTCGTTGGTGTCATCAATGGGAGGGAGAAAGTCATCGTGCTAATACAAAAATCTGTTGTTACCCACATCTCCCAACGTCTCACAAGATCCTTGTTTTCCACCCCAAACTGGATATTCAGGCACTTTTATGAGGTCGAGTACGATCATCACTTCTCTCTTTCCTAACTCATGGAAGTGAACTGAGGATACAGCTCCTGGCGGCAATTTCCTACCATAACAGATGACTTGACCAGTGTGAGATAGTATTTTGCATTCCACCATCGAGCTAAAACTTGAAACTTGGGATGTGGGGGGAGTAAAAGGACTGGAAGGAGTTGCAGTGTTTGGAGGTGGTAATGCATGAGAATTATGTCCAACACATGCGAACTTTCCACTCTCAAAATTCTTTACAAAATCTGAGAGTGTAGACTTTACACCCTCCGTTTCTTCTCTGAGGTTATCCACATGATCCTTCCAACTTTCGTTGTCCGCATTTACCTCTTGAAGCATTTCTCGAGCAAATGCAGACGCCAATATAGACGCCAATATAGCTGTTCTAGAAATCGTGGACCCAACGCAACGAACACGTCCTCGCGTGTCTTTCCCAAATACATCAAAAATTGGCCCAGCATCCAAGGTCTCCTCTTGACCACTCGCTTGGTATACATCTAGAAGCATTTTAGCCTTATCCTGTACATAAAGACATTAAAGTTATCATTTGAAATACATATTGGGTAAAAGAAGCAAAAAGAAAAACATTAAAACTAAATTACCGCAAATGCTTTATCATGAGGCACATAATATCCGACTTTTACTTTATGAGATGACAACCACAATTCAGCATGGGTTGGTTCACGTCCATGCTCTTTTTTCCAATTCTCTGTAGCTCGGGCATAACCATAACAACCCGTGTTAAGAGTAGTCGTTTTCGCACAATTTTGTTTTATCTCTTTATTTTTTCTTCGCAAATCCCTTTGGGCCTGTGCAACTTCATTGTCACAAAATACATCCCAATCCTCAGGTTTAACATTTTTAGGAACATTCTCCCTCCACTTTGCAACATCGTCACCCTTCAAATTTACCCTTATCTTGGCCTTGAACTTCTTCCAAGACTCGTTAGCTTTTTTCATAAACATGCTTTTTTGATTATCTTTCACATCGGGAAAATCTTTCTACAATATATGAAAGAAACAAAATTTATCATTATGTAATTAAATTTAGTAACAATTACAATTGTAGCCAAAGAGAAAAAATAGTATACCATGAACATTGTCCAAATTTGATTCTTATATCGCACGTCTACATGTCTCCATGTTGTATAAGAAACCGGTGCATGCGTCCTAGTGAGGTCTCCCCATCTAGTAGATGGTGTAGCTGAATTATCCCCCACCGGAAGGCCATGCTCGTTAAATTTTAATCTCTTTGTGGAAAGTGCATCACCCATTGTCGAAGAACTCGAAGCAACCTTCGAGCGGGAGTTTGATCCTGGTGTCGCACCACTTGGTGACGGATTTGAAGTATTACCCACCTGAGACATTATTTATCTGACAAGAGATTGTTTGGCACAAAAATAATCAGAATAAACAGAATATTATATCACCAAAACAACTATATTCTGTTTAAAACAGAACATATATATAAAACAGAACATATATATCTGTTTATATATATATAATATAAAAACTGTATAAAGCAGTATATATATATATATATATATATATATATATATATATATATAAAAACTATATATATATAAACAGATATATATATATATAAACTGTTTATATATATAACAGTTTATATATATACTGTTATATATACTGTTAGATATATATATAAACCAGTATTCGACAATGGGTGATGCACTTTCCACAAAGAGACAGTATATATATAGATATATATATAACAGTATATAGTATATATACTGGTTTATATATATACTGGTTTATATATATACTGTTATATATATATATATATCTGTTTATATATATAAACAGATATATATATATATATATATACAACAGTATATATATATATATATATATATATATATATATATATATATAGAGGCAGGCTCATGTGCACACTAAGTTTGCACACTAAGTTTGCACATTATCTTTTATATATAGTAAAAAAAATATTTTTGAGTTTTTTTTTTGTGTGATATTTAAACATTTCAAGGAACCCATATAAAAAAAATCAGCTCAAAAAAACTTTTTTTGCTATTTTTAAAAAATCGGTCAAACTTTCGCAGTTTTTAAGCCCTTTAAAAACTGCGAAAGTTTGACCGATTTTTTAAAAATAGCAAAAAAAGTTTTTTTGAGCTAATTTTTTTTATGTGAGTCCGTTGAAATGTTAAAACATCACATAAAAAAATTGGTGTGCGCCAGCACTAAGTTTGCACACTTTTAAAAGGTAATGTGCAAACTTAGTGTGCAAACTTAGTGTGCACAGGAGCCTGCCTCTCTCTCTCTCTCTCTCTATATATATATATATATATATATATATATATATATATATATATATATATATATATATATATATATATATAGTAACATTGTTGATGATCATATGTTTATCGCAGCAACAGCAGGATGGCTCGTTTTCTCCACTCGCAGCTATAGATATATATAGCTGCGAGTGGAGAAAACGAGCCATCCTGCTGCTGCTGCGATAAACATATGATCATCAACAATGTTAAATATGATCTTTACTAAATGAATGAACAGGTACTGCAGTTGTGATACCCGTACAGCTGCTGCTGCGATAAGATTTGAAGACAGTACTAACACTGCCCCAATAACTAAATACCCAAGTTTAGGAGTTATTCAACACATAACAGGCATGAAAGATTCAATAGTTTCAATAGATTAACAATGACTAAATACCCAAGTTCAATAGATTCAATAGATTGACAATAACTAAATACCAAAGTTTGAATAGTAAAAAAGTGATATCAGGTTCGAACATGAAGCCATTACATTATATGAATTCGGTGTCTAAATGTTCCAACAACTTCTCATTTTCCTCGAGAATGGAGTCATACATCGTATGATCAATCTCAATCGCATCTATTTCTTTTGTCAATCTCTTGGGAGAGTGCAAAACAATCGACCACCCCTTAAACTTGGTGTCTTTACAATAAAACACTTGAATTGCTTGAGATGCAAGGATGAACGGATCGTCGTGTATTGAATTTTTACTCGTGAGCTTACTAAGGTTCACCATCACCAATTTTGAGGTCGGGTCAACTTTGCAAGCATTCTTATCATCTACGTCCACTCAATCACAATAAAAGACTGTATGTGTGAACTCAATATAATTGAAGTCGAGTATTTGTCTAATAACTCCATAAAAAGTTGTGAGGCCGCCCTTCTTATTAAATGCCTTCATGGCTTCACCACTACTCTGAAAGCTGCGATTCTCTTCATATGCAGAAGTACAAAAGGTATAGCCATTGCATTGGAACTTGTCATAGCTAGTAACCCTATCGAGTGGGCCATCGGCATAGGACAAAATTTCGATATCATTAGATCTTAAGGCCTACAATGAAATGAATATTTTTATAGAAATAAGGTTATGATAAAAAAAAACAAGTACCTGGATAAAAAAGACTTGCCTCGTTCCTTAGCCAAGGGATAAAATCATCAATTCTATGCATCGATGTTGTCCCAGTTAACCCAAATTTGCGACAAGTAACGAATTTCGACATTAAGAAATTTTCGATTACAATAAAATAATATGAATTAGTAATGGGTTACATGTTTACCTTCTCCACTCATCAACGCCATGGTATTGAAATAGGACCCATCTTCGTACTTGTTCATACTGCACAGTATTTAGGGTCAACTCCTTACCTTTACCCAATGCTTGTTAACACATTGAGTCACCAAACTCATCATCGAGAAAATCCTCAAGGTTCCTCTTATGAGTTCCTTCACCTCTAATCGACACATATTCCATGGCATACAAAGAAGCTTCATGTAATAAATATGCATTAGCAATCCTCCCTTCGATGTACCTCTTGTTTCGTGACCACCTTTTGTATCTTCCCATTTCTCTTTCAAACAACCACATTGCACGATATCTAGGTGGCCCAGCTGTCAATGCTTCATCGGCTAAATGGTGCATGAGGTGGATCATGACCACAAAAAAGGCAGGTGGAAAGTAAATTTCGAGGACACAAAGAGCCTCTACTAATGCTTGTTTTGCCTTCAAAAGATGTTCCTTGAAAATCACTTTTGCACAAACAACATTAAAGAATACGCTTATCCGTTGTATAGCTTTAAACAAAGGCTTATGATCTGGAAATGAATGCATAAGCAACGCAGGAAGCAATCGTTGCATAATGACGTGATAATCATGAGACTTGAGATTGGTTAATCCGGGAAGGTCAAGGTTAACATTATTGTTGAAATTTGATGAAAATCCAATCGATACCTTCAATGTTTTCAATGTTTTCAAGGTTAACAATAACTAATAAAATTGAATACTTTTTAATAAAAAATTGAATATTATTATAACTAATAAAATATACTGTGTAACTATAATTATATATACATTGCAACAAAATTATTAAAAATTGGAGTATATTCAATATAACTTTGTAACTTATAATTAAATATCCAATATAATTTTTATTTCATTAATATATATATTTAAATATATATTATACGTATCCTAGCGTGTCGTATCCTACTTTTTGAAAAAATCACGTATCGCGTGTCGTGTCGAAACTCGTATTACGTGTCGAGTCCGTGCTTCATAGCTGGCTGGGCACCTAAAATGTTTTACAAAAAGAATAGAGATTTGGAGAAAACGGTTTAGAGCCCGAGTAAAATAGTTTAAAAAATTAGCAGGTGTTTAAATGAAAAATTAGCAAATATTATATACATGTTAGGCTTACGTGCTCTCACTTGAGATGCTCACCTCTCATTTAATGTGCACACCTAACATGTAGGTTTAACCCGTCCTAGGTTTAACCCGCCCTAGTCATGCTACCCCGTCATGGTTCAAAGTTTCGGTATCGGACACTCAATTTTCAACTCGGTCGCGGTATCGGGCGATACGCAAAGATACACTATTTCGAGAGCGCAAAAAATTCCGAAAAAAATGTAGAAATTAAAAAAAAAATAAGATTAACAAAGTGGACCAATGAGATGCATTCAAACCCATCATTCAATATGCATTGCATTGTATAATTGGTTATACTAAAGCGCGACAGAGTTATCAGATTCAATATTGCATAGTAAACCATAACTAATATTGAAAAACAATCAAATGGCACGTAAAACTTGATAAAAAATTTACATGGAAGATAAATAGAAATGATTACAATGTTTCGTCATTTTTATCTCCCTATTTAGTTGTGATATCGATCATATGGATTTGGATAGAGGTAATTTCATTCAGTAGGGTAAGGAAAGAAATATGAACCATATTGCTGCTCAGAGGGTTGGGATGAGTAACTAGATGATCCATAATTTGGAAATTGTGGTTGGCGATCTCCCGATTGACTACCGTGATGATAATATCCAAAACCTCTATACCCAGAACTATCAGTTGAAGACCCACCATATTTTTCAAAAAAAATAACATTTTTATAGTTTTATTACATTTTTTGTAACATTTTTATAGTTTTATAACAATTTTTTGTAACATTTTTATAACATTTAAAAAAAATAACATTTTTATAACATTTAACAGTTTTATAACATTTTTTTGTAACATTTTTATAACATTTAAAAAAAATAACATTTTCATAGTTTTACAACACTTTTTTGTAACATTTTTATAACATTTAACAGTTTTATAGCATTTTTTTGTAACATTTTAATAAAATTTTAAAAAAATAACATTTTTTTGTAATATTTTTATAACATTTAAAAAAAATAACATTTTTATAGTTTTATAACATTTTTATAACAACTAAAAAAAATAGCATTTTTATAACATTTAATAGTTTGTAACAGTTTTATTATAACATTTAACAGTTTGTAAAAAAAATTGAATCGGCTGTCTCGGCCGATATCGCGGTGACGCTTCTCGGAATCGGTTGTCTCGGTCGATATCTCGGCGAGACAACACGATTCAGTGTTTTTTTTGAAACGCTTCTCGGTATCGTATCGGTACCCTCCGATTCCAAGTCAACTCGGCCGATACCGAGTCAACTCGGCGGATACTTTGAACCATGTACCCCGTGTAACTAGTCCAAACCAAATTTACTACTACACAACTGACTCGTAATATTTGTCCGTATCGCCCATACAATACGTTATTGCATTCTTCTTATCTATGCGACAATTATAAATTTCTCATTTTATAATTAATTACTCACACCCCAGAGTTATCTTAAATATCATTATCTTTCTCTTCTACTGGGCACACAGTAGGATAAGTCGTCTATATATATATATATACACACACACACACACACATTTTCAACACTTTATATATAACAATACTGCGCCCTTAGGCTGAGACCTCCTGGTGCATGCATACTCTGCTATCATGTCCTGGTACATCACGCACTATATAAAAGACTGTTGGTTCTGTATCTCTCTCGAATCATAAATACAAATCACATATATTGGAGGCGAACATAGTCCCCAGCCAAATGGGTCACACATACCTACGCTCCCATTCAACCATCAAAACTATCATACTCTTAGATAACACGTATCCAAGGTTCTATGTTCTGGGTACAAGTCTAAAATCCCCCCAATAGGCTCGTCAGGATAAGGCCGTCCACGACGCGAAGCCTCCCCCCAATAGCAAGCAACGTAGGTATGTCATACAAATAATAAATCATTCAATAGGTTTTCACACAATTTACCTATTTATATCATTAGTATAGGTATACACGCAACCTATCATACATGTCCGATGTGTAGTATATCTATATCCCCGGATATTCTACGTATTAATTAATTTCAGTTACACTTCTCACCGTACACCCAGAGTATCCCTGCTACTCGACATATTCTAACTAATCATCAAACTATTTCAGTAGGTAAATTGTCCCCCTACCGTTGGTTCGGTCTTAGGTTCACTCGTAACCTCCACGCTCATTTAAATATTCGTAATATTATTTAACATTAAATAATTCCCGTAGTTAGCTCACATTCTACGTAACCCACTTAAATTCTCGTGAGGTCAAATTACATCCAAATCTATCCCAAAGTTCCAAAACTTAATTCTCTCTGATTGGGAACAAATTATCAACACAAATTCCTAAGAAAAATTAAACAAAAAGACGAGACTGTAAGTAACAGTCATTCCGAACGGGTCCGGTGGTTACAGCGAGCCCGCCCGCCGGACCTGAGATCGTCTCCTTCCCTTGTGCAGTTACGAATTTCAACCATTTTCTTGACCAATTTCTCATGGATCTTTACCAATTTGAAAACCAAGGTTTCCAAACATCATGTAGACATATGGGGGTGATTTCCAACGTAAAAATATTATTAAAACATTAAGAATACTACCCAAGAACCGATTAATTCATAATTTTCATCAAGAACCCCAGTTTTATGTTCTTCCACGTTCATACACCTACCAGTCCAGATTTTCCCATCCATTAAGGTTTGATTTCATCCTCTAATTATTTCAGAATTCCATCTACATGCAATTCCTAACTAAAGACTTAATTTAGTTCTCCACATTTAATGTAAAATTCATAGATACATAGGTATTATTTAAAATCTACTCTTAACATGGATAACATATGCACATAATTTAGCAAGATAAACACTTGCCTCTTTTGGTAGGTCTGGTCCGTTGAAGAAGAAGGGTATGGTTGTGGTACTCTCTTCCCGATCTACAATTTGGTGGTGGTGGTGGTGCAAGATGGTGGTTGTTGGCCTTGAAATTCTTAGGATCCCACTCTTTCACCCTCATGTGCTTTCTCTTTTGGTTTAACAACTGATAACCCTGACTTCCTCTACGTGCCTGATACTTTAACTCCCTAATTTTCGTCGGTTACCTTTTTCCAAAACTTTAAAAGACCAAAATACCCCCCTGAGGTGTCGTTTTGGCCTAAAAGTGCGTCGGGACCTAAACTAAACCCCCGGGTAGGCTTTTCTGACTATCTCCACCCATCAGGACACATTGGCGCACTCGAAATGACCATATGAAATACCAAAAGTGAAATTACATTTTATTTCTCAAATTAAGTTCCGACGCGATTGACACGCGCGTCCCGACTACATTTATCGTAAACTGCTGTATTTCTCACTCACGACAATCTTAATATTTTCTCGTCATTATTATTACTCATTCACTAAGTAATATTCAATATAAATAAATATTAACCCGGATCAATCTCTAATTAATTTTTTCATTTTAATTAAATTAATCCCACATTTATGATTATTAAAATTACAGGGTATTACTAGGTTGTTGTCTTTTAAAAGATCTTTGGTGGCAGGTGGCATCGGTGAACTTGGTGATTGAGAGAGGTAGTAAGTGGTGGTGTAGGTAGTTAACGTGGTAAGAGTGGTAGATAGGGAGGAGTTTAATTAGAAAAAAATTATTTTGATTTTAGATTGATATTTGTTAACTAATTAATTTAGTTACCCATGGCACCTCTTTATTGGAAAAATGCCACGTAAGCCTATCCAACACTTCTGTTAAGTCTTCTAATGAGGGTTGAGTTGAACAATGTAAGAATTGCAGAATTGAAAGATTGTCCAATATTCAAAATCACCCCAAACATTAGGGCCAATTTTAATTAACCCTACTTACTAGACCGTGATTAATTATCACTGAACCTCTTGCAGTCCTAACACTAAATAGTGATTAGTGCTGATATGGCCATGATAACAAGCTTTGTTTTCAATAGGGGAATTATTGGAATAATGTAGTGTGGATAATTTTTAAATGGTAATTCAGATTAGTTGTGTGAGTGGACTGTAGACAGTCAATTTGAATTTGTTAATACTCCCTCCATCCCAAAATTAATGAGGGGACTGTACTCTTAGATCCCTCACAAACAAATTTTAAGCACTTAGGTTCACTAATTCTCTTCTTGTAGAAGTCCACGCTAGTGGCATAACAAGTGGGCCTAATAGTAAATTGTCCTTAAATGTTTAAAAATTGTTACCAAGGGACCGAATTGTAAATTGCCCAATTAATAATTGCTTAAGATCAGTTTTTACTTTCCAATTTTATCCTCCTAGAAATGCTGAATACCCGTTGAATGCGACATGCACTTGGATATAGGTCCTTTTATGAGTATTGTTCCGATGAGTAATTTTGTAATCTCACCTCATTTTGTATACTATATATAGAAACACGGCTAATAATTTGAGATAAGACTAAAATGGTAAGCATGACTATCAATTTGGGACAGTGGGAGTAATTCAAAAAGGTCTCTTGATTATTTTTTTTTTAATCAAACTCAGAGAAGCTTTATTCAAAACACTTTGTTTTCCTTTGCTGCATTATAGATGGAGGAATTAAATATGATATTTGTATCACCAGGAACGCATACTTGTGGAACTTTCAGGAGTAGATGCTAGGGCTGAACGTTTTTTCGATATTAATTATGCAATGAGCTGTAAATAAATTTGTAACATGCACTCTCTCTCTCCCTCTCTTTCTCATCCTGGACAATGTATGATTGGTGTACAACAATGTTTATAATGTTGTCATCTTTGTTTCTGTAAAGCTCCATCTTCCTTGAATCGTGCATCTAATAATGGGAAGATGCATGCTTCCTGTTTATACATAATGTAATTTCTTGTCTGATTGAATTTGTTTTTTCCCTTGTGCTTGATGATGCAAAGGATTGCTTATACACGACTATGTGTTTACTCTGCACACACAGGATATGCAGATATGTGAAATGGGAGAGAGAAATTGTTCCATAAATATCTGTCAAGGCAGGCACCTCTAATTTCTGTTTGTGCACTTCTTTTTGAATAAAAAATAGCTAACTTCTTAAAAAAAATGATTTTAAAGGTATCCCTGTCCCACTTTTTTTCCTTGTAAAAATAATATATTTTAAAAATATTAGAGAAAAGGTCCCTTGTCGATATGTTTAATTGAATGACGTTCACGTAATAGTGTTTTTGTTCTTTCACAAAGTAGTCTCTTGGTGAAACGAAACTTTTAAACGTTGTCCCTAGGAAATATCCAAAATCATAGATATCCTACGTCTAATTTGAAGGAATCTGAATCTCATAATAATAGTTAAAAGTATCTGGATTTTACTGAAAAGTTGTTTATCAAGGTTGTAAAAGACATTATTATTATTATTATTATTATTATTATTATTATTATTATTATTATTATTATTATTATTATTAGAGTAAATTATTCATTTTCCTCTTAAATTATCACAATTGTTTTCAGAATAGCGTTGAACTATCAGAAGTGTCAATTAAGCTCTAAAACAAGGTACAAAAGTAATTTAATAAAAAATAATTTAAATAAAAAGCTAAGAAAAACAAGACAACTTTGTATCTATATCTTATTAAAACACAAAAACCACAATTTGATAAATCCCTCCCACCCCATCGGAGACCACCCTCAAATTAACCTGACAACCCCCCCACGTGTGTGTGTGTGTGTGTGGTGGTGGTGTTTGGTGGGGGGGAGATCTTAAGTACCCGTTTTATCAAGCCCAAAAAAGGGGTTATTTTTTTTTTTAAATGGTAAAAATAAAAACAAACATATATTGATCAATTTTTGTAAAATAGCAAAAAAAAATCATTTTTTTTAGTTGAACCCCAGTTTATATTACTATATTTGACGTAACTCCCAATTTCATAATCTTTTAGATATAACCCCCAGAAATCTAATAGACCTCTAATTTCGTTTGAAACTCACAATTTCAAAATTAGAGTTTATTTCCAATGGTTTTTTCTTATCAAAATACCCTTAGTATTTAGTTACGATACTACGCAACTCCCATTTCACTTTCTCACTCCGTAGCTCTGGTGGAAAAAACCTTCACCTGACCTTAGAGGTGGCAAATCGTGCTATTGGGTCGGGTTCAGGACCAACTCGACCCGATACGAAATATATTTTAGTGAAACGAACACGATACGACATAATGTCGTATTATTTTTTTACAACCCGAACACGACCCACTTCTAACACGACACGACACGATTTATAATTTTGATTTGATTAAACCTGTTTAACACGCATTATTGGCACGACATGACACCATTGGCATGATACAAATTATAGCATATTTTTCCAATCCATGTTTCGAAGTGTACCAAAAAAAATATTTACATCACAATTTAATTGCACACGACATATCTTTATCTACAATTCTCTTGATGTTAACTCTTAACCACAAAAAATAAACTACATGAAATAAACAACTACAAATGAACAAACAATCAGAAATAAATCCAACAAAATTAAACACACAATATCTAACGATTGCTGGACAAAAATGGTCGTCGGATTGAGGAGGGGCAAAAGTGGGTGGGTGGGGGCGCTGACGGAGGAGGGAAAGGGGGATGAGGGAGTGTTGATGTCGCTGATGAGCCCGATGCTGATTAGGCTGGGGTTGATGAGGTTCGGTGCCAGCGCTGATGAGTTCGGTAAGCTCTGGCGCCGGGGTTGATGAGGTCCGATGGTGTGCGAGAGTTTGTGGGTCAGTGATGAGGTCGACTGAATGGAAGGATGGCTGAATAATGTTTTTGGCTAAGGTTGTTTTTTGTGAAGTATTAATCTTAGACAAAGTTAGATTCGTGGGTTGGGCCTTTTAATAAAAGTCTTTTATTTATTTTTAATGGGTCTATTTAGGGTCTTAATGGGATCAATAACGGGTCAATAATGGTTTTTTAATCGAGCCCATAATGGGTCTTAATGATGTCACTATCGTGTTTTTAATGGGTCCAATTCGAGCCAATTTTGTTACTAAAATTAAACATGAACACGACATGACACGATAGCGGGTCCATAACCCAGATACGAACACGACTCGAACACGATAGGCCGTGCCAATTTCGTGCGAATTTTATTTCGTGTTGTCATGTAGCTTTCAAAATTGCCACCCCTTCCCATTCTTTCATTCGGAGCTGCGTTTTCTTCTCATTTTCAACCATTAGGGCTTTGTGCTTGGAGCTAACAACATGCCGGGCTCATATGATTTTGATTCTGAGAGCTCAAGTGAGTACGAACAATCATATGAAGGAATGGGACTTCGTCCTCACTTGTTCAGAGAAGAATTGTGAGTATTTTCTCTTTTATTGTTGTTGTTTGTTCTATTTGTTTAAATTCTTGGTCATTATTTAGGGGTTCAACTTGTTCTTTAGGGATTTTGATATTTATTTATTTATTTTTCTCTGTTTCTTTAATATGTTTATGTTTGTGTTGTTAGTGTTAAATGGATCCCACTTACATATCATGTCTGGAACATTGTGATTCATTATGGTGGTAATTGGAAGGGGCGTGATATGAGGGTGGAGAAGAATTTTTGCTGGAGAATGTTAATGGGGACAGGCTTTTCATTTATTTATCATTTTCAATGTTGTGATCCCTCTTAGCCAAGACCCCCCAATACCCCAACACGCACCATCACCCCCAACAAATTTCAACACCTACAACCCAAATAAACGAAGGAACACCAAAGACTAGTAGCTCAACCAAAAGAAAAAAAATGTGTGCAAAGAAAAGGGAGATTAGTTCAAGTGTGAGGTCAATTTGGGGGAATTATTTGAGGAAGAGTTAAATGATATGCCCTAAGAACCATAACCATGCAACCCAACTCAAACAGAGGCGGAGGTTGAGCCTAAACCACAAGTTGATGGGTTAGGGCAATCCAGTGATGGGGAGAGTATGAATGGGGAGAATATAAATGGGGACTCATTGTTTGAAGGATTAGATGCAACTGAGTCATATCATAGTATGGAGACTAATTCAGAGATTGCGCATGAACCATAAATGGAAGATGGATAGCATGATGAGTTTGTTCAACAAATTAATAATGTGTACATGAAAGGGGATAATGAGGAGAATGATGTTCCAACAATGCAACTTCCTACAATTGAGAAGGGTATGTAGTTTGACACCATACAAAAGTTTAGAGACTTCATTAGAACTTATGCAATACTTCATAAGTCCGTGTTTGTCTTTGCTTGTAATGAAGCAAGTTTACATTGCATAGATAAGACATGTAAGTGGATGTGTTATGCTAGGTAGAAGAACAAAGAAGCCATTATGAGGGTTAATGGATTGATTGAGCCTCACACTTATCATAATAATGGAAGTTCTAAGAATGCATTAGCTATTGCACCTTCGGTGACCACTCAACCAAAGGAGGATGTTAGAATCCATCACAAGAGCTACATATGTAAAGACATTTAACTAAAGATTTAGAGGGAATTTGGTATGAATATCTCTTATTGGACAACATGGGCTGCCAGGTGGAAGATAATGGAGATTGTGCATGGAAATTATGAAAAAAGCTACTATTTTACCCCATCTCTCACTGAACAAATTATTAATCAGAATGGGAGTTCAGTTCTTGCATTTAGTACAAATGGAGTAATAGATTCAAATGTTTGTGTCTTGCTTTTAGTGCCTCATTGAATGGATTTGTGAAAAAGCTTATAAGTGACTGATTGATAGGAATGTTAAATCATGTTCAAGAGCAAGGTTTGACTTCACAACTTGTTTATAGCATATAACAAATAATTTCTTCGAGTCATTCAACAACTGGATTCTCACACTAAAAGACAACCCTGCGTGTGGGTTTGTAGAGAATTACAACAATATGGTTATGGCTTTAATGTATGATAGGAGGATTAAGGTTTCTTCTTGGGACATTGATGGTATAGTCATAAGAGTTGTTCAAATGATTGACAACCTTAAGAAAAAATTGCATAATTTCATTGTTAGGCCCGCTGGCATTAATGTATTAATTGTTGAAGGTCAATAAATTAAAGATGGACGGTAAGCTTGGAGAAGTTGACTTGGGATTGTAGAGAATGGAACCTAACTGGTCTGCCTTGTATACATGTTGTGTATGTTCTCAGTCAGAACATAAGCCGTGATTAGACAAAGTGAGTAACTAACTAATTGCTTTTGTGTTACATTTACATTGCTTGAAAATAGATTACACCACTCATCAAGTGGCACATTTACATTGATGTTAACTTCATTCCTCTTATTCATTTTCATTACATCTTTCAACCATTCAAAGTTCCACAAAATGAACATTTTATGTAATTCATCTCCCTGCTGTGTGGTGCATTAGAAGTCTTCAAATCCATAGCTCCAATGCAAGTTTGGTGTAAACACTTAAAATTAATCCATGGACATTGTGCTTTGAAGGGGCCTTCCTACCCACATTTGTGACAAGTTCTTTCATTTGTTAAGCCCTCACCATTATGTGGTTTCAATGCCTCATCAAACCACTGACATGCAGTGCATGATCCGCGGGAACATTTCAAGAATTTCCTATTAGGATTTTTCATTGTTTTTTAGGTGAAAAGCATAAGAATTCCTTCACAATGATTTTTCTTACACTTGCTATACACCTAAGGGCATTCTGGAATAGGATTGCTATTCAACCCACACATTTGGCACAGGAACACCTGCAAGAATTAGAAAACCAATGTTTCAAATACCTAAATTTGTTTGACATACCCCTTTTCTTTTATATTTGAAATTAGATATACCCCCAATCGTGTCCAAATCCCAGTTTGAGCTTGAATACTTACTCGTTTGCAACAAATACAAGTACAAGGGTAATCGGAAATGTTTTATAACAATTTTTTTTTACATTTTCCCCTTGGTTAGATGATTCACCACCTCCCATTTTTGCAGCCACGGTCCTAGAGTTTTCAAGACAAGAGTAATTTCGATAAATTACTCTTAGAAATGTTTCCTTTTTCTCTGGCGCTGTGTTCAATTATGTTTAATTTCAGTTTATACGGGATCTTGAACCCAATTGTCTGGAGTAACCCCAGGAGCATCGTGTTCATTATAATGGAGAATAAGATGCCCAAATTACGGCTTCTAACGGCTACTTAACCTAAGCCATTAGATAATTTCAGTTTGTATGAGCTGGGAGATGATGACACGTGTCCATTTCAGTTGGTTAAGTAGTTTTTCAAGGTTTTAACTACTGAGGGTATTTTGGTAAGAACAAACCGTTAGGGTAAAGTCTTAATTTTGAAATAACGAGTTTCAGATGCAGTTAGAGGTTTGTTAGTTTTCTGAGAGTTATGTTTAAGAGATTATGAAACTGGGGGTTATGTCAAATATGACATTATAAACTGGGGGTTATGTAAAAAAAATATTTTTATAGGTTCCTTGAATGTTTAAATATCCTAAAAAATCAACTATTTTTTTTGCTATTTTTAAAAAATGGTCCGTTTTTTGGATCTGATAAATGAGTTCGTTGGAGATCACCCCAGTATATATATATATATATATATATATATATATGAGAAATCGGTATGTGGATATATGAGAAATCTTTAAATCATTTTGTATGGAAACAATAAATTTGTGATGAGATCTTCAATACGATTTACTATTGGGTGGGTTAGGATTGCAATGGTGAATGGTGTGGTGCAGACATTTATATTTTTTTATGTATAAGAGTTCCAACTAGTTTGGATATCTAGACAAAATAGGTTAGAATAGTTTGAGAACTCCATCTCCTCAAAGGTACATGCTCCATGATGAAATCAAGTCCAAGAGAACCTTAAAAGGGAAGTTAATTCTAAACCCTAAAACCACAAATAGGACACTTGCACTGCATCATACATATCATCTTTTGGTTTAATGGTTTTTCAACACTTCAAATTTTTTAAAAATCAATTTAATTCAAATCAAATCATTTTATATAATTAAAAAAAAAATTCAAATGATTTTTGAATTAATTAAAATGTGTTTTTAAAAGTGTTGTGGTTGTAAATTAAATTTGAGAAACTTGTTTTCTATGCTGATTGTTTCCCTAGGTAGAAGCCGAAAGCGCTAGAGAGTTAGAGGTGTGCTTTGTAATTATTTTCAACACGCGTCTCAACCTTCATCCTGTGCGTACACGTGTTGACAACCTATCGAGTAGTTTTGTGCTTTCTGTTAGACACAAATCGCTTACACATCCTCAACCCTTGGATCATTTTAATCAACGTACTGCATGCGATTTAACTCAATCCATGTGAACCCAGCCTTAACCAATCAGTGTTCATTTAAACCACCGCCTGTGTTAAACGATTGGATTTAAGTCAACTCATTTAGACTTAATCTCAGCCATAGGATAGAGGCTAAAGTTCTCGATCCTTCTACGCTTAGTATAATAAGGGATTAACCCTCAGCATTTAGAGACTTTTGGTCACTTCGTCATTTTTTAGAGAAAAGAGAGAGTAGAGAGAAGAGAGAATAGAGAGAAGAGAGGGAAAGGAAAGAGAGAGATTAGAAGAAGAAACCCTAAGTTTTCTTCGTGGTTAAAAACCCTCTGAGTTTTTCTCTCAAACCAAACACCAAAACCAAAATAGTCCCAAACACCAGAAAACCCATCTTGAGAGTTGGACGTTTTAGGTTTTCTGTGTTCATTGGTGTTGTGTTTTCTTTTTGAAGACCTCTTCAAAATCTTTGATTCTCTCAGAACTCATCTCTAAGAAAGACTTAAGTTTCATTGTTGAAACTGAGTTTTTCTAAAAGAGAGCATCTCACGTTTATTTTCTGTTTTTCTTTTTAGATCTGATATTTTAGATCAATTCTGTTTCAGCGAGTTTTTGAAATAAAAACTATTAATTAGTTTCAAAAATAATTTTTCAGATCTAGTGAGTTGTGTGTTTCTAATTTTTATTTCATATTTTATGAAATACTGGTGTGCAAAAATAAAAGGAACACAAAAGAACTCTTACTAAAGTTTTAAGGCGTACAAATCTGAAAATAAGTTTTATATATCAAAACTTGTTGAATCGGTCTTTGCATGTTAAGTCTGAATCTGTTTTGTTAAAGTAGACTTCTAGTCTAGTTTGGATCTTAATTGGAGGTTTACAATTTCAAAAATATTTTTAAAACCCTGAAATTGTTTAAGACCTTGAACCGTTTTCTGAGCAAGGTATCCTTGAGATCTGTGGATAAATAAAAGATCAAGAAGTCTTTGCTTGAAAAATCAGGATTCAGAAATAACTTTCATCTTAGAATTATTGTAATTTGTTAGGAAAGTTTGTATAAAACTTGAGAGAGTGAGTTGTATGTTTAGATGTAGTAGCACATCACAAACACTATCTCACACAAGCACTTAGACACTGTGGTTCTGTCTGAGAATCTTGAATTTGAAAGAATTGCTGGAATCAGAATTCAAAGAGAAGGAGATCCAGGAAAAGACAAAGAAGTATCAAGAAAAGATCAAGTTCCAAGTCAGAATACCTTTGGAGTGGAGAATCTAGTGTGGGTACATTCCGAACTTAGGTTAGGATCTTTGTGGTTTGCTTAAGTGTCGTAACTTGATTTTCATTTTGGTGGATTTTCATTTTGTGCCGTAGAGGGCACCGTGGATATTGTTTAAGGGTTTTACCACGTTAAAATTCATGTGTCTATTTCTTTGAATTTTCTTAACTGTTGTTGTGATTGGGACTGCATGGTAACGTTAGTAGATGTTTATTAAAAATTAAACATAAGGTAATCAACTATCAAATTTAATCCATACATTCAGAAAAAGCTTTTACAACACATCTTTTGTTTTTCAAAAAAATGTTTGACCCAAAAAGTTTATTCGGAGTTTACTCAACTTATAACTATTTGTTATTAGTCTTGTAAACAAAGCTTTTAGTATTAAGGCTGTTTTTCAACTGGTATCAGAGCGGGAACACTTTTTGTGATCCTGAAACTTGAGAAATTATTTTCAAAACCTCTTTCTGAAAAATCTCTTAGTATGGAAGAAAAATTTGAGAAGTTAGGTAACCTATCCTGACCACCATTGTTTGATGGAAACAATTTTTTGTACTCGAAAGTGCGAATGACTACTTTCATCCAAGGAACCCTGGGTGATGAAGTCTGGGAAATGATTGAAACAGGGTTTGAACATCCTACTAAACCTACCTCTTCCACTGATCCAACAAGGATTGAGAAACTTCTTAGTGAATTTACTAAGGAAGAGAAAAAACTATCTCTTGATAATAACAAATGAAAGAATGCCATCTTTATGTCCATTAATGAACATTAATTCAAAAGAATATCCATTTATTCTACTTCTTAAGAGGCATGGGACACTTTCTCATGAGGGTGATGGACGTGTCAAAGCTGGAAAAACCCAAATGCTTATTCAGCAATATAATACCCTGATTATGAATGATAATGAATCCTTTGACTATTTCTACATAAGGTTGACTAATATTTTTACAAAACTTCATGAAAATGGTATAACCTACAGTAGAAAGGAAATCGTGTCAAAGATTCTTTAGTCATGGCCATCTAAATTTGACAACAAGAGATATGCTATTGAGGAAATGAATGACCCTGATATGACTCCTGAACTACTTAGCAGTAAACTTAGGACTGTTGAATTGGAACTAGACTTTAAAAAGAAATTGACCAGACAAACTAATAAAGCCTCTAGTTTAAATGTTGCGTTTTCATCTAAATTATCAGTGCCTAAATTGAACTCTATAAACTTTGACACTCACTGTCTTGAAAACTGTGATTTAGAAAACCTTGACAATGAAATAACTCTTATGAGTAAGCATTTCAAAAAGATTTTGAAATTCAGAAATGCTGTAGCCTCTAAATAAGGTAAATCAAATTATCAAGGTAATCAATCTCACAGACCTCATGACAGAGACAATACCAAACCACTTATGACAATAGGAGGAAGTTTGACCCCAACAGACCTAAACCTGACATAAAAGATGTTAAGTGCCATCGTTGTGGGAAACTTGGTCACTATGCTAGTAAATGTCCAACTAGTTTTAACAACAACAAGGCCAATATGTGTAAGACATGGGACGACTCTAGTGACTCTGATGAGGATGGAATTGAGTCAACCCAAATGAATTAGTACTACATGCCTTTCTTTGCTAAGATAATATATAATGATTATGCATGCTTGCCTGCACATGAACTTGATGTGCCTGTTAATGATGTTAGTAATCGTGGTGATAATTCTGTTCCTATTACTGCTGAAAGATTACCTGTGAGTCAAAGTGATAATGTTGATGATGAATTGAACGTGTGCGTGAGTAAAGAACCTATCAAAAATATAGGGGACAATTCACACAATGCACATAGTGAGTCTGATGATTATCTTCCTGAGTTACATGAGCTATACACTAAAACGATTAAGAAGAGTGCTCGCCTAGAAAAGATGATAAAAACCTTAAGTGAGCGTATCGATTTGCTTAACCAAACCATTAGGAAGAACACTGAAGATTAAACTGCCCAATGTGTTGCTCATGAGACTGAGATTGATAATTACAACTTGAGAATAAATTCTTTGATTCAAAAGAACCAAGAATTTGAACAAAAATACAAGGAAACCCTTATTGAACTAGAAGAGTCAAAGAAAAAGGCTTCAAAAGTTTTTAAAAATGTCAACACTTTGAAACACAAGCCAAGACTTATGAAAACATTGTTACGGGAAGCAAATTTGACTCTGAAGATAAGTCTGGCCTAGGTTTTGGAGAAATGGTGCACACAAGTAAGACCAAAGTTTCTCCTGAAAATGTTGCTTTTGTAAAACAAGGCCAAACTTCTCAAAATGTTCAAGAAGGTAAACCTAATATCAATGTCTCTCAATCAACACATAATCAGTACAATCAACAGTTGAAACCAAACAGTCAAACCAAATACGTTTGTCCTTCTGCCAGAAACCAAAGACAGAAACCTAAATCTAATGATGACTGGACTACTGTACCCAATAGATCCAAGCCAATTTTTAAAGACTTTAGTAAGAGAGTCAAGTCCTATACCCAACAATACTATTCCCACTGCGATATTTTTGGACATACTCTAGATGAGTGTTTCCAGAAAAGGACATACACTCCTACCTACCAGAACTTTAACTATTCTAGGAAGTCCAGAAATACTTATATACTTCTTAAACAGGCCACAAGCAACTCTAACTCTAAAAAGAAAAATGGAGGGTCCAAGACTAAGAAAAAATCATTTAGAAAGACCTCTTAAACCTTTTTTAAGTCAAAAGGACACAAAAATATTAAAACTAGGCCTAATTGGATTAGAAAAGATGATTTACTATCCCAACTCAAGTGCAAAATTGTCATTTCTGCTTTAAAGGCACAAAGAACTTTAACTAGATGGTATTTAGACTCCAGTTGTTCTAAACATATGACCGGGGACGAAACCAAATTAAAGAACAAGACAAACTTCCTTGGAGGTCATGTTTGGAGATGGTGTTTCATCTCAGATCATAGGTAAGGGAACATTGAGTGAGCAAGGGCACCCTGAACTGAATGATGTTCTATTAGTTAAAGGCCTTAAAGCCAATCTCTTAAGTATATCACAATTTTGTGACTCTAATCACTCAGTTACCTTTTCTAAAAACGATTGCAAAATTATTGATGAAAAGGTAATTGTATTTTGACAGGAAACAGAACCCCGAAAAACTGTTACACAGTAATTCTAAATTTCAAATCTTATAATGTTTACAGATTAGAGGATTCTGATCTATGGCACAATAGATTGGGACACACAAATTATGATAACCTTAGAAGATTGAGTTCCCAAGAGATAGTTAGAGGTTTGCCAAAAATTAAAAATTCTTTTGCTCCTGCATGTGGACCTTGTCAGGAAGGCAAAATAAGTAAATCCCCACACAAAAAAGTTTAAAGATGTCCTTACCACTAAGCCCCTAGAACTTATCCACATGGACCTCATGGGTTCTTGAAGAACCGTTAGTTTATGTGAAAACTCTTACATCCTAGTTATAGTGGACGACTATACGAGATATACTTGGGTAGCTTTTATGAAATATAAATCAGAAACCTTCAATGAATTCTTAAGAATCCTCTTGAAAATTGAGAATGAGAATGATACCCAAGTATGTCGAATAAGGAGTGATAGAGGTGGAGAGTTTAAGGATTCTGGAATCTCTGAGTATTGTGTAGCTAATGGATATAAACATGAGTTTAGCGCTCCCAAAACCCCACAACAAAATGGTATAGATGAAAGCAAGAATAGGACTTTACAAGAAATGGCGAGGGTTATGTTACACGCTAAGAATCTCCCTATATACGTTTGGGTGGAAGCTGTCCAAATCGCTTGTCACATTATTAATCGCATCTACCTCAAAAAAAATTCCAAAGAAACATCTTATGAGTTATGGTTCCACAAAAAGCCAAACTTGAAATATTTTAAAACCTTTGGTAGTATCTTCTATATTTGCAAGATAGAGAGCATCTGTCAAAATTTGATACCCGAGGAGAAAAGGGAATTTTTCTTAGCTATTCCCAAAACAGTAGGGCTTTGCGTTTTTTTAACTATAGAAACAAAAGTATTATGGAATCAATTAATGTAATTGTAGATGACACAAGTGTTAGGAGTAGTTACAGTCAACCAGTAACATTTGATGAGGACGAACCTGCTTTATCCCCTGATCCTCAAGATAATACTGATTCACTACCACCTGAGAATTTCTCTGTACCCACTTGGGTTTCTAAAGATCATCCCACTGAAACCATTGTCGATAATCCTTCGGAACTAGTTAGAACTATATCCCAACTTCGACAAGTGGCATAATTTTCTTGTTTTGTTTCTCTTGAGGAACCTAAAAATGTTAATAATGCCCTTACTAACTCATTTAGGATAAATGCTATGCAAGAAGAGCTAATCCAATTCAAGAGTCACGATGTTTGGAATCTGGTTCTTAGACTAAAAGATTCGAAGGTTATTGGCACAAAATGGATTTTTAAAAACAAAACTAATGAAAATGGGGAGGTCATTAGAAATAAAGCTAGGTTGGTAGCACAAGGAATACTCCCAGATTGAGGGAATTGATTTCGACGAAACTTTTGCACCTGTTACTCGTCTGGAATCAGTTCGTCTCCTCCTTGCAATTTCTTGTCATATGCAATTAAAATTATTCCAAATGGATGTTAAATCCTCTTTTTTAAATGGAATTTTGTCTGAAGAAGTTTACATAGAACAACCCAAAGGATTTGTTAATCCCGTACACCCGAACCGCATCTTTAAGCTTAAGAAAGCATTATACGGTTTGGAAAAAGCTCCTAGAGCTTGGTATGAGAGACTGTCTACCATCTTAGTGTCTCACAATTTTGTCCGTGGCGGAAATGATCAAACATTGTTTGTTAGAAAGGAAAATCAACATGTCTTAATCGCGCAAGTCTATGTGGATGATATTATTTTCGGTTCCACTTATCTTAAACAAGTAGAGAATTTTTCTGATATCATGCATACCAAATTTCAGATGTCTTTAATGGGTGAACTACAATATTTTTTGGGTTTACAAGTAAAATAATGCAGTGATGGTCTTTGTATTTCTCAATCCATATACGCTACAGAGTTATTGAAAAATTCCAACTTAGAAAATGCTAAAAATTCTAGAACTCCTATATGTACTTCAACTAAACTGTCTAAGGATGATACTGGGAAAAGTGTATATCCCACTCTTTATAGAAGTATGATAGGGAGTTTATTGTATCTTCCAGCGTCTCGACTTGATATATCCTTTGCCGTGTGAATATGTGTGTTGATACCAAATTTAGTCTGCTGACATGGCCCAATTAAATGAAGACACGTGGTGATCTACATGGCAACAACAACACTTCTGAGGAACCCACAAGCTCCGAGGTACAAGATTACAACGAGGAAGACTATTTCCCCGAGGAACACTGCTTCCCCAAGGAACTCATACGCTTCGAGGAACGAGAACTCTCCGAGGAACTCAGGCGGTCCGAGCTGCACCTCGAACAAATCATTAATAGCGGGATAACCAACAGTTTAACTGTTCATTAAATGCTTATCATTCAGACCCATACGCTTAAAGGGCATTGAATGTATTACCCTTTCATATGTATATCATTTAATGTAGTACCCTTTCACTTTACAGCCTCAGGGCTATAAATACATTGTACAAACCTCATTGGAAGAGGACCCCCAGACCGGAATTTCTGGAGATAACTTGTAATCGAGAATTCTCATACAAACAGCAATACCAAAACAGTGGACGTAGGCCATTCTTATAAGGCTGAACCACTTTAAAAACTCCTTGTCTTATTTATTTATCTATCTGTGATTGAATAATTAGAGTGATCTAATTTTTTACATCAACAGATTGGCGCCGTCTGTGGGAACACGACTGGTAATATCGTTTTCTCACCAAAAACAATCCATCACAAATGGCTGATATTCCGGAATCCAGCAATCGAAATGCTGGAACCCCTCCAAATCCATCTGCTCCGCCAAATATTCCAGATCTGGCTGGAATAATGACCAATCTGGCTCAGGGCCAGACCGTCATGCAAGAAACAATGCGACAACTCATCCAAACTCTCCATGGCGGTGCGTCAGCCCATTCACGACCACGGAGTATTCAAAGAAACACCCGCGCACCATCCTCACGTACTAGGCGTACCGATTCACATCGCAATGAGGAATCTGATGATTTCTCTTATCAACCTGGGCGAACTTCGTCGGTGCGAGCCACAGATACTGAACAACGTGTCACTCTCTCTCCAGAAAGGACCAGCGCATTGGAAAGATTAAGTAGGGTTTCTCCTTTCGACCGATTAGGCCCTAGGAGGAACAAAAGTCCTCTTAATGCAGCGTCGAGGAGCTTTCGACGATCAACAGCCTTAAGGGAAGGATCTGCCCAGTCGCGACCAACTGCTCGTCAAGAGAGATCCCAGGAAGCCACCTCAACGCGATCAGCTGCTCGAACCAACAGGACCGAGGAAATAAATGATGCATGGAAAGGTTCTATTCAAAGGCTGGAGGATAGATTAGGGGAAATGGTTAAAACCAAGAACCCTTTACAATGAACCTTTGTTCGAGGAACACCTTTTGTCCAGGCCATTGTAGATTTTCCAACACCATCAAAGTTCAAAGCACCTGTTGTGACCCCCAAATATGATGGAAAGACTGATCCTGTTCTTCATATAGAACAATATCAAGCTGATGCCGACATCTATGCTGTCTTAGACGAGATGAGATGTAGGGCATTCTCGGGAACTCTTACCGGATCTGCTCAAATATGGTATAATAATCTTCCTCGGGGTAAGATCTCAATTTTCTTTCAACTGGCCGAGTTATTCATTGGAAATCTCTGCTTTGGGGCAAAGCCAGTTAAACGAGTAGCACATCTGTTAAGTGTTAGACAAAAAGCTGGTGAAAGTACCAGAGATTATATAACTCGTTTTAATAACGAGAAACTTGAAGTCATTGATTATGAGGAAAAGACAACGATCACTGCCTTGATGAGTGGGCTGTCGCCTAACAAGTTGTATTACACTTTGGCCAAAGATCCACCCGCAACTATGTCAGAATTGATGGCAAATGCGGCCAAAATCATGAATGCCGAGGAGGCTATGGCTGCGAAGAAGAATATGGATAAAGAAACCAAGGTGGAAGTCGAAAAAACCAAGAAGAAAGAACATAAGAACAATGGTGGTGACAAACAATCCAAAAATAGGTCATCATGGGAGGTATTGAAGAAATTTGATAATTACACTCCTTTGAAGGTAGATATCAACCACGTCCTGGAAGAAATTAAGAACAGCGAGGAGTTAAACTGGCCAAAGAAAATGAAGGCAGACCCTGACACGAGGAATAGGGAAAAATATTGCGAGTTTCACAAAGATCATGGCCATATGACCAAGAATTGCATAGCTCTTCAAAATGAGATTGAAACACTCATCGGACGAGGAAAGCTGTCAAAGTATGTTGATCGGGGAAACGAAAGAAGAAACAACGACCGAGCAAGAGAAAGGTCTAGATCTCCTCGTCGAGGAGAGGAGAACAAGAAAAGAAATCATGAAGTTGATCCCGAGAATGACCCCGATCTTCCCAAGAGACCAAGGTAGCCAGAACGAGAGGTATTTTCAATACGCTTTGGGTCATTTGACTGTAATGTTATAACAGGTGGAGATGCAGGAGGAGGAGACCTTACTGCCGAGAGAAAAGCTTACCTCGGTGAGGCTCAAGCTTGCTCGTACATTCAACGAATAAATCTAGCTGAGGAGGATCGCCCGAGAAAGGTGAACAAAGAGAAGTTGGTCATTGGTTTCTCAAAAAATGACCTCGCAGGTGTTCTATATCCTCACGATGATCCACTGGTGATCAAAATGAGGATGAAGGAGGTTATGATTTCAAGAGTACTGGTCGACAATGGTAGCTCGGCAGACATCATGTTCTACTCGTGCTTCGATAGTTTAAATCAAAAGCTATCTCAACTGGAGCCTTACCACAGACCCCTCATCGGTTTTGCTGGTGAGAAAGTATTTCCACTTGGGACGATTAAGTTGGATATATTCATTGGTACGTGGCCTGCTTGTCGGACAGAAAGAATATGTTTCTTCGTGATGGATAAGAATGTCCAATCATCGTACAATATCATCATGGGAAGAGTAGGATTGAAGAAGTTCGAGGCTGTACCATCTACAGTGCATCAGTGCCTAAAATTTCCAATAAACTTTGGAGTAGGAGTTGTGAAAGGTGATCAGAAAATAGCTCGGGAATGCTATTATTCATCCGCCGAGCAAGAAGAAATGGAGGAGTCAAAGAAAAAGACTACTACCTATCAAGTAGATGAAGGTGCAGAGATTAAAACATTGGATCCTCGAGATGAGTCGCAACTCGTGAAGGGTCAAGTGGTGGAAGCTACTGAAAACATCATTCTGGACGACGAGCACCCTGAGCGAACTACTCAAATAGGTTCGTCGTTGGAAGCCTCATTAAAAAAAGAATTAATAATTTTCCTTAAAAGCAGAAAACAAACTTTTGCATGGAGTCATGAAGATATGCCAGGGATAGACCCAAACTTCTTATGTCACGAACTCAATGTGAATAAGGAGATCAAGCCTGTGAAGCAGAGAAGAAGAGTATTTAGTCCCGAGAAGAATCAAGCTATACAGGAGGAAGTCGAGAGGCTCCAGAAGGCTTGTTTCATTGAAGATGTTAAATATCCAGACTGGTTAGCCAATGTAGTGATGGTAAAGAAGAAAAATAACAAGTGGAGGATGTGTGTAGACTTCACCGACCTCAACAAAGCATGCCCAAAGGATCACTTTCCACTGCCCCGAATTGATCAACTGGTGGATGCTACTTCGGGACACGAGTTGTTGAGCTTCATGGATGCTTATTCTGGCTACAATCAGATTAAAATGAAACCTGAAGACAGGGAAAGTACTTCTTTCATTACCCCTAGGGGAACTTATTGTTATAATGTTATGCCTTTTGGTTTGAAAAATGCAGGTGCGACATATCAGCGGCTGATGAATAAAGTCTTTGCTGAGCAAATCAGTTGCAATATGGAAGTCTATGTTGACGATATGCTGATGAAAAGCAAGAAAGCTGCCGATCATCTAGTTGATTTAAGTCAGACTTTTGATCAACTGGATAAATATCAAATGAAGCTGAACCTGACGAAGTGCATATTTGGAGTACGAGAAGGCATGTTTCTCGGATACATTGTCAATCAGCGAGGCATTGAGGCAAATCCTGAAAAGATCAAAGATCTATTAGGGCTGCGATCTCCAACGACGAAGAAGGAAGTACAGAGTCTCACAGGACGAGTAGCAGCACTCAACAGATTTGTGTCACGAGCAACTGATAGATGTCTCCCATTCTTCATGACACTCAGAAAGACTTTTGAGTGGAATGATGAATGCGAGAAGGCTTTTCAAGACTTGAAGAAATACTTGGGAGCACCTCCACTGTTGTCCAGGCCAGTAATGGGAGAAAAATTGTACTTGTATCTCGCAGTGTCCAAGAATGCAGTTAGCTCAGCGTTGATCAGAGTGGAGAATGGAGTGCAAAAACCAATTTACTACACAAGTAAGGCCTTCCGAGGAGTAGAGATCAGATATCCAAGGCTAGAAAAGTTAGCACTGGCGCTTATTGAGGCAAGTAGGAGAATGAGGCCATACTTCCAGGCTCATACCATAGTAGTATATACCGATATGCCATTGAGGCAAGCCCTTCACAAGCCAGAAAAATCAGGGAGATTGATGTACTGGGCAATAGAGCTCGGTGAATATGATATAGTCTACGAACCCAGATCATCGCTAAAAAGGCAAGCTGTGGCAGATTTTATAGCAGAGTTCACCTATCCTGATATCCCCGAGGAACAAAAGTTGCTCGCTGATCAATCTGTGGATGTTACAGGATCAACAAACACAAGCTCAGACCAATTCCGATTGGTAAAAGGGTGTGTGGATGTTACAGGATGTGGCGCAGGGATAGTTGTGAGCACTCCGGACGAGGAGCAAAAGTTGCTCGCTGAGCAACCTGTGGATGTTACAGGATCAACAAACACTAGCTCAGACCAACTCTAGTTGGTAAAAGGGCAAGTGGATGTTACAGAATCATTAAATTCGAGCTCAGACCAACTCCGGTTGGTAAAAGGGCAAGAAAAAATAATCGATGAAGAGCGAGAAATATCTGGGGAGGATGAAAGGAAGCAACAAATATTTCACTGAGGAACTCTAACTGATCAGAAATTTGAAGACGAGTTACCTATATGGAGGCTATATGTAGATGGCTCATCTTGCACTACAGGATGTGGCGCGGAGATAGTTTGGGGCACTTCGGACGAGGTTGACATGGAATACGCCCTGCGTTTCCAATTCAAAGCTTCCAACAATGAGGTTGAGTATGAGGCCATGATTGCAAGACTTAGTTTGGCAAAAATTATGGAGGCGCAACAGATTATTGTCTTCAGTGATTCTCAATTGATCGTAAATCAAATGTTGGGAGTATATGCAGTTAGAGGAGAATTAATGATCAGATATCATGAAAAGGCAAAGGAGCTGGTGTCAGAATTTGCCGCTATTCAGCTGGTCAGAATACCAAGAATGGAGAATACGAGAGTAGACGCCCTAGCTCGACTAGCATCAGCTACTCGCACCGAGCTACGACGAACAATCCCAATTGAAGTGCTATCTAGTCAGAGTATAGATGAAGATCTGACGATGAACTTTATTACCCTTGATTTAGGACCATCTTGGATGGATCCCATCAGGGCATATATTGAAGAGGGAGAATTACCAATTGACAAGCTCGCAACCAAGAAATTGAAGTTTAAAGCTGCTCGGTATGTATTAACTAATGGTGTTTTATATAGACGAGGAATTATGGCAGGTTTGCAGAGATGTGTACATCCCTCCGAGGTGAACGAATTGATTGAAGAGGTCCATGAAGGGTCTTGTGGAGCCCATGTAGCAGGTCGGACTCTTTTGCAAAGGATAATGACGCAGGGATACTACTGGCCAACGATGAGGGCTGATTGTATAGCCTATGCCAAGAAATGTGACAAATGCCAGCGCTTTTCCTCCATCCGAAGAACTCCACAAGCATTGTTGGCACCCATAACTTCCCCTTGGCCATTTTCCTTATGAGGAATTGATTTGGTTGGGCCACTGCCAACGACCCGAGGAAGATTCAAATACCTCGTCGTCGCAGTAGATTATTTTACTAAGTGGGTAGAAGCTGAGCCACTCATTGATATGACGTACGAGAAGGTGTACCAATTTGTTTGGAAGAGCATCATTTGTCGATATGATTTTCCTCATGCTTTCATCACAGACCATGGAACACAATTTGATAACGAGGAGTTCGCTGCCTATTGCCATCAGTCAAACATTTTGAAGGTCCACTCAGCACCAGGCCATCCTCAAAGCAATGGACAAACTGAAGTAACAAACAGAACGTTGCTGAATGGTTTGAAGAAAAGACTGGATGATGCGAAAGCAAATTGGATCAACGAGCTACAATCAGTACTTTGGGCTTACCGAACTACTCCCCGAGTAGCAACAGGAGAATCACCATATATGCTGGCGTTTGGAAGTGAAGCTGTTATACCTGCCGAGTTGGGCCTCCCAACACACAGGGTACTGAATTTCAATTCCCCTGTTAGCGACTTAATGAGAAGACTGGATTTAGACATGCTCGAGGAAGTTAGAGAAGAAGCTACCATCAGAAATGCTGCATACCAGCAACGAACAACTTTGTTTTACAACAAGAGGGTGAAGAAATGCGACCTGAAAGAAGGAGACTATGTGCTAAAGAAAGTAATTCAAAAGCACAATAAAATGGAGGCAAATTGGCATGGACCATACCGAGTTACAGAAGTTGTTCGACCAGGAACTTACCGAATAGTAACTCTAGAGGGAGAGGAGTTTAAGAATGCATGGAACGCAGAGCACCTACGCAAGTATTATCAGTGATGTATATTCCCATGTAATGCAGTTCCATCATTATGAATAAAATGAAGATATTCTGCCAAAGTTCTTCCTTTTATTGAGAATTTTTCGGGGAATACTAGTGTTACACACTACTCGGCAAATATCAGACTACTCATCAAAAATATTCCTAAAAATGCCAACCTCGGTTGGTTAGGAAACAAAATATTCCTAAAAATGCCAACCTCGGCTGGTTAGGAAACAAATATATTCCTAAAAATGCCAACCTCGGTTGGTTAGGAAACAAAATATTTCTAAAAATGCCAACCTGTTTGGTTAGGAAACAAAATATTCCTAAAAATGCCAACCTGTTTGGCTAGGAAACAGAATATTCCTAAAAATGCCAACCTGTTTGGCTAGGAAACAAAATATTCCTAAAAATGCCAACTTATGTTGGTTAGGAAGTAAATATATTCTCTAAAATGCCAACTTATATTGGTCGGGAGGTAAAATTATTCCAGAAAGCGCCAAAGTATACTAACTATGGCTGGTTGGGGATAAAAACCCACCAACTATAGTTGGTCGACAATGAAAATTTACCGACCTTGGTTGGTCGGAAACTTTTTATGGGAAAAATTATCTCAAAAAGACTAACTATAGCTGGTCGGGGATAAAAACCCACTAACTGTAGTTGGTCGACATGAAGAATTTAACAACCTTGGTCGGTTGGAAACATTTTAAACATTTTTATACTTATTACTTTATTACTAAGTTGGTCGAAAAACAAAACATCATTTTTTATCAAATGGTTACCACAAATTCAAACTAGTCGACAATAAATTGATCGACAAACAACACAATATTGTTATCTTTTTAACAGATACATATGCACAGATGTAAAGTATTTTACAAGACAATAGCAATTAAGATTGCGAACAAAAATGAAAGTCTTTCATTAAAATCAAAAACAAAATACATCAGGAATGAAAGTTACATTGATATTGAAATATATACTAACTATTACATCAAAAATTCCTATTCTACTGGTTTTTTCCCCTCTGCTTTTGACACAGGTTCCTCGCCAGCAGGCGGATCATTTAAAGCCAGAGGAGAATTTATGAAGTTGAGATCCTTTAACATCCTGACATTCATCACGGATGGTCGATCTAAAAGATGCTCGGGACGAGATACTTCAACAATTGAATGAAGATTGTAGTCGCCGAGATACTTAGAAATCAAGCTCCGAGGAATGGCCCGAGCAGGGATCCAACTCATATCCAGTTTGAATGGTGGAACGGGTAAGTCGAGAAGCCCGGGATCATGGTAGTCCCATAGGTAATGACCCTGTTCGAGCTGCAGCACACCTAAGGCATTCAACCAGCCTTGCTTGTAGCCCTCATTATTGGCATTCTGGATACGATCGTCCAAGTGAAAGAGAGCTTCGTTGTATCCAGCCATCCAGAACTCCCTGGGCTGTTTGTGGAACTGATATGTTAGTCTATCCAGCTGCTCGTGGAGATTTTTGATGAAAATCTCTTTGTTCTCCAAGGTAGATTTCTGCGTGGAGAGCTGCTCTTCCAAGTCTCTGATTTTCTTTGACATTTCAGCCAAAGCCTGGTTCTTCGCCATTAGCTGGAAGGCCTGGTTCTCTAAGGCAGACTGAGTCCTCAGTTCCTCGACAGGAATCCGAGCTGCTCTTGCTCGTCCCCGAGGAGCTCTTGCTCGTCCACGAGTTGATGTAGAGGGGCCATCTCTCTTTAAGGTTTCCAACTCGTCCCTCAAGTTGGCGTTCTCAACCTCTAGGAACGAAAATCCCTCATCGGTCACTGGGATTAAAGCTTTTGAAGAAGAGGCTGCA
Organism: Sambucus nigra; assembly: GCA_949130495.1. Taxonomy (NCBI): domain Eukaryota; kingdom Viridiplantae; phylum Streptophyta; class Magnoliopsida; order Dipsacales; family Adoxaceae; genus Sambucus; species Sambucus nigra. Next base: position 180,661,535 of record OX422211.1, on the reverse strand, counting down.
GACTTCAACTGTGATAGCTCTTTCTGCAAGTGGTTATTCTCTCGCTCCAGCAACTCGGCAATCTGTCTGCATTCCTCGACCTCACCTTTCAGGGTTCTCTCCCTCACATCGTACCCAGCAAAAAGCTTCTCGTAGCCCTTGTCGGCAATGATCAGCTTGTACTTCTTCTCATATTCCTCATGTACCAGGGCAGTGGATTCTTTGTATTGAAGCTGAAGGTCTTTGAGGGTGCATTGGAGATCCTCGATCATGTCATAATAGGCCACATTATTGCCCACCGCTCGATCAAGTAGACACTTCAGATATTGATATGCTTCCACTGCCTGTTCTGAAGCATCTTAGCCGAGGATGTCTACAACTTGTGCTGCACTCAGGTCTGTGTGACCAGCTTTAAAATATTCATTACATTATCGCAGCAACTTAGTATCATGGGCAGATAGTAATTCCATCATGGCCAGAAACTAGCAGAGAAAGAAAGAGCAATCATCAATAAGAAATATAAGCAGAGTATGAATAGAAGATAAACAACAGTATGCAAAAAAGTCCAAGTTTTATTAGATCATAAAGTTCAGAGTTACATATGTGGGTTACATTTGAAAAAGAAAAAGATAAAGAGAAACCCGAACAACTCTACACCTTTTCCTTATCTCCCAAAACCTTCTCGGGAGGCTGGGACGAGGAAGTAGGTTGCTCGGAGGGAATGGATAGTTGCTCGGGGAGCACGGGCAGCTGCTCGGAGGAAGTAACAATCTGCTGAAGTTCCTCGACAGCAGGCTGAATGGCTGGGAGATTATCTCCCATCACCATAGAAGACTCTTCTGAGGCAGCTTCGTCCTCTTCAAGATCTTCTGGGGTTGGAGGGGGACCAGGAATGTGTTGCTGGAAAAGCTCAGAAGATTCATCAACTTTCATTTCCTGGAGAGCAGCAACCAATCCATCCCTAAAGTATTTGAGGCTGCTATAGTCCACTTGCGACACCATAGCAACCAACCCCTTGTTCCACCCCTTGTCCCAGCTAGCGCTGAAGGACTTCTTCACAGCCATCTTCCTCTTCAATTTCTCCGAGGAGAGCTTCTCGGACAACAGGCTATCAACAACTTTCAATTTGTTTTCAATCTCCTCCTTCTTCCGACCTACTTCCCTAAGTTGAGCCAGCTCCTCCTCAGCAGCCTTGAGCTTATCTTCAAGCTCCCCAGCAGTTTTGAGCTTCTCTTCGAGCTCCTTATTTGCCTTCTCCAGTGCCTTTATTCTCTTCTCCAACTCCTTGGAGGCATAAACAACTCGAGCTTTCTCTTGCTCGGTGGAGGCAAGCTTTTTCTCCCAGACAACCTTATCAGTAGCGTATGTTTGACGAGAATCGTCCAAATACTTGATAGCTTCTGCCAGAGCTCCCTCCACACTGGACGAGGAGCATGAAGCTTTAATCGCTTCATCCTTCTTCAGGATTATATTAAAGCAGCTCGTCAACTGTGAAAGTAAAAAGAGAGCAAGTCAGAAACATAAATAACAAAGGAAATATGAAAAGTTCAAAGGTAGAAGACTTACAGAAGCAAGGTGACGAGCAGCTAACGAGGTGACCATGTCTCGAGTAAGGTTTTCTTCAGTACCTTGGACCTCGGGGATGATCCAGGACTTTACCGAGCTCATGGCAGAGCTCGGAGGAGCAAAAGTGGGAACCCCTGTCCCAACAGTTGTGGGCTGAGTGATGGTGTCAGCCAAATTGACCGAGGAGCTCTTCTTTAGCCTCCTCGGGGGAATAGGAATAGATTCAACCAAGGAATCACCCTTGGTCGGTGATATTATAATCACCTCTCTAGGAGCAGCAGACCTGCTCGGAGCCACTGTGGGCTTCTCTACAACCTTCACGATAGCAACAGAGGAAGGCACATCATTCTTCTTTGTCCCCTCCCCTGGGACATCAACTTTATTTCTTTTTACCTCTCCAGAACCAGAGGCAGGTTTCTCGAACAAAGTGGGAGGTCTTCTTCTCTTCATCCTTTCGCTTAAAGGGACGTGAGATTCAGGCGAAGAACTGGTGGAAGCTGGTACTGGCTCTGATTCACTTATCACTGGACAAGTAGTGAAAGAAGTGGTGTAGCTCTTGTATTGCAGAAGATATGAGACTGATCTAATGTGCTCGTCGGCAACAGATTGATGCAGGCTCCAGATAAGTTTCAAATGCCTTATATTGACATCTGCTTCTTTTGGGCACTTTCTTTTATTATCAACTGCTAATAAATAAACATTGCCATCAGTGACACATTTTATCAAACATAAAGGAAGCATAATTTCAAAATAAATAAAACGAAATAAAAATAACCTATCCCATTGCCATAAGGAGGGCATCTGGGACCCTGGTAAACCTCATCTCCAGTTAATGGAGGGTGTTGCCAATTTTTTATGACAACCCCATGCTCAAAATAATCCCTATTAGCATCAGGGGAGATTGACTACTAAGGCTCTATTCAAAATTCTAGTTTTTAAATAAAAAATGTTATCATTAACTGCCCATTTATAACAAAACATAATCTCAGGAATTCCTATGCGAGTTCCATGGATTTGATTTAATCTATGCACCCCATTAACTATTCTCCATGTGTTGGGGGCTATTCTTGTAGGAACAACGTCAAAGTAATGACAGAATTCCAGACACAAGGGATTTGGTGGAAAAGAAAATCCACACTCAGCAATAAAGAGACTGGGGAACCAATGTCCCTCAGCCAAACGAAAGTAATCAGAAGGCTCAGAAAGCTCTTCCAAAATAACCCAGGAGGGGATGGAAAAATCAGAACGAAATTTATCAAGAGATTCAACAGGGTAAACCATGATGAATAAAAGAAATGAAGAAGAAGGAAGAAAATCTTACAGAAAAAGAGTGGATCTGATGACAACGGACGATGGAAGAGATGAATACACAAGAGAGAAAGAGACGATGGAAAACTCGAGAATACAAATTTGAAAAGGTAGAAGGCGATGGGAGCGTCTGTGAAGTTTAAATACCTTGCCTTGGGAAATGGTGAAGTAATGATTACAAAAAAGTATGATTACGTTACCGGCGGCTAAAAAGATGAAAAGGGGCGCGGGAATCAAAGCGGGAAACAATGGTTAAAAAAACGAAAAGGGACGTGGGAATCAAAGCGGGCAACGACGGCTAAAAAGACGAAAAGTGGCGTAGGAATCGAAGCGAGCAGAAAAGTTCAAAAAAGCATGATTCTACGAATTTGGAAGGAGAAATAAATACGAAGGAAACACTCCTAAAAATCAGGAAGACCATTTAAAGCTACCATATTCCGAGAAAGAATGTTCCCTACTCCTCAAAATTCGAACTATGAAACATTGGGGGCTTCTTTTGATACCAAATTTAGTCTGCTGACATGGCCCAATTAAATGAAGACACGTGGTGATCTACATGGAAACAACAACACTTACGAGGAACCCACAAGCTCCGAGGTACAAGATTACAACGAGGAAGACTATTTCCCCGAGGAACACTGCTTCCCCGAGGAACTCATATGCTCCGAGGAACGAGAACTCTCCGAGGAACTCAGGCGGTCCGAGCTGCACCTCGAACAAAGCATTAATAACGGGATAACCAACAGTTTGACTGTTCATTAAATGCTTATCATTCAGACGCATACGCTTAAAGGGCATTGAATGTATTACCATTTCATATGTATATCATTTAATATAGTACCCTTTCACTTTACAGCCTCAGGGCTATAAATACATTGTACAAACCTCATTGGAAGAGGACCCCCAGACCGGAATTTCTTGAGATAACTTGTAATCGAGAATTCCCATACAAACAGCAATACCAAAACAGTGGACGTAGGCCATTCTTATAAGGCCGAACCACTTTAAAAACTCTTTGTCTTATTTATTTATCTGTGATTGAATAATTAGAGTGATCTAATTATTCACATCAACAATGTGCTAAATATCAAAGTAACCCTAAAGAATCTCACTTATTAAGTGTAAAAAGGATTATTAAATATATTAAGGGTACTTTAAAATTTGGTATTTGGTACACAAATGATACGACTAGTTCTATTGTAGGATACATCGATGCCGATTGGGTCGGTTGTTCTGACGATAGTAAGAGGACTTCTGGTGCTTGCTACTACGTAGGCAATAATCTCGTAGGTTAGTCGTATAAGAAATAGAATTGCATTTCATTATCTAGCGACGAATCAGAATATATAGCAGATGGTAGTTGTTGTGCTCAATTACTTTGGATTAGACAAATACTTAGTGATTATGGCCTCACAGAATAACCATTAACCATGTTTTGTGATAACCAAAGTGCCATGAATATTTCCAAAAATCCTGTATTGCACTCACGAACTAAGCATATTAAGATTAAACATCATTTAATCTGTGACCTTGTCGAATCCAAAGACCTCATTATTGAATATCTTAACACTCAAAAATAGCTCGCAGATCTCTTTACCAAAGCATTAGATAACATTCGTTTTGAGAATTTGCGTAGAGCTATAGGCATGATCACTCTAAATTAATCTCTATGTTGTTGTGATTTATACCCCTTGTATATTTGAGAAAAATTGGGGGAGAAGATCTTGAGTATTGTTTAGCGATTTTACTATCTATTCTAGATTCTAACTCAACTAATATGCCAATTTAGTGTTTATCTTGTTACAGGCATTTCAGACCCGTTGTACATCTTGTTTATATTTTATAGGGTATTGGTCTGTACGTAGTTGAGTATTGTATTTTCTTTACCTTATTTTCGATTCTATAATGGGAATGGGTAGTTCGAATTTTTGTATAGGACACATATGATTTTTTTTTTATTTTGACCCAAGAGTACTGAATACTCAAGGGAATTTTGTCTCTAATATCGAAAGGGGGAGATTGTGAACACACTTTATATTGACTCACTTGAGTCTACATATATAGGAGTTCCAACTAGTTTGGATATCTAGACAAAATAGGTTAGAATAGTTTGAGAACTCCATCTCCTCAAAGGTACTGTGACACCCCGCCTAATAGAATACCGGACGATCACTCCTGTACCAAATTAAAACAGGAGTCGCACATGATTCATTCTTAGCATCACTGTCGAAAACCAAATTCCTTACTAATAACCTATTAGGCTAGCGTTAAAATTTTATTTAACCAATATTTTTAAACAAAATAATCAATTTAAAACATCCATACAGTTTATATAAATGAAACATAATAACCGAACACTCGGTTTAACAATAATACAAATCCAAATAAGGAACCCCCCCGATACACTACTACTTGGTGGTGTCGATCGTCGAGATCCATTAGACACTCCGTACACAACATATATATATACACACTCATATAATTATCTACATTATTATACTCACACTCATATACATATCACAATATACATCCGGATAAAATGTCTCGGACGGAGATTTACTCTATATCCATTTTAATAATACACATCCGAATAGAATCTCCCAGACTGAGATTTAATCTATACTCGTTTCATCTCTATACTCTAGCAGAGATACATATATATATATATATATATATTTGTGACCATATAGATCCTCGCCATGCGGGCGGGAGCGTGGAGGAAGGATCCTTCGGCTCCCGCGCGTCCCTCTCGGGAGCGCTTCGACCGACGTCGTTTGAGATGAGGTGTAAAAATGTAGAGAGATTCAGAGTCGCCAGTCTATTTTACTCAAAATAGACAAAAGAAAAAGGGGAATCCATCCCGAAGGATGGCATCAAAAGACATACTGGTGCGTGCGAAACCAAAATGATTCGAGAAGGGTTCGGAGGCTTAGTTACGAAATGGAAAGGTGTTAGGCACCCATTCCGCCCTTTCAGTCTCTCATGAATATTTGTTATTTTCCTCTATTTTCCCCCGTGATATGTGTGCATGTGTATATATATAGTGGATATAGGAATCCTTGACATGTATCATGGAAGAGATAAAGTGAGTCATCCGTAGGAAGGTATAAGAATAATATTAGAAAGTAAGATTTACGCGATTACCCCTGCGTTGATCGTTATAATGGAACGATAACGCATGTGGAGTAATACGTCATTAAGAGTAAATATATAGAATATAAGGAAAGGGGATTTAGAGAAGATAGAAAATGAGAGAAAAAAGTGAAAAAAGGACTCGAGTCTCGGGTTTTACCCCGAGACGCCTACGTAGCCTATAAAGGCATCAAAGTCCACGTAGTTCGCATACAAAACGAGCGGTGGGGTTTATCCCATAAATCCAAATGGGGGATCTCTTATTTGTGAGTGTGTGTGTGTGTGTGGAAAAAGCGTTTTAGTTGTGAGAAAAGTGTGAGAAAAGTATGAGAATCCCTATTTGGAATTTATGAGCAAACCCTCTTTCTCTTGTTTTTTTGGGTTTTATTTATATGAAAATAGAAGATGTGCAATAATACTAAATAAAAAGTATATTAGGATGTGTGAGATGAGATAATAAAAGAGCTAAGTAATAAAACAAGTTATTGAGAATTTAAGAGAATTTAAGAGAGAGTTTGAGAAAGTTGGACCTTCTTGAAGATCTTGAGCTTGATCTTGAATGTTGGAGAGCAGCCCTTGCACTTGGATGATGATGGAGAGTGACTAATTCACCAAGTTGGATGAAAAGGATGATGAAAAGTGGAAGTAAAAAAGGGATTTGGAGGTTGAAATCACGCTGCCTTCGAGAGAGGTTTCTGGGATTCGTTGAAAGTGAATTTTATCAGATCTGGGCTCCCCTTGCAAATGAGGAGAAGGCCTCCTTTTATAGGCCCAGGTAACTGCCGATCAGCATATACCTGTTCCTGCCTATCGGTACCTGCTGATAGGCAGGGTCTGGAACCTGCCATTTGGCAGTGCGCTTCAGGCTTTTTTGAAAAATTGACTGTCGAGGGCAAATTGTTTGTCAGAATCGTGCATGGGGCATACCATTAGAAAGCTAATTCAGAGACCTTTGAAAGACCTTTGGACCTCTCCTGGGTTCGGGAGTTGACTTTGGATCAAATATGGCTCAGAAGCATTCGTCAGTCTATTGGATGGGGAACTGTTCGGACGTAAACGGATCGTTCGTCCGCATGGTAAGTCCAAATCACACACAGGGCAGACCGTTGGATAGATTAGGAGATGTACTTCGACATTACAAAGAGTTTGACCCGGTTTGATGAGTTAACTTTGGTTAACCGGGCTCGGGAATCATTCGGTGACCTCTTGGAGTCAAACGGATTGTTCGTCCGCATGGAAAGTCAGAATCGTGCACGGGATGGACCTTTGGAAAGGGGATTCAGTTACCTTAGGAGATTCATTCAGCCTCAGTCGAGCTGAAGAGTTGATATAGGTCAAACAGAGCCCGGGAGCGCCCGATGGCCTCTGGGTTAAGTTTCGGACGTAAACGGATCGTTCGTCCGCATGGTAAGTCGGAATCGCTCACGGGGCGGTCCGTTGGAAAGGGGATTTAGCGCCCTTTAAAGATTCATTGAGTCTCAGTCGAGATGAAGAGTTTTACTTTTGGGTCAAACTGAGCCGGGGAGTGCCCGATGGCTTCTAGGTCAGTACTCAGGACATGACCTAGGTTTGTAGTGATAAAAGGAGGTGCTAGGGACCTAAGGAGAGTTGGGGGTAATGAAATGGGGTGTCTACAATATTCTTTCTCCCATACACAAGTAATGTACTATACACACAAGTACAATATCCATCCCAACGAGCTATAACTCGAGGATGCAGTCTCATAGTGCCGATCCAACTCCGGGTTTACTCACTATACCGCGGTACCAAGCCAGGCTTACTCAATGGACATGGTAATACATACAAAACGGTGGAGGCGGTCATGTTTCCTCTGCAAGTAAAGTACACACATCTCACTCGAATGCGGGACGAGATGACCTGGGGATATACTCTCCCTGCTCCTCAAGCCAGGGGATTCACCCACATCGCGCAACCTCCCTGAAGCGCACTAGAGAAAATATATAATCTGGTTGTTCTAACCATACGCCAAAGGAAATCCCGTGGAAAACAGCCTCTAAGATACACATATACCAATCACACACAAATATATATGTATTCTCATCATATATTGTATATACTGTATTCACATCGTATATATATATATATATATATATATATATATATATATATATATATATATATATATATATATATATATATATATATTCTACATCATTCCTCAAATCTATCTATGGCCATAATTGCCAATCACACCTAACAATGGCCAATAATCCCAAAGATTCTCATTAATAATAACATTCGAGTATTCGCACACTCACGATACTAAATTCAAAAGTATTCCCTCACTTAATAAATAACATGTACCTTATTCACACTTAAGGATTTATATAATTTCTCCAACTATACCAATTTATCCCAGTAGTCTCGTAGGATTTACTCAACCATAATTGACATGATTACGTTGTCTACGCGCACAATTATGTATGCCTAAATGCCCACTGAAATTATCCCACGAAATATTCATCTCTAAACACCCTTAATTTAGATGAGCCGTGGATTCCTTTTCCACAAACCCAAGGACTACATTTTTGCTCAAATAATAATTTAGAGGTCCCCACTCTATGTTTTTGGGAACCCCAACTCTCTAATTCCTCAATTTATTTATTTTACTCGAAAATATAATTTTAGTGCCACACGCTTCAAACACCCTCTTAGCCCCCATAAATTTCCTTAATTAACTAAAAATAATTTCTCCCAAATGGGTATCTATTTACTCAAATAAATAAGCTAGAAATAATTTGGTTTGGGATTCATCCCATTTAAACTTCACTAGCCGAAATTGCCAAAAATCCTGTAGGATCGATCGATCGATCAAACAGGGCAGCCGACCATGCTTCTTCTTGAACAATTTCATTTCGGCCATTAACAACCCCCCAAGCTTTTTACCTCTTCTTCCACCAAAAATAACTACAACCAATCATATATACCCAATGGAAATAGGTTCTAATGGTCCTAGAAGCAAGAATCAACTACTAAATTTAATTAATTTCTAAGTTTCTCCAATTTGGTATTTTCCGGGGTTTACTCGTTAACCTTTTCGAAAAATTCGTTTTGATTCTCGAAATCCCAATCCCAAAATCATATAGTTTGTTATTAGCAATTATGATCTGAGATTTATGCTAAAAATAGATAAATCAAGTAAACACTTGCCTGGAGGATAAAATTCGACGACCTCGAGTCGAATCCCGCGAAGTTTGGCCAGAATCTCCCTTTTCCTCCTCTTTCTCCCTGCCTTTCTTCTCTTCTTCCATTCTATCCTTTTCTTTCCTTTATCCCACTCTCCCGTGTCTTTTATAAGGGAGAAAAGGGTTTATCCCTTATTAAACCCAAAAATGACTCGTTTACTCAATTACGAGTCCCTACTGGTCCAAAAATTTTCGGAACTTTACGGCCCCCCGAATATTCTATTCTGACTATCTCGGCCATTCCGAGACCAACTGCGCAATTGGAATCTCCATTCGTGGTACTTGACAGCAAATCACTAATTTAACCCAACACAACTTAATGCGGGATTTCCCATTAAAATATTATCCTCTGTCGCTTTACCCAACTGCGACATATAATTAAAATACTCCAACTTATTTACTTAATCCCAAAAGTAAATATAACACCCATCTAAAATCATCTATTCCATGAAAATTCCAAAAATTACTATTCACGATAATTTCTTAAATTCCCAATTTTCACTTACTTATGAATTTTAATTATCCCCAAAAGTGCGGGGTGTTACAGGTACATGCTCCATGAACAAATCCAGTCCAAGAGAACCTTCAAAGGGAAGTTAATTCTAAACCCTAAAACCACATATGGGACACTTGCACTGCATCATATATATCATTTTTTGGTTTAATAATTTTTCAACACTTCAAATTTTTTAAAAATCAATTTAATTCAATTCAAATCATTTTATATAATTTTAAACAATTTTCAAATGATTTTTGAATTAATTAAAATGTGTTTTTAAAAGTGTTGTGGATGTAAATTGAATTTGAGAAACTTATTTTCTATGCTGATTGTTTGCCTGGGTAGAATCCGAAAGCGCTACAGAGTTGGAGGTGTGCTTTGTAATTATTTTCAACACGCGTCTCAGCTTTCATCATGTACGTACATGTGTTGGCAATCTATCGAGTAGATTTGTGCTTTCTATTAGACACAAAACGCTTACACATCCTCAGCCCTTGGATCATTTCAATCAACGTACTTGTAGAATCGCTACAGCGGAATAATGCGAATTCTCAAAAAAATCCAATTTTAGTTAAAGCTTAAAACATGCATCTAAGTGATTGAATTAAATATGAAAATCAAACAATAACAAGATCAAATATTAGGAACACCAAACTCAGGAAAAATCCTCAAAGGGCAAAACCTTATATTTCTAGAACTTTGAAAAGTTTATAAGACCATTGACTTACATACAACTTGATCGCCTACAAGAGTAACGCACGGTGCCTTCGTCAAACCTTCAAAGTAACGGCTAGAAATCAGCAGTGGTTCACACGCAGCTATACCACAAGGACACGCAGTCTTCACGATGTAGGTTATCCTCCCCACAAGAGTAACTTCATAGAGACTCCCTCCATAATAGCACGCAACTCTCTGGTTGTAGAGTTATCCCTACAAAGATAAAGTTTCAAAAAACTTGAATCTGGGGTTCCAAAACAAATCACTAAAAGATTGGGATGTTTTATGAATTGAAAACAAAAGGTTTAAAACCTAAAAGAAGAAGAAAAAAATCGTTTATGCAGTAGCAGAGTCGTCTATTGAAAATATGCAGGTCTTCTTATGAAAAATGGAGTTGGAAAAGCCTATTTATAAAAAACTTAAGGCGGCGCGTCGTTCGAACGAGATCTGATTTCGTTCGAACCAGATCCCATGTGTTTCGAACCAGAAAATTCGTGAAAAATAAATTTAATTTTTTTTATTTCAAAAATCCTTCTTTTAATCTTGGAAAATGTAATACCCTGTATTTTTATGGCTTTTAAAATTTGGGGATTTATTAAATTTAATGTGAGTTATTAATTTAATATAAATCCAGAAATGAAATATTTTTGTAATTACTAACGTGACGAGAGTTAGTAATCATTGGAAACTTATTGAATATTACTAATGAGCAAAGTAATATACAATATTGATTCTATTAAATGTCACGAGTGAATAAAATGACAATTTTGAAAATTTAAGTCGGGATGCGCCTGTGTCGTGTCGGGACTAAACGTTGATTAATAAAAGTGAATAATTATAAGTCACACGTATGGTCATTTCGAGTGCACAAAAGTGTCCGGAAGGATCGAGATAGCCAAAATAATGTACACGGGGGTTTAGTTTGGGTCTCGGGGCATTTTTAGGCCTAATTAACACCCCAGGAGGGCGTTTTGGACATTTTACATTTTTAGGCCTGAAAACCCACGAAAATTCCAAGGTTATATCAGATTCTTAGGGTTGTCTTCTAGGGTAAACACAACCATGAACAAGTGACGGCCATTAGAGAAGGAAAGGAAGAGCTTACCAAGGGGTTTTAGGCCGAAAACTCCTCCGTTTGCGCCGCCGTCGCCACCAAATGATAGATCGCGTAATAAGGATTTCAACCACGCTGATTTCATCCACAAACGAGAGACAAATATTTCCAGGCAAGTATTTATCTTGCTTAATTTCGTTAATGCTTCATTCATGTTAGTTTAGAGTTGATTAGGATGAGTTTTTATGAAAGAAAACCCATGTTGGAGATTAGAAATTGCATGTTGTAGTGATATAACCAATAACCTGGAAATCCTTTTGATAGGTAGAGGTTTAACCACGGATTTATGATGGATTAGAAGTAGAAATTATGGAAAGGAATGATTTGAATTAAGTTAAAGAAATTTTTAGGGTTCATGTGAATTGTATAAATTTTGGCACTTTAATTCACGATTCTTGATGAAAACTCACATGCCTTACGTTGAATATTGTCCATTTGGGTTTAGAACGTTTGTGGTATGAATTTCTGGGAGTTTGGGAGTTAAAAATTCGGATTTGGATGATGTTGGATGATAGAACCCGTAACTGATTTTCTGCAGAATTCGCCATACCTGCTTGATCGATCGATTGATCATAGAGCATCGATCGATCGATGGTTCGATCGATCGAACACCTGCCCTCGATCGATCGACCCCTCCTGGCAGACTCATATTTCCCTTCTAAATAGTTGAATTCAATTTAAATGAGTAATAATCTTTGGATATCCTTATTAAAATATTTTGGGAGATAAAGAAGACCAGTAGGACTTATTAAAAATATGAAACCTTTAATGTAGGACATGATATACATTTTTCGGGGATGTTTACATATAAGGGACGATGGAACTATGTATTAAAGGGGGGAGACGCGTAAGGTAGTTACGTTGGAAAATAAATGAGTACCTACTGAAATTTCACTTGGGAGGATAGAAACCCACGAGTGTCACTTGATAAGTTGGGATAATCCCACAAATTAAAGTAAGAGACGAACTGTTATATGTGATAACTAAATAATGAGAAATAAGGATAAATATCATAATTATGGGTCATGAGATGTACCTAAATTTGATATGGTAATAGTAGTATATTTATATGACTGTGTTTATGCATTTACTATATACGTGTGAAAATTATGCCCGCGCTACATGCTATCCCTGAGGTTACCGCGCTGGGACAGTCTTATCTCGATGAGCCTTTATGGGGGATATTGACTCATACCCTAGAAGATAGAAATCCTTTGGTACAGGCTATTGAATCGATAGTTCTGACGATCCTAAGAGACGTGAGGGCATGTGTTGACCTCTTAGAGACTTGGAATCTATGCTTCACCTCAATATTGTTTGTGTTTATGTTAATACAGTTCGAGAGTGATTTCAAACTTGTATTTCCCTTAGTACGAGTGATACGGGGACTGGATAGCAGAGTATGCCCGCACCATAATTATTATGTGGGGTGCCGTTAGAATATATATATTATATGAGTATTTAATATATATATATATATATATATATATATATATATTAAATTCTGAAATTTGGGAACTAACTACTGTGTTTATGGTAAGTAAGAAATAAATAATTATTTCAATTTGGGAATAAGTGTTTGAAAAGTATAATATATTGCTGAGAGACTTTATCAGTAAATAAGGTTAAATGAGAACTTTTTTGTTAAATGAAATTAACCTCTTAAACAGTTGAATTTTTCAGTTTAAATCTTACGAGCGACTTAAGATAAGATAAGTTAAACCGTTGGGAAGATTACTGCGATAGGCGTGCACATTAGAAAAGAGGTGAGAATTTCTCATGGGAGTGCCGCACTAATGTGTTGTTGCATTGGCCAGTAAACATTTTAAATACTTGCTAAACAAATTTTAAATCGTTTTTACAATCGGGCTCTGACCCATTTCCATTTTATTTTCTCTCTTGTATATATATGTATATATTACAGGTGCCCAGCCACAAGGGCGTCCTGCATAGGATCCTTTGGAAGGAACGCGCTGCAGCTTAGGTGGGAGTTGTAGGCCTCTTGCTGAGATGACCTCATTTGTTGATTCCACTTCTAGCACTATTTATTCAGTTGGGCATGTGTCGCCCTTTTCCATTATTCAGTTGTTTATAGGATATTGTAAATTCGTTTATTTCCAGTATTTACTCTTTGGGATTTATTATTGTCAGGATGTTTTCATTTAAGTATTAAATGTTGGATTAAATTAGTTGAATGTTTGATCATTTGGATTATATGTTACAGGATAGTTGTTGTGTGGTTCTTTAATTGTGAATTATGTAAAGTTTTAAATGTTGGTTTATAAAAATAAAATTTAGAAAGTAATGGCTAAAATGGTTTTGACACTTAGCTTAATTATTTAGGGTGTTTAAATTGGAAAAGTTATTTTTACGACAGTGATGCTAAGAATGAACCAACCGTCACCTTGATTATAATTTAATAAAGGACTTATCACCCGGTATTTAATTAGGCGGGGTGTCACAGGTGGTATCAGAGCATCAGGTCCTAGTGTCCTTTAGGATCTGTACGGCTTATCTCGTTTCCAGCTTAGCGTCTTTGATTTGGAGCCCTACCATTAGGAATGTTGTATTCATCTTTATTCGTTGGAAATTCGTGCTTTTGCGATTTGTCGATGTGAATGTTGAACTTATTCAGATTAAATTTTTAAATTTTCAGATGGCTCGTGAGGACGAACAAGCTAAGGCCATTGGGGAAGTTAATGAGCAAGGATAACTCACACCTCAGGTGTCTCCAAAAAGGGTACCAATCGCCGAATTTGCGTGTATTATGGCACAAGCAGTCACCACTGCGGTCTTACAGTACCACGAACGCAACATGCATCTTAGAGGAGGCAAAAGACCTAGAGAGGTTGATCAAATTCATATGACTAAAGTTGGCAATTGTGCGATGGCACCGAAATTTCAGCCACAAACCACTCAAGACCAAGACAGTTCCAGAGGTGACAAAATTTATGTAAAGGGCCAAAAGTGTGAGGGCTAACAAAGTTGGGGTCAAAGTAAAGTCACAAAGAGGTGTTTCAAATGTGGAAGGAATGGTCATAAACGTCAATCTTGTCCGAATCAGACTGGGGAGAACTACAACCCGACCAGCAAGGAATTTCGGAACTCTGCTATAAATGTTTACAACCGGATCACAAGTGGAGGGATTGTCCTCAACCTGACATCGTTTTTCCGCAAATTTCTTATCAAGGCCAGCAAGACCAAGGAAAAAGAGAGACTAGTCAACAACGTAGTGAAGTGAGACAGTTTCGAGGGAAGTGCTTCCAATGTGGCAGGAATGGCCATAGGCGTCAGGATTGCCCGGAGAGGAATGGGGCCCCACGGCAGAAGGGCGCCAGGAATAAACCACATAATGCAGCCCCACCAGCTATCCCAGCAGCCTCAGTTCAGCAGAGGAAATTACAGTATGGACGTGTATGTAACGTCCACCAGATAGCAGCACCTCAGGCCCCAGCCGAGATACGAGGTACGTCCCTTATACTGGGTACTATGAGTTGAGTTTTAATTGATATCGGGGCACCGCACTGTTTTATGGCTATTCATTTTCATGAGCCTTAGGGCTATTAGTCACGACGACGAGTAAGGTGTCATGCGTAGACTCACCATTTGGGGGAAAAAATCTTTAATTTTTTTCCCTTATTTGAAGAGGTGCAGATATAGAGAATTGATAACTTCATTTTTAACCATGATCAATACTGATGTTAAATATGCATGAGTATAAGGCTGTCATTGGCATGCTAGAATTTCGATAGGAGTATTGTCCCCGCCATTTCGGGGTAGGAAAGGTGTTTGGTGACAATGCCTCGCCCAGAGGAAGTATGGAAAGGTAGAAGTATAAGTTTTATCCTTAGAGGATGTGGCGTGTTTTATGTGACACGAGCGAGCCGTTATATTTTGTTCATTTCTAGATTAACATGTGAGACGAGTTTAACGCGTATAACTATAAACGGTATTATCATGTGAATATTTTTCCCTAGTGTAGCGAGATTTACCTTAATGCTAACCGCGGAGGATGAAAGATTATATTAATAGTGTTATATACTTTATTGAGGTTACTCATTTTAGTGATGTGATATACGAGTATAATATGGTATTGATTACAACTTTATAGAAATGGCCAGTACGATAGTAGGTAGTTATTGCGAGGCTATCGGAGTGGTTGCATTAGTGCAGTGTGTCCTATTCTGGCGAAGCCTCACTTGCAAGAGGGTTGGACTCGCACTTATATATTATATATCCTAGAGACTTCGGAGGGGATAGTGAGCTCGAGATGTTCGATACCGGTGTGTAGGGACTGTGTTGTTATGATTCAGTATGTATCGAGTTTACTGTTGAGCGAAAAGATTTAACTTAGTATTATGTTTGACACTCAAGACTTGGTGATAGGAAGAGTGCATTGTTATATCTATCCTCTAGAGATGTGGGAGTTAAGAGTTATACCCCTATTATTAGGGAAAGGGATTTTGAGAATTCCGATTGTATGTATTCGAGGTTTATGGAATGCAATTACCACCAACTAATACTGAACGATAGTGCAATTGGTAAAATGTTCTTTGTTAGGTGTAATTACGGGAAGAAATGTAACTTTTCTGTCAAGAAACGGGAAAATAGGGTACATGTTATGGACGGAGGGCCTGACGGATCTCGATAACCGACAATGCTAGGTAGTAGTGTATCGGGGGGTTCCTTATTTGGATTTCGCTTTGCGAGACATCTCACGCATGAAACTTAGCGAAAAGTTGGAAATAGGGAGATGTTTGGTAATTAGTCCATGAGTTCAGTACCTCGATCATAATAGGAGTGAATAATTATATCTGTAAGTTGGTAGTTGAATTATGATGTAAGGCCAGTGGAGCCAGTTGCTTGGTAAGAAGGCATTGAAAGTTTTGTTTTACCACCACGAGTTGAGGGGTAGAATGATGATAAGTAGGATTTAGAATTTCAACTTCTAGGGTAAGTGAGAGTACCCGAGTATTACAATCACGTTGTGAGCACTAGGAAAAAAAAGAATTGGTTATTAGGTGTGAAGCATATGTGATGCTTACGCTAGTATGCACGGTTTATAGGGTGTGTAGACATCCTGGTTAGCTGATGTTAACCAGGACATATATATCCGTGGGACTAACATAACGAAGTGAAAGTGGTAGAGTGGATTGACCACAGTGTGAAAGATGATAAATCCATATATATGTGCGCAATCATAGTAGCCCCCTGAGTCTGGTGGGAAGGTTGTGGGAATCCGTTTGCAAAGGGGTATCCCTTGAGAAGGGTAGAATTTAACTATATGGAGAACACTCGGGACGGAGTTGTAATTAGTCAAATATTGAGAGCGAGTTGTGCATACAAAGAGTGATAATGTTAGTATGGTATAAAAGCTCCAGAGGTGCGCATCATAGAGAAAAGTGCACAGGTCGGAACTTGCGGTATACACTACGGAAGGAAGGGGAGTATTAAATGTCACTCAATGTGAGACATTTCAAGGAAATTCTATGTTGAGCGGGACATAGTGAGTAGTCTCTGCATGCACCACTCATAGATAGAGATCGGTTGGAATAAGGGGATCAACTAGAGAAGTTTGTGATTATCAACTATTCCTGTAACGGAAGAGGACGGTAAAGCCGAAAAATTCCTTGGATGAGTTGCCATCTTCAAGGTAAGATCAAGGGTTCATCCGAACATGTGGAGTAATTCGCCCAAGAAGGGAATGATTAACATCCCTTTGGAGTGATTTACAATGTTAACTAGTGTGCCCCAGTCTTCCTTTGAAAGTAAGGGATCACGCCGGTGCGTGGTCCTACACAGTATTGTTTTCTGAATCAAGATGAAATTTGTGAATCCCACTTTCAATATGGGCTTTCAGGAAACAACAAAAATGACATTTCCTTTGAGTAGGAGGTATCACCCATAGCCGAGGAGCAGGCGTATGGTGATTAACGAGTAGTGGAGCCGCGTGAAGGTGATTTTAGAATCCTGGTGATCATTTCGTTTCCACAACGGTTATAGCTAACAAGTGGAGCAGTACGGTAATTGGGGGGAGGACATTACCTAATGGTAGAGTTACGTGGAATCACTCGTACCTGTTTGTCGTGAACTAGGTGCTTATTGAAGTTTTGGTGTGGAACAACCTTAACTAATCTCCCTCTGCGTAGGTTTAGAGGTAAGCAGATTTTGGGGCGCTATGGAGATTGATTTTAGCGAGGATTATTTTGGGTATTCGAGAATACAATGAGAAGATTATATTATTTTGATGTATAGAGCATTAGAGATTTGTATTTTATTTTCGAGTTAGATGTTGTAATTTATTCGAGAGAATTGTTGTATTTGTATTTTGAGGAGATTTGGGATTCCTAGTTCTCTTTTGTTGTTTGGGAATTAGATGTTCTATACCTTGTGAGTTTTGGATTTGAATTTAGTTTATCGTTGAGTAGCGCTCCGTTTGCTCTCCCCGGGCGGGCGGGGTGTTACAGTGGAATTCTACGACTGTTTGGGGCGAACAAGTGTGGTCAGATGTTCGTATGGTCTCTCCCAGAATGGGAGTTTTGTGTTTAGATAAATCCGAGTAGTTGTCATGTAGTAAGGTGCGACCTCCCATTGACATTGACATAATGGAAATAAATAGTGTATATGCGTGTCTTATGCAAATGTTGTCGGATAGGAGCACAATGTGAAGTACCTTTAATGAAGAGTGTTAAACAAGCTTGCTGCGAGGTGGGGGCTATAGTAATTAAACGCCCTACTATGTGGATAGGTTGCGTACTGTTAAAGTAGCCAAAATGTGTTTTACCAGGTAAGCATTATTTTTCGAATTTCGGGACGAAATTCCGTTATTAGGGGGGAAGTATGTAATACCCCGTATTTTTAAGTCTTTTAAAATTTGGGGATTTATTCAATTTAATGTGAGTTATTAATTTAATATAAATTCGGAAATTAAATATTTTTGTAATTACTAACGCGGCGAGAGTTAGTAATCATTGTAAACTTGTTGAATATTACAAATGAGCAAATTATTATATAATATTGATTCTATTAAATGTCACGAGTGAATAAAATGACAATTTTGAAAATTTAAGTCGGGACGCGCCTGTGCCGTGTCGGGACTAAGTGTTGATTAATAAAAGTGAATAAATTATAAGTCACCCATATGGTCATTTCGAGTGCGCCAAAGTGTCCGTAAGGGTCGAGATAGTCAAAATAATGTACCCGGGGATTTAGTTTGGGTCTCGGGGCATTTTTAGGCCTAATTAACACCCCGGGAGGGCGTTTTGGACATTTTACATTTTTAGGCCTGAAAACCCACGAAAATTCCAAGGTTATATCAGATTACTAGGGTTGTCTTCTAGGGTAAACACAACCATAAACAAGTGACGGTCATTGGAGAAGGAAAGGAAGAGCTTACCAAGGGGTTCTAGGCCGAAAACTCCTCCGTTTGCGCCGCCGGCGCCGCCAAATGATAGATCGCGTAATAAGGATTTCAACCACGCTGATTTCAGCCACAAACCAGAGATAAATATTTCCAGGCAAGTATTTATCTTTCTTGATTTCGTTAATGCTTCATTCATGTTAGTTTAGAGTTGATTAGGATGAGTTTCGATGAAAGAAAACCCATGTTGGAGATTAGAAATTGCATGTTGTAGTGATATAACCAATAACCTGAAAATCCTTTTGATATGTAGAGGTTTAACCACGGATTTATGATGGATTAGAAGTAGAAATTCTAGAAAGGAATGATTTGAATTAAGTTAAAGAAATTTTTAGGGTTCATGTGAATTGTATAAATTTTGGCACTTTAATCCATGATTCTTGATGAAAACTCACATGCCTTACGTTGAATATTGTCCATTTGGGTTTAGAACGTTTGTGGTATGAATTTCTGGGAGTTTGGGAGTTAAAAATTCGGATTTGGATGATGTTGGATGATAGAACCCGTAACTGGTTTTCTGCAGAATTCGCCATAGCTGCTTGATCGATCGATCGATCATAGAGCATCGATCGATCGATGGTTCGATCGATCGAACACCTGCCCTCAATCGATCGACTCCTCCTGGCAGACTCATATTTCCCTTCTAAATAGTTGAATTCAATTTAAATGAGTAATAATCTTTGGACATCCTTATTAAAATATTTTGGGAGATAAAGAAGATCGGTAGGCTTATTAAAAATATGAAACCTTTAATGTAGGACATGATATACATTTTTTGGGGATGTTTACATATAAAGGACGATGGAACTATGTATTAAAGGGGGGAGACGCGTAAGGTAGTTACGTTGGAAAATAAATGAGTACCTACTGAAATTTCACTTGGGAGGATAGAAACCCACGAGTGTCACTTGATAAGTTGGGATAATCCCACAAATTAAAGTAAGAGATGAACTGTTATATGTGATAACTAAATAATCAGAAATAAGGATAAATATCATAATTATGGGTCATGAGATGTACCTAAATTTGATATGGTAATAGTAGTATATTTATATGACTGTGTTTATGCATATACTATATACGTGTGAAAATCATGCCCGCGCTACTTGTTATGCCTGAGGTTACCGCACTGGGACAGTCTTATCTCGATGAGCCTTTATGGGGGATATTGACTCGTACCCTAGAATATAGAAATCCTTTGGTACAGGCTATCGAATCGATAGTTCAGACGGTCCTAAGAGACGTGAGGGCATGTGTTGACCTCTTAGAGACTTGGAATCTATGCTGCACCTCAATATTGTTTGTGTTTGTGTTAATACAGTTCGAGAGTGATTTCGAACTTGTATTTCCCTTAGTACGAGTGATACGGGGACTGGATAGCAGAGTATGCCCGCACCATAATTATTATGTGGGGTGCCGTTAGAATATATATATTATATGAGTATTAAATATATATATATTAAATTCTAAAATTTGGGAACTACCTACTGTGTTTATGGTAAGTAAGAAATAAATAATTATTTCAATTTGGGAATAAGTGTTTGAAAAGTATAATATATTACTGAGAGACTTTATCAGTAAATAAGGTTAAATGAGAACTTTGTTGTTAAATGAAATTAACCTCTTAAACAGTTGAATTTGTCAGTTTAAATCTTACGAGCGACCTAAGATAAGATAAGTTAAACCGTTGGGAAGATTACTGCGATAGGCGTGCACATTAGAAAAGAGGTGAGAATTTCTCAAGGGAGTGCCGCACTAATGTGTTGTTGCATTGGCCAGTAAACATTTTAAATACTTGCTAAACAAATTTTAAATCGTTTTTACAATCGGGCTCTGACCCGTTTCCATTTTATTTTCTCTCTTGTATATATATGTATATATTACAGGTGCCCAGCCACAGGGGCGTCTTGCATAGGATCCTTTGGAAGGAACGCGCTGCAGCTTAGGTGGGAGTTGCATGCCTCTTGCTTAGACGACCTCATTTGTTGATTTCACTTCTAGCACTATTTATTCAGTTGGGCATGTGTCGCCCTTTTCCATTATTCAGTTGTTTATAGGATATTGTAAATTCATTTATTTCCAGTAGTTACTCTTTGGGATTTATTATTGTCAGGATGTTTTCATTTAAGTATTAAATGTTGGATTAAATTAGTTGAATGTTTGATCATTTGGATTATATGTTACATGATAATTGTTGTGTGGTTCTTTAATTGTGAATTATGTAAAGTTTTAAATGTTGGTTTATAAAAATAAAATTTGGAGAGTAATGTCTAAAATGGTTTTGACACTTAGCTTAATTATTTAAGGTGTTTAAATTGGAAAAGTTATTTTCACGACAGTGATGCTAAGAATGAACCAACCGTCACCTTGATTATAATTTAATAAAGGACTGATCACCCGGTATTTAATTAGGCGGGGTGTCACAGAAAATTCATTTTGACGAAAAAAGAACGCCTCAACACTTAGAAAAATTTTCAAACCTCTTTTAAAATTATCCCAACACTTTGAGGGACTTAAAAATACTTTCTCACCTAAATTGACCTTGCAGAGGCTTGAATGTTGAAGATCTTGATATTCGGATCCGTCTTTGATGCTTGAATGTTCTTGAATGCTCTTCGACGGTGTAGCGGTATACGACATACTAAATTGATAACGGACTTATAAAATAATGTCCTTACAAATCTCTCCATATGTCTATGCTGGTACAAAATAAAAACTCTGAATTATCAAATTAAAGTGCCTACACAAATCTAATTTCCCCCATGAACCCAAAAATGGAAAATACTAAAATTTGCAAGTCTTTAAATTTTCTTCAAAAATCTTCAAGATCAAATCTTCAAACCTTTAAGCTTTTTTCATCAGGGTGTGCAACATATGATCATCCCTTTTGTACCTACACACATGAGATAAAGCAAATACCTTCGTGATGCATCGAGTTTGAAATGATATAAGAATAAATCAATCAATATAATCAAATCTCCCCCATAAAATCACAATTCATTCTCCCCCTTTTATTATGTCCCCAAATAGACAGATATGAAGAAACAAACTAAACATGGAGTGTCACGATTAAAGTTCATAGCAAATATGAATCAAACTACGCGCATGTAAATGTGTAACTCAAAAAATTCCACAGACTATTTTTGATTTTACAATTTTTTCAAAGCAAAAATAATGATACAAAAATCACACCATGGATTTATACTAAAACAACCAAGTCATGGAAATGGAATGTATGGGTGTGAACACATTCGATAGGTAAATCAATTCAATAAATCATATGTGCACGATGAATACGTGTACCCCTAACGAATGAACATAAAAAATATTCTTAGATGTAAAATTGTTGAATTTAGATGACATCGTCTTAATCAAATCAACAAATCAAAGTTTAAATAATTTCCACACCAATAACGTCCAAAACTATTTAGTGCCGTTTCGAGAACTTTTCAAAGGACGTGCAAACCCATTGATATATCCATCCAAAACTCCCTCATATATAATAATGCAATTTTATTGTTCTAATGAGGTTTTAAATTCTCAACTTAGAGAAAACCTATTGGCCTAAAATTTTGGCATTTTTCATTTTTTATTGCCTTCATTTTTTTGTGCGGGCTCTTCTCAAACGGTGGCTTTCACTACGTGATTATTATTCACTCGCAGTCCTTTCCCGTGTCACTCATCATTTTTTTTTCAAATTTAAATAAATTCCTCACGAGCAATGGTTTTTAGATGCACTACTTTTATTACTCTCGTATTATTGCGCTCAATTCATTTTAATGACATGATTGAGATGAAAGCACTCGACCAACATGTGATAAATAAGTATAATACTCAGAAAAATTCGTGCAAGTGTACAGTAAAGGACATATTGAGTCAAACATGTAGGAAGTATCATCTAATAACATCTCAATGACTCAAAACATTGTAAAGCTCATGGATGACATGATATATTGTCTTAAAACACTATCAAATTGTCACATTGATAAATGTAATGAAATTTTGACTCGGTCATCCTAAGTGTGTATCCATAAAAGGTGCAAACAAAATACAAAAATCTTTTGAATTTTCAAATTTGACCAAAACAAAATGTGAGTGGACACTCAAAAAATAGAAAATCTTTTTGCATTTTTCAAAAAGAAAAATAACTACAAAATGATACATCCAACAATAGGCATATAATATCGATATGAGCATCATCCTATGCTAGCAAATGTTAATCACACAAATGAATCAAGAATCAAATCAGGTGTGATAAACCAACAAATGCAGTGTTAGCAACTAAGCATATATAACAAGAAGGACTGCATATAAACTGTCAGAAGCAACCAGCAGAACCATTTGTAGAATTGCTATAGCAGAATAATGTGAATTCAAAAAAAATCCAATTTTAGTTAAACCCTAAAACATGAATCTAAGTGATTGAATTAAATATGAAAATCAAACAATCACATGATAGGAACACCAAATTCAGGAAAAATACCTAAAGGGCAAAACCTTTTTATTTCTAGAACTTTGAAAAGTTTACAAGACCATTGACTTACATACAACTTGATCGCCTACAAGAGTAACGCACGGTGCCTTCGTCAAACCTTCAAAGTAACGGCTAGAAATCAGTAGTGGTTCACACGCAGCTATACCACAAGGACACGCAGTCTTCACGGTGTAGGTTATCCTCCCCACAAGAGTAACTTCATAAAGACTCCCTCCACAATAGCACGCAACTCTTCGATTGTAGAGTTCTCCCCACAAAGGTAAAGTTTCAACAAACTTGAATTTAGGGTTACAAAACAATTCAATAAAAGATTGGGATGTTTTGTGAATTGAAAACAAAAGGTTTAAAACCTAAAAGAAAAAGACAAAAATCATTTCTGAAGTAGCAGTTTCGTCTATTTAAAATTCGCAGGTCTTCTTATGAAAAACGAAGTTGGAAAAACCTATTTATAAAAAACTTAAGGCGGCGCGTCGTTCGAATGAGATCCCATGTTATTCGAACGAGATCTGATGTCGTTCGACCCAGATCCCATATCGTTCGAACCAGAAAATTCGCGAAAAATAAATTTATTTATTTTTATTTCAAAAAATCTTCTTTTAATCTCGGAAAATTCATTTTGACGAAAAAGAACGCCTCAACACTTAGAAAAATTTTCAAACCTCTTTTAAAATTATCCCAGCATTTTTAAATGAACTGTAAAGGGACTTAAATACGTTCTCACCAAAATTAACCCTACAGAGGCTTGAATGTTAAAGATCTTGATATACAGATCCGTCTTTGATGCTTGAATGTTCTTGAATGCTCTTCGACGGTGTAGCGGTATACGACATACTAAATTGATAACGGACTTATAAAATAATATCCTTATAGTACTGCATGCGATTTGACTCAGTCCTTGTGAACCCAGCCTTAATCAATCAGTGTTCATTTAAACCACCGCCTGTGTTAAACCGTTGGATTTAAGTCAACTCATTTAGACTTAATCTCAACCAAAGGATAGAGGCCAAAGTTCCCGATCCTTCTACGCTTAGTATAAAAAGGGATCAACCCTCAGCATTTTGAGACTTTTGGCCACTTCGTCAATTTTTAGAGAAAAGAGAGAGTATAGAGAAGATAGAGTAGAGAGAAGAGAGGGAAAGGAAAGAGAGAGATTAGAATAAGAAACCCTAAGTTTTCTTCGTGGTTAAAAGCCCTCTGAGTTTTTCTCTCAAACCAAACACCAAAACCAAAACAGTCCCAAATACCAGAAAACCCATTCTTGAGAGTTAGACGTTTTAGGTTTTCTGTGTTCATTAGTGTTGTGTTTTCTTTTTGAAGACCTCTTCAAAATCTTTGATTCTCTCAGAACTCATCTCTAAAAAAGACTTAAGTTTCATTGTTGAAACTGAGTTTTTCTAAAAGAGAACATCTCACGTTTATTTTATGTTTCTCTTTTTAGATCTGATATTTTATATCTATTCTGTTTCAACGAGTTTTTGACATAAAAACTATTAATTAATTTCAAAAATAATTTTTCAGATCTAGTGAGTTGTGTGTTTCTAATTTTTATTTCATATTTTATGAAATACTGTGTGCAAAAATAAAAGGAACACAAAAGAACTCTTACTAAAGTTTTAAGGCGTACAGATCTAAAAATAAGTTTCATATATCAAAACTTGTTGAATCAGTCTTTGCATGTTAAGTCTGAACCTGTTTTGTTAAAGTAGATTTGTAGTCTAGTTTGGATCTCAATTGGAGGTTTACAATTTCAAAAATATTTTCAAAACCCTGAAATTGTTTAAGACCTTGAACTGTCTTCTGAGCAAGGTATCCTTGAGATCTGTGGATAAATAAAAGATCAAGAAGTCTTTGCTTGAAAATCAAGATTCAGAAATAACTTTCATCTTAGAACTATTGTAATTTGTTAGGAAAGTTTGTATAAAACTTGAGAGGGTGAGTTGCATGTTTGCATGTAGTAGCACATCACAAACACTATCTCACACGAATACTTAAACACTGTGGTTCTGTCTGAGAATCTTGAATTTGAAAGAGTTGCTGGAATCAGAATTCAAAGAGAAGGAGATCGAGGAAAAGACAAAGAAGCAGCAAGAAAAGATCAAGTTCCAAGTCAGAATACCTTTGGAGTGGAGAATCTCGTGTAGGTACATTCTGAACTTAGGTTAGGATCTTTGTGGTTTGCTTAAGTGTTGTAACTTGATTTTTATTCTAGTGGATTTTCATTTTTTGCCATAGAGGGCACCGTTGATGTTTCCCTTGTTTAAGGATTTTACCATGTTAAAATTCCTATGTCTATTTTTTTGAATGTTCTTAACTGTTGTTGTGATTGGGACTGCATGGTAACATTAGTAGATGTTTATTAAAAATTAAATAGAAGGTAATCAACTATCGAATTTAATCCATACATTCAGAGAAAGCTTTTACAACACATCTTGTGTTTTCCGAAAAGAGTTTTGCCCAAAAAGTTTATTCGGAGTTTACTCAACTTATAACTATGTGTTATTAATCTTGTAAACAAAGCTTTTAGTATTAATGTTGTTTTTCAGATGGTTGGGTTAAAATGGTGATAGAGGTGTTTGGATTATGGTAGTGGATGTAAACATTGGTGGAGCCAAGATTTTACACCCGACCAGGCTAACTTAATAGCGATTTATGGGGGTACCTCCCTTGAGCCAATTTTTTCTTAGGTTATTTATGAGTAATTACCAAATAATTACTTTAAAAACAACGAAAAGCAATGTTAATTAACGATTCTATAAATACCTAACAAATATTATTATATAATATTTTAGGAATTAATTACAAAATTACAACTCTACAAACAGGCGTGTAATACAAATATATAACAATTCACTTTTTAGTTTTGACTGAAAATTAAGGACTAAAATCATAATCATGCAATCCTAATCAAGAAAAAAATAATAATGAATGAAATAAACACTAGGTTTTTGAAATTAACTTACCTTGATGATGTGAGAATATGTTTAATATTAATTCTTCAATCAATAATCAATAGGCTTATAATAATTGAGAAAAAAAGATTAAGATCTAGAAATTAGGTTTTACACAAATTAGGGATTTTTAAATTTCATTAAAAAATTGAGAAATATGGGTAGATTGGAGTGGTGGATTGCCTATCATACGTCAAAGATTTTTCTAACATCACTTGTCACCATCAGCGTCATCTTTGACCTAGAAAATTGGATTTTTTTTTGGGTTAAGCTGAGAGTAAGAGTCGGGATGGTGAATTTTTTGTTTCTTTATTTGAATAAACAACAGTTTTTTTAAGGGGCATATACCAAATAGTTCCTTGAACTTTTTTCAATACACGTTTAGTCCAAGCCTTTTTATTTTGCACTAAAAAGTCCTTCATCATGCCAAAAATATTTTACTATGCCGTTGGCGCGGACCTTTAAAGATAAGAGAATAAATGATTTTTTGGTATAAAATAAAAGGCTTGGACTAAGTGTGTATTAAAAAATATTTGAGGGACTTTTTGATATTTGATCATTTTTTTAATGGCGAGAATGGTAAGTGATTTCCGTGCTGAATGAAAAAGGTTGCTCGGTTAAAACTTAAATACGCTGAATAGTTGGATTTGATAATTATTTTGGGGTGAGCTATTGAGTGTCAATTGAGTTTGGGTTAACACAACAAATTAGATTTTGCATAGCTCTATCTTGCCGCCCCTAGATGTGAACGTGGGAAAAAAGGTGGTGGCTATGGTGGATTGGGGTGGCAATGGACAATTTTATGGAGAGAGAGAGAGAGAGAGAGAGAGAGGGGTGAGATATACACGAAAGATTTATTATTGTTGTTGTTATTGTTAAAGAAATCATAAGGGTCTGTTTGGTTTGGAGTAAAAATAATTTTCACTGCAATAAATGTGAATTGGTGAAATATGTTTTCACATATTTAAATTTAAATTTTTTCACTACTTTTGTTTAAAGTTACATAATTATAAGGTGTGCACTTATTCCTAATTTTAAATCAATAAAAAATTAATTTTAAATAGGGTCATTCGATGAAAAGTCCCTCGACGATTTTTTAATTAACATTTAGTCCAAACATTTTATTTTATTTCAAAAAGTCCCTCACAATATAAAATGCTAAAAAATAATATTTTTTCTCTTATTCTAAATCCTAAGAAAAAATTATCAAACAAATAGATCAGGGATTTTTTGAAAAATAAAAAAAATAAAGTAAATTAAGTGCAAAATGTAATCACTTTCTATGGACTAAACATTAATGGTCCCTTTTAAACATGTGAAAGAATATTTTAACGGTTTAGTTTTCATTGCGATTAAAAGTATTTCCATCCAAATCAAATAATCTAAAAGTTAACCGGTCACTTGTAAGTTGTACATGTGTTTAGAAATGTTTCCGCATTATGTTTAAATTAATGCAAACTTTTTTTCTTGGTGTCTTTTCGCTGATCCTTTTACATTTTAACAGCTGTGGGGCAATGTGTTGGGACAACAACTAAATGATTTGGAAGTAGATTTAAAGCGAAAGAGCAAAAGAGACCACACTTTTTTGCAATATCGGATCTATTTTTCCTTGCTTTTACCATCTCTTTCCCACCTTATGCACTCAAATCAACTGCGGGTAAAGCACTTGGCTGTAGATCAGTGTCAAACGGATCATCTTTTTCAATAAATCAACCTTTTCCACGAATAAGAAATACGCCATCTCTATGAGCAAAAGCCTGCCCAGGGCCAATGGCATTCTTATCCTCTCTCGTATAGGTTAGGCCTATATACATGTCATCACCTTTTTTTAAATGAAACGGCTTAATAATGGTTGTGGAAAGGTTGATCAAACTCGTAAATGCAACACATTATATTAAAAAAAGGGGCTTAATTTGATAAAGTTTGTTCATGAGTCAAATTTTTGTCAAGCCCGCTCAAACATGGTTCATTTAAGCTTGGTTTTGAACCTACACTTCTCAGAACATTCGCTCTCGGACACGCGTCTCACACTTTTTTAGCGCATGTTAATGTAGGAAAATATTATGTATACCTCAAGTGCATGAACCTATGAACCTATGGTACCTATAGTAATGTGCAATACTTTAATGCATTTGGTAAATTATTTTTGACGTAAAAATTTGGTACGTATAGCATTACTCATTAATGTATGAGTATATAACGATTTAAGTTAATTGGTGACATCATTTTGGGCTCATCCTGTAAGCAACATGCCCCAATGGCCGTCAAACCAGGGGTGAAGCCAAATATTTAAGTTAAGCGGGACAACGATAGATATTTTTCATACATAATTAGTCGAGTTGAAATAATTAACTTAGGCCCCGTTTGGTTGTTTCAAAATTGTAAATTGGATCATTAATGAATTGTCCCATTTACAAATTGACTCATTAATTGTGTTTGGTTTCATTGATGAAATGATTCATTAATTTCCCCATGTGAGCTCATGTGCAAAATCTGAAATTGGATCATTTCATAAAAAATGTGAAATGAATCCATTTGAAATAAGAGTCGCATTAAGTGCATGTCTCATCTCCCTCTTCCCCTCCCCCTCTCTCTCTCTCTTTCCCTCCCTCTCTCTCTTTTGATTTGTTTTTATCTTTTTTCCATAGAATATTAATATCAATTTCAAATTACCAAACATTGTGTAAAATTGGATTTAACTCATTTCAAATTCACTAATTCACAATGAACCAATTTACATAATCAAACAATTTACGCAATCAAACTGGGCCTTAGTAATTAAAATTATTATTTTAATAGATATGGATATCTGCAACCCAGCCTACCATGAGTTGAACGTAGCAATATTAAAAAAAAATATCATGATATTGTGTATAAAGCAAGGTTCTAAAAAACGTGGGGCGTGATCGAGGCGTGGAGGCCAAGCCTTAAGCCTTAGAAGCCTAGGCGGGCTTGGCGTGAAAAAGCGTTTAAGCCTTTTTAATATATTTTAATATTTTTTAACCATAACAAGGCTATTAAAATACTAAAATTGTACATATCATAAAATTATGTATGAATATTTGCAAATAAAAATACTATTTGATTATTTTGGATGAGATAATGGTCCGGCAAAAAAATATTTAAAAGGCGACATCGTTTCACTAAATCATTGTTGTTTTTAGAGAAAAAGTACGCCTTAAGGGTTTTACCAAGCATAAGGCGTCAAAATCTTAAGGCGGGACGTTTCTTCCAAGCCTCAAGCCTAGGCGGATTTTTTAGAACAGTGGTATAAAGTAATAAAGAATTTTGATATTAAACCTTCAAACAACTTTACTCCTACACAAGTTTTACATCCCAAATTCTAGTTCATATTTGTCCAATTATATATATATATATATATATATATATATATATATATATATATAGAGAGAGAGAGAGAGAGAGAGAGAGAGAGAGAAGCTCATGCGAAGTCCTTAAATGAGAACCTTAAATGCTAATCAATTTTTTTTTAAATGGTAAAAAAAATTATTTGGGGCTGATTTTTTGGGTATCTATAGAATGTTAAGACACCCTTTGAAAAAAATCAACGTAAATTAATTTTTTTACTATTTAAAAAGAATCGGTTATTATATGTCAGTTTTTTTAGAAAAAAAATTGGTCAATATATGACATATAAGATTTTAACTTTAAATGTGATAAAAATGTTCACAATATGAAATAATTATAATTTGAAAATTATTATGTATTAATGTATTAGGAGCTACACCATAAACTTAAGTATATTCTTATATACTATACTGGTAAACTTGTTAAAGAAAGGACTAAAATGCATACTATAAAAAATTTGAAGGGGCCACTTTCAAAAGTTAGGGGGAAGGTGGTTGGGGGAAGTCCCTTGCTAAAGGCTACCTTCGTCCACTTAATTGACACTGAAACAGTTCTTCACGCAAGTTTTTATCTTTACCGAAATTGCATCTTCATATTCTAATTTGAGATATTGATATATTGTTTTTAATAAATAATTACACAACCTTTTAAATTATGTTCTTGTAAATTTCTCTCTATGTATTTATAAATAATATATCTAATTAGCGATGTGATCCTGGTGTGTCATGTAGTAAGTTTTTTAGATTTCCATGTCTGCATGCCTATGTTTCTTTCAGCGTGCCTGTCAGTGTGTCAATGTGCCTGTGTCGCGTATTAGACATGATAGCCATGTCCGTGGTCGCACTTCTTAGGATCAAATTCGAACAAACGAGCTTGAACATTCTAAAATTTGACCCAGCATATTTGCGCCCCTAAGCTGTGAGAGTTTGTGGCTACGGTTCTCAACCTGGTTTTATGGACTTAGTTACCGTTGTGGAAGATGAAGACGGTCATAACAGATGGAAGCATGCTGTGATGAAATCCTTTGGTGGTTCAATATCGAAGTCAGAGTGGGTTATAAGGCCATAAACTGCATTTATTGTTGGGCATTTAGAAACATAAAAATAAAATACAAAAGAGGTCTTTTGAACTATCAGTTTATTTTGTTACAAAAAAGGTCCCTGCGTTGCAAATAATCCATACTAGAGTTAGTACCTCCCCAAACATTAATTTGTAGAGAACTTTTTAGTTTCTCTATTTTAGCTTCCAGAAATTGGCACAACTAAAAACATGAAAATTATGGTCATGAGAGGTAGGAACCCACATCACACACACAAAATGAGAGGTAGGAACCCAAATCCAAATAGATGTTAAACATATTTGCAGAGCCTGTGAGCAGCCCATGTCCAAACAAGTGTTTTAGCTGACTAAACGAAAAAAGATCAAATTAGCAATAATTTGCAGGAAGTAAGCGCGCGCGCGCGCACAGTTTTGTACAAGGATTGTCATAATTTGAAATCAAATAAGTAGTAACCCATTTAGCTGAACAACCAAATTTCAAGATTTACATTCTAATATAGCTAACAAGACTAGAAAGGGCTGTAAGATTATTTTCTCCCCATCTAATTCCATCAAAACGCGCCTCACCTTAATAAATGGATGTACAATTTTTCTACTATCAACAAGATTCAGAGTAACATGTGATTTGGGGATGCTATAATCCAACAAACTCAATCCCAGAGTGAGTAAAAAGAGTGTGTAAGCTCTGCCATTTTCAAAGGTCCATGTTTCAGATAAAAGGAAGGGTCATCTTGACTTTAGCCCCCATTCAGTTGTGCTAACGTAGTATGTCCCTCAAAGTTTTCATTTTGATTTTGACCCCCAAAATAGCTTTTTTAAATGTTAGTCAACCTTTTTACGACATTTTATTTGGCCTTTTTTTGGCAGAAAAAAGCAATTTTGGGAACTCAAAGACCAAGTAGCGAAAACTTTAAGGGCCATACTAGAATAGTTCACATAAACATGGGTCAAAGTCAAAATGACCCTAAAAGATAATCTATGAATCACAGAAAGCTTTGAACAGGAGCAGACGACTTGAGTTCATGAGCGGCCTGGAAGAAGTCAGCTGCTTGCTGCACTGAGCCTTCCATTTTGCAAATCGATCCGAGGTTGAACCATGCGTCGTGGTTTGTGGGTTCTAACCGGAGAGCGTTCATTAAGAAGCTTCGTGCGATAGGGACTGTTTGGTTTCCCAGTTTCATCAGGACTTTAGCAGTTGAAACAATACTTGGGACATAATCTGGTTCTATAGACAGGGAAACTGAGAAAGCAATGAGTGCTTCCTTGTATAGCGATTGGGCTTCAAACAAGATGCCTGCATGTGTTCAAGAAACATGTATAGTCATCGAATGAGAAAGTAGGATGTTAGCCTCACACATTATGAAGCACTAACACTTTCTTAGGGTCTTGTGTCAATGTTTGGCACGTGTCAGCACCTAGACACTTCCGATATGGTGGTATATGTCACGAATATTAAAAAAAACGATTCTTTTTTATTTTTTATTTTTTCTCCCCTTCTAATTTTTCAACACATTCGGACACAAATATGACATGACGGTGTGGCCTGGATGAACGACACATTTCAAGGTTATATATATTGTATATTCTTTATTAAGGGGGCTCAAATGCGTATTTTTTGAGCTAAAATGTACATTTTTAGTTGAAGGGATCTCTATGTAATTTCCCCCCAAGTTTTCTCTTCTTTTTTTGAACTGTTTTCTCCATTAATATAATTTGATTTAACTGTTGCGTCAAATAGTATTGTCGCCTGATCTTGTCCATCACACAACTTCATTGAATGGTTAACAAAATAACAAACCTGTTGTATGCCATCCTTGAGGAAAATAAAATTCGATTGACTTGGATTTGCGCACACAGATTTCTGCATCAGGCCATGACTCAAGGTCCGAATAAATCTTGGCTAAATCTAGCCAAGCTTCCATTTCCAATCTCCTTTCCAATAATACCTGTGATAGAGAAAAACAAATCGTCAGGCTCTGTTTCCGAAATTTCTTTGAAACTTGGAACTTAATACTAGAAGCAAATAGAAATTTCAAATAGAACTATATCCTAGAATTGTTTGTTTTCATCTATTCCACAATAAAATACTATCGATAATGGGTCACAATAGTAAATCTAAAAGCGTGATCCACATATGCGAGCTAGGATGTATAATTAAAAAGAATCTGATCTTTCTTAACAACTATTATTTTTTCCATAAAATTATCAAGAAATACTAAATGGCACATCTAGAATCATGACTCGTATAAGCGAGCTAGGATGTTTAACTAGAAATCATCTTCGTATTTCTTCACTTATCTCACAAACAATTGCTACTCTTCAAATTTATCACTAATGGCTGATATATGAGTATGTAAGAGAAATTAAAGTCATATTAACCTCAAAATCCAATTTTTTCATTTGAGACTCTCCTCTTGCTTGAATTAAGGCTAGCAAAACTCGGTAGGTCTCTATTGCTTGCTTGGGCTGTTCTTGAGCAATTTGAAGCACAGCTTTTAACCTAAGAAGTTCCAACTGGTCAATTCTCCCAGTCTCATCATAAGCAAGGTCAACTATGGTCTCAGCTTCTTTAAACCTTTGCTCCGCAGATACTATTAAAGCTAATAGTTTCCAACCTTTTGCTGAGCTTCCAGCCACCATATTCGAGTACAACATTGCATTACTAAACGCCGTATCCAAATTCCTCTGAAGGGCATTTTCCAATCCGATACAATAAAAAACCTCTGCATCCTCTTTACAAATCAAGGCAGCATGATTTAGTGTGTCAATAGATTCTTTATGAAAAAGGATTCTCTCAGAATCTGAAATGGAGATTCTTGCTGCGTTTCCATAGCAAACGCCAAGGAATTTGTGAGCCAAGCCCACCAAATGCTCGTTTTGATGCTGGTCCGATTCCATCACTCTACGAGCAAAATCTATCCCTTCGCGGGCCCGTTTCGGAAACCGAGAGCACAATTTGGCTCCCAACAAAAAAGAAGCCAAATGTGGTTTTCGGCTTGCTTCTGAAGTCCCCGAAATGTTTTTGAGAAGATTCAATGCTGACTCATTTTGACCTGCGGCACTGTAACAAAGAGCGAGAAAGAACCACCTCTCGGCCCGATTATAGGTACCTGGGAGGGCCTGCTCCACGTGATCCGCTAATGACTCGAATTCTCCACACATTGTTAACGCGAAAGTCAAATGATCGATAATTTCTTGGTCCCACTCGATTTCACTGTACAGCACCTTTCTCATGAGTATAAACAACAAAAGGATTGCTTCTTCTGAGTTAGTCGTTGGGGTCGTCGGGCCCCACACCTTTAAGTGAGGGGGAAGGCTCACTTCAATACCTCCATAAAGTAACATGGCAGCTAAGTCTTTCTGTATGCTTGCCAATTTGTGTGGGTCCAAATTCCAGGGCTTGACTAGGGCCCGTCGATACGCAATGATAGCTTCATCTAGACATCCTGCCTGTATCCACAAATTGGGGAGTAATTCTAGTGATTTGTGAAACATTTCTTGCAACTTGCATTCTTCACCAATGCCATCGGGCATTCCATTAGGTAGTGCTGATTCAACTATATCCAATATTGTTTTGCACTCTCTTGCAGCCTCTGATAAATTGAATCACAAACAAAAAAAATCAAGAATTAGTTCAGAACTTCTAAGCAGAAGTAGATTAATCTGTGTTCCTGTTTTGTTCAGTACCCATTAAATCAGTTCATCTCATCAATCTTCCTCTCTTATAATTCATTTGGTATATAATGTTTCCATCTGGAATATATTAATTTCTGAGAATTATGAATTATAGATTACATTACAAAGCGGTTTTTGATGTAAAAACAATTTTGCAATTTACACTATAATTCATAATCTGCTGAAAAGAATCTCTCCCAGACAACAATAATACACTCTGAAAATCTTAAATTATCCTATTTTCTCATTCCTTTGAAATTGCGGCCTCCAAAACCATAATTTAACAACAAATTAATACATATATATCTTAACACCAATCAAGCCCTAAAAAGTTGGAAACTCAATAATACCTTTAACTCGTCCAAGCTCCTTTAATGATTTTGCTTTGAGTAAGATTGCTTCAATAAGTAGGCTCACAGAATGCAATGACATAACACCCGTGGGAACATTTTCACCTTTGGATCGTGCTTTGCGTTGCCGAGTTCTCTCTGTGATCGCCCTACTCATCTTCGGAGATAGAGTCTTGATGTCAATTCCGTGGAACACTTGAAGGGCGGCATCGTAATTTTTCCTCTGGTATTCAAGCCTCCCCAACAAAGCTCTTGCTTCCTACAATTAAAAAATCCTATATATCGTACTCCCTCCGTCCCAAATTAAGAGTCGACTATTTCTTTTTGGGTTGTCCCAAATTAAGAGTTCACTTTTCTTTTTTGGACATAATCAATGAACCAAAATTTAGGATAGTGAATAAGTGTTGATCTTAGCCATTGATTGAGTGTATCCTTTAATCCATATAAAAAAATGAAAGACTCCTAATTTGGGACAGATGTAATATCAAATATTACATAAACCCCAAAACAAGAAAATTCACTTCAAATATAAATATTTATCTATGTTTGGATCTCGGAAAGTGTGGAGGAAAACATGAATGAATTATACATAAATTGCAAACACAATTGTTAGAAATGTAGGGAAAACTTTCACTTCATAATTAATTGTGAGAATCACATATTATATAATCTCACCTCATAATTTAAAGATAGAGCTTCTTTTAGAGTGGATTCAGCTTCATCCACCTGGGCATCTTCAAATTTTGAATCCCAGTCACCAGTCCCAGTCCTCGAAGAAATTCCACTGGCCGAGAAATCCCTCGTTGCTAACGACTCCGGCGACTGTGGGGCCGGCTCTTCAAACTTGAATTGCTCCCCTGAACAAGCACACAACATTTTCCCCCTCTAGAAAATAAGCAGATTTTGTTTTTGATCTTTCTTACAAAATAATCACTCTTCACTACACTGTTTCATGTGTACCCCTGAAAATGAATTAAAACAAAAAAAAATGTCAGCTCACCCCTTAAAAATTCCTATTTCATCTTCTCAAACAAATTTACAAAAACACAAACCAATTCAAAACTACAATGAGCTACAATCTTAAAACCCCATTTCATACTTCTACCCAAATTAACAAAAAACACAATTGCATTCAAAACTACAATGATTCTCAATATAATAGCTCTACATTAGGTTTATTTGCTAATAACAGTTACTCTCTTTCATGGGTACCCCTGAAAATGAACCTAAACATCAACATTCCCCCATCTTACTAAAAATACAAACACACATTATTAGTCTTATTAGCTAACAAAAACAATATCTAATTCAATAGACAAAGTTATGCACACAAAGTAAAGAACAAAAATGAAGATCTGTAAAGTTACAGAGGCCAAACCAACCTGCATAAGATAAATGGAAAGAAAAACACAAACTGATGAATTCTTATAAGAGAAAATAAAAATGACAAAAAACTAAAGAACCCAAAATAAGGAATTTGGGTACAAAGTTAGAAAGATAAAGAAGAGCAAAAGGAGGGTAAAAGTTGAGAAGAAAAAAACAAGGTGTTGAAAGGGTGATAGAAACTAGAGAGTATGAGCTTTGGGTTTAGCGCAAAACAAAAATATACCAACGTGAAATGAGGCATTAACAATAATAGCCATGAAAGCAACTAAAACAGGTGTATGCATTAGTTTTCTTTGTTTTTGGGTTTATGAAAAAGGCAAATGATGGGTTACTTTACGGTTTGAAAACAAATACTGGGAAATGGGTTTGGAGATCTGAGTTTGATGGGCCTTTTTGATTTGTTTATTTTGGTTTATATATATTTGTTCTGATGTTGGTTTTGTAGAGAACATTCAGTACAAATAAGCTTTGCATCTGTTTGGCATGGGGCAAACGTGGTTGCTTGCAGGGTCGCAGCTGTTCACAGATTCTCTCCTCCTGAATAATTATTAATAACTATGAGCTTGTTATAAAATAATTAATAATAATGATTTTGATTTTGATGGACAAAGTTTTCCATTTATATCTCAATTAGACCCGTCAAAAAATATAACTCGATAATACGATACGCTCCCCCACGAAATTATAAGTTAATGAATTTACCTTTATTGAGTTTTGGTCATTAACGGGTTAACACAGTAGACTCATTAACACTAACGAATAGGGTTTGAAAATTTATTAGTACCGTTTTTTATTCGTTTCTACTTATTAATACTAATGGGTACTATACTTTCACCCAATCCATACCAATAAGAATAATCATTAAAATCCATTATTAATAAATCCTTTAAGACAAACGGGAACTATAGAGTCATCCAATCTATACTCAATAAGAATAACCATTAAAACTCATCATTTTTAAACTAATGAAGAATAACAGGTACTATGGGATCACCTAACCCGTTAACCGTTTAGACCCAAACTAATTTGTTAATATTAGCAGGTGCTAACAGTTCGGATCGTGTACTCATTAATATTAACGGATCGTGTTTGGGTATTGTCATTAGACCCGTTAGTCTTAACCGGTATGGCTTAAGAATGTTTTGACCCGTTAACCTGATCCATACACGGCCCGACACAAACCGTTAACAGGTCTAATGTCAATACTCAAATGTATCATTGTTATTTATAGTACAAATTAAGTCATCCAATAAATCTTTATTTATTTAATAGTACTATTTTCATGATTCAATGATTGTTGTTTCATTAAAATTTTACCAAGGCAAAATCCAGTGGAAAAAAACCCAAAGTGAAGGAAAAACAATACAACCTTTTATCATTATTGAATTGGCATTGAACGCGCTTAAGGTTGTCTCATTAAAGCATTTAAGAGGACAACCTAGTGTCAAAAACCTAATTAAAGAAAAAAGAGTACAGTGAGCATTTGTCCATAAATATAATGTTCTTCGATTCTCCTCTAATAAAATGCTCCCCCTGATTATGACATTTCTCTAATGATTGAATCGATGCATTACTATCTCATACACAACCTTATGAAATATTGCATTGACTTGGTGTATAAATTTGATAGGTTGTTACTTCATTCTCATTTTTCTTTTAAAGTTGGATTTTGTTAAAGATGGGTGAACATGTCACTTTATCGGATATATTTGACTTTAATACGCATGACCATGAATCTTTTAGAGTTCATGTGTTGCATAACTATTACGTAGTTCATGTATGTAGAAAAAAGTGAAATGCGTTGGTCATATCTCCCTCGATGTAGCCTATTTGAATTTGAGTTATACACGCATCATTTCCTTCGTAGGCAGTGGTAGTCATAAGTGCTTTATTTGTTCCTTGTGATGATCAGAGAAATAACCCGATTAATATAACTAACTAGACGTAGATGGTTAGATATAAAAATATTACTTGTAAGTCAGTGATAATTGTTTCTTGCAAGGAGATTGACTGTAATTATTATGGCCGATATTTTATTATGTATAACAATATACTAATGATGTACATGTATGATACTTTTAGACTAAATTTAACAATGCAATAACAACGTGCTAATATGGTACTTCTGGACCAAATATATGTTTGTCATCTTATTTAGGATGATATGTTTATTATAATATCCAAATACCGGAGATCATAGGTATACAAAATGACATTCTTAATATATGCTAAAGTATTGCAAGACTTTTCAATCCATTTAATTTATGGATCGATGTTTAGGCAAAATTATTCTCGATCTGCAGGCCGAGACAATAATTAATTACCCCAAGGTCATTCATTTTTTATATCCATATTTGGTTATTTTTCATTTCAATTGAGCTATTTAGGATCACATCATTTTAAGGGTAATTTTATAATGGCACATTACCATAAATGATTGTTTTCATATCTTTTTTTAGACAAATATTTTCTAAGATGGTTGTACTCATATCCTTTGAATTATCTGTTGTACAATAAACATCTTAGTGTATTTGAGTGTGTACTCCTTATCTTTGCTTCAGGTAAAAAAAATCCTTCTAGGATTTTTATATGCATTCTTTGTCTAAGTCTCGTATAAATAAGCAGTTATAATATTCATGAGTCTCATATATAATATATTTAAAGAATTGCTAAGCTAGCCAAATATTTGAAAAGTATTTACGACCGTTACGAGATGGTATATTTGTCTATAAATAATATTTGGTTTCTAGAGGAAACCTTATGCTATAGATTATGCATTCTTTAGTGATTTTCTCACTTCTCTTTCTTATAAACACCCATTTGTAACCTTCAAGGTCAACATCTAATGAGTTTGTACTGAATGTCCGAATACACCACGTTTATTCAGAGACTCGAATTATGCCATCATGACATTTTCTCATTTTGGTCAACATATTATTTGTCGTCATTCATTTATAGCACGTGGATCTATAATATCACTACCCTTTAATTTTTGTGTAGCTACAACTTATACAATTATGTCATCGATAATCATCTTTGGCGGTCACACATTTCTCTTGTATATGTATAAAAAATAGAGATCTCATTAATATTCGTTACCTTTGCCCACTCTAGGGGCTTGATAGTCACTTCAGGGACTTGTGTCTTTTCAAAGACCATAACCTCTTCAGGGATTTTAGAGGAAGTGAACATTTTGTTCATAACCTGTTTTGGAGCGTTGTTTGGGCATGATTTTATTTGACTCCATTACTAGGGAGTCAAGTACTTGGGACTTATAAATTTTTCACGCTTCTGGCATGAAAAATAATTTGAAATTATTTTTCACTTCATTTTTGCATTGAGTGATACGGAGATTAGATGAGACAAAGTGGAAGTATTCCATGATAATTCTCGTCATTCTTTAAGAACGGACCGTTCTTCAGAAATAATTTGTACTTCAAGTACGTTATATCCTCCTTCTAACGGAGGGAAGGGTGTCTCATCAAAATAAAATTGTACATATACGAAAAACACTATACTTGTCAATAGTTCAATAAAGAGTGAATCATAAGCACCATATATACACCCTTGTTATAACAATAGTAAATATAAACATCAAGTAAAATCATATATATTTTGTTAAAAAAATCACAAGATATGATCTGTAATTTTAAAAGCCTATGAAAAACAAATGAGTTGATAAAAAATGGTCATTATATAATATCACCTAATTGAACCGTGGAACTTTAGACTCATGACAAAGTGCAATTCTATAACAATAAATGTTGTATAGTATACCCCCGTGAATAATGAAATGATTGTTTGCTAGTGTAAGCTTCTGGCTTCCAACACTAAAAGTAATGCAAAAATAATATTCATTATTTATTAATATGGTACCCATGTATTCTTATGCCCATAAAACGAAGTAAATTTCTTCAGGATTTTCTTTCATATAACTCATTGTATATCAATGGGCGAATACCACATAGTCATATCACATAGACTCTACCGGAGACTTAGGTTCACCTATGGTTGAAACATTTACTATATTACAAATCAAGTCTGAAAAAAACTTATGATTTTAAGAATAGTGTGAGTTGTTCATTATTTGCTAGACAAATGTCATTAGATAATGATAGTTCATAATTGTCAATTATAAGATTCAATGCAAGTTTAAATATATAGATACACAACAATATAATAATTTTTATTACGGTCAACTGTTTGGTGACAAAATCTAAATAACTGTAAGTATTTTAAAGGAAATGTATCTTTTAAATAATTATGAGGTAATCAAAAATGCGTTGGATAATAAAATTTTCAAAATTTGCTCAACGAACCATATAATATTTAATTATTTAAAAATAATTTATGATTTTAAGATATATATATATATATATATATATATATATATATATATATATATATATATATATATATATAATAAAATAAAATAAAAATCGCGCACTTTGTTGGAATTGTATCACAAAAATCGTGCACTTTGTTGGCATTGTATCACGAATTGTGTACTATAAATTATTATGTACTCGTTATGTCTTTCTAATATATAACTAGGACCATTAATATAATTATTAGCAATATTTCGTTCGAAAAGTAATGACAACT
Source organism: Sambucus nigra (assembly GCA_949130495.1). NCBI lineage: Eukaryota > Viridiplantae > Streptophyta > Magnoliopsida > Dipsacales > Adoxaceae > Sambucus > Sambucus nigra. Next base: position 180,620,707 of record OX422211.1, on the reverse strand, counting down.
TTAGGTTCCCAGTATAGTATTTTGGAGCTTAAGGCGATTTATAACTTCAAGTTCTTTTGATTGCTTCATGTCTATAAATTGACCCGTGATTGTAGAACTCCATGTTCTATTTAATGTCATATGTATATGAATCTTTGGGTTCATATAAACTATAAAATTAAAATCTAGGACTCTAAGTCCTAATAAAAATAATTTACAAAACCCCTGGTGCAAATTATGTGAAATATAAAACTTATCATTTATTTGTGAGAACTTCTAATTTTACACAAATAGTTGGACTTCCGGTTCAATATTGTTAATATCCAAGGACATTAAATTCTCCACCCTTTTGTATTAAAACTTCATGTTTGATTAGTGATAAAAATGTTAGAGAATCTTCCAAACAAGTGTTATATATATATAATCCCACTTATTTTTAAAACAATGAGTTTTTTTTTTCATATTCTCTATGTATTCTCAAGACTCCAATGTATAATAAATGATTGGAATGTGAAAAGGAGTTAAAATTAAATACCATTTAAAAGTTAATTTAATACTCAAATGAAGCGAAAGTATAAGAAACAAAGGTTTAGTGGTGAAACCATCAATATGATTATTAAAAGGGCATTTAACCATACACGAGTATTTAAAAAGGTCTTTCATTTAATAAATAAAATGAGAATACAAGAATTGGAAAAGTCACATTTTTATATTTAATTTATTTAAAACTAATCCCAACAAAAAATACATTTAGAGCTTCAGATCCAAATTATAAATAATTATTTTGAGAACATTCAATATTCATACCCCATGAATAGTCAAAACTTCAAGTTTTGATATATGGTATATTTCATTTGACCTTCAGGTCCAAATATTTTTAAATGACATGAGAGCTTTGGGACTCACATTCTGTCTAATAATATTTGACATTCTGTATAATAATTGAAGAATTTATAGCCCAATTACAAATGATAAGTTATGAACTTATTGTCACAATAATGATTATGGATATTTATATCACATATATAATTAAGGAAATTTTGGTCTATACCATGTCAATTAGACAATCAAAACTTTAGTTTGATTGCGATTTATTTTATGACATTTAATAATTTAGGTACTCCAAGTCGCAAAATTTGAACGAAAAAAAGTTTAATTTCCATATTTGAGTAATTATTGGAGAACTTCTGGTCCAAATTATAAATAATTAGGATAAGTTCATACCATAATATTAAATATTTAGAGACTTTAAGGGCCCTCCCAATTATATCTAAACTTCAAGTTTGATAAGGGGCAAAATTATTTGAAATTTTAGGTCTAAAATATAAATAATCATTATGGAACATTTAATGTCCTTACCCTTATAATAAAAATAATTAGAACTTCAGGTTTGATTAGAAAAAAATATTATTGGGGCTTCGGGTCTAAATTATAAATAATTGTTAGGAAACTTTTAGAGTCCCACCTTATTGTATAATTAATCAAACTTCAGATTTTGGTTTAAATTATATTTTATTGGAACTTTGAGTCCAAAATTTAAATAGTAATTGAGAATTTTGAGTCCCAATTCTCAATGATTTGGAAACTTTTGACCCCAAATTAAAATCTTTATATAGAACCTCCAGTCCTCAAATTGAAATAACTATTTGGAAACTTTAGGCCCCAAAATATCAATAGTAATTAAGAAATGAAAGATCCAAATTTTAATTACAAAGGGAACTTCATATTTCCAACTTTGAATGATAATTATGAACTCCATGTCCTACTTTTAATTAATTGTACAAAACTTAAGGCCCCAACAGTAATTTCAAACGCTAATAATTGAATTTCAACGCGGAAGTATTCAACGGTAAATTTTGAATAACAAAAACATACAAATCCAATATAAAAATTAAAATGTAAGGTTTGAACTATATATATCCAAACTAAAAGTATGCAGTTTTTATATATGATAATGTATAATTAAAATCTAATAAGTAAATAAAATGAGAATGTTATGCCCCTTGTATGTATAAAAAAAATAAAAACGTGAACATAATGATAGATACAATCTCATGCAAATTGAGATGAAATGAAAAAGTCTAATTATATAAGTTATTACTTTACATAGAATATGAAAGGAAAGTTATGGCTTTACAGTGACAATAGTAGATGATATGAGGACTTCACATAGAATATGAAAGGAAAGAGATGATATGAGGTGCATAATATTAAAGTATGCACTACCTTATGTTCATACTATTTTCATAAAAATATATAGCATTAACTTCACTTGTCTTTGGTGATTGAGAGGAATAAACGAAAATTCAATAATTATTGCAACTAATGGATGGGTGTGTGATTTTTGCGATGTTGGAAAAATGCATGAGCTTTGTGCTGATAACGTGTTATAAAATGAAGGGAACACAAAGATAATTTAGAAGGAAAGAGCTTTTCATTTCATTGTTATGTATATACCTAAGGGATATCACCCTTATTTATAGTACAATATAAGGCAACCAAACGACCCTTATTCAATATGGAATACAAGTGGACATTGACTATTTTGTACATTTTATAATAGAGCGATATAATATGTAATTGCAAAAAATAATTTGGGTTTGAATAATGTTTAGTCTTTATATGCAATACCCATTACATTTTTAAATCAATCATATATATATTTAACAGAAAAACTACTACATCAATTTACATTCTTTTTGGACTAGTGTCCTTGTTAACGGCAAAAATCCATCCATGACCTGCAGCCTGTCGACGACAACTTTCTCGGCAGAAGGAGTAAGGATGGGTAGGTGAGTTTTTTTAATTAAATAAGTAATGTAATTGGTTTAAACATTTAATAAATAACTATTTACAGTCTTTTTGTTAAGCGTGCAAATAATTTGTCACCACTTTAATATATGAAAATTAGAATAGTTATATTTTATTGGATTATATAGGGCTTAAGTGGGTTGTCCTTAGAATTAAATACTTGTTGACTTTCAATATAGTATAAAAATAATAAATTTATTACTTCTAGTTGGAATTTATTCTTAATATATAAATTTCTACTAAATTTATGTATAATGTTTTTAGGTATGCAATACACATGTTTAATATTATTGTTCTTCATTTCTTTGCATTGATTTTTGATTAGGGGTTGTTATTTTTGCATTATTTATTTAACTTTCGTACTTTTTATGTTATGAATACAGTTAATGGTGTGTTTTAAATCACATGTTGTCAAATTTTAATTTAAAACAACAAATGTTAGAATTACTTATTCCTATAGTCTCAATTAGATTTTATAATTTTAAGATTTGTTTGCTTACTTCTTAGTAGAGCTGACAATTTTTGACCCGATAACCCGTTTACGGTAATCACCCGAAATGACCCGAACATGACCCGATTAACTTGTATAAATTTAAGAGTACCTAAAACTTATACTAAAATAAAAATCAACGCGACCCGAAAATGACACGACTAACCCGAATTGCCACCCCTACTTCTTAGCATGTTTTTAAAGGGATATTGGTATTTTGGACATCTAAAGTTCTAGTTATTAGGAGTTTGACACATTTCCCCCTCAAATAAAATAAAATAAAATAAAACTTATTCGGGATTAATCCCCAATTTCAGACAAACTTTAAATTTTAGGATAATTTGGATTTTGGTACCAATTTTTTTAGACCATTTGAGGATTAACAACCCCCCCCCCCCCCCCCCCCTCCACACACACACACAAAAAAAACACTGATTGTGCATTCACCCCAATTACATATGAATCGGTGGACTAACTCATTTTTACAATTAGTTTTGTATCAAAATACTAAAATACCCTTAAAATACCCCCCAAACACAAAAATTACACCTCAAACCCATTTCCTAGACAAGAAAGAATTAAGAAGATGAATAGTGCAATGGTGAGGATTTTAAACCTGATTATTGATTAAAATACCCCTGACAAGATTGCACTTTTTAAACATATAACCCAATAGATACTAAGAGACTTTAATGTACATCTGGTTATTGTGTTGAACATTTGGTTACCAATTATAAGTGGCAGGATGGCCTATAAACTTATGGACATGAGCATTAATGACTCTCTTCTCTTGTACACTATTGTCCAACAAATACGACATTGCCATCTCAAAATCTTACGATAAAAGTTAGTTATTATCGCCTAAAACTCGTACATCGATTCGGTCTTAGTGAGAGCACACAAGTTGTAAGCGATAACCGATAAAGATATGTAAATTAAAGGAATAGTTATCTATGACTCGTTATAGGGACGGATGAGGGGAATAAAGTGAATTCAGATTTACGTGGTTCGTCCCAAGGTGGTGCCTACATCCACAAGTGCAAGTGTAGATAGTATTGATTCAATAAGATTAGAGTATGTAATCTTAATTAGTTGTCCCTTTCTTATTTACTACTGCCCCTCAAATATAGATGTTGGTGCATTTGTTAATGGACTATCCCATCCATCCCACTAGAATATGCTAGGGGTCTTGTCTTTATGGATTAAACAAGTACCCACTTTACATGATAGTGGAGGAATAATTCTAAATTTAATATGAGCAAACATGGAGGGAGAAAATATTTGTTTATTGCCAGTATATGGGTGCACTTCTGACATCATCTCATTACTTGACTCATATCCGATGTGACAGATCTATATGACAGAGTTAACATAAATGTTAAGTGAATATGTTGCCTTGAGTACTAAAGACAACCATAATGCCTAGGCCACCCTGACTAGTATCTGGGCTGATCTCATTACTATATGAGTCGACCTCATTCTGATAGGTAATGAGTTCAAATGTCCTCTTTTGATTGGTTCACAAATCATACCATATTAATGGTATAACAAAAGCCCCCAAGACTTGATCACGATCGAGGTTTGCAACAGATACTTTGAAGTATTGCTTCTTCTGGGTGTGTGTTGAGCAGAGTAAGTGAGTAGAGTGTTAATGAAGATGTTATCAATATTAGGTCTTCGTTGTGTGCGCTGAGCATATTGACTTATGGAAAATTTTCTTTTGGGTACGAAATTGACACGTGTCAAAGACTGTGAGTAACGCCTGGCGTAATTATGATGCGCTTGCCTAGGGGGCATTGTGTTAGTCCCCAGACGTCAGCTACCTTTCCTAGGCTTAGCATCACACTTAACTTTAATATGTTAATGATTACTACCTAAAAGGTATGAAAGCCACGTTCTTTAGACCAAACTTTTTCCAAACATTTCCTCTGCGCAAGAGCTTTATAGAGAGAGAAAACTCATTCCCTCTTAAAATGTCCATCTTATCCGTCTGTGATTTTCCCCCTTTCTTCCTTATTCCAGCTAGTTTCCACTATGTAGGCTCTTTTCCTGATGGATTTTCTTCCATTCTGGCATTAAGGGGATGCAAATCTCTGTCGTTCTTTAGCGTGTTAGGGTTCCAGGTACGTAACTATTTTTTCTATAGCTTTCTTAAGGTTTTCATGTGAAATCCCTTCTATTCTTGTTGCGATGATGTGTTTTTCTTGATTGTTGTTTACTGGATTGATATTTGGCAGTGTTTGGCTGGAGATTCGCTCATCTTAGGTGTCCATTGAGTTGATTGGCCTAGGATTTTGGTGTTTTAGGGCTTTTTAGGGTATCTCATCTTTCTCTCTCAATTTCATTTTGCCCATTTAAGAGTTAGACTTTAAAAATCTTAGTTTCCCCTCTATGAGTTACTAGTCTTGAATTAAAAGGCAGATAGAACAACTGAGGGAGTTAGACCAAACTTATCATCACTACACTAAAAAGGTCAAATTGTTACCTTTCAGTCGACCACCCTTGTCACGGTCAATGACCGTGATAAAAAAATACGCATTTTTTTTTCATGGTCAATGATCGTGACAAGTCCATGACAACAAACTTGTCACAGACCTGTCACGGTCTCTGAGTTGTTATAGGCAAACTCCACCAATGGACGGTACTGCTCCCAACCTCCATCGAAATCAATGATACACATACGCAACATATCCTCTAACATCTAATTTGTCCGCTCAGTATTTGATCGTGACAGGTCCGTGACAAGTTTGACAGTAAAAAAAACCCTCCCTCTTCTTTTTTCCCCCTGTTTTCACTTCCCTCCCATTTTCACTCTCTTAGCGACTGTTCTCTCTCTCTCTCTCTCTACAATTTAAGGTATGTTTCTTCATTCTTTCTCTTTCATTTGTATATATGTGTTCGTGTGTGTGTGAGTGCGTGTGTGTGTGGTAGGGGGACGGGGCAGGGGGTGGTGGTGTGTGTATGTGTGGTGGGGCAGGGGGAGTGGGGGTGGGGTATGTATTCATGTGTATGCAGGTGTGTGCGTGGTGGGTGAGGGGGTGGGTGAGGGAGGGGGTGAGTGTTTGTGTTGAAATTAATTGGTGATTGTTTGGGACTTGATATTAATTCTTAATTTAGGACTTGTAATTAATGTTTAGTTTAGGACTTAAAATTAATTGTTAATGTTTATTTAGGAATTGAAATTAATGTATAGTTTAGGGCTTCAAATTAATTGTTAATGTTTATTGGGTGATATTAGCTGGGATTGAAATTAATAGGTATTGTTAATATTGATTGAATCTTATTGTTTTGAGAATAAAATTAATTTGACATTATAAGTATTGTTTCTATATTTTTATTTAGGTTAAAAATTGTTAATGTTGAATTAATTGAGTAGATGAATTCAAAAGAGTAGGGGATACACATTTGTTAGTTTGTTGTAGTTGTTGAATTATACTCGACGGATGTGGTTGGATATGGAAGTTGGTTGTTTAATTTTTTTAAAATCCTTAATTTAATTGATACTAATAAATCCTTAAATAATTATATTGTCTTAATTTGTTGGGTTGGTTACTTTTGGAAGTAGCACGACCACTGGATTATTGTCAAAATGGGGGGGGGGGGGGGGGGGGAGGGAGAGTTTTCAACTTTTTTCTAAAATTACTTCGTATCACGACCCGTTCGAGAGTGGCACGACTACGGACTTATGATAATTAAATGAAACATACTTGAAATTACATATAGTGCGCATTGATACTAGTCTTCTAGTTCTTATGCGTACACAATCAATTGCCCTTAGACCCATTCGAGAGTCATTACCCCTGTAATGAGATCTCTCGAATTGTCCTGTTTGGATAGTTTGGAACTGCATAGTTTCTGTATGATAATATTCTTAGTGGCTCAAACTTGTTACTATTAGAGGAAGTTCTGCAGTAGTATCTTAATGTTCTCTGGGTGCATACTAGATGATACGATGTTAAGTGTTATTTCAATTGATAAATTGAAATAGCACTCACACTAGCGAATCTACGTCGTGTACTTGGAGAACTATGGGGATATGCTGTCGAATCTTTCTCAAATGGTAACAATGTGCATGAGCTGTTAAGTATATTATAGAAATATGCGGTCTTGAATGGGATAGTACCACCCACCCTTTAGAGGAGATGGAGGAAATAGGAATTAATATTATAAATTGAAATTGAATTTGAAATTTAAAAATAGAATATAAATAAGAAATAATTAAATGAAACATACTATAAATCTAAGTTTTGTTTATACTAATCCACGAATATACGCTTCTTACCTTTAATAGGTGTTTGTATGTAGTAGCTGTGATGGGATATCCAAAATACAAAGAGTGGATGGGTGAGACAAATAGATTGGGTGATGTGTTTCGCAGAGGTGCTAATGAATTTGTGAAATACGCAAAGAGATGTCATAATGATGAAGAGTTTCCGTGTTCGTGTGCTAGGTGTGAGAATGGTAAGGTGTTTGAGTGGAAAATAGTTGAACTACATTTGTTAAGATGGGGTACGCAAGATAATTATCAATTTTGGAGTTTTCATGGGGAGTTGAAAGTTCCTTTTGTCCCTGAGCAACCTTCACAACAACCTTCAACAAGTAGGATAGATATAAAAGAGGACGACGTAGATCGTAATATGTTAGAGGATTTATTTGATGATGCGTACGGAGTTCGTGAAGTGAAAGAGAATGAGGTCACTGACGATGTACAAGGTTCAGGTGCTCATGAAGATATCAAGATAAACCTTGACGATGACTACCAAAGTTTAAAAGTTAAGGCGACCCAATCGTTATACTCTGGCTGTGAGAAAGAAAAAATAACTTTACATGCCATGGTTGGTTTGTATAGTTTGAAGATCCAATACAATTTGTCTGACAATAGCGTGACAAGAATTCTGAATTGGGTGAAGGTCTTGCTACCCAAGGAGAATACACTTCCAAATAGCTATCTTGTTATGAAGAACAATTTAAAAGGTTTGGGAATGAAGTATAAATCGATTCATGCTTGTGTGTATGACTGCATATTATATCGAAAGGAGTATGAAAATCTCAATCGGTGTCCGGTATGCGATGAACCTAGATATGTCTAATCTACTGTCAAGGAAGGCACAAGCTCAAAAGTGCCTCAAAAAGTGTTGAAATATTTTCCCGTCGGGCCAAGATTAAAGCGTTTTTTCACAGTACCATGGATAGCGGAGGCAATTGTGACACCCCACCAAATTAAACATTGGTTGATCAGGCCTTTATTAAATTAAAATAAGTTTCTCAAATGGTACATTCTTAGCATCACTGTCGAAATTTTTTTAATTACTAATCACCTAAGTGAAAATTAGACCGGTGCCAAAATTTTATCTTTCTTAAACAGAAAAATCAACCATGCGGAAAATAGTAAACAATTACCATGTACTAAAACCCAAACCAACAAAGTATAAGCACAACAGAACAAAAGTATTACCGAATAAACCATCGGTTAAAAATCCCAAACAACAATAGAACAACTACTAGTCTGAAACTGACATCTCAGACTGATACCAGACTACAAGTCCATACATAGAATAGTGTGAGATCATGTACTAGATCTGAATGAGAGATATCGTCTAGTCAAAATCCTGTAAGCATCCACTGTGCTACAACTTCGAGTCCCTGGAATAGAATCACCATCAATGGCGTCCCTGTGGCTGGACACCTAAAAGGTTTTGAAAATATTTTATAGCAAGAGTTAGTACTCAAAACATTTTGAAAATATTTAGCAAGCGTTTATCACAATATAAAATACGGTTATTGATTACACATGTTAGGTTCTCGTACACTCTCTTGAGTTTACTCACTCCCTATCTATTGTGCATACCTAACGCTCTACACTAAGCCTACCTAGCCATGTCTCCCAAGCTGACTAGGACTAAGTAAACATCTGAACTTATCTATACTTAAGTTCTCGTATCTCCCACACAGTACATCCATTTCATTAACATCTCGCGAAGGTTAATTAATACTCAAGTAACATTTCATTTATGTTATGTTTCAAAACTTCTCATTTAGTTTCACTACTAAATTTCTACAATTATCACAATTTCTATCTTCTCACTTTTGTAATTAAGTTTCACTACTTAAATTACTAAATAGATATTCTCTATCTAACGTTACGTTTCGTAATTAAGTTTCACTACTTAACTTACTAGTTTGATATGTATCTTTAAATACATAATATATACTAATCTACTAATACAGAAAAGTAGAATATCATTAAGTATATATTTCACACACAATATATACTAAATAACAGTCATTACTATTTTGTCCTTTTTACACACGTAAAGGACTCTTGGTTTGGAATGATTCATCGACCCCAAGTAAGAATTGGTTAGGAATGATACATCGACCCCAATTATTTATATACACAAATTCTGGCTTGGACTCTTTCATCACGCCACCAGTTCAAAGGTTTGGTTCGGCATTTTACATCGACCCCAAACATATAATAACCCTATGTTAGTTCGGAATATCTCATCGACCCTAACATAGTTAATTTAGGTATACTTTTCTCGACCTAAAAGATCATATAATTCAGTAGGTACACGCCCGATCTATTAATTATGTTCGTACGTATTATTTTAATCACTTATATCTACCGTACAATATTCGCTTTACGATTTATCTCATTAATCGCATTTATTTGAGTATTCACACAACTCTAAGTGTCCTAGTTACCCCTCACATATAATTTCAATAGTCATTACTTACCCTACTGGTCTATTACTAGAATTGACTTTACCTCACCTCATAACTCAATTCCAAATTCCTCGATACTCTACTAAATTAGATTATTCTCATCGGTCCATAATCCAAGCCCTACACCCAATGGCCTTATCGGACCTCAACAATATACCTACTGGTCTTATTCTCACTCCTATATAAGTATAATATAAATCCTAGGATACCCATTCATTCCCGAAAATCAAAGAAACCTTAAACACGGACAATTCGGGAAAAATAGCTTACGTCGATCGATCGACTACTGGGTTCGATCGATCGATCTAGTCGATCGAGCAGGGACAGACGCAGTTCGTCTTCTTCGTTAACCTTGTCCTCCATTAATAAATCTCCAAACTTCATTATAGTGCACCAAACTTTGACCTAATGATCCTAACATGTGTCCACGTATACTAGGACAATTTCTAACATTTCAAATACATCAAAACCTCAATTCCTTTAAAGAAATAGTGAATTAAACCCAGAATTTCTTAAAACCCTAGTTGTGGTGTTTTTCCCCTATATTCATTCAAAACCCATATTTTATTCCAAAATAATCATCAAGTCTACTCTGAATATTAATCCTCTACATGTGTTAAATCATTCTACATGAGATTCCTATCCCAACATGTATAAATATCATTATTCTCCTATCAAGATATTGATTTAACAAAACTATTCAAAAACCCTACACATGGGTATTATAACTTTATAATTTTTGCAATAAACAACTTGCCTTGATAGATGGAATTTGATTTCGTGGAGTTGATGATGGATTGATGCTTCTCTTCTTCAATCCTTCCTCCTTTGGCTCCTAGGGTACAAGATCCAAACCCAACCTCCTCAAAAGCATCTTCTAAGCCTTGAGAATGGTTTTCTCCTTCTCTCTAATGGTATTGGTGTTTACATGGGTTTTCTAACCCTAATCCCTCTTTCATATGGCTGATAAAAGGCTCTCAAATTCGTAGGTCTCCATACCCTCTCATGTTAAAAGACCAAAACGCCCCCGAACGGTTTCGGTTTAGTCCAAAATTACCTCGAGACTTAACTAGTACCCCCGGGTATACTATTTTGACTAATTTGACCCTTTCGGACTCATCTGTGACCTCTAAATTACCATTTGAGTCATTTAAAAAATATTACTCGTTCTCACCCCAAAATGGTCTACACGCGTTAAGTAACTATTTACTTCTCGCACTAAGTAAATATAATGAGGCAATATAAATCGGTATCTATCTCTCGATTAATATTTCATAATAACAATTTTTTTTATAAATCTCATTAAATTAATCCTCTTACGTAATTTAAATTAAACCATATTTTCTCATTTAATTCTCCAATTTAATTAAATAGAATATTCAAAAATATGGGGTATTACATATTCCCCCCCTTACAAAGGAATTTCATCCTCGAAATTAGGATAAGGATGGTATTATGACTAAGGACCTTAAACATCAGTGCATCCTCTAATACCCAAAATCAAATCATATCATCCTAACGGGCGCCCCAAGTACATGCCTTGCTTCATTATAAACTCTTATCGCATGTTACCCATGCCGCATATATTATAATTAAGTCTTACTACTTAATTTCTCCATAGATTTTTCCCAATCTAACGTTAACTCTTGAAATTAAGTTTCTCCCTACTTAATTTACCCTTTGATGTATATCTCTATATATAACATCTATGTGTCTACTATCACTCATAAGTTGAATATTATGAGGTATATATTTCACACACAATATATACTATAAGGGAAATTGGTCCGGCAAAATCATCGGCCCCAATAATCCTATCATTTATATTGGTCCGAAAATCCCTCGACCCCAAGGTAAATGCAATGCATATGCTGGTTCAGACCTTCCGTCGATACCAATATTTATCATCGATTTGGTTCGGAAAATTATCGACCCCAAATCGATCCTTCATGTATTGGTCCAGAACATCATCGACTCCAATACAGAATTTAAGCATACTTATTATCGCACATAAGTAGGAAAATCATAAGGTATATATATCTTACACATAACATATACTATCAAAACTTATTTTATAATCACCCCCGTTTTATAACACTTTTGGGGTTATTGTCTCGAAATCCCACCTCGATCACCAATAGTGATTGGTTATATTGTCTTGGAATCACACCTCGAGCACCAATATATGTATATATATTTCTCATCGCACATGAGTAGACAATTTGTGAGCTATATATTTCACACTTCATATGTTCTAAAATGTCATACCCCAATAGAATGTCCTCATATCACGCGTTAAGGACTAAGAGTTTGAAATGTCTCCTCGAACCACACCTCAAAGTACATGTAATGTTCGTAATAGGCACCCACGAACCTAATCCTTATGTACATTCCATATAGGCACTCACACTATTTATAAATATGCTTATATAGGTATACATTCAACCTATGAATTGATCAGTGGGTTCCTCCAAAATTCCACTATCGTAAGGGCATATTATCTTCCTTTCTCACTATTATTGAGTCGTAGGCGACACAACATACCCAAAATAAAACTTCATCTCCATTCCTCCCTGACCATCTCTCACAGGGAGGGATTTTAGGATTTCATCCTGATTCACAATCATGTAGAGAGGCACCTTGCACTTGTGCACTCTTCCTTTTTAACTACATACTAATCCATCCCGGTCAACCCATTTCGCTACCCCAACGAAATGTTGGTGTCGTTATGATGTTCACAGCCCATCAATAATATATAAGTCTGTCTCCTCATTCCATAATTAGAAACGTAGGTTCACTACCAAATTCCGGTTGCTCATTTCGAGCCCATCTTTCTCTATCAACTAGTGGTGCGTCTGGAGACAATCTCACTATGTCTCTTCCTCAACACCGCTTCCCACTTACGTCATCTTTCCTCAAGTGGTACTCTATTACCCTTTCACTCCGGGTATATTATACTTTATAATATCTCCACTCTTCATAATTGGCGCACCTTTAGGGTTGGTTACCTTATAAGAATCAACATTTTAGTAACGCGTAAGTCACTCTCAACACTCAATTAAGTAGCACCTTGCGTCACTTCTTCACAACAGTTAGGCCTCCCATATCAAGAGATAACTTTTGAACGGCTTCCCACCCACTTTTATCCTTTAGGGTGTGCTAGCACTCTCAGCACATATAAGCTTGGATTAACGTCTATCTCCTATGACGTTCAATCCATTTCATCAATACGATTTTCCTCATAACTTCCCCACCGGCGCACTTATCAAATATAATTTTCCGCATCCCTCTTTCTCGGGTGTTTAAGAAAGACAATTAACTAGGGAGGCCATACACCCTTTTCTCTGTGCACATTTGCAAAAACATTGCAACTGTCGCACTTGTGACACGCTTTTCCTCAACTCTCGCCTTGTCTTCACGGCGTGACTACAATCTTGTGGGTATTCTCAATACCCTATAGACCAAAAATCAAATTCTTGCCCACAAAGTTCCACTTATCCCTTCGTGGTGAGATAAGCTTTTTAGTGTTTCCCCACAACACTACCGGATCCACTGATGCCCTAGCATCTAACATCTCTTCTCCCGATGTGCATAAAAATTTAGTTGTATCCCCTCTCGCAACCGAACTTAAACAAGGGACTTCTTACTGAGCATTGCCAGAACAACACATAGTCGAGATACTCAAATTGCATCCCCCAACAATAGGTACAACCATACTCCATCATCTCTAAAGGAGTCAAGTGGCACTGCGCTAATACTATCACTAAATCCTTAGCTCTTATTACAACAACAAGCTCGATCTCTCCTCTTAGCATTCATACGATATACCTTGAATCACATCATTAAGGTTCCTACACACCGGAATCAATCACTATGAGACATCCATAATCTCTGGAGTCTCCCACATATTAATGAATAATGACAGCTCGACCCTCTTTCAGGTGAGGCATCGTCACATACCACATTCACTCGAGGTTAAAACTCATATACTTCCTTGCCCATCGCTCTGGTGGTTCAAATGGTTCCCAGACATAACACGCTTGTCCTTTCCGAAATGCAAAAATTATCGGAGTTATTATTTCCTGAAATAACTTCAAGCTAAAAATAAAACGCGTGGTCCTATAACCCACACAAGACATCTTTTCAAAAATCCTCTTACTCCAGGCCACACTGATCGGTTTGTGTATCCCTCCTCTCGGACTTGGCAGCCTCGATTCTGAACACTATCATCATGATTCCCTTAGTTCTGCTGACCCAGAGGAACGCATTATTGGACTTAACAGTCCCGACTTAGAATCAAATCAATGAATTCCTTAATGGATTTCCACTTATGGTTTGCACTAGGCTCTTTACATTCAGTCTTACTCGTAAACTAAATCCCTAGACTCTTTTAGCTCCGCTTAATTAGGAGCATATCATCAATTTTGTAAGATGCACTATACTGACATCATACACATAAGTCGTCCAAGCGGAATTTTCCCAAGATTGCGGGTGACAACTCGAGAGTCCATTCTCTCAAGGGATCTTTTCCCTTGTATCTATCTCACCGGGTACAAGTTCACTCCAACAGATAAATTTCTTCCTCACAATTGGCCTCTACCAGGTTTTCATGTGATGGGTTCAGAGATTTCCATTTACTTCGAAAGTGAGCCATCATTGGAGGAATTTGCGGTTAAACCATACTTAAGATCACTCTAACTGTATACTGACCCTGGGTCCAGATGTGGTGCCTGGTACCCCCATCTCGTTGCCTTAATAAAAATCTTTACCCAAATTTTCACTCCTGGGTATTCCTACTCTATCCTAAATACCAAGACCTCTAGGCATTCAACTTCCATGGGTTAACATGCACAGTCGCTGTTTTATCACATTTTTACGGTTCGTTATCATAAAAAATCCTTCAGACCTCCTCCCACTATCACTGCATTGGGCAGGTCTAGATTATCATCCCCCTTTGTCGTCGCGGCACTTGGAAAATGCCTACTATGTCTCAACAGCCCTTGCAGCATCTACTTACAATTTCACACTTGGAGAGACCTCGACAACGTTCATCTCTTCTACGATTACCATCCTCGAACACTCCATGCCTCATGCCTAGCCCCTTCCTCCTACAGTTCTTCCAATGCCTCCGCTGGTCTTACCGCCATGTTCGACGTATCATACCCAATCGAACTCGTATATACTATACTTCATCGACTAAATAGCAGGAGAACGTAAACCACGTACGTAGAGGAGTACAACAATCCTAATATAGGGCTCTATATCAATCAAATGATACGCTAAAAACGTAGTTAGTCGTACAGATCCTATGGACACTAGAACATGATGCTCTAATACCATCTGTGACACCCCGCTTAATTAAACATCGGTTGATCAGGCCTTTATTAAATTAAAACAGGTTTCTCAAATGGTTCATTCTTAGCATCACCGTAGAAAACTTTTTAATTGCTAATCACCTAAGTGAAAATTAGACCGGTGCCGAAATTTTATCTTTCTTAAATAGAAAAATAACCATGTGGAAAATAGTAAAACAATTACCATGTAATAAAACCCAAACCAACAAAGTATAAGTACAACAGAACAAAATTATTACCGAATAAACCATCGACTAAAAATCTCAAACAACAATAGAACAACTACTAGTCTGAAACTGACATCTCAGACTGATACCAGACTACAAGTCCATACATAGAATAGTGTGAGATCCTGTACTAGATCTGAATGAGAGATATCGTCTAGTCAAAATCCTGTAAGCATCCACTGTGCTACAACTTTGAGTCCCTGGAATAGAATCACCATCCATGGCGTCCCAGTGGCTGAACACCTAAAAGGTTTTGAAAATATTTTATAACAAGAGTTAGTACTCAAAACATTTTGAAAATATTTAGTAAGCATTTATCACAATATAAAATGCAGTTATTGATTACACATGTTAGGTTCTCATACACTCTCTTGAGTTTACTCACTCCTCATCTATTGTGCACACCTAACGTTCTACACTAAGCCTACATAGCCATGTATCCCAAGCTAACTAGGACTAAGTAAACATCTGAACTTATCTATACTTAAGTTCTCGTATCGCCCACACAGTACATCCATTTCATTAACATCTCGTGAAGGTTAATTAATACTCAAGTAACATTTCACCTATGTTATGTTTCAAAACATCTCATTTAGTTTCACTACTAAATTTCTACAATTATCACAATTTCTATCTTTCCACTTTTGTAATTAAGTTTCACTACTTAAATTACTAAATAAATATTCTCTATCTAACGTTACGTTTCGTAATTAAGTTTCACTACTTAACTTACTAGTTTGATATGTATCTTTAAATACATAATATATATCAATCTACTAATACACAGAAGTAGAATATCATTACGTATATATTTCACATACAATATATACTAAATATCAGTCATTACTATTTTGTCCTTTTTACACACGTAAATGACTCTTGGTTCGGAATGATTCATCGACCCCAAGTAAGAATTGGTTCGGAATGATACATCGACCCCAATTATTTATATACACAAATTCTGGCTCGTACTCTTTCATCACGCCGCCAGTTTAAAGGTTTGGTTCGGCATTTTACATCGACCCCAAACATATAATAACCCTATGTTAGTTCGGAATATCTCATCGACCCTAACATAGTTAATTTAGGTATACTTCTCTCGACCTAAAAGATCATATAATTCAGTAGGTACACGCCCGGCCTATTAATTATGTTCGTACGTAATATTTTAATCTCTTATATCTACCGTACAATATTCGCTTTACGATTTATCTTATTAATCGCATTTATTTGAGTATTCACACAACTCTAAGGGTCCTAGTTACCCCTCACATATAATTTCAGTAGTCATTACCTACCCTACTCGTCTATTACTTGAATTGACTTTACCTCGCCTCGTAACTCAATTCCGAATTCCTCGATACTCTACTAAATCTGATTATTCTCGTCGGTCCATAATCCAAGCCCTATACCCAATGGCCTTATCGGACCTCAACAATATACCTACTGGTCTTATTCTCACTCCCATATAAGTATAATATAAATCCTAGGATACCCATTAATTCCCGAAAATCAAAGAAACCTTAAACACAGAAAATTTAGGAAAAATAGCTTACGTCGATCGATCGACTACTGGGTTCGATCGATCGATCTAGTTGATCGATCGATATTCAAGATCGATCGATCGATCGAGCAGGGACAGACGCAGTTCGCCTTCTTCATTAACCTCTTCCTCCATTAACAAATCTCCAAACTTCATTATAGTCCACCGAACTTCGACCCAATGATCCTAACATGCTTCCACATATACTAGGATAATTTCTAACATTTCAAATACATCAAAACGTCAATTCCTTTAAAGAAATAGTGAATTAAATCAAGAATTTCTTAAAACCCTTGTTATGGTGTTCTTCCCATATATTCATTCAAAACACAGATTTTATTCCGAAATAATCATCAAGTCAACTCTGAATATTAATTCTCTACATATGTTAAATCATTCTACATGCGATTCCTATCCCAACATGTATAAATATCATTATTCTCCTATCAAGATATTGATTTAACAAAACTATTCAAAAACCCTACACATGGGTATTATAGCTTTATAAGTTTTGCAATAAACAACTTGCCTTGACAGAGGGAATATGATTTCATGGAGTTGATCATGGATTGATGCTTCTCTTCTTCAATCCTTCCTCCTTTGCCTCCTAGGGTGCAAGATCCAAACCCAACCTCCTCAAAAGCATCTTCTAAGCCTTAAGAATCGTTTTCTCCTTTTCTCTAATGGTATTGGTGTTTACATGGGTTTTCTAACCCTAACCCCTCTTTCATACGTCTGATAAAAGGATCTCAAATTCGTAGGTCTCCATACCCTCTCATGTTAAAAGACCAAAACACCCCGAACGGTCTCGGTTTAGTCTAAAATTACCCCGAGACTCAACTAGTACCCCCGGGTATACTATTTTGACTAATTTGACCCTTCCGGAATCATCTGTGACCTCTAAATTATCATTTGAGTCACTTAAAAAATATTACTCGTTCTCACCCCAAAACAATCTACACGCGTAAAGTAACTATTTACTTCTCGCACTAAGTAAATATAATGAGGCAATATAAATCGGTATCTATCTCTCGATTAGTATTCCATAATTATAATTTTTTTTATAAATCTCATTAAATTACTCCTCTTACGTAATTTAAATTAAGTCGTATTTTCCAATTTAATTCTCCAATTTAATTAAATAGAATATTCAGAAATACGGGGTATTACAACAATGACTTAGCATGCTAGGGCAGAAGTTGGAAATAATCTCATGCGTCATCCTATTGATTGTACAACTTAGAGGAGGATGAGTATCCCAATTTTGCTCCAGAACAGCTTAACATTCGTGTGGCCTTCCTTCCTCCTCGAACCTATCCCAGACACTATGACGCGACATTATTTGTATTTATTTTTATTTGGACACTTGCATTATATTTTAATTTTTTTGAGTTGTTACATTTTCATTTGGATATGGATTGTATTCTTATTTTATTTGGATATTGAATTATATATGGAATGATTTGGTGCATTATTTCTATTTTATTTGGATATATGCTGTTTGAACATGTACAATTTTGCTATAATAGGTATAAATATACTGCTGGGCAATGGTAGTGGCCAAACTACCCTGCAGTTTTTTTAAATTCTGCCCAAATTTGTCACGATCATTGATCGTGACAAGCGACCTTTTTCACGAACTTATCACGATCAATGACCCTGATAAACTGTGTCACCGGTTTGTCACGATATTTAACCATGATAAACCTTGTTAAGGTTAAAGACCGTGAGAAGTCTAACGAACTTGTCACAGTCATTGACTTTGACAAGTTGGACTTTCCACGATCATTGACTGTGACAATTCGAAAGTTTTGGTGTAGTTCATGATGTATACACTAGAAGGTTTTCGACTTCTGTTCAAGTTGTTCGTCCTGAGAATGAGCTGGGCATCCAAATTATACCCTAAGGGTTCTTTCTTTTCTTTGTCCTGCATCAAAACTTCCAAACATAGAGTATAAATCTCCAGGGGGTTGTGGGACCAGCAACTATTAAAGAAGTAGACCGCCATCGTGGTTGTGTGAGACAATTTAACACCATATAAGAAACTTTTATAAATTTAGTTACTTCGATCGAAGAGGTGACGGCTGAAAGGCCTAACCCATTTACATCTCCCATTGTTGTGCCCTTCACTGAAGAGAGTACTTCAAGTGAATTATATAACCCTATGAACATAGAAGAATAATATTATGGTTGGGATATCACAGAGGACGATATTGACAACCTTAGGGAGCTATACTCCATCACAATTAGCATTAAAATAAGGTTTCCTGATTGCGACGATAGAGCTTATGATCGGTGTAATGCCGACGAAATCTAATTTCCCGTATGGGATTTACAAGTAGGAGTTTGTCTTCCTCTGCAACCCATCATCAGGTCCATTCTTAGGACTTATGGTGTTGCACCTACCCATCTTCCTCCCAACACGTACTGAATAATTTTAGGGTCTATGGTGCATTGTAGGAACCATGCTCACTATGGCATTACTGGTAGATTTTTAGGTCTATTTATGGGATTAAAGATAATGCCAAAACCCTGGGTTATTAGTACTTTGCCCCTACGAAATTCCATTTAAAGTTGGATAAGGTCATCCAGATGAGCAGCCACGCCTGGAAGATAAGATTTGTATACATGTCTGATGCTTAGGAGTTAGGCCCAAATGACAGGCATCGATCTGTTATCATGCCTCGTGATTGGCTCGGGTCTAATAAGATTGGTAAATCATTTGAATTTTATAGTGTCCTCTCTGTTCATTTATATCTTTCTGATGAACTACTCTAATACTCAACATAATTTTTTATAGATAAGAAGGCCCCTCGACCGACTGCAGTGTTAAAGACATTCGTGGAGGAGACTTGTATTGAAGATCCTTAAGACTTTGAGAAGGTTTTCTCTTATGTTCAGATCGTGAGACTCAGATATTACACACCTATTGATGGAGCCTCTAAAGTTATAGCAGTACCATCCGAGCAGATAGTCGAGGTCGACCAAGAGGTTCTTGAAGGTACGTGAAGTTTTTCGTGTTAGGTCGCCTTCCTTTTTATATTTGTTATTATTTTTCCAATTATGAGATACAAGTTTATATCTTCAACTCCCAATTTTTCAGACATCTATGTTAAGCCTGCCTAGGGTATGGATCCATTTCCAGTTGGTCGTGCTTCTCTTGTCACTGCTCGCAAGAAATAGATTAAAGAAGAGGCTAAGGGTAAAGATGATTTTGAGACCAAGAGGCAGGCCGAAACTGAGCTCATAACGAAAAAGTAGGCTGATGTTAAGGCCCAAAAAAGAGATGAGGCTGATGTTCAAAAGAAAGTTGATGCCGCCACCAAGGCTAAAGGCAAGAGAAACGTTGTTGCCACGGATGACCATCCTCCTACTCGTGTCAAAAGGCCATTGGAGTGTGTGGATATTGAGGGGATTTCTTTGCGGAGGTTGCTCAAAAGAGTGGAGACTTCTAGCCGTTACACCATGGTGGAAGAGTACAAGTTTGATCTAGAGAACCCTGTGATTCTTCGCCAGATTAGGGGTGATAAGGACTCTGTCTTCTAACACATGGGTAATGTTGTAAATGTGCTTGATTGTTATGGGCATAACCCCGACATTGAGATCCTGAGGAGTTTGGATGCTGACACCTTGTGGGGGATTCTTCAACATAGGTCTTATGTGGTAAGTTCTTTATATGTTGTATTTTCATTTGCCTTTATAATGCTTCCATATTGTTTTGCGAATCTCCACTACAAAAAGTACTTTTTGAGATTTGAGTCCTTAAAACCCCCCTTTTAGGATGGATAAAATTAACGGTCTTAAAAACTACTAGTTTTTAAAACCCTTTTTATTACCCGTCCCGAAAAGTAATACTAAAGGGATTGCATATTAGTAGCCATTCCAAAGAGTATACCTTATGATATGCTTAAACCCAATTTGAGTTCCCCCTCAACAATTTTCAGTCTCCAGCTTTTAACTTTTCTATTAGCTGCTTCTAACTAAATTGATGCGTTTAATTCTTGGGTTATATTATTATTATTTTAATTAGTTTGCTATTAAATTTGTTAATTAATGTATTAATTTATTTAAAAACATAATGTTTGTCATTATTAGGTGTCATGGATAAGAGTTTGATTGATTTACATAAATGGTGTTTAAAAGAATAAATTAACGGGATTTGAAGATTTCTTAACTATGCATACGTAAATAAGAACACCGAGACAAAAAAAATCTATTGCTCATGTAAGAGATGTGCAAATCGAGTATACCACACCCGACAAATGGTGAGAAATCACCTTGAGATGCATGGTTTTGGCAAGATTTATAAGGTTTGGGTTTTCTATAAAGAGGCTTTTGGTGGTGTAATAAGCAACATAAATTCTTCACGAGATTATATGCTAGTTGATGATATATTTGTTGAATTAAATTATAGAGATAACATAGCTATAGTGGCTCAAGAGGGAGAAAATATGAGTGATGATGAGGAATGTAGCACTGTAGATGTCTTCAAATCTAACGAAAATGTTCTGGGGTATTCTAGACTTTTGAAAGATGCGGGATGAGATTTGTATGAAAATTGTCCAAATGGGGTTATCAAATTATCATTTGTTATTTAACTCTTGCACATGAAGCAACTTTATGTATGGAAAAATCGTTCTTTCAATATGCTGTTGTGTTTTTGGGGGAGGTTATTTTTAAGTGCTAGAATTTCCAAGTCTTACTACTAATTTAACAAGCTAACGAAGGACTTGGGATTCAAATAAGATACGTGGGATGCATGCCCAAACATTTGCAGACTGTTTTGAGTATTCACACAACTCTAAGGGTCCTAATTACCCCTCACATATAATTTCAGTAGTCATTACTTACCCTATTGGTCTATTACTTGAATTGACTTTACCTCGCCTCGTAACTCAATTCTGAATTCCTCGATACTCTACTAAATCTGATTATTCTCCTCGGTCCATAATCCAAGCCCTACACCCAATGGCCTTATCGGACCTCAACAATATACCTACTGGTCTTATTCTCACTCCTATATAAGTATAATATAAATCCTAGGATACCCATTCATTCCCGGAAATCAAAGAAACCTTAAACACGGACAATTCGGGAAAAACAGCTTACGTCGATCGATCGACTACTGGGTTCGATCTATAGATCTAGTCGATCGATCGACATTCGAGATCGATCGATCGATCGAGCAGGGACAGACGCAGTTCGTCTTCTTCATTAACCTCTTCCTCCATTAACAAATCTCCAAACTTCATTATAGTCCACCAAACTTCGACCCAATGATCCTAACATGTTTCCACATATACTAGGACAATTTCTAACATTTAAAATACATCAAATCGTCAATTACTTTAAAGAAATGGTGAATTAAACCTAGAATTTCTTAAAACCCTAGTTATGGTATTCTTCCCATATATTCATTCAAAACCCAGATTTTATTCCGAAATAATCACTCAAGTCTACTCTGAATATTAATCCTCTACATATGTTAAATCATTCTACATGCGATTCCTATCCCAACATGTATAAATATCATTATTGTCCTATCAAGATATTGATTTAACAAAACTATTCAAAAACCCTACACATGGGTATTGTAACTTTATAATTTTAGCAATAAACAACTTGCCTTGACAGAGGGAATCTGTTTTCGTGGAGTTGATGATGGATTGATGCTTCTCTTCTTCAATCCTACCTCCTTTGGCTCCTAGGGTGCAAGATCCAAACCCAACCTCCTCAAAAGCATCTTCTAAGCCTTGAGAATCGTTTTCTCCTTCTCTCTAATGGTATTGGTGTTTACATGGGTTTTCTAACCCTAACCCCTCTTTCATACGGCTGGTAAAAGGATCTCAAATTCGTAGGTCTCCATACCCTCTCATGTTAAAAGACCAAAATGCCCCCGAACGGTCTCGGTTTAGACCAAAATTACCCCGAGACTCAACTAGTACCCCCGGGTATACTATTTTGACTAATTTGACACTTTCGGACTCATCTGTGACCTCTAAATTATCATTTGAGTCACTTAAAGAATATTACTCGTTCTCACCCCAAAACAGTCTACACGCGTTAAGTAACTATTTACTTCTCGAATTAAGTAAATATAATGAGGCAATATAAATCGGTATCTATCTCTCGATTAATATTCCATAATTATAATTTTTTTTATAAATCTCATTAAATTACTCCTCTTACGTAATTTAAATCAATTCGTATTTTCTAATTTAATTCTCCAGTTTAATTAAATAGAATATTCAGAAATACGAGGTATTACAACAATGACTTAGCATGCTAGGGCAGAAGTTGGGGATAATTTCATGCGTCATCCTATTGATTGTACAACTTAGAGGAGGATGAGTATCCCAATTATGCTCCAGAACAGCTTAACATTCGTGTGGCCTTCCTTCCTCCTCGAACCTATTCCAGACACTATGACGTGACATTATTTGTATTTATTTTTATTTGGACACTTTCATTATATTTTAATATTTTTGGGTTGTTACATTTTCGTTTGGATATGGATTGTATTATTATTTTATTTGGATATTGAATTATATATGGAATGATTTGGTGCATTATTTCTATTTTATTTGGATATATGCTGTTTGAACATGTACAATTTTGCTATAATAGGTATAAATATACCGTTGGGCAATGGTAGTGGCCAAACTACCCTGCAGTTTTTTTAAATTCTGCCCAAATTTGTCACGATCATTGACCGTGACAAGTGACCTTTTTCAAGAACTTGTCACGATCAATGACCATGATAAACCGTGTCACCCGTTTGTCTCGATATTTAACCATGATAAACCTTGTCAAGGTTAAAGACCGTGGGAAGTTTAACGAACTTGTCACAGTCATTGACTTTGACAAGTTGGATTTGACATGATCAATGACCGTGACAATTCGAATGTTTTGGTGTAGTTCATGATGTATACACTTGAAGGTTTTCGAATTCTGTTCAAGTTGTTCGTCCTGATAATGAGCTGGGCATCCAAATTATACCCTAAGGGTTCTTTCTTTTCTTTGTCTTGCATCACAACTTCCAAACATAGAGTATAACTCTCTAGGGGGTTGTGGGACCAGCAACTATTAAAGAAGTAGACCACCATCGTGGTTGTGTGAGACTATTTAACACCATATAAGAAACTATTATAAATTTAGTTACTTCGATCGAAGAGGTGACGGCTAAAAGGCCTAACCCATTTACATCTCCCGTTGTTGTGCCCTTCACTGAAGAGAGTACTTCAAGTGAATTGTATAACCCTATGAACATAGAAGAATAATATTATGGTTGGGATATCACAGATGACGATATTGACAACCTTAGGGAGGTATACTCCATCACAATTAGCATTAAAATAAGGTTTCCTGACTGCGACGATAGAGCTTATGATCGGTGTAATGCCGACGAAATCTAATTTCCCGTATGGGATTTACAAGTAGGAGTTTGTCTTCCTCTGCAACCCATCATCAGGCCCATTCTTAGGACTTATGGTGTTGCACCTACCCATCTTCCTCCCAACACGTACTGAATAATTTTAGGGTGTATAGTGTATTGTAGGAACCATGCTCACTATGGCATTACTGGTAGAATTTTAGGTCCATTTATGGGATTAAAGATAATGCCAAAACCCTGGGTTATTAGTACTTTGCCCCTACGAAATTCCATTTAAAGTTGGAAAAGGTCATCTAGATGAGCAGCCACGCCTGGAACATAATATTTATATACATGTCTGGTGCCTAGGAGTTAGGCCCAAATGACAGGCATCGATTTGTTATCGTGCCTCGTGATTGGCTCGGGTCTAATAAGATTGGTAAATCATTTAAATTTTGTAGTGTCCTCTCTGTTCGCTTATATCTTTCTAATGAACTACTCAAATACTCAACATAATTTTTTATAGATAAGAAGGACCCTCGACCGACTGCACTGTTAAAGACATTCGTGGAGGAGACTTGTATTGAAGATCCTTAAGACTTTGAGAAGGTTTTCTCTTATGTTCAGATCGTGAGACTCATATATTACACACCTATTGATGGAGCCTCTAAAGTTATAGCAGTACCATCCGAGCAGATAGTCGAGGTCGACCAAGAGGTTCTTGAAGGTACGTGAAGTTTTTGGTGTTTGGTTGCCTTCCTTTTTATATTTGTTATTATTTTTCCAATTATGAGATACAAGTTTATACTTCAACTCCCAATTTTTCAGACATCTATGTTAAGCCTTCCTAGGGTACGGATCCATTTCCAGTTGGTTGTGCTTCTCTTGCCACTGCTCGCAAGAAATAGATTAAAGAAGAGGCTAAGGGTAAAGATGATTTTGAGACCAAGAGGCAGGCCGAAACTGAGCTCATAACGAAAAAGTAGGCTGATGTTAAGGCCCAAAAAAGAGATGAGGCTGATGTTCAAAAGAAAGTTGATGCCGCCACCAAGGCTAAAGGCAAGAGAAACGTTGTTGCCACGGATGACCATCCTCCTACTCGTGTCAAAAGGCCATTGGAGTGTGTGGATATTGAGGGGATTTCTTTGCGGAGGTTGCTCAAAAGAGTGGAGACTTCTAGCCGTTACACCATGGTGGAAGAGTACAAGTTTGATCTAGAGAACCCTGTGATTCTTCGCCAGATTAGGGGTGATAAGGACTCTGTCTTCTAACACATGGGTAATGTTGTAAATGTGCTTGATTGTTATGGGCATAACCCCGACATTGAGATCCTGAGGAGTTTGGATGCTGACACCTTGTGGGGGATTCTTCAACATAGGTCTTATGTGGTAAGTTCTTTATATGTTGTATTTTCATTTGCCTTTATAATGCTTCCATATTGTTTTGCGAATCTCCACTACAAAAAGTACTTTTTGAGATTTGAGTCCTTAAAACCCCCCTTTTAGGATGGATAAAATTAACGGTCTTAAAAACTACTAGTTTTTAAAACCCTTTTTATTACCCGTCCCGAAAAGTAATACTAAAGGGATTGCATATTAGTAGCCATTCCAAAGAGTATACCTTATGATATGCTTAAACCCAATTTGAGTTCCCCCTCAACAATTTTCAGTCTCCAGCTTTTAACTTTTCTATTAGCTGCTTCTAACTAAATTGATGCGTTTAATTCTTGGGTTATATTATTATTATTTTAATTAGTTTGCTATTAAATTTGTTAATTAATGTATTAATTTATTTAAAAACATAATGTTTGTCATTATTAGGTGTCATGGATAAGAGTTTGATTGATTTACATAAATGGTGTTTAAAAGAATAAATTAACGGGATTTGAAGATTTCTTAACTATGCATACGTAAATAAGAACACCGAGACAAAAAAAATCTATTGCTCATGTAAGAGATGTGCAAATCGAGTATACCACACCCGACAAATGGTGAGAAATCACCTTGAGATGCATGGTTTTGGCAAGATTTATAAGGTTTGGGTTTTCTATAAAGAGGCTTTTGGTGGTGTAATAAGCAACATAAATTCTTCACGAGATTATATGCTAGTTGATGATATATTTGTTGAATTAAATTATAGAGATAACATAGCTATAGTGGCTCAAGAGGGAGAAAATATGAGTGATGATGAGGAATGTAGCACTGTAGATGTCTTCAAATCTAACGAAAATGTTCTGGGGTATTCTAGACTTTTGAAAGATGCGGGATGAGATTTGTATGAAAATTGTCCAAATGGGGTTATCAAATTATCATTTGTTATTTAACTCTTGCACATGAAGCAACTTTATGTATGGAAAAATCGTTCTTTCAATATGCTGTTGTGTTTTTGGGGGAGGTTATTTTTAAGTGCTAGAATTTCCAAGTCTTACTACTAATTTAACAAGCTAACGAAGGACTTGGGATTCAAATAAGATACGTGGGATGCATGCCCAAACATTTGCAGACTGTTTTGAGTATTCACACAACTCTAAGGGTCCTAATTACCCCTCACATATAATTTCAGTAGTCATTACTTACCCTATTGGTCTATTACTTGAATTGACTTTACCTCGCCTCGTAACTCAATTCTGAATTCCTCGATACTCTACTAAATCTGATTATTCTCCTCGGTCCATAATCCAAGCCCTACACCCAATGGCCTTATCGGACCTCAACAATATACCTACTGGTCTTATTCTCACTCCTATATAAGTATAATATAAATCCTAGGATACCCATTCATTCCCGGAAATCAAAGAAACCTTAAACACGGACAATTCGGGAAAAACAGCTTACGTCGATCGATCGACTACTGGGTTCGATCTATAGATCTAGTCGATCGATCGACATTCGAGATCGATCGATCGATCGAGCAGGGACAGACGCAGTTCGTCTTCTTCATTAACCTCTTCCTCCATTAACAAATCTCCAAACTTCATTATAGTCCACCAAACTTCGACCCAATGATCCTAACATGTTTCCACATATACTAGGACAATTTCTAACATTTAAAATACATCAAATCGTCAATTACTTTAAAGAAATGGTGAATTAAACCTAGAATTTCTTAAAACCCTAGTTATGGTATTCTTCCCATATATTCATTCAAAACCCAGATTTTATTCCGAAATAATCACTCAAGTCTACTCTGAATATTAATCCTCTACATATGTTAAATCATTCTACATGCGATTCCTATCCCAACATGTATAAATATCATTATTGTCCTATCAAGATATTGATTTAACAAAACTATTCAAAAACCCTACACATGGGTATTGTAACTTTATAATTTTAGCAATAAACAACTTGCCTTGACAGAGGGAATCTGTTTTCGTGGAGTTGATGATGGATTGATGCTTCTCTTCTTCAATCCTACCTCCTTTGGCTCCTAGGGTGCAAGATCCAAACCCAGCCTCCCCAAAAGCATCTTCTAAGCCTTGAGAATCGTTTTCTCCTTCTCTATAATGGTATTGGTGTTCACATGGGTTTTCTAACCCTAACCCCTCTTTCATACGGCTGATAAAAGGATCTCAAATTCGTAGGTCTCCATACCCTCTCATGTTAAAAGACCAAAACGCCCCCTAACGGTCTCGGCTTAGTCCAAAATTATCCCGAGACTCAACTAGTACCCCCGGGTATACTATTTTGACTAATTTGACCCTTCCGGACTCATCTGTGACCTCAAAATTATCCTTGAGTCACTTAAAAAATATTACTCGTTCTCACCCCAAAACGGTCTACACGCGTTAAGTAACTATTTACTTCTCGCACTAAGTAAATATAATGAGGCAATATAATTCAGTATCTATCTCTCGATTAATATTCCATAATTATAGTTTTTTTTTATAAATCTCATTAAATTACTCCACTTACGTAATTTAAATTAAGCCGTATTTTCTAATTTAATTCTCCAATTTAATTAAATAGAATATTCAGAAATACGGGGTATTACAGCAATGACTTAGCATGCTAGGGCAGAAGTTGGGGATAATATTATGCGCCATCCTATTGATTGGACAACTTAGAGGAGGATGAGTATCCCAATTTTGCTCCAGAACAGCTTAACATTCGTGTGGCCTTCCTTCCTCCTTGAACTTATCCCAGACACTATGACGTGTCATTATTTGTATTTATTTTTATTTGGACACTTGCATTATATTTTAATTTTTTTGAGTTGTTACATTTTCGTTTGGATATGGATTGTATTATTATTTTATTTGGATATTGAATTATATATGGAATGATTTTGTGCATTATTTCTATTTTATTTGGATATATGTTGTTTGAACATGTACAATTTTGCTATAATAGGTATAAATATACCGGTGGGCAATGGTAGTGGCCAAACTACCCTGCAGGTTTTTTAAATTCTGTCCAAATTTGTCACGATCATTGACCGTGACAAGTGACCTTTTTCACGAACTTGTCACGATCAATGACCATGATAAACTGTGTCACCGGTTTGTCACGATATTTAATCATGATAAACCTTGTCTAGGTTAAAGACCGTGAGAAGTTTAACGAACTTGTTACAGTCATTGACTTTGACAAGTTGGACTTGCCACGATCAATAACTGTGCGAATTCGAAAGTTTTGGTGTAGTTCATGATGTATACACTTGAAGGTTTTCGAATTCTGTTCAAGTTGTTCGTCCTGATAATGAGCTGGGCATCCAAATTATACCCTAAGGGTTCTTTCTTTTCTTTGTCTTGCATCACAACTTCCAAACATAGAGTATAACTCTCCAGGGGGTTGTGGGACCAGCAACTATTAAAGAAGTAGACCACCATCGTGGTTGTGTGAGACTATTTATCACCATATAAGAAACTATTATAAATTTAGTTACTTCGATCGAAGAGGTGACGGTTGAAAGGCCTAGCCCATATACATCTCCCGTTGTTGTGCCCTTCACTGAAGAGAGTACTTCAAGTGAATTGTATAACCCTATGAACATAGTAGAATAATATTATGGTTGGGATATCACAGAGGACGATATTGACAACCTTAGGGAGCTATACTCCATCACAATTAGCATTAAAATAAGGTTTCCTGACTGCGACGATAGAGCTTATGATCGGTGTAATGCCGACAAAATCTAATTTCTCGTATGGGATTTACAAGTAGGAGTTTGTCTTCCTCTGCAACCCATCATCAGGTCCATTCTTAGGACTTATGGTGTTGCACCTACCCATCTTCCTCCCAACACGTACTGAATAATTTTAGGGTCTATGGTGTATTGTAGGAACCATGCTCACTATGGCATTACTGGTAGATTTTTAGGTCCATTTATGGGATTAAAGATAATGCCAAAACCCTGGGTTATTAGTACTTTGCCCCTACGAAATTCCATTTAAAGTTGGAGAAGGTCATCCAGATGAGCAACCACGCCTGGAAGATAAGATTTGTATACATATCTGGTGCTTAGGAGTTAGGCCCAAAATGACAGGCATTGATCTGTTATCGTGCCTCGTGATTGGTCGAGTCTAATAAGATTGGTAAATCATTTGAATTTTGTAGTGTCCTCTCTGTTCGTTTATATCTTTGTGATGAACTACTCTAATACTCAACATAATTTTTTATAGATAAGAAGGACCCTCGACCGACTGCACTGTTAAAGACATTCGTGGAGGAGACTTATAATGAAGATCCTTAAGACTTTGAGATGGTTTTCTCTTGTGTTCAGATCGTGAGACTCATATATTACACACCTATTGATGGAGCCTCTAAAGTTATAGCATTACCATCCGAGCAGATAGTCGAGGTCGACCAAGAGGTTCTTGAAGGTACGTGAAGTTTTTCGTGTTAGATCGCCTTCCTTTTTATATTTGTTATTATTTTTCCAATTATGAGATACAAGTTTATATCTTCAACTCCCAATTTTTCAGACATCTATGTTAAGCCTTCCTAGGGTATGGATCCATTTACAGTTGGTCGTGCTTCTCTTGCCACTGCTCGCAAGAAATAGATTAAAGAAGAGGCTAAGGGCAAAGATGATTTTGAGACCAAGAGGCAGGCCGAAATTGAGCTCATAACCGAAAAGAAGGCTGATGTTAAGGCCCAAAAGAGAGATGAGGCTGATGTTCAAAAGAAAGTTGATGCCGCCACCAAGGTTAAAGGCAAGATAAAGGATGTTGCCATGGATGACCATCCTCCTACTCGTGTCAAAAGGCCATTGGAGTGTGTGGATATTGAGGGGATTTCTTTGCGGAGGTTGCTCAAAACAGTGGAGACTTCTAGCTGTTACACCATGGTGGAAGAGTACAAGTTTGATCCGGAGAACCCTATGATTTTCGGCCAGATTAGGCGTGATAAGGACTCTGTCTTCTAACACATGGGTAATGTTGTAAATGTGCTCGATTTTTATGGGCATAACCCCGACATTGATATCCTCAGGAGTTTGGATGCTGACACCTTGTGGGGGATTCTTCAACATAGGCCTTATGTGGTAAGTTCTTTATATGTTGTATTTTCATTTGCCTTTATAATGCTTCCATATTGTTTTGCCAATCTCCACTACAAAAAGTACTTTTTGAGATTTGAGTCCTTAAAACCCCCCTTTTAGGATGGATAAAATTAACGGTCTTAAAAACTACTAGTTTTTAAAACCCTTTTTATTACCCGTCCCGAAAAGTAATACTAAAGGGATTGCATATTAGTAGCCATTCCAAAGAGTATACCTTATGATATGCTTAAAACCAATTTGAGTTCCCCCTCAACAATTTTCAATCTCCAGCTTTTAACTTTTCTATTAGCTGCTTCTAACTAAATTGATGCGTTTGATTCTTGGGTTATATTATTATTATTTTAATTAGTTTGCTATTAAATTTGTTAATTAATGTATTAATTTATTTAAAAATATTATGTTTGTCATTATTAGGTGTCATGGATAAGAGTTTGATTGATTTACATAAATGGTGTTTAAAAGAATAAATTAACGGGATTTGAAGATTTCTTAACTATGCATACGTAAATAAGAACACCGAGACAAAAAAAATCTATTGCTCACGTAAGAGATGTGCAAATCGAGTATACCACACCCGACAAATGGTGAGAAATCACCTTGAGATGCATGGTTTTGGCAAGATTTATAAGGTTTGGGTTTTCTATGAAGAGGCTTTTGGTGGTGTAATAAGCAACATAAATTCTTCACGAGATTATATGCTAGTTGATGATATAGTTGTTGAATTAAATTATAGAGATAACATAACTATAGTGGCTCAAGAGGGAGAAAATATGAGTGATGATGAGGAATGTAGCACTGAAGATATCTTCAAATCTAACAAAAATGTTCCGGGGTATTCTAGACTTTTGAAAGATGCGGGATGAGATTTGTATGAAAATTGTCCAAATGGGGTTATCAAATTATCATTTGTTATTGAACTCTTGCACATGAAGCAACTTAATGTATGGAAAAATCATTCTTTTAATATGTTGTTGTGTTTTTGGGGGAGGTTATTTTTGAGTGCTAGAATTTCCAAGTCTTACTACTAATTTAACAAGCTAACGAAGGACTTGGTATTCAAATACGAGACGTGGGATGCTGGCCCAAACAACTGCTTACTGTTTTGAAATCAAGTCGAGAATCATGAAAAGTGTGACATATTGTATCTTCTCGATATAAAGATGTGGATTCAGGTGTGAGTGTCCAAGGTCCGAAGGTAGACTTAAAGAAAGTAATATATTTCCTTTTAAATCCTAGATTGCAAAAATTATTTTGGTCATCCTATTCAGCTCCTCTAATTAAATGGCATGATGAGGAACGGATTGACGACGGTGTAATGAGGTATCCAATAATCTACCGTGCTTAGAAAACATTTGATGAGCAAGATCCATCTTTTACAAGAGTCAGTCATAATGTTAGACTTGGGTGAGCTTCTGATGGATTTAATTCATTTGGTTATCTGAGCATTAAACATAATACATGGCCTGTTATCCTCATTATTTACAACGTACCTACGTGGTTGTGCATGAAGCAACCTAGTTTTATTTTGCTTATACTTATAGATGGACCAAATGGACTTAGAGAT
Organism: Sambucus nigra; assembly: GCA_949130495.1. Taxonomy (NCBI): domain Eukaryota; kingdom Viridiplantae; phylum Streptophyta; class Magnoliopsida; order Dipsacales; family Adoxaceae; genus Sambucus; species Sambucus nigra. The sequence goes on along the minus strand of OX422211.1, from coordinate 180,588,134 downwards.
AAGATTGATGTATTTTTACAACCATTGATTGATGAGTTGATTGAGTTATGGAATGATGGTGTACGCACTTACGATGCATCAAGTAAGGAGTTCTTCCAGTTGTACGCATCATTGATGTGGACTATTAATGATTTCCCCACATATGCCATTTTATCAGGATGGAGCAAAAAAGGTATATTTTCTTGTCCTTACTGTAATGAAGTCCATCAGGCAATGCCATTAAAGAATAGTCAGAAGTTCCGTTATTGGGGTCATCGTCATTTCTTAGACCCCCTCCATAGGTTTCGTAGGCATAAGACACTATTTAATAGGATGGTAGAATTACGATCGGTCCCATTGCAACTTTTGGGCTTATAATTATTTCAAAAGTTGAATGATCTTGACATTGAAACAGAATATAAGATGGATGATGTCTTTAGAAGGGGGAAAGAGATGCCCTATAAAAGAAAATAGAGAAAGCATTGAAACCTATAATGGGTTTGGATGAAGAAAAATATATTTCTTGATTTTCAGTATTAGAAGGATAATCTTATTCGCCACAATCTCGATATCATGCATATTGATAATGTTCTATTTATATTGTTGGGTAATAAAGGTAAGACAAAGGATAATTTACAGTCTTGAAAGGACCTCAAAGAATTTAATATTAGATCTGAGCTACATCCTCATTCACGAGGGTCAAATCTACATTACATTCCCCCAACAGAGTTCACGATGAGTAACATAGAGAAGGAATTTTTTTGATAGTGTTGCGGGATATTAAATCTCCCGTGGTTACTCATCGAACATTTCACGGTGTATGCACATGCAAGAAAGATATATTTTGGGATTAAAAATCCATGATAATCACAGTTTATTGTAAAAATTACTTCATATAGCAACACTAAGGGTAATGCCAAAGCATATTGTCAAAACCTTAATTGAATTAAGCAATTGGTTCGTGATATTTTTCTAAAGTGCAATTATCCCAACTGTTTGGAAAAGTTTGAAAACCGGATGTCTCTTACACTTTGCAACCTTGAGAAGATATTCCCATGGAGTTTTTTTTAATGCGATGGAACACTTGCCTATACATATTTCCAAGAAACTCCTAATTCATAGTTGTGTCCTTTATCGTGGGATGTATCCAATTGAAATGTATATCCATACTTTAAAACTCTATGTTCGTAATCGAGCTTATCCTGAGGCCTTGATCACTAAGTCTATTCTTGTGGAGCAATGTATGACTTTTTGCTCGTGGTACATGGGTGTGGAAACCAAGTCTAACCGACTGTCTAGAAATGATGATAAAGGGGATATGGATGGTCGTGCACCTGGGAAAAAAGTTCCATTTGAACTTGATCATGTAATGTATACGAAAGCTCATCAGTATGATCTTACCAACACTGAGGCAATGACACCATTCATTCAGTAAGTTTCAATATACCTATTTGGATTTTGTAAAATCTTTTCTTATAGTTTGTATAATATAGATATATGACTATGCTTATCTTTTGTAGAAAACATCTAGCAGAACTTTCATCAATTTACACTCAAGATTCACATAAGCATCATGTTAATCGTCTTCACAACGAGGAGTTCCAAATATGGTTTAAGGTTCATGCAAGTAAAAATATCATAATAAATACTTAAATTATAAATAAATATTATATTTACTAGCATGGAACTCGCGCGATGCGCAGGCGTATTTTAATATTTTATAAAAATATATGAAGAATTAAAAATAAATAATTTTGTTTTTAAAAATATTGTATACTAAGATTATTTATTAGAAAAAATAAATTAAAATTTTAACTATATAATGATGTAGATAAATTTGTAATAATTAAGCAAATGAAAACAAACCTCCATTGCCTAAGAGAAATTGTGGATTTTCCTTATTGTGAACCTTAACATTCGTTGCAAGGGATATTTACTTTAACATATAATAATGAGATAATATAATAGGTGTAAGTGTGGATTTTATTAGAGGTACCTTTAGCAGGAGCTATAGATGAAATTAGCTAAAAGAAAACACGACCTGATTGAATAAATCAAAACACAACGATAAAAGGAACAACTTCAAATAAATCACACATTTCTTATCACAATCAGATCTGTCGCCAATTGTTATCGTTTTAAACCAAAGATCCAATTAAAATAGTTACTTATTATTTCCATCAACTCAAACAAATATCGCATGTAATCATTTAAAAAGAGGTCAATCTCCAAACTCCAGAACAAAAGAAATTCCTGTCCGAACGCCACAACTGACTCCCCTTTCTTGCAAAATCATTTCCCCTTCGAGCTTTCCAACGCCTCTTTTGCCGACTCCACGTGCAAAGCTCTAGCGGAACACGTACAAAAATCAGAATCAAACCCATAAAAATAAGACTCCATTTAATGCAAATTAAATGTTGATAAGATTTCAGAATAGAGAAAGAAACATGGAATGAAACAAATACACATCTTGATACTAATGAGTGGAAAAAATAATTTGGGGAAATGACACGTTGGTTAAGAAAATATGGCGTTTCAAAGGGCGTGAAAAAAAACCTAACTTTTATTCACAACTGGACACGTGGATGATGTAATTGACCTTAATTACCGTATTCCAAGGCTCAAAAACATCTTTAGATTCCATAATTTGTCCTGCACATTATTAATAAAACAAAAGAAATAGAATGATATAATGAAAAAAAAATCAAAGAACATAGACTTGAATAATATTTCCCCATCACAAAGACATAAACAATCTAAGATCTGGTAATTCAGTAATTTATAATTATAGTTTCTTCATTCCATGCATCATATATGCTGGAGTGAGGGAAATGAGTGATGTTGTCTTATAGAGGTTACTTATTCATACAATTATTCATTATTTCCACATTTTCACAAATTTTAGCTTTGTGACTGAACAGTTCATTAAATAAATAAAAAGTAAATATTCAAAAATTGGTTTTTAACAAAAATAATTGACAGACGGGACAAATCTATTGTATGGGGATTTGGTTTCAAATTTAGAAGGTAAAAGAAATTACAATAAAGAATCAAAGTTCTTAATGTTTCAAAAATCAAATAAAAAATTCAATCTCAGAGGTTACCCCAAAATTTTTGTTCAAAAATCAAACAAAAATTACAGCCTTTTCTTCTTGTCTTATTTTTTCACCATGCGTTTGACCTGTCACCTTATCTATGCATGCCAACGATATGTGAACCTTTGCAGTTTTTTCATTCCATGCACTCAGACATGCTGGAGAGAGAAAAATGGGGATGTGGGTTTATAGATGTTTTCTTTTTTAATAGCTTAGAAGTGAAAAAATGAATCGGTTAAAGGAGTTTGGGAAGGATTAAAGGTCAGAAGAAAAAATGAATAGTTTGAAGGAATTAGTGCGGACGCGATTTGGAAAAATTAAAAATTTTAGCATAGAACGAAGCATTTTTTAGAAAATGTTAATGCATTTATTTATTTTGTTCTCTAATTAACTCTAGTGTAATAATTGATATTGCTATTATATTAATATTATAATATATATTTATTGAGATTTATTTAAAAATACTATCAGTGAGTAGAATGGCAGCCGATGACGTTGAACTATCGAATGGAATCAAATTCTTGTCTTTAGGTCCCCTCAAGGATGCAATTATATTTAAAGCTTATATTGTTGTTGGTTTTCAATTTCGAATGAAGAAAGTTGATATGTGAAGGAAAACTAAAAATAGAAGCGTTGTTAAAAAAGTCGAATAAATGAGTTATTGAAGTCAAAAAGATTAAAAAAATGCTGCAAGAGATATTACATACTACGGGGAGCTGACAAAAACCATTAAAGTTTAATATCTTAATGGAATTATGCTTCTGTTATTCAAGTACGATTGGGTTGAAACTTGCTAGGGTAAGAAAGTGGACGAGTTCAACTTTACACTAGTTAACTTCAAGCATTTGAAATATAAGGATGATCAAGAGAGTGACGAACATTTCATCTTAACATCTCAGGCAAAACATGTATTTTACATGCAGGACCTTGTAGAACTGGAATGACACGTTGTTGTTCACATGACACTAAGAGATAGATTTGATGGGTACACGATGATCGAAGAATAATTATTCTTTAATGGAGATGATCCATCTAACATGCAAAATTTGGATGAAGATTAAAATGTAAGGTAGGTGAGGCAAGGAGCACATGGATCAATTTTTGAAATAAGTGTCGCTGAGGATGATGATGACGAGGATGAAATTAGGAGGGGCAATGCTTGAGCGGAATATAATCCTATTTAGCTACCTTTTGTTTTTGAGTTTATTTCAGGTCAAAGATGGAAACAATGTGAAGACATTATCATGCATGTTGTCCATTTATAACTTGATGTTATATTTTGCATTATATTTTTAGTATGTATGTGTCCCATATTCTTGACTAAGAAATAAACACAATCATAATCGAATTCTTGTTGTTCTTCTTTTTAGTTGTTTCTCGTGCTTGGTAAGATAATTATGGTTTTGGTTGAGTTGGTTATGTTATTTTGAAGGTTCAAGTGTTCCGGTGATTTTTGGTCTAAGTAAGCTGCTTAATTATTCTTGGTCCCTGTGTCTTTTTTCATTCGATCAGTGTTATGTTTCTCAATGTCGAAGTCAACATGGTTAGGCTTAGTAGTGTTCATATCGGGTGGAATTTCACCTTCTTCTATTAAGTTATATACAATTTTCTCAATTTGAAAAACCCTATTCAAGACAGTTACCATTCAGCAATTCATGACTAGTATATTGTAGACAAGTTTAATGCAACAACTAGAACCCAAACAATAAATGTATGCTTGTCATCAACTTATAATAATATGTAGAAAAATTTCATTTAAATTTACCTCATAAACCTATGTACAAGTTAAGGACTGCCAAACTTATGACTAGAAAACTAGCACAAAATAACTAATCAAGTAGTAAAATAAAGAGCATATTATGGTATAGTTAGACTTTGGAAAACATCAATTCATGAGGAAAATAATGTTGAAATTTATTGTATTATGAGAATAGTTTTTTCTTTCCTTCCCACTATACATTCCGAAATCCAAATGTAGCGAAAACTTTATAGAGACCTCAGTTTGATGCAATTATTTTTTTACAATCGATTGACTAACGCCTCGCATTGGTCAGCGGACATTTGATCCTAAAATTATTGAGTTCTAAGAAAGTAATTGCACATATAAATCATTGGGCTGCTTTGCATATAACTCATGCAAGTGTCGGTCTAAATTTGTGAAAAAACATCACTAAACATCGGTTGACCAACTCCTCACATCACTCGACAGACATTTTCATGAGTTATATGTAAAACAACCCACATACATTGACACTTTCGCACTCCAAGTGAAAATTAGAAAACAAAGGTAGAACAAGACATTATTATAGGCGTTGACAACCACTGTTTTGTGTATATAACTAATGCAAGTTTTGGTCTAAATTTGTTAAAAAATCATTGTTAAACATCAATAGACCAATGCCTCGTGTCCCACTTTACCAATGATTTCCTTGACGAATGGGTTCCACACGATCCTTATGTACTTCTTTTATCAGATCATTGACCTTCGTGGGATGAACGCATATGAGTAGTGATATAAAGTGCCCTCCCCTGAACATAATTCCTCTTTCAAGCTTATACCTCACTACTTTGTAGTGGAGACTCCTTGCTTCCATTAGGTTTGTTAGTATGGCATTGGTCTCCAAGTATGCACGGAGTGGGTTCATCCAAGATCGTCATACGTTTAACTCCAAAATACGGATGAATTCTCCTTTTGTATTATGTTGCAATAAGATTTCCATCGGGACCATTCTCCCGAGTTCGGCTCTTATTATTGATGCCAGACAAACATGTGCGTCTACTCGGGCCTTTTTGACTCTTAATATATTAATCGTATGTAAAGACGATAGATTTGACTAAAATTATTTTACTTTTATCAAGTATTTCACCATTGATTCTTCTTCGACCTTATAAACTCTAAGGATTTGATTTAGGACCAGTAGAGAGTCACTGTGCTCTTTGATAACTACTCAGAACCCAGTGATGATGCTAATCCTAAGCCTGTTATAAGTGCTTCGTATTTTGCTTCGTTATTATAGTTCTCAAAATTAAGTATGGGGGCATACTCGATGTATACTCCTTCGAGCGTATTGTTGATCAAACCCGCTCCACTGCAACTAGCATATGACAAACCATCTACAAATAACTTCCATACAAAAGGATCTTAAAAAAGGCACTTCTTTAAAATCGCCTTCGACTAAACATCCGTTCTTGAATAACTTTTTCACTTGCTTCGCCTTGCGAGTCCTCACATCTTATCAAGCTGATGACTCTGATCTGTCTCTGATCTGATCAATTGATTTTTTTGTATACTTTTTCTCATATGATTTTACTATTGAGATCTCTTCTGTAAAAGTCTGCTCGGCTAATTTTACTACTGAGCTATCATTTATAAAAGTCTTCTCAGATGCTTTTACCACTGAATGCTCTTTTGAAGAGGTCTTCTCGGTTCTTTTCTCCTCATAAGTAAATTATGATATAAAGTGTTCAACGAAATGACCCTTAATTACTATTATCGGATCATATGTGATGTCATACTCTCCTAGTTACACATCTCCAGCCATCAATCTGTAAGATTTCTCAAGCTTATAAATGGCTTGTTGTAGAGGAAGGTCTGTATATACCACGATTACATGAGCTTGGAAGTAGGGTTTTATTCTTTTAGAAGCTTTAATCAAAGACAATGCTAACTTATCCATCTTAGGGTACTCCATCTTCTTGTCAGACTAATGTTAATATAACTGTAGATTTTGATACTGTCAAGTATAAATAAAAAATTTCACCTAGGATTGTCCTCGACAGTAGGGGCTCTCATCCTAGGTACTTTTTTTGATTCCAGAAAAGCCCTATCAAATTCGTCGATCCACTCAAATATTTTTCTAAATACTTTAAAGGATGGAAGACATTTATTGGCGGAACTTGATATGAACCCGTTCAATGCGGTTACTCGTCTTGTCAATCTTTAAATCTTTTTATTATTTGCAGGAGGTTGCATATTAATCAATGCTCAAATCTTGTCCAGATTGGCCTCTGTGCCCCTCTGATTAACTATGAAATCGAGGAACTTACCTTCCTTGACCCCGAAGACATATTCATCGAATTTAGTTTCATTTGGTACTTCTTCAGTTGATCAAACGTCCTACTGAGGTCGTTGATGTGATCAACTACCTTCTTATTCTTTGTTAGTATATTGTCCACGTATACCTCCATAATTTTATCGATATGACCTCAAAGACTTTATTTACTATCCTTTGTTAAGTGGATCTATCATTTTCAGCTTGAAAGCTTTCACGTTGTATCCGTATGTGCCTCGACCAGTGATGAATAAGGACTTATTCTTATCTGTCGATTTCATATTGATCTGGTTATACCCTAAATAGGCATCCATGAAGGTGAGTAACTCATGCCTAACAGTGGCGTCGGCTAACTGATCAATTTTGAGTAGAGAATAATGATCCTTGGGGAAAGCTTTATTAAGGTCGGTAAAGTCAACACACTTGCGCCACTTGTTCTTCTTCTTCTTTACAATGACCACATTTGAGAGCCACTCCGGGTATCTGACATTATCAATGAAGTCTACCTTTACTAATTTGCTAACTTCCTCCTGAATGGACAAATTTTTCTCTAGACTTAACACTCAACGCTTCTGTCTGATAGGCTTTACGTTATTTACGATACTGAGCTCATAGCAAAAAAAATATTTGATCTATAACCTGCATGTCCTCGTGACTAAAAGAAAATACATTCTTTCTCTATCTAAAAAAAGCTGCCAACTTTTTCTTGAGGGTTGGATCTAGTGATGAGCCAATCTATTCTATCCTCTCGGGGTGTTCATCATCTAGAATCACAAGTTCAATTTCTTCAATGATCTCATCTGTGACTAGTTTATCATTGTCTCTAGGATCCATCTCAATGTGATAAGTGTTGGTTGATTTCTTCTGTTCTTATTGCTGAGTTGATGTGTAATAGCATTCACGAGCTTCCACATGGTTTCCCTTAACAACACCAACCCTATAGTTTATTTGGAAGTTTAGGCATTAGTGAAAAATAGATGGTACAACCTCGAATTTTTTCAATCTGACCCTGTCGAAGATGATGTTGTAAGTTGAGTGGATGTTCTCGCCAAGGATGAAGAAACGTATCGGTTCTGTTCGGCAGGTGGTCCATGTGTCGATGACAACTTTTAGTTTAATTTTTCCCAAGGGGTACACCTTCTCCCCTGAAAACTCGATAAGATGTTTATGATATGCCTCTAATGTTTAGTTTTTCAACCTTAGCTTCTTGAAACAACTTTGGAACAATATATCTACAAAATTTCCATTATCAACCAAAATTCTTGCTACTCCGCTTTTGTGCACCATCATAATGACAACTAGAGGGTCGTTATGGGGATAAAAAACTCCTGATAAATTATTTTTTAAAAATCTGACAATGAGATGATCTTTATTTACCTTCTGAGGACGAATCTCCCTACTAGTGGCCAAATTAATCTCTCTGATATGAGCAGAAGCCTTCGCCTAGGTAAGATTTCCTCTCAATAGGTCCATCTACACCATCGGCGTCACCTCTAGCTATAAAGTGACAACCAAAAGAAAAAAATTGTGACATCATTCATTGGATCCTTGGGCTTCTTTGGCAAATTTGGATCACGTTCATCATCTGGATCCCCGTCTCGATAATGTTTTTTATCGTCCACCTTTTTGAAAGGGGATTAGATCATCTCCCGGGTTTACGCTCCTCCCTCATGTCCGTTCGACCACCTTTATCCACATACTTAATTAATTTTCCTCGTCTGATCAAGGCTTTTATCTCATTTTCCAGGGTCAAGTGATTGTCATTATTATGACCGTGATCTTTGTGGAACCTGAAGTACTTATCCTTATCTCTCTAGTTTGGTGCGACCTTCAATTTACACGATCATTTTAGTCCACTACTTCCTCGAATTTCACTGAGGATGTGGTGCACACCTACAGTAAGCGGGGTGTATTCATCGAATCTCCCCACCTTGTCAGTTTTCTTTTCTTGAAGATTTTTTTTCTTATTAGATTTTTCTCCAACATCAAATCTAGCGTGGCTGGATTATTTTATTTTCACTGTCTCCTCGACGTTCATAATTTTGCCCGCCTTGGCAAGGAGCTCGACCATCTTCTTTAGCTAGCACCCAATATTGATTCCCAGGTAGTGGACCACTTATGATAGCGGTAATGGAAATTTTCTCATTATAATCAATAACCTAAAAATTCTATGTATTGAATTACGTGATGAATTCCCTTATCATTTCATTCGCTTTTTAATGTACTCTTAACAGGTGAGCCATCCTTTTTCTTGGCTTCGTACTAAAATAAAAAATATTGATAAAGAGGCCTGCTAAAAGGTCAACACCTACCCTCTCGACAAGATGTTGTACTAGAATTTAGTCGACTTAGTGATAGCGCTGGGGAAAGACCTGCAACAAATCTAATTTGAGATCGAACAAATATCTAAAGTAGCTTGGTGCTTCTCCACGTGAAACATTGGATCCAATTTCTCATCATACTTGGGAGTGATAGCAGGTGACTTGAAACTAGTGGGGGTTGGATAACCCATTACTGCAATTGTGAATGGTGAACCTTGAGAAAATTCCCTATGCAAATGGTTATTTGTATTAGTGATCTTGCCCAGATTATCTTTCAAGCGTTGAATAAACTCTTTCTATGGTTATTCTTCTTTTGTGGCCTTTATTGTGATGCCCTTCTCCGTTCGGCCTTGGCTTTCAGTTGAGATCTCTATATGGGAAGTTTGTTTGGCCTTTATCGACCCTCACACACTTGTCCTTGACCTGGCTGATCACTCAACCTTTATAGTCTCAGACCTCGTTGGTTTTTCTCCACGTTTTTTAGTCTCTATGTATTAATTTTCCCTTGCTGCTTTTGGGCCCAACTAATTAAATACAGATCTCTTGCTTACCCTTCTTAGAATATTCGGGTGTTCTAAGGAATAGGCATATTTATCATCATATCCTATTAATCTGATGGTGGAGGTTTATCCTGGATGATTGGATCTGTCATCTCGTTCTGGTTCAGAGTAGATCTGATGCTTTCACCTCGTGAATCAAAATCATATTTCCTAGGATTTTTAGTTTCTCTGTCATTGTGATCTTGTATCCTATCCTTGTATGGGGCAAGAGGTCGCGTCCTTCACTTCCTATCACAATTTTTACCCCCTGTTAGGATAATTGGGTTCAATTCGGGATTATTTTATCCATTTAAAAACTCCATGTAAAGTGTTTCATGCTTTCTTGCATAGCTTACTGGCCTCTAGCTAGGCTCATTAAGATTCCTTGTAAGTCTCCCATACCCACAAGTGTTGAGGGAGGAATTCCTTCAACGTCTCGATTGCTTTCAGGGGTTTTCGCCATTTTTACAGTATTTCCATAAAAATAGAATACCTAATACCAAAAACAGAGTATAACAATTATTATAACATAAATTGCAGGGAGAGGGGATTTAAGGCAGGAAAGAGTAAATTCAATGACAAATTTAAGGATTAAATTTGAATTGAGTAATAGTTGATTGGAAATAACTCTAACCCGTCAAATCCCAGATGAATTAAAATGAGATTCACTTGTCTGTTAGAAAATGGGTATACTTGAGTTTGGAAAATTAAGAGTGGTAGAAAATAAAAAAATGGCCCGTCGTTTCCACAGACGGCGCCAATTTTGTTATCTCCTAAAATTGGTATATTAATTTGGTCTTAGCGAGAGCATACAAGTTATAAATGATAATCGATAAAAAGTTTAAATAAAAGGAATATTTATCCAGGACTCATTATAGAGAGGGATGAGAGAAGGATAGTGAATTCAAAGTTACGCGGTTCGGACCAGGGTGATTGCTACGTCCACAGATGTAAGTGTAGATAGTATTGATTCAATAGGATGAGAGTATGTAATCTTAATTAGTTGTCCTTTTCTTATTTACTACCGCCTCCTTAAATATAGATAATGGTGTATTTATGGACTATTCCATCCAACCCACTAGAATGTGTCAGGGGTCTTGTCTTTATGGATTAAACAAGTACCCACTTTACATGATAGTGGAGGAATAATTATAAATTTAGAATGATCAAACGTGGAGGGAGGAAATATTTATTAGTTTCCAATATGTGGGTGCATTGTTGACATTATCTCATTACCTGACTCATGTCTGATGTGACAGTGCTATCTAACAGAGTTAACCTGAATGTCAAATGACAGAGTTAAATATGTCGCCTTGAGTACTAAAGATAACAAGAATGCTTGGGCCGACCTGATTAGTATCTGGGCTGATCTCCTTACTATATGGCTGACCTCATTCTGATAGGTAATGAGTTCAAATGTCCTATTCTGATTGGTTCACAAATCATACCATATTAATGGAAAGATTGCACTTTTTAAACACATAACCCAATAAATCCTAAGAGTCTTTAATGTAGATATTGTTGTTTTGTTAAAGTTTAAACAACATATGTTTAACATTCGGTTAACAATTATAAGTGGTAGGATGGCTTATAAACTTTATGACATGAGCATTAACTGCTCACTTCTCTTGTACACTATTGTCTAATAAATATGAAATTATTATCTCTAAATCTCAAGATACAAGTCAGTAATGAATTCATTCATCATCTAATAATGATAAAAATAATGAACACCAATGACTATGAGATATGATGACTAAAAATTGTTATGGAGCTTCATATGTATGAGAAATAACCCGAGAGTGCGCAATTATCAAATGGAGTTAACTTATTAAATTCAGATGAAGATCAACACCAAATTTTAATTCTTATAGTCCTAGAAAATACAACAATGTGATTCAAAATGTAAATCAAGAAAGCATGTAATCAAAACAGAGTTTCAGGAAAAAAAACTTTCGGGTAAAACTTTTTATTCACGTTATAAATTTTATAAATCGTAACTTACAAATTTTATGAATGAATCTACTATGATCCTCTCAAGAATCTCAAAGCTACAGCCTTCCTTCAGCAATGATCCTCCCAAGAATCACAAGTACCGCAGTCCTCTTTAAGCCTTAGTCTTCGTCTTCAGTAGTGTTCCCCTCGGGTTTCACAAGTCAGCCATGGAGATGCCTTCCCTGCAAAGGTTGTGTATGCAAGTATACTAACTATAGGGTTTAAATTTGATTCAATCAAATATATTTTGGGAATGTTAATTGTGAATCAAAAAGATTTTTTCAAATCAAAAGGTTGAAAACTTTTACTAAGGGTATGCAAAAATAGTTCTGGCAAAAGTCTGAATAAAAACAAACATGAAATAGATATTTATAAAATGAACATAAATTTTGGGGCGGTGGATCATTCGAACGAATCTTGAAGCTCGTTCGAATGAGGATGGAAATTCATTTGAATAAAATAGGTCTCGTTCGAACAGATCATCCCTCTCATTTTAACGTCGTTCAAACGACCTTCAAATGACCTAAAACATTATGCACTCGTTCGATGTTTGATCGAAGTAAACTTCAAACGAGACTTTGAATGAAAATGAAAACTCATTAGAACGAGAATCCTATCTCGTTTGAACAAGATACATGAATTTTATATTAAGAAAAATTGCCTCGATTTATAAATAATAAATCATGTTTCCAATTTTAATATTCAAGGAAGAAATTTAAACTAAATAGCATTATACCTTCATAGAGTGGAGATCCTTGAAAGTTGGAGATGTTTGATCTTCAGATCATCGTGTCGGCTTGAATCAAACGAGATAGGAGTCTAGGGTTGAGCCATACCATTTCTTTTAGTCATAGCCTTACTTATTTTGAAGTCTACGATCGACAATTTAGCAGGTAAATCGAAGGGTATTACCTAAAACCATGTCTGGAAAAACCAACGTTCAAGACATTCCTCCTCTATCAACAGAGGAAGAGGAAGCATTCATTCAGAGCAATAAAAAGAAGAAGAATAACCATGAAAGCTCTATAGATCCAATGCACACTAACTCAACCAACCTGGATAAGAATGGAGGTGATAATACACCTCTTGAACCCACGGCTCCTATGGAACAAGACGTCGACAATCCAAATCATAAGGTCTCCTATAGGGATGCGGTTATCAGGAAGGATAATAAAGATGTGTATTTTGATGAAACCAATCTGTGTTGGTCTGACGATGAAGACCATGAAAACATGCAAATAAACGACACCCAAAACATTGACCTAAACTCCAACCCTAAAGCGGAGAACCCCTTAAAACCAGAACTCATCATCTCCCCTTTGAGACTGGAGAAACTACAAAGTAAATGGAAGGACAGCTTAATAGTTAGACTGCTAGGTAGGGTGATTGGGTACAAGGCTCTCATCAACAAGATACCTTCACTGTGGTTTGTATCCAAACGGTATAGGTTATGACCATTGCAAGGAGAGGTTATAAGGGAAAGTTAAGGTGGTAGATCCTCTAATTGAGACTGATCACATAACATTAAGGACGAATTCAAAATAATTGAACATCACGCCCCTATCAAGAATCCTAGGTGTGGGATACAAACCATAATGAGCTATTTGTTAAATCTAGTAGGGGAATCATAATAATTTATATTTTAATAACTATTAGGAGATAACAATTCTTACAAAAACATCAATCTAATTTAAAAAAGAAAACATTATTAGAAAAAAACTTACAACAAAGGGGCTCTAGAATCCACACTACATCCAAAACACTGAAAGATAAATACTTAAATATTTGAGCTCAACCAATCCATCCTTATCCATGTTAATCATGAACTAAGTTTCACACCAGCTCTCATTACCATCCTTCTTTAACCCGCCTCAACATATGTTCTCATTACAACTCCTCTACAGAACCCTCAAAACCAAGCACCATCACTATCCTAAACGTCCACATATTTTTATCTTAACCCCTCCATTTTTTTATAAATGAGGGAATTTAAAACTTTTAATTTTATTTTGGGCATGTGAAACTTGGATGGTATTCAAGAAAACCAAAGTATCATCATCTATAGTACAATCATTAAGAGGTTTGGTAGGGTTGAGATGACATGATAAACTTGGACTGATAAAGTTGTGAAATGTGAGTTACAAAATTCTCAGCATAATAAGCAAAAGTTGGATTCTCCCACGTGACACTATATTCATAGTCCACAAAAAGGGAATGTCTCCATAACATAATTACTGATCGAGTGGAAAACCCGAGCGTCCGTGTAATACGCTAGTCGTTGTTATCGGCTTCCAATCTCAATACAAAAAAACCTAAACGTGTAACTACACTTCTTAAGGAGCATAGTGGCGAGTCTGGGTATCGAATCCACAGGGAATGGTTTATAGAATTTAATTGATTTATTACTTCTAAAGAAAAAAATGAAAAAGATGATGATGGTTGACAAGGGGAAATAAGTTGGAACAAATTTATAAAACTAATTAAAATGAATGAGGAAATAGGTTGGAATACAATCCCCCAATCCCTAGTAATTACCCATTAGAATACTAGAATTGTAAATTATAAATTTGAATGAATCCAATCTTTATAGATCCTAAGCATTACATATATGAGGTTCAAGCCCGCATCATATGAAATCAAAGATAAATATAAAGCGGTGCTAAATAATTACACGCACATCATATTCTTAAATATCCCAAGTACCTAGGGCAAGAGAGATTAAAAGATCTAGGATGATTGTGAACTTATCTTACACGATTCTTTCAAATTTAAATTTAAATTCTATTTCCTACGTAGATAAATTACATCGGGATGGGTTCATGCATCCCAACCCTTAAAAATTAGCTAAACATTATGAAAACAAAAGAAAACTCTAACAAACATTGTTAACAATTTGCAAAACAATTGAGAATTGAATGGAAAAATAAAATAGAGAATAGAAATTGATACTTGTATTTAGCAAGAGGAGAAAGAGATGAATTTGAATCCAGCAAAACTTCTTCTTCAAACTTACAACTAGGGTTTATGAAAACTTCTATCAAAGAAAACTACAATCTAACTTTCTCTCTCTAATCCTACTCCTACCCTCTAGAATTTGACTCCCTCTCTCTAGAATTCAACTCCCCTTGAAAATGAGGTAGGTCTTGGTCTTTTATAGCACCAAGTTGCACGAATTTGGCATCAAATTTCGCTTGTGGAACAAGTTTTCCAAGAGTTGCACTGCATTAAATGCATAATTAATTACAGAAATCCGCACATCCAGACTCTTCATTATTGCACAACTTCAAAACATCGTAACTTCTTCACTGTAGCTCGGATTGAGGTTCCGTTTTTTCCAATATTCTTGTAATTTAGAGTTCTTCAACCTTCTAGTTGGATCCACCTTCGGACTAAGGCTGAAAAATTATGAAAATGCCCTTCAACTCTCCATTTCTTGGTTTCTTTCACTGTTTTGAGCTCTCCTTCGCACTAACTTGCGTGAAATACCTGTAAAACACATGAGAAATACACAAAACAAGAAATACTTGCCAAAAAAGGTTAGTAGCATAAATAAGAGACAAATCCAAGATAAATACACTGCACGGGATCATAAAAATACCTAAATTAAGGGGATAAATGTGAAGAATATGTGTCTAATCACCCCCCCTAACTTAGAACTTTGCGCGTCCCGAGCAATGTAAATGAAATTAGTTTAAAGTTCAACTGTTGAAAATTCTTTTATTGGGATAGAATACCTTTTTCGCGGGCAAGCGATTGCATTTAGCGTATGCAACAAGCCTTTAAACCCCTAGGTTACCCTAGTACGACGAGTTTTGTCTCGTGAGGGTTTGCAGTGAATATACCCACAAAATTCTTTATTGACTCAAATAAAGATCAAAATACTTAAAAATTGTACAATTTAAAATTTTCGAAAAATACTCACCATAAATTCATATTCAACTGTCTCAAACCGTAGTGTGTGTGTGTGCAAAGCCAAAAAATTAAACCTCAAATTTCCACCGATTGAGCATTACGTTACTTTTCGAAAATTCGTTTTGATTTCAACTTCTCACGGATGCACTCACAAACGAATCACTCGGATTGTGGTTATTTTCTCTCGGTATGCATGATATAAAGAGTAAATATAATGGACACAAATTCACGCATACAAAATTGAAAAGAAGAAAATTTATGGTGAAAAGATCCCATCATCGAAATACAGTTACTAGGAAATGGGAACATCATCTCTAATTCACGCCATTTAATCTCTCATATTATCTTTTTGTATCTTAGCTCTCCACGCAGTAATTAATTTCTCCATTTGGACTCGGTTAGGACTTTTTTTGGGGTTAAAAAGTGTAAAGGGTAAAAATGGGAATGGATGGAATGTTCAGAATTGGAAAATGTCTTTATGATGTCCATTAGTGATTTTTCGGGCATTTGCTCATTTTTCTCTTGCCCCTTTTTATTTCTCAATTTGGACTTACTTGATGAATTTTCTCAATTTTCACAATTCCGGGATATTTGGTTTTTCGGGTTATCAAACGAAAGGAAAAATTTTATTTGGCTCAAAGTGGGTTGCAAAGGGATAATTTTGTTTTTCACAACTTTTTATGGTTAATATTTTTGGGTAACAAACGAGGGCCTACTTCATCGTCCGAATTGCTAATCACATTACCATATGCATCTCAAGATTAATTAAGTTTAGAGATATATTTAGCACGAATTTCGAGACAACATTTCACACATTTCCCATAACCGATCAAAACAAAGGATTGAGATCATCAACGACTTATTAAAACCATGAAAAGAACTTTGAGTTAATCATAAACTCAGATTGATTTAAAAACTCATAAAAAATTGAAAGGCTCGAAATCTCACCGGGTTTTATTAATCTCCACACTTATTCGTAAAGTCGTCAATTTTCTTTCAATTTCCATCTTCGGTCAATTTTGGCTTAGTGCATTATGATTGTTAACAATTTGAGACTTTAAATAGAATAAAGGTGATATTTTTGAAAATTTAAATTCCAATTTTTATTTATTTTGAAGAAAAATATTTTTTTCTTTTTTTTTTCTTTTTAAAAACACACTTGGAAAGAACATGTGATCGAATCAATGAATCTAAACAATAAATGGGACACTTGGAAAGAACATGTGATCGAATCAATGAATCTAAACAATAAATGGGAAGAATATCCCACACCCCCTAACTTAAATGTTGCATTGTCCTCAATGCGAATCAAGAAGGAAACGAAAGATATTACCCAAATGGAGCGATCCCCGATGAGTGCGAGTCCATTGAATCTACAAAACAGGTTAGAACCAAGCATAGAAAAAAGAATAACAAAAAATTTAACTAATGACACTACACTATTAAAAACAAAAAAGAAAAAGAAAAAAAAACTAATTATGTACAACCTACGATTTTAACTTCTAATAACTCATATAGTAGAAGTCGAAAAATTTGAGGGTCCACCCAAAATACAATTTGACTTTGAGGGATTAATGGTGTACCCTCATTAGGATGCATGCCTCCCGAAAAGTAAGAATTCCGTTTGAAAAACGGAAGGCATGTGCAAGGTTTAAAAAATGAACCATCACCAATTAAAATTTGTAGGGGGATAATGAGGGATTTGAGTGCACAGGGGGACAAGTACCATTGGGATCTAAGAAAAATAGAATCACCTCTAAAAGATTGTTCAAGTAGAATGGGAAGAGGGGCACACAAAAAGGAACATTCCATATTAGAAAACAATTTAAGCATAGAGTGCTTGTCCTCATAAACCGGAAAAGGATCCTCTTGTTGCGTAGCACGTGTGTTGGTCTCTAAGTCGGAAGATATTTGAGTCGTATCTTCAAGTACCTCCGAAGACTCAAATGGTATGGGTGAAGGTTTGGGAAGGAGGAATGCATCAATTCTATTGTCCCACTCGCTTTTGTCCAAATGACAAATTGAGGCCCAGAAAGATTGGACTTCATCATTAAGGCTTGCATCTACCTGTCCAAACTCGCGCTCAAACTCTGCTAGGCTCAACTCCTCTAGCTCTCTCTCTTGCTTGGTGTCCTCAAAATTTTCTCCCTCAAAATTTTCAATTGGATCTGGTGGAGTGACACGTCTAAGTGTGTGTCCCGTAAGATGAAGCATCTCGAAATAACATTCCCATACAAGAAGCGGATCAACATCCTTAAGACATTCATCCAATTCTTGTGATGGATTTAATGGTTCAATAATAGTGGGGACACAAGGAGACAAATGATCCTCAACCTCAGTAGATTTTGCAATATTTATAATAGGTTGAGATTCAAAAGAACTTGGATCAATTTCAATGATTTCATTCTCAAAAGTATTAGGTGAAGCGCAAGTCTTGACCTTTTCTAAGTTGTCCAAATAATCATTCAACTCCTTGCAAGTTGCTATAATTTTCGACTCGAGAACAGCACGGTCATCAGATTGATTTTTTAGATCAAGTAAGAGTTCTTCCAAAGTAGGCTTTCTTGGTTCTAGCACCTCGAATTCCTCATTTGGTTGAAAACTTACTTCATCTTCAAAACTATCGGAAAAAAAAATCCTCATTGGGTTCAAATAATGCATCTAACTCTTGCTCCCAATAACGATTTTTTTCGCGATATTCTTTTTCAAGTTTTTCTTCTTTAAGCAATTGATTTTGATAAATTTGGAGTTTCTCAGCACTAAGCTTGTATTTAATATAATCATCTTTAGTGATATTGATCCAATGGTCATAAGTCTTGAGTGCCTCCTCTTCCTCACTATTAGCATAACAATTAAAGCCACCTAAAGAGTTAAAATAAGACATTTCAAATTGAGCAATTCAAGAACGTGACACAGATTTTTCTTTTTTTATTTATTTATTATATATATATATATATATATATATATATATATTTTTACGAAGTAGTAAGTCAATTATAATCTATAACAAACACTCCCCGGCAACGGCGCCATTTTGATCGAGTGGAAAACCCGAGCGTCCATGTAATACGCTAGTCGTTGTTATCGGCTTCCAATCTCAATACAAAAAAACCTAAACTTGTAACTACACTTCTTAAGGAGTATAGTGGCGAGTCTGGGTATCGAATCCACAGGGAATGGTTTATAGAATTTAATTGATTTATTACTTCTAAAGAAAAAAATGAAAAATATGATGATAGTTGACAAGGGGAAATAAGTTGGAACAAATTTATAAAACTAATTAAAATGAATGAGGAAATAGGTTGGAATACAATCCCCCAATCCCTAGTAATTACCCATTAGAATACTAGAAAAGTAAATTATAAATTTGAATGAATCCAATCTTTATAGATCCTAAGCATTACATATATGAGGTTCAAGCCCGCATCATATGAAATCAAAGATAAATATAAAGCGGTGCTAAATAATTACACGCACATCATATTCTTAAATATCCCAAGTACCTAGGGCAAGAGAGATTAAAAGATCTAGGATGATTGTGAACTTATCTTACAGGATTCTTTCAAATTTAAATTTAAATTCTATTTTTTACGTAGATAAATTACATCGGGATGGGTTCATGCATCCCAACCCTTAAAAATTAGCTAAACATTATGAAAACAAAAGAAAACTCTAACAAACATTGTTAACAATTTGCAAAACAATTGAGAATTGAATGGAAAAATAAAATAGAGAATAGAAATTGATACTTGTATTTAGCAAGAGGAGAAAGAGATGAATTTGAATCCAGCAAAACTTCTTCTTCAAACTTACAACTAGGGTTTATGAAAACTTCTATCAAAGAAAACTACAATCTAACTTTCTCTCTCTAATCCTACTCCTACCCTCTAGAATTTAACTCCCTCTCTCTAGAATTCAACTCCCCTTGAAAATGAGGTAGGGCTTGGTCTTTTATAGCACCAAGTTGCACGAATTTGGCATCAAATTTCGTTTGTGGAACAAGTTTTCCAAGAGTTGCACTGCATTAAATGCATAATTAATTACAGAAATCCGCACATCCAGACTCTTCATTATCGCACAACTTCAAAACATCGTAACTTCTTCACCGTAGCTCGTATTGAGGTTCCGTTTTTTCCAGTATTCTTGTAATTTAGAGCTCTTCAACTTTCTAGTTGGCCCCACCTTCGGACTAAGGCTGAAAAATTACGAAAATGCCCTTCAACTCTCCATTTCTTGGTTTCTTTCACTGTTTTGAGCTCTCCTTCGCACTAACTTGCGTGAAATACCTGTAAAACACATGAGAAATACACAAAACAAGAAATACTTGCCAAAAAAGGTTAGTAGCATAAATAAGAGACAAATCCAAGCTAAATACACTGCACGGGATCATAAAAATACCGAAATTAAGGGGATAAATGTGAAGAATATGTGCCTAATCAATTACTCACTATAAATCTGGGCACCAACTCAAATATCTGCATTTTAGGATCATAATTAGGCTTACGGTAATGTGTAAAAGCACGAACATCCACTTAAATGAACTTAAAACGACTTAGTAAGAGCACTCGTTAATATAGATAAAAGAGCCGACAATGGTCAAGGTTAGATCATCACTTCATTTAGTATTGACCAAAGAAGAAAGAGGAAGTGTTAAAAAATATCTAAAATGCTTCAACTTAGTGAAAGACACAAGTTAACAATCCTTCATGTCTCAATATCTCTATATACACTTATACTCCCATCAGTGTGAGAACAAATGAAATAATTGTCATCGACATCGAGATTTTTCTCTACACACTTCTTAACGATGTTATACAAGGAGAAATAAAATTGAAATCCCGTGTCTGAGAATGACTTAGTAAATTTGAGAACTTAGAAAGGGCTGTGATAGGTCCAGCCACACGTAAAACATCGAGATAATCCAAATAAGGTTGTTGTTGGGTGAAATATGGTTAAAATATTTCATTATATTGATAGACTTATAAAACATATGGAACACCAAACTAATACTCAATATCCATCAAAATGGAATCAAAGAAGACCTAAGTTAACTCAAGAATTTTTTTTGGTTTACACCAGGGTATCCACTAGCGACTTAGTGACTAATCCCTTCGCTGATTTGTAGGCACCTCGATGGGTGGGACAATTGGCCCAGGGATTTAAGGTTGCTCCATGCCCAAGGCGGGGATCGAACCCCCGACCCTTGGTTAAGGGAGGAAGAGCCCCTTCCGCTCTACCACACCCCCAGGGTTAGTTAACTCAAGAATGAAAAACGAAGAATGAAATAAAATAAAGAAAATCCTAAGTAGGTTAAACCAAGTGACAAACCATATAAGTAAATTGATTTTTATCTTAATTTAAAGTCTGGGGTAGCCAAATACCTTTAAGCATAATGTTATAGAGATGTATTTTAAATACGGGTCGTCAAATAAATGTCTCTTAAATTATAGAACTCATACTCTTTTCCAAAAGTGGGTCAATGATTACAAGTACATGGCCCCAAAATAACACCGAGGATAGTGTACAATCATAAACTCATTAAAAACACAAACCTTTAATATCATAGTTTTCAATTTAATAAAGCTTTCCCAGATAGAACTTCTTTAGTGGTACTCATAAAATACAAATTTCATCTTTCGAGGAACTTACCATGAGTTATATTTGAATCCTAGGGCCAACGTTTATTGAATTTTAACTTGAAATTTTGGCTTCTACTTCAAAAAGCTTGGGTGATTATATGTGGGTAAAGGAATAAGTGGTGAAATCGAGACCATATCCTATTGGATTTTCGCTCTTTGATGTTTTATGCAACGCACATATGCACATATAGTAAGGGAGAAAAAAAAAGAAGTGAAAAATGTTTGACTAAAAAGAAAAAATAATAACCAAACTTTTGCAAGGGGACCTAAAACATGTGTATAAATTCTAGTACCTCAAAGGATAATTTTTTTAATCTTTTTTGGAAAATTTCAAAATTATTTTTCATGCTATTTCATTTTATGTAGATTTTCTTCAATTTTCTAAACAAAATGGTGTTAAGATTTTTTTTGAATTTTAATGGTTTTAGGAACATAATGAATTTTCATTTTTTCCTATTTCTTTTTAGAAAATTATTCTTAGATAAAAATACGGGGCATGTTGACTTTAATCGCCATTTAGTTGTCATTGTTGGAGTATAGACACCGATTTATTTTTCTTTAGAATTTAGTCAACATTTTGAATTTTAACTATGTGTAGAGAGCTGCAAAAAATGAAAAAAATCTGACTAAAAGTAAAAAAGGTGATTTGACTTTAAAGGAAAACAAATTATGGCCGAATTCAAATAATGATAACTACATGGCTGGACAAGTCAATATAACCTTAAAAATAAAAAAAATGCTTTTTAAAATGCAGTGTTTTTTTGAAAATTTTGTTTTTCTTTCGATCTTAAAAACCGCTTAGCTATGTTTGAAATATATATAACATTGAAACTCTTGAAAGTAATTTTTTTTAAGTTTTCATCTTATCTATATTTAAATTTTCAAAAGGCTGATTTTAAAAAAACATTATCGGAAAACTGTTTACACACATGTATATACATCATCATCATCATCCTTACCTTAATTCCATCATATGGGATCGTCCACATGGATTCTCCTTTTCCATTCTAATATATTATAAGCAATATTATCATTCAACTTTAAATCCTTAAGATCTCTCGTAATAATTTCGTCCCACGATAGCTTAGGGCGGCCCCTTTCTCTTTTATCCTCTATTTTCAATAATCTTCCTCTTATTACAGGTGCATCTACTGGTCTACGCAACACATGTCCGTACCATCGAAGTCTACTTTCTCTTAATTTATCGCTAATGTGAGCTACTCCTAACTTTTCTCTCACATAATGGATTTTAATCTTGTCCTCTCTAGTAGTTCCTATCATCCATCGGAGCATCCTCATTTTATTAACATAGGGACTTTGTTCATGTTTTTTCTTTAAAGCTCAACATTCTGAACCATAGAGGACCACTGGCCTAACAACTGTTCCATAAAAAAATTCTTTTAATTTATAAGTTAACCTCTTATTGCATAACACCCCACTTGATTGTCTCTATTCCATCCGACTAATTGATATTCTACTCGTAACATCCTCATCAATATCCCCATTACTGTTTATCACTGAATCTAAAAAACGATATTTATTAGTTTTGTGTATCACTTTTTCTTCAACCTTTAACATTATGCTATCATACGCCTCATTATTAAATTTACATTCCTTAAATTCAATTTTAATTATACTCATTTTTTTAGTCCCTTAGATTCTAAGGAATTTCTCCAAGTATCTACTCTCATCGCTAAAGCCTCATTTGAAGTGTCTACTAAAACTCTATCATTCGTAAACAACATATACCATGGGACATCTTCTTGTATGACCTTAGTGATCTCATTCAATACTATGACAAATCAGTAAGGACTTAAAGTTGATCCTTAATATAGACCCACTTTAATCGTAAAATAATTAGTTTCTCCAAAAATAGTTCTTACTCTAGTCTTGTTGTTATCATAGATATTTTTAATAACTTTAATATAACTCATAGGAATTCTTTTCCTCCTCAAGTCCCACCATATTATATCCCTAAGTACTCTATCATATTACTTTTCTAAGTCTATAAAAACCATATGTAAATTTTTATTCTTACTTCTATATTTCTCCATTAACTGTCTTAATAAGTAAATAGCTTCTGTGGTGGATCGTCCTCGTATAAATCTAAATTGATTGTCCAAAACAGTTGACTCACTTATTGATCTTTATTCTATAACCTTTTTCCATAATTTCATAGTTTGATTCACGAGTTTGATTCCCTATAATTACCACATTTGCTTATATCACCTTTATTTTTATACAAAGGTATTATGGTACTTTTCCTCCACTCATCTAGTATGTTTTCTTATTTTGAAATTTTATTAATTAAACAATTAACCATTCTACCCCTATACTTTCAAGGGTTCTCCACACCTCTATGGATATTTTATCCGGGCCAACCGCTTTATTTCTTCCCCTTTTTCTTTTATTAATATATCTACTTCTTTTTCAGTAATTGGACGTACCATTCCCATATACGGTTCTATGTTCTCGACATCTTTTTTAGGATATTCTTCACTCAATAATCCTTGAAAATACTGTTCCTATCTATCTAGAATTTCTTTATCGTTAATTAATACATTTTGATTTATGTCTTTAATACACTTATTTGGACTTATATCCCTTGTTAATCTATCTCTATTCTTTGCCAATTTCTATATCTCCTTTTCACCTTCCTTGTTACCTAATTTATTATAAATATTATCTAGTATGTTTTGTTGCGCATTTGGAATAATATTTTTTACTTCACTTTTTAATTTCTTGTACCTTTATATGTCTTCTTGATTTTTACTCTTTTGCCACTCTTTAAAACTTACTCGTTTCTTTTGTATTATCTTTTGTACTTCCTCATTCCACCACTAAGTTTTTTTTTAATGAATCTTTTTCTTTTAGTCTCATCTAAAATTTTCTAATCTATTTTCTCAATATCATTCTTTGTTCTAGACCAAATGTGATTAACATCATTGTCTCAATTCCACTTCATATTTAACATGAATTGCTTCCTAAATTCTATCTCTTTGCATCCCTTCAAATCCTTCCATTTTATATTTTGAAAATCTATTTTATGTTTTCGGTACTTAAATCCTGTAATGGCTAAATCTATTATTAATAAACAATGTTGATATAATTTTACGATATTTGCACATGTTAAAGTCTCTTCGTCTAAGTAAGAAATAATCTGTTTGAGTTTTATTCACTCCACTTTTAAATGTCATTCCCTTTTTTGAAAAAAATATGTTTGTTAACGCTAGATGATTTGCCTTAGAAAATTCTAACATAGTTTTCCCTCCTTCGTTTCTCTTACCAAAACCATAACCTCCGTGTATTCTTGGATAACCGTCTCCCTACATGTCCATTCAAGTCACCTCCTAAAAATATATTTTCATGCATAGGAATTTGTTGTAATATTTCATCCAATAATTCCCAAAGTAGTTTCCTTGCATTTTCATCTAAAGCTCCTTGGGGCGCGTAAGCACCTATAATATTCAATATTATTTTATCTAAGATAATCTTAATGCTCATTAATCTATTTCCCATCTTTTAACATCCACCACTTTATCTTTCATATAGTGATCAACAATAATACCCACCCTATTTCTACGATCATCTCTCCCTCCTGAGTAAATAATTTATAGCCTTCTCCTATCTCTCTAGCCTATTCACCTTTCCATTTAGTTTCTTGTAGGCATGCAATGTTGATTTTTCTTCATTTTAAGGTATCCGTAAGTTCTTTACACTTGACAGTTACTGTTCCTAAATTCCAAGTTCCAAATTTAATTTTATATATGTTATTTTTATTTAATTTTTTTCTTTTAACTAGAGAATCCATCAACAAGATTTGACATAACTTTTACAGTCGGCTGTCAACCTGACACTAGCCCACCTCATTTCACATCTGGACTTGGGCACCGACAATGGTAGAGCCAATATGATTAAATAGTTAATTATTCTTATAAATTAATTAACTAAATATATTTTGGAAAAACTAAAGTCACAAATACGCTGAAATAATACTATCTGCAAAATGTCATGTAGAAATATCAAGAATAGGCTTTAACACATGCATAAAAGAAAATCAAGTTTATTACACTGTTTTTATTACCAAAAAGAAATTACTCTTAATTTTTATCTTCAACACAAGAGTTAACTCCTCAAATCAATTCTAAACATATATATTCCTACACATGCAGAGTATGGATCGATTAATCTAATAACAAGAACAAATAACGACTATACAGAAATAGATCGTAAACCAAGTTAATAACAAATCATACCAGACCAAGAACACGCCGGAAAAGGTTCATTGGTTTGCATTTCACCCGATTCTTGTCAAAATCCTTCATAGAAAAATAGTCCTAGCTTCCTTAGATCCGTGTAATCCAAAATCTCAGATCGAGTTGAGCAAACTCAGAATGTGAAAAACCCAAATGGGGTATAAGAGAAACTAAATTTGTCTTTGGTGGAAAAAACCTTAGGTCCATGTAAACCAAAATCTGCGATAGGTTTTATCAGTCAGACCAAGAACATGTTGACAAAGTTCGTTGGGTTGCATTTCACCCTTTGCTTGTCAAAATCTTTGACAGAAAAAATGAACCTAACTTCCAGATCATAAAAAATGAACCTCCTTAGATCTTGAAAAACAAAACTCATATTGGTATAACCAACACACACACACACACACACATATATATATATATATATATATATATATATATATATATATATATATATATATATATATATATATATACACACATTTTCGTTTATTTATTAATTAATCTACATATATAAAATAAAATAAAAATTGTGAAAAGGAAAATACTTATGTGTATTAAGCAAACTAACCATCTGCAACATAGTAGATTTCATCTCGCATGACATTTTTCTCTTTTTATACTTTTACACATTGGGCCCTTTTTTTTTAAGGAAAAAGAGTTTATTAATCAAATAGAGAGAAAAGCCCTCTCTAAATGGCTTACAACATAATCTGAAGAGAAAACTTTAAAAATAAGGAAAATTTTGAGCATCGAGAATTAAAGCTCCTCTAATTCTTTTAGGGACATTAGACACTTCATCGAATTGAATTTCTGTAAAAACATTATTATCTTGCTTAGAGATCAGATCAGCAACCAAATTGACTTTAGATGAGCACAAGTTGAAGGAGACATTAAGAGAGGAGGACATGTCTTGGATTTCCTTTATAACTTTTCTGATCAACCACGGAATGCTTGATTGGATATTTGAAATCCATTCAAAGATAGGCCTCAAACTAAATTCCACCTCTATATTGCTATCAACTTTGAGACGACTGAAGTCCAAAGCTTTTTTAATCGCTAAAGCTTCTGCCATGTAGAAAGATACTCCTACTACAAAGTTTGATCTGGCTCATATCATTTTACCTGAACTATTCTCATAATTGAACCCATGCTCATATTGCCATTGCCACCTGTCTAAGCTTTAACATTGATTTTAAATTTCCCTTCACCTGGATGTTTCCATCTTTCAAACTTAATTGGAACAGGATTAATTATTGGCTTCTTAATGTTAAAAGTATATTGGACTTGAAGGGATATGTGGGTACCCGGATTTGCCATCATGGGCCCAGGCGAGTAGCCTAAAAAAATGGCCCAAAGTCCGAACCCCTCACCTTAACTAAATTCAGTTATGACTTAGTCTTCTCCTAGAATCTCGTATAGAGTTATTCCAGGAGAGAAAGATGGACGTGGGGGAGTCCAACACCCCCACCCCCTGAAGATAAACATGTATAAAATAAACCCTAAGCCTGGGGCAAAAGGCACGCACTGTATTCTCTATAAAGGCTCCCCGGAGTATATAAAAATAATACCGACTACACTACCATGGACATAAACATTCTTGCTGAACCACGTACATACTGTGTTGTGTTATTGGCATTTTATGTTCTTTATTTTCCTTGGTGATTGTGCTTTTCTCATTTATTTGTGTTGAATATAATTGTCACCATAATTGGCGCCATCTGTGGGAACGTTTGTCTTCCCTGAGAAAGCCCACACCAACAAAGAAGTTTGAAATGTCTGGTCACAGCAGTAATGGCCCTCGGGTAGGAGACATCCAGGAACAACCTGCTCCTCGCAGGATCAGATCTGAAGTTCAGCGTTCAGATCAGAGGGCTCACCCAGAGAGGCCAGCCTTAGAGGAGAGCCAAGGACCAGCAAAGTTCACACAAATCTCCAGACTGGTTGATGCCTATGAGGCAAGTCTCCAAGAGCAAAGGGGGTCCGCTCGCAAGTAAGAGGCTGAGAATGCTCGCCTCAAAAGGAAATTAGAAAGGATGGAGAAAGAGCTCCATCGCAGCACTAGGCGACGTCCATGCCGCACTCCTAGCCCTCAGACGAGCAAGTCTCACAGCCGAGGAAGGAGCCCAAGGAGTGGATCCCAAAAGAGTGAGAAACACGAGTCAAGCGACGACTCTCTAGAGCACCAACAACCGGCTCGCCATTACAGGAGCCCAACTCGCAGTAATGAGAACATACGAAATTTGGTCCAAAGGGAGATGGACCAACACCTAGCACACTGCGGTGCAAGATCGACCAGGGAGCTTGCTAAATGAGCTCTCAAGACCTAGATGAAATCTCCTTTCTCAAGGGAGATAGAAGAAGAGGAAGCCCCCAAGAAATTTGCTATTCCAAGATTCAAGATTTATGACGGAAAAACTGATCCCATTGATCACGTTAGGCAGTACAGGTAAGCCATGACTCTCTGGAACCATCGGGATGCACTGATATGCAGGATTTTTCCCTCGAGCCTACATGACGTGGTACATAAATGGTTCGAGAGACTCCTTCACAGGTCTATCAGGAGCTTTGAGTCCCTGGCTGAGCTCTTTATGACCCGCTTCATTACTAGTAGCTCCCATCCCAAAAGGATGGATGCTTTACTAACAATGAAAAAGACGCCTAAAGAGAGCCTACGAGACTTCGTGAAGAGGTACTGGGAGTTATTCAATGAGGTCGAGGACTTCTCAGAGCAGGTAGAAGTGGCATCTTTCAAATTGGGCTACCCAGCTCTTTCTTTTTGCACCAATCCCTGATAAAGAAAGAGGCCACGACCATCGATGACCTAATGGATCGCATCGAGAAGTACGTCAAAGTGGAGGATGTGACCCGCCTCAGCACAGGGGAAAATGGTAGAACTAAGCTCGCTTCCAAAGGCAACGACCAAGCTGAGAACCAGAACAAAGGAAGCAAGAATGGGGGCAAGAATGGCTCCAAGAATGGAGGCAGGAATGATGTTTCAAAAGCATTTCAGGCAGTCAACACTGTCTTTAAAGAACCAATTTATAAGATTCTGGCGAAGATCAAAGACGAGCCATTTATTAAGTGGCCCAAAAAGATGGGAGGAGATACCTTAAAGAGAAACAACGCCCTGAGATGCACTTCTCATAAAGAGGGAGGACATAAGACTGAGCACTGCAAAGCTCTTAAGTCTCACCTCAAAGAACTAGCCCAGTCTGGGCACCTGAACGAGTTTATGGAGAAGAAGGCAGAAAAGTTGCTGCCAATGGAGAAATAAGACCTGACAATGTACTAAAAGACGATGCTGGCCATGAATTCGCGGTAATTCATGGGGCATCTGACATGAAGCAGATTCAGGGGAATTCAGCTCGGATGGAAGTCAAAAAGCTTACGGCAGTAATGCAAGCTTTTCAGATCGATCCAGCAAAGACACAATCAGGAAAGCATCGGCGAGCAAATGATGTCGACTATAGCAAACATATCGTGTTCACAGATGAAGATCTGGTGGGAGTGAGAACCCCACATCATGACACCTTGATCATTACGCTCAGGATAGCCAACTATGATGTCGACAAGTTGCTCGTCGACCAAGGAAGCTCATCCGAGGTAATGTATATCGACCTGTTCAGAAAATTAAAGTTGAGCGTCACTAACCTGAAGGAAGCCACTGTCTCTCTAGTTGGCTTCACTGGAAAAGTGACTATTCCCCTGGGAAAGATTGTGCTACCAGTAAGGGCAGGAAATATCTCCAAAATGATTGAATTTTTGGTAGTTGATATTGACTCGCCATACCAAGCTATCCTCGAAAGAGGATGGCTATATATGATGAAGGCAGTCCCCTCGACCTACCATTAAAAACTCAAATATGTGATCTAGCGAGGAGTAATGGAGATCCATGGCGATCAAACGATGGCAAGAAGGTGCTTCATAGCGGCCATTCGCCCAAAACGAGAGAAGAAGGTCAAAAATCCCAATGAGAAGGTTGAGGAATAAGAAGGTCTGATACCTTCAATATAGAAGTTAAGGTACGGAAGACCTGGAGTGGAAGAGACCAGGCTCCTCTCCTCTGAGCGGGTCGTCGAAAACCTGGACAGCTGGTGGTAGCGAGAAGGACAGGATATTTTTGATTGGATCTTCCCTTACAGATCAAGAAAAGAAAAAATTGATGATTTTGCTGAGAAGCAACGTAAACGTTTTTGCGTGGGAACCATACAAGCTGGATGGAATGAATTTCAGTGTGGTTTGTCATTGGTTGCATGTCGACCCCACTTTTAAATCTATCACGCAGAAGGTACGGTGAACTGCGCCCGAGAAGGCAAAAGCCGTAGAAAAAGAAGTTGAAAAATTACTGGATGCAAGATCCATACGGGAGGATCAATTCCCTAAATGGTTACCCAACCCAGTAGTAGTTCCAAAGAATAATGGGAAATGGTGAGTCTGCATTGAATTCACTAACATTAACAGGGCTTGCCCTAAGGACAGTTTCCCTCTCCCAAAAATTGACCAATTAGTGGACGCCACAGCAGCTCACGAAAGAATGAGTTTTCTGGATGCATATTCGGGGTATCATCAGATCCCCCTGTATGCACCGGACCAAGACAAGACAACATTCATCACCACTATCGGATTATACTGTTACAAAGTCATACCCTTCGGGATTAAAAATGCAGGAGCAACCTACCAGCGACTGGTCACCAAGATGTTCAAAGACCAAATGGGAGACTCCATGGAAGTCTACATCGACGATATGCTCGTCAAGAGCAGGAACAAAGAAGACCACCTCTCAGACCTATCGAGAACCTTAGAAATCCTCAGGAAATACCGAATGAAGCTCAACGTGAGTAAGTTTCTTTTGATGTCAAGTCAGGAAAGTTTCTTGGGTACTTGGTCAGTAAGAGAGGCATCGAGGCTAATCCGGACCAAATCGATGCAATAAACAGGGTACAGTCCCCTTTCACAATACGGGACATACAGAAACTCATCGGCATGATTGTTGCCTTGAACCGTTTCATCTCGAAGTCCTCCGAGAAATGCAAACCATTCTTCCAGCTCTTGAAGGGAAACAAGATAGTAGAATGGAATCAAGATTGCTCGCAAGCATTGAATGAGCTTAAGCATTACCTTAGCTCACTACCCCTGCTCGTCATACCTCAAGAAAGAGATTCGTTGTACTTATATCTCGCCGTTTCCAACCACGCCATCAGTTCTGCGCTGGTGTGCGAGAAAGCAGGAATCCAGCACCCCTTTTATTACGCGAGCAAGTCCTTATTAGAGGCTGAGCAGCAATACCTACCACTGGAGAAGATCGCCTTTGCACTTGTAGTAGCTTCAAGGAATTTAAAGCACTACTTTGAAGCTCACACCATCATCGTCCTTACATCGCACCCCCTTAAAGAAATCCTGAGGAAAGAGGATTTGTCAGGCAAACTGATTAAATGGTCGGTTGAGCTCAGACGATTTGACATCCAATTTCAACCAAGGAATGAAATCAAGGGACAAGTCCTTACTGGTTTCATAGCTGAATTCACAGGAGAACATCCTCTAGACCAACTTCAACCCATGAAGCAAAGAGAGAACCACGCAACAGAGGGAGTTTGGAAATTATTTGTTGATGGAGCCTCCAAATCAAAGGGGGCAGGAGTGGGCATTATGCTTGTTAGTCTAGAAGATACAATCCTCGAACAGGGAATCAGGCTTGGATTTGAAGCCTCCAACAATGAGGCAGAGTATGAGGCTTTGATAGCCGGCCTCGAGAAGGCACACGCTTTAGGAGCGAAGCAGTTACAGGTGTTCGACGACTCACAATTAGTCTCCAATCATACAAGTGGGGACTACAACGCAAAAGATGAAAGAATGGAAGCCTACCTCGCCTTGACAAAGAGGCTAATGTCCAACTTCGAGGAAGTCATTGTCCACTAATTTCCCAGAGGACAGAACAACCATACTGACGCCCTGGAATCCCTGAGTTTGGCAATCAATTCCGACTTAAAAAGAATGATCCCCATCGACTTTCTCTCTCATCCAAGCATCAACCAGAGCGATAAGCTGCCAGGCGTGGAACATGTGCTCCAGATTGAGTCAACACCTAGTTGGATGGACCCTTTAAGGGACTATTTGAAAGATGGCGCACTTCCAAATGATAGGAAGACCGCTCATCAGATAAGAGTAAAAGCTGCTAGCTTTTACTTATCTCCTGAGGGCAAGCTGTATAAGATATTATTCTCTGGCCCTTACCTACAATGTGTTCACCCGAGGGATGTCGAGAAAATTCTACATGAGCTCCACGAAGGAATCTGTAGAAGCCATATTATAGGAAGATCACTAGCTTTTCGAGCTATGAAGGAAGGCTACTGGTGGCCATATATGCAAAAAGATTCAGCCGTGTATGCTCGAAAATGTGAGAAATGTCAATTACACGCTCCTATGGTTCACCAACCTGCCAGCGACCTAAGATCACTCACCAGCCCCTAGCCTTTTGTCCAATGTGGAATGGACATCGTAGGACCACTTCCTACTGCCGCCGATAACTGCAAGTATCTGTTGGTCGCAACGGATTAGTTCACCAAATGGATCGAGGCAGAGCCACTGGCAAAAATCCGATATGCAAATATGATGAGATTCCTATGGAAAAACATAATTACCCATTTTGGAATCCCTAGAACCATCATCACTGACAACGGAACACAGTTCGAGAGTGGCCCTTTCCAGAAATTCTGCAATGAACACGGGATTAGGCACTATTTCATCTCGATGGCGTATCCTCAGAGAAACAGTCAAGACGAAGCTTCCAACAAAATGGTGATCGATGGGTTAAAGAAATAATTAGAGCGAGACAAAGGCGCATGGGTGAACGAACTACCGCATATTTTGTGGGCTTATCGCACTACCCCACGTCGGGTAACGGGGGAAAACCATTCTCACTAACATATGGAATGGAAGCGTTCATCCCGTTGAAAGAAGGACTACCAACTATGAGGTCCACCCATGTCGACCAGGGCCAGAATGATGCAGCATTGCTTGCTGAACTCGACCTAGTCGACGAACGCAGAGAACTTGCCTTAGTGAAACTTACGAGCTATCAACAACAACTCGCAAAACACTATAACAAGAAGGTTAATACAAGGGCATTCCTAGTTGGAGACTATGTCCTAAGGAAAGTCCTTGGCAGCGCAGTAAAACCATCAGACGACAAGTTGGGGCAAAACTGGGAAGGACCATTCAAGATAACAAGAGATGATCTGCAAGGATCCTATCACTTAGAAACGCTGGAGGGCAGAGAGATACCCCGAGCATGGAATGCAGCCAATCTTAAGAAATTCTATTTCTAGTTTTTTCTTTCGTCTTTTACCAGATTTATGAAACTGGCAGCTCATTTACTTGTGATTAATAAAAGTTGTTTGGCAGTTGCATTTTATTAGGTGTCAATTAACTAATATATGAACTTTATAACTTACACACCCTTTCCAAGTGACAGGCACACTACCCAGTACATAATAGTAGGGAAACCACCTTCCTCATATTTTCATTATGAAGCACGAATAACCTCTTAGCATTGCCCCTGACAATATATGAAGCCCTACAAGAGATCCTTAGGCAATCCGACCAAGTCAAATAGGTCGCCAAATAATGTTTGGTTAACAAAACCCTGATCGAATAGAGCATCCAACACCAGGTGTGTCCTCGCCAATTACCACACTTAGGCCTAAGGGAGTGTGATGACACGACCTAAAAGGTAAAGTAAGGCAGAATGGTATCTCATAAGCATACTGGACTGCAGGGACACTTACTCGATAATGAAAACTTACCAATCTAGTCGGCCACGAGAGGCCCAAGATTATTAAGCGAAGAATAAATGACATAAAAAATATAGAACACATGTTTAGTCGGCGAGTTCGCCCAAAACATAGATATTATATTACCTCTTCACATTTACAACAAGAATGTACGACCTGTGTTTAATCAGCGAAATAGCCCAAAACATCAATACTACGTTACTTCATTGCATATGCACACAGAGTTACAACTGGTAAAATCTTAATGTGGCTGAGGCCTCTGAACAAGATAATCAGCCACGTGTGCTCTTCGACCGTCATCCGAATGAGAGTTAATTACTCCTCGACCTCATTCGTATCTGACTCCAACAGCTTCCGGGGGATGGCATCAATAAGGATCCACCGATCATCCCTCCTAAAGGGGTTAGGCCTTAAAGTGGAATGAGAGATCTCGTGATGGTACCAGAGTACTGAGTTCCTTAGAACTTGCAGCTCCGTGAGGGCACTCAATCATCCCCTGATAAATGCGAGCTCTTCAAACTCTGTCAGCCTCGTCGGAGCATCTACCCAACCTTGGTCGTAACCATCAGCCCATACTCGTCGAGGTCCTCTCTTAAACAGATGCCTCGGCCGTGTGACATCCCTTTGAAGCCCAGCAGTAATCACGTATTCTCGACGGACATCTTCATAGAGCTCATCCATTTCCCTAGCTGGGCTTCTTATATTTGTACTTGCTTATAAAATAGTCGATGGGGTAGAACCTCGCAGCACCAGGGGAGCATCGCTTGGTCCTTTGCCAGCTTATGATGAAGAGAAACCCCTTAAAATGCTCGGCGCATGCTCCCTGAGGCGCAACACTTCCCTCCTCAAGGACTCATTTTACTGTTGCAAAACTTCTCCGACTTGGTTAATCTCAGTAGCATCGAGGAGTCTTGCTCTCAGAGTGTTCACTTCCTCTTGAACAAAAGCTCCAACTTCTTCCATTTCTTGAAGCCTGTCTTTCAGTTTAACAACAAGCTCCATCTGTTCTATGAAATACTTATTCCTCGATCGCAGTGATTTGCAAATTCTTACAAAGGTATGACGAACTTGAGGACTCACATCAGGACCAAGCATTCTTCCCAGTTGAGAAGTGGCTGGTATATATTCATTTACATCAATCGATTACAGGCCATAAAAGAGCAGTAAAGGATAAAATGAATTAGTACACTAAGGGAAAAAGTCTTTTCATTTCATTCATACATAAAGGATCAGAGTACATTGAGAATCAGAAAGGAACATTACAAACAAGTCAAAAATACAAAAGAAATCCTAAGAGTAGATTAGCTGGCGACCTCGATTTATTCAAAATAAGTTGGTTGCTTCCCCTTATCAGTAGTAGTAGGGGCATCTCCCTCAGGAGGAACAACTTCTGTCACCCGAGCAGGAAGGGCATCAACAAGAACTGACTGAGAAGTAGGGTCAATACCTTCGATGGCTGGGGCAGGAGCTTCATCTACGACAGGCTTTGGGCCTGGATCATGCTCATCGAACAAGGGAAAAGTAACATCCACCCCGGAAGCCAAGAGGGCCTTGTTCCAGCCCTTTTTGAAATTCAGACGGCTGACGTAGCCTATCTGAACCTCAGCATCTTCATATGCGACAGCCCACCCAGAATTATATGAATCTTCCTTAATAGTGGCTGCCTCGGACTCCTTCTCCTTCATTTTCTCCACCAGCACCCTATTCTCCTCCACCATCGCTAGCTTACTCGAGCAAACTAAATCATAGGCCTGCCACAGTTCGTTCAGTTCTTTGACCGCTACCTCCCTCACTCGATTGGCTTCAACAAAGGACAGATCATAAGACCTCCGAGTAGCATCAGTAGACTTTAAGCTGGCCTCGAGCTCGATACTCTTCCCTTTCAAAGCAGTGTTTTGCTTCTCCAACTCATCATTCTTATTCACCAGCTCGTCACGAGAGCGATAGAGCACGACAAAGTCAGTCACTAACTGCAAGTAAAAGAAGGCATTAGAAGAAAGAAACAAACATAATTTTACAAGTGTTAAAGAGAAGAAATAGACCTACCAAGGCTAGCCTCTGACTCGCTTGCAAGGCTAACTAGTCAGTACCCACTGCCCTTTGGCGATCAGCAGGCAGGACTGCTCTTTCGAGCAGCGCATGATCTAGTTGGGGAGAG
Source organism: Sambucus nigra (assembly GCA_949130495.1). Classification (NCBI taxonomy): domain Eukaryota; kingdom Viridiplantae; phylum Streptophyta; class Magnoliopsida; order Dipsacales; family Adoxaceae; genus Sambucus; species Sambucus nigra. The sequence continues at coordinate 180,552,395 of OX422211.1, read as the reverse complement.
ATGTCAACTGAGGCCCCCTCTGGTAACGTAGACACGGGCACTAAGGCCTGCCCAACCTTCGTCCTCGCTTCCATTCACCTCCTCTCCTCCTCTCTCTCCTTATCCTTCTCTACCCTCTTCCTCTCCTCAACCTTCCTTTTCTCTTCAGTCTTCTTCCTTTCCTCTTCCCTCTTTCTCTCTCTCTCTCTCTCAACTGCTCTTCTTCTTTTCTCTTCTTCTCCTACTCCTGAGCAGCAGACTAAGAACCAGTGGCAACAGCCCCACTGCTGGATTTCTGCTTCTTCCACCTCTGAGCGAGAAACACATTATCCTCCTCATCATCATCACAGATCAAGTTTCTCCTAGGGGGAACCATTTCCTCGCTAGAACTACTGGGTGTACTTGAAGACTCTTGAGCCTCAAAAACCTCTTTAGAGTTTGAGGAACAGTCACTACTGGAGCTCGCCTCACCAGAACCACCTTCAGCACCTCCTCTGATATCACTCTCAGAACTGCTCTCTTCCTCGTCCAAATGAATGGGATTGGCAACAGCTTCTTCAGAAATGTCTAAATCAGTAATGCTATCCACAGGCCTCGCAATGAAACTGGACCCGATGTTCTTGTACTCGAGCAGGAAAGCAGCGGACCGGGGATGTTCACCGTTAGCTGATAGAAAGAACTTTTGCGTATATTTTTTTCTTGTCGTTGCTTGACAAGTCCTTCTAATCAAAACCTCAAAATACCAACAAAATAATATCAACTCAAGTGTAGAGGTAAGTAAGGGTATCAATCCACTTCCAAGGGGATAAGCTAGAGACAAATTCAATTGTAATTCACTTTTTATTTTCTTTTTGTGCTTTTTCACTTTTTCTAATTTTTTTAGCTTTTTCAATATTAAAACAATAGGGTGAGGTGAGGTTTTAAACTAAACTAAACTAAGATGAAAATAACTAACTAGAAAGTGACTAAAATGAAAACAAAGTCTAACACTAAAATAAGAGATAAAGTGAGGTAAATAATTGTGAGATCAATCAAGGAATGGGATTACACCACAAATTTTAGCTATTCTAACTAATTAATTTAATTAATTGAATTCTCCCAAATTAATATCAAAATTACAAATCAACTCTTGTTGCAAATGTAATTTTAGTAGGAACCTTTTAGAAAATTAAGTTTAACACTCCACAACTCTAGAAAATAGATCTACACTCCTTTTAATTAATCACCCACTAGGATCGATCGATTAAAATTCATGTAAATCTTAGAAAATAATTTTAGAGTTGAAATTCAAGTTATAATATCCCACTTAAGAAACCCCTATCTCTAGTTCGAATCTAAAATAAGTATTATAACTAGAATTTCGATTTTCTCTCGAAAATCGTTTACCCTCTCTCGAGGCGTAAATTTAAGGGTGGGGAGATCAAAATTAACATTCAAATGGACTTTTCGAGTAATTAAACTAATAAAAATAAAATAACATCAAATAAGGGTTTTACCCCACCCCTTGAAATGGAATTTAGCCTAACATGATATGAAATATGACAAATTAATAATCAAAGGCATAAAATAAATGAGATGTGAAAAGAAAAATCAAACCCCAATCTCTTGATGCTTAATTGATCTTCAATGCATGAGTTGAAATTCATAATCCATCAACTTGAGTGATCCAAACAATATTACATAAAAATTTCACTCAAATTAATCCTCACACATTTATCACTCAATAATCTCAAAAAAGAAAAAGAAAAACTATTTACAAAATGGTGTTTATCCTAATTTATTTCTAACCCTAAATTTTCTCTCTCTAAAAATTACTATATAAAAGCTCTATTTTTTCAAATGGGGTCTTCATCTTCATTTATAGTAGGCACATGGAACATGGGGGTACTTTTGAGAATTGGCTTGAGTGTGCATGAAAATTGTGAGATGAGTGTGAGGTCATTTGGGTGAGTGGATTTGGGAATAAAATTTGATATGGTTAAAGGGGTAGTTTTGGAAATTGGGGTAAGTAGGTAGTTGGGGGTAAAATTGGGAAAACGGGTTAAAAGGGCTTTTATGGCACATGAGGAATTTGTTTTCACTTGGAGAGTTTTTTTTGCAACTTACGGATTTGGCTTTGGAGAAGTTGGGTAAGTCTTTGGCTCATGGGTTTGAAATTGTTGGGTTTGAATGGAAAATGGATTGCTCCGATCGGGTTTCTAAGGCTCCGGCGGGGTTGAATCGGATTATGGGGGATTAGATATGAGAGAGAGGGTGGAGATTTTTTGTTGGTTATGGAGTTTGGTAGTGTAAAGAGAGAGGAGAGAGAGTGTGAGTGTAGAAGATGGGTTTTGGTGGTATTGTGTGGGTGAGGGTGTAGGGAATAGTGTGGGGATGAGGGATTTGGATTGTGTGTATGGTAGGTGTAGGATAAGTGTTGGGTATGAGTGGGTTTAGTTTGAGTGTAATGGAATGTAGGCTATGTGTGTGTGTGTTTAATTTGGACACCTAAAATAATAAAGACTCAATTAAAATTAATAAAACTAAAACTAAAAATAAAATCTAACTAACAATAAAACAAACTAAAAAATAAAAATCTTAAAACTAAAAAATAAAATCCTAAGCTTATAAAAACTAAAATAAAACAAAAGAAATAAAAACATAAAATCTAAATGAAAACTAAAGTCCTAAAAAATATAAAATCTAATAAACTAAAAATAAATTCCTAAAACTAATCCTAATAAAACTAAAAACTAAGAAAAATCAAAATAAAATAAAATTATACTAATAAAATAAAATAAAACCTAGAAAATACTAAATAAATCTAAAATAAATCCTAAAAATAAAAATGACTCAAACTAAAAATCTAAAAAATAATAAAAAGGGACAAACAAAATACACACATTGTTTAGGTTAGGTTTAGGCTAGGTTTAGGCTCGGGTTAGGGTACGAGAGAGAGAATTAACTCCATTTTACTGCAAGTTGCCTCGTCTCTCACACACATAAGAAAGAACGAACAATTAGAAAGAAAAATGATCTCATGAAAGAATGCTAATTACTATAGTGAGAACGTCGAGTTATTCACCACGTTGACTTTCATTTGCCCGACCACCTAAAGGAAATATGGATGTATATGGGTGAGAGGAAAATGAAATGAGGATGAATATGATATGAGGTAGGATGGTGATGTAGAATGGGATTGATGTGTGAAATGATGGATATATAATGGATGAGCGAGAAGAGTGTACTATACTTTAGGCACAAATGTCTTTATTTCAAAACTAACTAGTAACTACAAACTCTCTTTCTTTTCTTTTTTTTTTCTTTCGATTTTTCTCTATAATGAAGACATTTACATTTACATTTACATTTACATTTGAAGACATTTACATTTGAAATCACACTCTTTTTCTCAATGATGATGGACGATATATGAATGGGGTGGGGTATATATATGGATGATGTGGGAAATATATGGAAATATGGAAGAATAATGGAAGTGTAATGGATGATGTGAATAGTAAATGGTAGGTGTATGGATGAAAATCTAGTATTCGGGGCAAATTTCAAGACACGCATTTCTTACAACTCGAAAGTGATGTCGTTCTCAGTGATCAAGCCAAAATCTAGTGAAAAATAATGAGATCATACAACAATTTAAAGTGCGGACCCAAACGAAGTTGAATCAACTTGTGACTCGGAGATTGCGTAAAACACTCTAAAAGGGTGAAAGGCACAAATCTCACAAGCTAAAGTCTCTACTAGTGATCCTTAAGGTTCTCATTAGAATTGTACTCCTCCTCAACTCTAAACATAATGACGTGATAAGTGCACAAATTTTGTTGAGTCTAGGAATTCATAGTGCAACATGCCTTGGGACGTATTACATAAGCTATTTAGAAAAAATATTCTCTAGCTTGATTCCTAGACTTTTGAAAGATGGATGATAGAAAATTCACATCAATGAATGAGATGAAAGAAACTGTACGAAATTTTAAAAATCAAGTTTAAAAATCAAAATATTTCAAAAGAGGTACGATTTTGATAAAATTCCCCACCCCAAACAAAAAGGAACATCGTCCTCGATGTTAAGTAAAATAATTTTTAAAATTGAGAGCATAAGGTAGGAAAGATAATACCAGAATCAACCGCTAATGAAGTGGACAGAGGTAGCTAAGAATAAACCTGAATAAGAAGTGAAGATAACAAAATTGTACAAGTCTATAAACATGATAAAGCATAGGGTGATGTGAAACACCACCCCCAAACAGGATGAGACTAGTACAAGAAACGCGGGCTGCCTCCCGGTGACGCTAAGTTTAATGTCTTCAGCTAGGCCGAACCATTATCACCCTAAAGATAAGATCTATGAAAGTGCGGGGCGACAGAAAAATTAGGTTATGAGAATCACCCCCAAACAAGACTTAAGCGTTAGTCTTGTTGGATGAAGGCTAATATGGTCAATGCACTTGTATGGCAAATTACATCACACGATGCAAAGCATCGGTGGACCATGGGCTGGTGGTTATTATGGTAAAGATGAGGATGGAAAGGGTGAAGAGGTATCGGTCACGGGCCTTGTTGAGCTTAAAGGTGAGGGTGACTAGGGTGAAGAGGTATCGGTCATGGGCCTTATTGAGCCGGAAGGTGAGGGAAACAAGGGCTCTATAAGAATGGTACTCAAGTTGGAGAGGGAGGCAATATGGTGGGGAAAGTGGAATGGGGTGGGATTCATATTAATCACATGACCATTCTATAAATGGGAGATGATATTGGTCGCGCCGTGACACGCCAAGGAGCTGTTGAGAAGAAAAATCAACACCACGAGGAAGCGGTGTGCATGGAGGAACAAGCTCGGTGTCACGAAAGTGGAGAGTAGCACCATAAATACTCTCGTGGGTGGGGAATGGTTTCAGGTGAGGATCTAAAAATGTGGATGGAAACATGAACTGTGTAAAATCAAGATCCAAACCAGGTGGTGGGGTGGAAAGGACAATGGGTGGGTCTGGTGGGATAAATGGTGGATCGGGTGGGATAAATGGTAGAGGAAGATGATCCGACTTAAGAGTGTGAGACACACACTCATTGGGAGGAGTAAAGTAATACTCACAAGGGAGTGTGATTTTTAAAGATGGAGTTGTCAACTTCTCAAAAAAAGTATCATCGGTGAATGTGGTGGTTGGGTAAGATGAGGCACCAAGATCTAAGATAGAGGAATCACTAGAAATATCAGGCTCAAAGGGAGCCATGCATGGGGGGACATCATCCAAATCCGGATAGTTAGGAACTATCATGGATTCTATCTCGAAAAAATGGTGAGCACTCGTAGCTGGAGCGAATATAAAAGATATGGTCATGTCAGAGACATATGCAATTGGGGCTTAAGGTAAAAGCACGGGCATATTTTTTGATATTTCAGGAGTGGGAACCTCAAGTGCGGGTTCTTTTGGATATGAAAGGAATGGATCAGGCTCACTATCGAAAGGTAAGTCAACACAATTGTCAACTTGGGGCCCGGACCATGGAATGGTCTCAACTTCGAGATTCTCGGGAGGATAGGGTTGGTGAGACTCAAAATCCGTGTCATAAGAGGACACATCATCGTCACACTCGGTTGCAATGATGGGTGGATCCATGGGAATGGCCGACTCTCTCGCACACTCTAATTCATTTAACCTTTGTTTAAGCCTTTGGAGAGCTTGAGTTTGAATTTGAGTGGCTTGCTCTTGCTCGATGATAAATTGTTGCAAGAGGCTTTCTAGAACGAAGGTGGATGATGGTGGTGGTGGAGTGACGGGTGGTGGCGGTGGGTGAGGTGTACACAACTCAATATTAACAAGACTATACGGAGAATACTCGTAAGAAGTGGGTGGAGAGGGGCCAAGTTCATCATACACGAAACGATCGCTTTCATGAGGGACAATTGGTTGATACTCATGGGGTGTGTAGTGAGGTAACTGATCGTGAATGGGTGCACAAGGTTGCCATGACGACTGTTGGAACGTATGAGGATCCACAACATCGGGTTGGGATTCGTATTGCGTGAAAGGGTGATCAGGCCTCCACGAATAACTTGGGGACTCACACAACTCGGGATTGGGTGTATCGGGATAGTTGGCCGAGGTGGGTTTCGGAACAGTGTCATATGGATACACATGTTCCATGGTGGGTTCAGATGGATATGTAATGTAAGGGCACTCATTGGACATGTGATCGGCATAATAACAGTGGGTGCACAACAAAGGATAAGACACGTCGACACTTGACACTGAGGGTGATGGAATAGGAGGTGCGTGCATAGATGGGTCAAGAGTCTCAAGGGCACTCGGGAGAGAGGTGAAACCACTAAAAATCTCACAAAGAGACAACTCGGGATCACTCTCACACGTGTCGTGTGTCAATGGAAACTGACCAAAGTAGTCCCGTAAAGGACGTTCTTCGGCCATGAGGAGAGGAATATTTTTTTGAGTTTTTTTAAATTTTTGCAAAAGGAAAGAAAATATTTTTGGATTTTCTAAAAATAAAGGAGGAAAATATTTTTGGATTTTTCTAAAATGAAAGAAATAAAATATTTTTGGATTTTTTTTTTTTGGAAGGAAAAGGGTGGGGAAAAAAAGATGGACTGTTTGAATGGACGAACTAACTAAAACTGACTATCGAAAAATGAATGGAATTGGACACACACACAAGTCAAGAAAATTTCCTAACTAGCACATAGCCAATTTTTATCTTTAGATTTAGTGAAAGGGTAGTCAAATTTTAATTAAGTCCACGGGCGATAAAAAATCACGGAATTATCTGAGTGATCGCCTTTGTAAAATTTTCTCCTAGCGGGATACCTAGTTGATTGATTTTAAATTTAGTGATCGCTAGGGTAGCACACAATTGGTAAGCGAATGAGTCATGTGATGAAATCTCTTCTCCTGAGTGACCGGGTGTAAGTCTTAGTAATTTAATTCATCACACCATTAAAAAAAATAAATGTGAGAATAAAATCACACAAGAGCACACAAAAGAATTAACTTGCTAACAGGAGAGACGCGAGGGTTTAGAAATGTACATCCCACGATTTTTACGTCGTAGGGTGCCGAAAAATTTGAGTCGACCGGGGGGAGATCACGCCTATCTCAGTCGTCCCCAGGAGTCCTACCGACCCAAGGTAGAGAGGCTTCTAAATCCTCGCCAATGGACGCCTCTCTCTACCTTGTCCGGTTTCCCTATCATGCTTGTCTTCGATTATTAAAACTTTTAAAATAAAAAATAATATAAAGGTGTCTCTATGCACCGCAATACAAGCAAAGAATAGAATAATTCTAATACAAGCCTTCTAAAAATATAAAAATGGTACAAAAAATAATAAAGTGCAAAAAAAACAAATGAACTACAAGTTGAAATCTGCTCCGAGCTTCACGATCCCAAGAATGACAACAGTGCCATTTGATAGAAAAAAACTTTTCATCTCCCCGACAACGGCGCTATTTGATAGAAAAGACTTTTCGGTATATTTTTTTCTTGTCGTTGCTTGAAAAGTCCTAATAAAAACCTTAAAATACCTACAAAATAATATCAACTCAAGTGTAGAGGTAAGTAAGGGTATCAATCCACTTCAAAGGGGGTAAGCTAGAGACAAATTCAATTGTAATTCACTTTTTATTTTCTTTTTGTGCTTTTTCACTTTTTCTAATTTTTTTTATCTTTTTCAATATTAAAACAATAGGGTGAGGTGAGGTTTTAAACTAAACTAAACTAAGATGAAAATAACTAACTAGAAAGTGACTAAAATGAAAACAAAGTCTAACACTAAAATAAGAGATAAAGTGAGGTAAATAATTGTGAGAAACTAATTAATTTAATTAATTGAATTCTCCCAAATTAATATCAAAATTACAAATCAACTCTCGTTGCAAATGTAATTTTAGTAGTAACCTTTTAGAAAATTAAGTTTAACACCCCACAACTCTAGAAAAATAGATCTACACTCCTTTTAATTAATCACCCGCTAGGATCGATCGATTAAAATTCATGTAAATCTAAAAAAAAAAATTAGAGTTGAAATTCAAGTTATAATACCCCACTTAAGAAACCCCTATCTCTAGTTCGAATCTAAAATGGGTATTATAACTAGAATTTCGATTTTCTCTCGAAAATCATTTACCCTCTCTCGAGGCGTAAATTTAAGGGTGGGTGATCAAAATTAACATTCAAAGGGACTTTTCGAGTAATTAAACTAATAAAAATAAAATAACATCAAATAAGGGTTTTACCTCACCCCTTGAAAGGGGATTTAGCCTAACATGATATGAAATATGACAAATTAATAATCAAAGGCATAAAATAAATGAGATGAGAAAAGAACAATCAAACCCCAATCTCTTGAGGCTTAATTGATCTTCAATCCATGAGTTGAAATTCATAATCCATCAACTAGAGTGATCCAAACAATATTACATAAAAATTTCACTTAAATTAATCCTCACACATTTATCACTCAATAATCTCAAAAAAGAAAAATAAAAACTATTTACAAAATGGTGTTTATCCTAATTTATTTCTAACCCTAAAATTTCTCTCTCTAAAAATTCCAATCTAAAAGCTCTCTTTTTTCAAATGGGGTCTTCATCTTTATTTATAGTAGGCACAAGGAACATGGGGGTAATTTTGGGAATTGGCTTGAGTGTGCATGGAAATTGTGAGATGAGAGTGAGGTCCTTTGGGTGAGGGGATTTGGGAATAAAATCTGATATGGTTAAAAGGTTAGTTTTGGAAATTGGGGTAAGTAGGTAGTTGGGGGTAAAATTGGAAAAAAGGGTTAAAAGGGGTTTTATGGCACATGGGGAATTTGTTTTGACTTGGAGAGTTTTTTTTTTTGCAGCTTACGGATTTGGCTTTGGAGAAGTTGGGTAAGTCTTTGGCTCATGGGTTTGAAATTGTTGGGTTTGAATGGAAAATGGATTGCTCCGATCGGGTTTCTAAGGCTCCGGCGGGGTTGAATCGGATTATGGGGGATTAGATATGAGAGAGAGGGTGGAGATTTTTTGTTGGTTATGGAGTTTGGTAGTGTAAACAGAGAGGAGAGAGAGTGTGAGTGTAGAATATGGGTTTTGGTGGTATTTTGTGGGTGAGGGAGTAGGGGATAGTGTGGGGATGAGGGATTTGGATTGTGTGCATGTTAGGTGTAGGATAAGTGTTGGGTCTGAGTGGGTTTAGTTTGAGTGTAATGGAATGTAGGCTATGTGTGTGTGTGTGTTTAATTTGGACACCTAAAATAATAAAGACTCAATTAAAATTAATAAAACTAAAACTAAAAAATAAAATCTAACTAAAAATAAAACAAACTAAAAAATAAAAATCTTAAAAATAAAAAATAAAATCCCAAGCTTATAAAAACTAAAATAAAACAAAAAAAATAAAAACTTAAAATCTAAATGAAAACTAAAGTCCTAAAAAATATAAAATCTAATAAACTATAAATAAATTCCTAAAACTAATCCTAATAAAACTAAAAACTAAGAAAAATCAAAATAAAATAAAGTTATACTAATAAAATAAAATAAAACCTAGAAAATACTAAATAAATCTAAAATAAATCTTTAAAATAAAATTGACTCAAAATAAAAATCTAAAAAATAATAAAAAGGGACAAATAAAACACACATATGGTTTGGGGGAAGTTTAGGCTAGGTTTAGGCTCGGGTTATGGTACGAGAGAGGGAATTAACTCCATTTTACTACAAGTTGCCTCGAGATATGCGTTTGAACACCGCAACATGCATTTGACCTACATGATAAACATTTAAGCACATAAGACCCATATTGCCGAGAATTAGCAACTAAAGTACATCTATTTGGGGTATACATTGTACAATTTTGGGTGCTTATCATCAGCCAAAGATTCCCTGATATTCCAAGCTTTAATCAGCTCGGCTGCTCGAACCTCGCTAAGGGCAGGTTCCAAGTTCTTTGTCCTCGCTGAAAAGAAAACAGGAGAATATGAGAGAAGTCACACATTAACAAGGAGATCAAAAGATCAGAGCGAAGGCTACCTATGTACTCTTCCCCATAAAAGGGAATAGTGAATCTATCAGACCTCGCCCCCTCGGTCTGGGGGGAGAACTGGCAATTCCTAGCAAGAAAGCCATCTTGCCAGTAGTCCTTGTGGGAATCAGGTAAATTTACTACCAATACACTGTCAGGACTCCTGGGCTTAAGGTAAAGAAGACCAGAGCTCGTTCGAGAGAAGGAATAACAAAAACAAACTTCAACGAGCCCTAATTTAGTGCTATAAAGTTAATTTATTCTACGGACACCATTGATTATCTTCCAGACGTTGGGCGAACAATGTGCAGGGACAATGTTGAAATAACCAAAGAAATGCAGGAACAAATTGTTTGGAGGAAAAGTAAGCCCCCTTGGGAAAGCAACAGGACATGAATCCAATGAGCGCCCTCTATCTCTCTAACATTCTTAGGGAGAGAGGCGTACTCAATCTCTACCCATTCTGGGATATTATAAAACTTCCTGAACTCAGACACTAATCTATTACCTATCTTTGTCGTTTGTAAACCCTAAATCATAAAGTCAAATAAAACTCAACAGAGAAAGCACAAAGAGAGAGCAAAAAGGACTTACGAGATGAAAGTTTGACTTGGATGATGCAAGATCACAAGCCCAAGTGACAAGGGAGATTGAAAGCAAAGAAAATGAAGGCCTGGAGAAGAGGGCATAACAATTAAAACTCGCAGAAGATGAGGGAACACTAAGAAGTTTGAAACGACAACTATGGAACGCTGCTCCAAATAACAGGACATGAAGCTACTGCCGCCTAAATCCGTTATCAACTTTAGGAAGAGTTACACGATTTACAAAAGAGCTATTATAACATATCATTTAAATTTGTTGAGCCCAAATTGAAGCCCAACAACTTTAGGGGCAATTGTGGGTACCCGGATTTGCCATCATGGGCCCGGACGAGTAGCCCAATAAAAATGGCCCAAAGTCCGAACCCCTCACCTTAACTAAATTCAGTTATGACTTAGTCTTCTCCTAGAATCTCGTATAGAGATATTCTAGGAGAGAAAGATGGACGTGGTGGAGTCCAACACCCCCACTCCCTGAAGATAAACATGTATAAAATAAACCCTAAGCCTAGGGCAAAAGGCACACACTGTATTATCTGTAAAGGCTCCCCGAAGTATATAGAAATAATACCGACTGCACCACCGTGGACGTAGGCATTCTTATTTAACCACGTACATACTGTGTTGTATGATTGGCATTTTATGTTCTTTATTTTCCTTGGTGATTGCGATTTTCTCATTTATTTGTGTTGAATATAATTGTCACCACATGATACATCTGAAAAATTACCCTTAAAAGAAGTATGAAACACCAATTCAGAAATTCTACTAATAACATTTCGAATGATGTTATTAGAAAACATCTTTTTTTTCTCTCAAATCTAGCCTTATTCCTACTTAGCCATATCTACCATAAGATGGTAAGAGGAATGGCTTTATACACACATTTAGATAATTCAGATTTACCTGCTTGAATCCTCCATTGAATGAATATGCCATTAATCGTATTTTTGTTGTGGAGACAATCCAGGAGCTGACTAAAAAAGGACCACACCTGGCAAGCTATTGGACCTTGAATGAATAAATGATGAAGATATTCTGAATTGGCTTGATAACATCTACATCTGGAAGCAATCTTTATACGCACTATTTGCAAATCTTCATCAATAGGAACACTTTTGTGAGAAGTTTCCATGAGAAGAGTGACAACTTAGGAGGAATTTTAGCTTCCCAAACTGCCTTGAAAGCATAAGAAATAAGATTTGACTTCCTCGATAATTCGTAAGCTGAAGCAAAGGAAAATTGATCTGTTATCGAAGGCTTCAATACAATCTCATTATCTATCATAATAATATTTTCTTCCCAAGTTGACCATGTTGCACAAATTCTTCTATAAGTCAAAGAACCATATCTCCCATTTATATTATAATACTTCTTATTCTTAAATTGAGCCCAAGACCCCTTTTCGAATTTAAAATTCCAAGCCAATTTAAGATTAGCAGCCTCTACTTGAGAGAAAAGATTTTTAATTCCTAAGCCTTCTTCTTCTTTAGGATAACACAAAGAATTCCATCCAATCGACAGATATTTCTTTCCATACTCTTTATTCACTCCCCAAAATAAAGAGCTAAAAAGGCTATTAATTATCTTGATGCTTTTTTTGGGCGGATTTAAAGAAAAGAGAGTATATAAAGGAATAAATGAAAAAACTGAATTGATCAAGGTAAGTCTACCTCCCATGGATAGAAACTAATATTTCCAACTACTTATCTTATTAATGATAACTTGAATCAAAGGATCAAAATAAGAAGCTTTTCTTCTACCTTTAAAAAGAGGTCTGCCTAAATATTTTAAAACTCCATTCTCCACTCTGAAACCTGTTTGAGAGTCAATGTTGAGTTTTTTAGTTCTGGTATATCTAGAACTAAAGACTATACTATTTTTTTCCTCACTAATAAGATGCCCTGATTGCTGTTCATACATAGACAAGAAATGGTTCAAAGATTTTATACTTCTTTTCTTACTATTTAAGAAAATAATGTTATCATTTACAAAGCTCAGGTGGCTAATAAGAGGACATCCTCTTGGATGAGAGAATGGACTGCTTTTTCCTTGGGAGAATAAGTCATGAAGGTCTCTACTGAAGGATTCTTCCATAATCACAAAAAAACTAGGGGATATGGGATCCCCTTTTCTAATACCTCTAGAGGAAGAGAAGAAACCTTGAGGTTGACCATTGATAATAACTGAGAAATACGGGGAAGAAATGCACCTCCAAATGATATCAATAAACATCTCTGAGAAACCAAAATCCCTAAGAGTTTTGATTAAGAACAACTAAGAAACTCTATCTTAAGCTTTGGTCATATCCAACTTGATTATCAAATTACCTCCCACTGATTTTTTATCTATCAAATGCATCATCTCTTGGCCCAATAGAATGTTGTCTATAATTCTCATACCTTGAATAAAATCTTATTGAAAAGTAGAGGTGATAGAAGATAACATAGGACTGAGTCTAGAGTTGAGAATCTTGGAAATCACCTTATAATCAAAGTTATATAGACTAATAGGCCTAAAATCTTTGCAGAGGTTAGGTCTATCAATCTTTGGAATGAGGCATATGAGGGTTGAACTCCATGCTTTAAGAAGGTCTGTACCTAGAAAGAATGATCGCACTGCCTTTGTAAAATCTTTTTTGATTATATCCCAGCAAGCCTCGTAAAATACTCCAATGTATCCATCAACACTAGCCAAATTGTTAGAGTTGAGATCTTTAATTTCTTTAAAAACTTCTTCTTCCTCAAGAATTTTTTCTAGAATTGTATTCATCTGAGATGTCATGAAATTAGGGATAACTTGTAATAGAGTAGGCTCTTCAAGAGTACCTGCAGCAAATAAGGAAGTGAAATAAGAAATAAAACTGTTAAAAATATCTGTTTGACTTTCATGAGTGTTCCCTTCTTCATCTTGAATATAATGAATCCACTGACTCCTTCTTTGTTGCTTCACTTGCGAATGATAGAATTTGGTATTTCTCCCACCATCTTTAATCCATTGACATTTGGAATTCTGATGCCAATAGGTTTTTTCTCTTATGTAAGCTTTATTTATGTTTTCTTTGAGCTTAGAGTACTCTGTTCTCTGATCATCACAAACACCATTCTCCAATTCAACCTCCATTTGAAGAATATCATCCTCCAACTTCTGGATGTCTTCAAAAATATTTTTAAAAACCTCCTTATTCCATGTTCTAAGAGAAGATTTTAGCCTCTTTAACTTGAAAGCAGATGTTTCCATAGGCCTCCCTGTAACTGGAATAGCCTAAGAGTGCATAACAACAATTTTAAAATTATCATGATTAGTCCACATATTCTAAAATTTAAAAGGCTTAGGAACAGAGTCTTAAGGTTAGGGAATTTTTATAAGCATAGGAACATGATCAGAGAAGTTGTGGTTAAGATGATGGAGAGAAGAATCAACAAAAGAAATAATCCATTTAGAGTTAATCAGGCCCTTGTCAAGTCTTTCCAAGATCTGAGAACCATTCGATACTTTAAACCATGTAAATTTTGAACCATAGAACCCTATATCATGGAGAGAAGCACTGATGATACAATCATTAAAATCTATAGCCCCTCTCAAGTCTATTACATTACCACCAGCTCTCTTCAAAACATTCCTCACAATATTGAAGTCTCCCACCACTAATAAAGGCATATCTTGGCATAAATGAGACCTATAGACTATGGCATCCCACAAATCCAATCTTTTAGATCTATTACATTTAGCATAAATAACATTCACTCCTATTTTGGAAGGACTTTGAGGATGGTATACTGATAATAGCAAATTTTGGATACCATCTTGAATCACCTCACATTAAAACCAAATCTCCAAAAGCACCAAATTTTATTAGAAGAATTGAAGCAACATTCATCAAACTTTAGCACTCTTCTAAGGTCTTCAATTTTAGAATTATCTACCATTGGCTCTAAAATTGATAGAAAATAAAGGTTATAAAACTTACACATTCTCTTAAGCCTCCTTTTAGTTGGCTTATTGCCAACTCCCCTTACATTCCATATAAGAGAACTAATCATTTAGACTTGGAGCTCTGAACTTTCTTCATAACTTTTGTTGCAGACCTAGTAAATTTCTTCTTAAAAGGAGCTACAATATCATTGACATTCTTGGTTGAGACTTGACTATCATTTGGATCATCAACTTCATCCATTTTCTGCCTTTTTAACATCAGCTCTTTGTATTTCTAATGAGCTGCTATTTTTCCCCAATAAATGAGAGAAATTTTAGAAATCATCCCACTTATATTCATTTTGCTTTACAACTTCATCTTGATCAGAGTAATAGCCCTTGTTGGTTCTATTTCTTCCTTTGCTTTTAATATCTTTATTGGTTTCTACATCAACAAACTTCTCCTTCTCTACTTTCCAAATTTCTTGAACATCAACCTGACCTAGCACTTCTACATTTGGGAACTTTTCTTCCTTTTACACTAACCATTCACCTTCTTCTATGTTTTGGATGTTTTCATTTGGAGTTATGTCAAGTTTTTTATTACTTTTTAATATTTCCACTTCTTGGTGTTCTTCTTGGATCTTCTCTTCAATTTTTTTTAGTTGACTGATCTTGATTATTGTGAGTTGCTGATTCTAGCCAATTTGCACTATCTTTCCGAATAAATATTATCTTCATTTGATCCTCTTTCTGCTTCTCCTTAATCTTGTAAATTTGAGTGGCAACTTTGATATTTTTGGTGGTCCTTTCGGCATTCCTTGCAGGGATTATATCTTGTTTCTTCAGACCTTTACCATTTATCTCTTGATTCATTTCTTGTTTGACAATATAGTCTAACTCACTATGTCCCGTTTGGAACAATAGTCATAGTAACATGGGAGGTCTTCATTCTTTATTGATTGCCAGAAACCATATTCTCCACATCTAATCCATACTCTTTGAGGTCTTTCTTTTTACAGATCTAATTCCACACAAATTCGGGTTACACTAGGCTTGGTTAGATTTTTTGTTGCATTATCTATTTTTAAGGGTGTTCTTACAGCTTGACCAATAAAAAACAAGGCTTCCATCACAAACATATGAACTGGTAGACCTGGGAAGCATATCCATGTTGGGATTAAAGATATTTCTTGATCAGATCGAAATCTTGGGGTCCATTTAAAGGTCCTCATTGGATATTTTCCAAGATACCATTGATCCTTCATCCATAGCCGAAAGTAAACTTATTCACAATTTACTCTTATAATAATTTGCTTATAATCTATCAAACCAATCTGGTAGGTCGCCTTAAGAGCAAACTTCTCAAAACTTTTTCTAAGACACTCCATCGTTGGCTTTCCATGCGAAAATTTACCTACAATCGCATATTTATAAGGTGAGGGTAGTTGATTCATTTCTTCAGATGTAAGTATATTATTGCTGGTTCTCCTTTGAACTTTGAAAGA
This sequence comes from Sambucus nigra, assembly GCA_949130495.1. Taxonomy (NCBI): domain Eukaryota; kingdom Viridiplantae; phylum Streptophyta; class Magnoliopsida; order Dipsacales; family Adoxaceae; genus Sambucus; species Sambucus nigra. The sequence goes on along the minus strand of OX422211.1, from coordinate 180,536,377 downwards.
GGTTTCAATGATATTGCATGATGATTAGAGGATCCTATCACAACACTAACAAATGACTTCTTCCAAGGATTAGAAGGATCAGGGGGTTTAGGATCAATTGGTGAGGATGTTGAGGGGTTTGAGTTTTCCATGTAAACTATAATTAGGGTTAGTGGGCCCTAAGTTTCAATATGCTTAGTTTTTCTTCCAATATTCTCTTTTGACACTGATTTTACTTAATTTTTTGTGGGACTTATAAAATATAAAAAAAGAACTAAAATATAATATTGATACCTAAAGTGGGCCTAATAAATTATAAAACTACAATATTTGTACCCACTCAAGTATGCTCATCAATCATTCCTCTGTCCTTTGTTAGATTATTGTTATATTTAGTGAGATAAAGGATACCAATATACAAACTTAAAAAGTAAATGACGACTAATCACATAATGATAAACATAAAAAAATATATTAGTTTAAAATATAAGATAATTATGGCGTGTGAGTGTAATACCCCGTATTTTTCGTGCATTTATTTAATTAATTATTTATTTAATTATCTATCGTGACATGTGATATGCCACTTATTATATTTATATTTTTATTTGTTTTGTATGTGTTACTTGGATTCACATCCCTTAGAAATCAAAATAATATAATATTATTTACTAAGTAGATATTTGAAGTGACTTAGTATTACGGACGACTATGGAATGGTCAGGGATTAGGTGTCAGAGGTTTTCTTACTTGGATTCTTTCCTTGGTATCAGGTCCTACTGATCATGAAGTAGTTTCTTCTAATGTTGAGCCACACATAACTAATCAAAAGTTGAATTTTAATTTAATCTACTCCTGCCAGCTAATAATTAAATTAATGAGCTAATTAATTTATAAAATATATTCCCTTTTAGGATTGACTCTGACGACGTTTAGAAAGTTTGTTTTTAGTTTAAAATAGTGGAATTTAGGTTTATCGGGTTAGTTTATAGTTAGGGCCAAGTTTTGGGCCATTTGGAGCCTGTTTTTGGTTCATTGGGTAAATCCTATTTTTGGTATTAAACTTAATTTCAAAATTTGAACCTTTAATTACTTAATTTAGAAGAACCTAAACACTCGTATCACATGAGAGAAAAACCATAGCAGTTAAGCAGGTTGAGAGAGTAACAAGAGGTTGAAGAGATTGAGGACTTAAGACTCGATTCGTACCATCGGTCATAAGTAAGTTCACTTTGATTAAGAATTTATTAAAGTTTATATTAGAATAATAGTGGTTCATTAGAATCTTAACTTAATTCTTGTAAATATGATTGCAATCATATTATAACCTAATTTCATAATTAGATTAATTTCGTGGTTAAGCCTTAACCACATATTGATGATCTAGTATGGTTTTGATGATGAATCCTCAAATTGAACCAATAACCTATGTTAGATGAATTGGACAACATTAGATATGTATTAGAATAGTTGTACTCTATGAAAACCCAAACTTTATTTAATTAATGGATGAGAATTCATTAGCTAATTACATTAATCTTATGAAGAACATTAACTTAGGGTTAGGTTTATAATTTCTGTGATTTAAACCCTTAATCATGTTGTTAATCAACTAAAACATATGGAAACATGTTTGCATGTGAAGTAGTTCGGTTATTGTTGACTTATAGAGGCTTTTAGGCTGATTTGGGATGAGTGAAGGCTGCCTTTAACGTGTTATTACGACTTTCAATATTACATAGGGCGATATGATTCGGGTCGACAGACTTCGATTGGAAAAATCTGTAAGGATGTTTAGGTGGGTTTTTTAAAAGGATCAAAGATTTCCTAATAGAATAAGATATGTAGTAACCAGTAGGTTAGCGATACATATTCTATGTAATTTAACCTTAGGCATTTTGGTTAAGATATATGGAATCAGTTAACTTCCAAATTATATAAAAGTCAGAACCTAAAAGGGTTGTGTTAATAATCCTTAGCGTAAGATTGATAATTGATTTACTTAGCTTGTGTGCTATAACACCGATAGTGTATGTGTGCTCATGGGTAACGTACTAGGAAGGTTTTGATGGGGAACATACGATGTTGACTGCATAGGTATCGCAGTGATTCTGATGCATTTTACCTTAGTCCTATTTACCTCGATCCTACTGCTGACATACACGTATCCCAAGGGAGAAAATGGGGGAATCCTTTCATATAGCCTTGGGTATGGGGGATATACAACATGCAGGAAGTCATAGTGATTTCCTTTGGTTGATACTTTGAGGTTATAGGGTTTGGACTACCTATAACTATACCTAGTACGCTCGAGTGATCCATGAAGGAAATAGGGATAAGCCTTTGGAATTTATTTATGGACTTAAGCGTAGCCCACCTATTTTGCAAGAAAGAGGAACATACTCACTTGGTTATAGAATTATGTGTTTCCATTCCTTTACTGAGATTTTATTAGAGATATATAAATGTGATACTAGCTTTTAGAACCTTGTAAATAATAAATACTTGAGAAGATATATAATTATGTAACATTGGTTCACTTGGGTTTGAGATTAAACCTACATGCTATATTTCGTTGTTTGGGTTTGGTTAATATAAAAACAACTAAAATATTAGAGGAAGATGCATTATTGTTATTGTGGCCCAAATTTAGTTACATTCTTACTCACTCTAGACTTACTAGGTTTAATCCTGTTTGTGGAACTATTTTTCAGGTCCTAGGCCGCAGCTACGGCCTCAACCCTAATCTATTTATCATTTCATTCGAAATTCAATCTTCCATTCATAAGATGTAGGTGTCGAACCTGCGTGCTCACTTTTATTTATCGCATTGCTTTTAGTACTTAGATTTCCATTTCAGTATTTATGGAGTTGAATGATTGTATTTGGATTTATTTATGTTTGAGTTCATTTTTTATATTCAGAGTTGGATATTCCATTATTGAGATAGTTTTTATTCCATAGTGGAGTTTATCTTTTATGATTTGGGTTTGATATCATAGATTTATTGTGTACAATTTTACTTTATTACTGTTAGCATGTTATTATTTATTTTATTTCAGCCATGCTTAGAATGATACAAAATGTTTTGAATCCCGTATTATTTATATTTAAAACTAATCAAGCTAGTTATGGCCTTTATGTTGTGTCATAGTTGGTATAAGAGCATTCCATGTTTAAGTGTCCTAGGGTCTTGAGTGCGTCCATCGTTTTTATCCATTGCATTCTTTGATACTTTAGAGCTAAACTTTTTAGGCATTTCTAATCTTATGTCATACGTTACTGATAAATTTTTATCGTCTATCATATCTTGAACACGAGGAGAGGAGCCCCACATCGCCAATATGTTGTCACTACTGAATTAGAGGCTTAACAGTCGCATTTGTAGCCACAAGGGCAGGTGATATCCCTAGTCTCGATAGACTTGGAATCCATTATAGCTTAGAGAGCAGCTTATAGTATGGCCGCCATATGCAAAGACTAACCACCACCACCGCCACCACCATGGCTGTAGCTTCCTCTCATGCTACTTCTATATGGAAAAGAGCTAGGTGTTCTTTGAGCAAATACAACTCACTAGATCTGAGAGGTTCTATGGATCTTATTATCTCATAATAGTAGAGGTAAGACATCTAAATTCATTTACCTCTAGTGGGGTGCTAAGAGGTACATAAGCAAATGATATCTAGTTTCAAGCTAGTAGGAGATGCCTTTGAGTGGAGGGAGTCAATCACCATAGATGTAGAGAGGTCAAGGATAACCATTGGGAAGTTTTGGAAAAAAATTGAGGGAAAGTATTTCCCACCAACTTTTCGAGCGAGCATGAGGAAATATTTTTTAAGACTGCTTCAGTATGATCATATAGTTGCAGTCTTGACTTTTCGATTCTCAAAAGGCACATATCTAGGGTCACTGCATATAGGACAATCATCCTTCTCTTCATGTTCATTGTGGTATAATATGCAATCATACATGCATGCATGAATATATTTTAACTTCAAACCCAAACCCTTTAATCGCTTCTTCATGCTAGGATCATTATCTAGTAACGTATTCTCTTTTGGGAGAATGTCCTTAACCCAATTAAGAATTCCACTTGTGTTGTTGTCCGAAAAACCAAATTGACACTTCAAATTATGAAAATTGATCATTGCGTACAATGCAGAATGATCTTTTTCACAATTTTTATACAAAGGTTTGTCGCATGGGATTTCAACCCAATATATTCTCGATCTTTGGGTAATTCAACATCAACTTGTTCATTATCTTGGTTATAATGAACATTATCCGTATCCATAGGCTGCTGGTTTTTATCTTGGTGGACTCCATAAGCATCATTAATTAGGTCGGTCAGAGGACGATGTGCTGGTGAATCGTTCACCACTTTTACATGACCGTGGGGTTCCGTCAAGTGGTCATGTGCCGATAATTCTTCCAGAGCATATGGTACATACTTTTACCCATGGAATATCCATATCTTATAGTCTTGCATTAAACCCCACACTAGTAAATGTAATTCAATGTCTTCCAAAGACTTACATTTTTTGTTTATACAATGGTTGTACAGACACGGAATCTTATCATTATTAAGATTTCTATCTGCATATTTAATAAATTCCCAAATGCCATTTACATAATTATCAGATACTTTACGACTCTCTCCCATCCATTATTTGTATTGTGGGAGATCCATTAAGTTGTTTTAAAAATTCAAGTCACCTATATAAATAGGTTGGATACAAAAACTCTCAGTTTATAATTCAAGAAAACTCCTTCAACCTTAACAAATCCAAAACAAATTCAAAGAAAATTCTTTCAATTTGACCAGAAAGAAATATTACAAGAAAATTCATTCAAACCAAACAGATGTCCCAGCTAATTAAAATATTAGAAATTTGTTCAAAAAGAAAACATTGTTCAGCACGTAGACTTGTCTAACAAATTAACAGGCCAAGTAATAAAATAATTTGCATAATTTGTTAACATAAGACCTTTCCTGTAGTCAATGTACACTGGATCATCTCCACAACCAAGGTATATTTTATCGATCAATATTTGAGCTTCACCCATCACTAAAGGCCGATTGTGGACACGTTTTTCGATAATTATTGAAATGAGAGTGTACATGCCAATAACCCTTCTATATGTCAAGTCCCTTATATAATATGACTCATCAAACTCAGCGTGCGTGGATGACGATGATGCATGGAGTGTTCAGATATAGGCATTTATGAGGGCAGTGTTTCGAGAGGAGGCATTTGAGAGGAAAATGTTTCGAAAGGGGCACTTGGGAGGGAAATGTTCCAGTAGGAGGCATTTGGGAGGGAAATGTTCCAGGGTAAGGATAGGGGAATGTTTGAGGCATCTGAGGGGGTAACCCTGTTGTTGACTTAAGAGTGGGACCAACCCATTGATTTCATTCGTCATGAATGCCTTGTCCTTTTAAAGCGCTGACTACTCTCCTTTTATCTTGGCATTGTCTTCCAACCCCCTCGCTACCTCACCCTCACTGAAGATATGTCGTCTGATAAAGGTGCACTGTGCTGTAATTTGGTAATTGGCATAGGTGAGCCCACACCTCTTGTCCTCCACTTATGGTCCCTCCCAAGAACATTGGCTAGGGCATCTGATTGAATGTCATAGGGATTGCACTCAGACTGACTATTGGACATGCCCTCTATCATTTTTTGTAACATAATATTATAGTTAGGACTATGATGTTAATAATAAAAATATTTTAACGTGTATATATATGATAACTAAATTCAAACTCACCAAAGTTGAAACCAGTTTGTATGGGAACTTATTGTTCCCTTTTCTCATCGGGAATGTAAGTACAAGTTTACCTGATTAATGTCTTTACCTTCTTCTGGAGTCCCCTTGGTCCGTTCCACCCATTCATCGTTAAGATCATCATAAGATTTTGCTCCGAGTTTATGAACATCAACCTTTTTAATCTGTTTATTTAATTTTTTCCTTAACATTCAATTTTCCCTACGTGGCCTCTTCTCCAAGCGGTCATTTTGTTGGCCAGTGGGCATTTCAATATTTTGGGGAACTTTGCCTTTCAACCCTAAAATATCAGAAATCGTTGCCCACTTAGGGAAAAATTCTTCTGATGGTTCTTCTGATAGGTTTTTAAAGCATCAATTACTTTGGAAAGAACCTTTGGCTTCGAACTGATTGGGAATGAAAACGTCTTATTAAATTGCTCACAAACGTCATCATTTAAGGTAGGATCAACCTTCTTCCAATTTTCTATGCCCCAACGCCCATAATCATCTTCTAAGAGACAGACAATGGTTTTAAAAAGCTGAACATCGTCTTTATCATCGATTGGATTATCCCCGCCAATAGAGAACCCAACGCGCTTATTAGAATTATCTTGGGATCCTTCAACAGAAGAAGTTGGGGGTGTCGAATTATTAGGAGTTTCTTGAGTTTGATGACTTGGAGATGGAGTAGAACGAATCTCCGATGGAGTAGAGTATTGATATCTTGGAGGATATAAGAATTATGGTTCGGGTGTAGGAGAGCTCCCCCTTGGCGGCCTTCTACAATTTAGTTGATTATTGCCATTTTTCTTCGACATTTCCTACAATTAAAAAAAATTAGCAACGTATGTAAGAAAGTACGGTTTACAACTATATATATGTATATACCTTTTTAACAACTTTTAAAACATGCTTGATGTGTCTGATTTCCATCTAATCAATATTACTTTTTAAAAATCTATAAAATTTTACACGCGGCCAACTTGGCAGAAGCGTGTCTATGATTGACATATAAAGGTCCGTGACATGAACTCAGAATCCTTTCTTCTTCAACGTATTTAAAATATCATTTTTAGTATGGATATGTTGCGAGAAGTCGCAATTCGGGTGAATGATCCTTTTACGTAATTGTATCCACAAAGAATGAATATTTTTTCAGCCTTTACTAACAGTGTCACCAACGTTAGTACCTTACCGGGATTATGTTGGCGAAATATATTCTCTAGTATCTGATCCCACTATTCTAGCAAGGAAAACAAAAT